>OV656848.1:1250000-2500000 GCA_927399475.2 Acleris emargana | reverse complement strand
TAATGTCACGCAGATTTCCACCGAAAAAGATTGTTGCTAACTATCTCATTTTTTTTTTCGATGTTCCCTTGTGTTTAATATTGGAACTAATCAATTATGAATATCGGCTTAAATGAGATAGACTAGACATAGGGCGGTTGACCCAACGAAGTGAGGAGCCACAGGTTCACTTGATAGTGCAGCTGGCAGGGGATAATCCGGTGTACATTAAAAATGCAAATAAATAAATATTAGAGAGATCAATCTTTCACTTATTGACGTAGATCATAACTAAGCCTTAGACTAAGTGTAGTCGTTGTCAAAAAATCAAATTAAAATTTCAAAATATTCAGTCAGTAAATTGGCCACATGAGGGCTCTTTTACACGTCGATAATATGGAGTGAATCTACTAGCGCTTCGGACAAGACTATCATTGCGGAGAAGAAGCGCCGCAGAAAACTCCAGCAGACGGTCATTTTTTCCAATCATAAAATACAGTAATTCTTAAAAGTAACATTACAAGGTAATAAAGTACTAAATAATTATTTTAAAACTAACACAAATAAAATCATTACAGATGGAAGCTCCATAAATTAAAAATAAAACCAGTAACTTGGATAACAATATAACAAGAAAAAAAGGTACGTTTGCATTTTATCACCTTATTATGATGAGATGAGGTAAAAAATGTTAACATATCTTTGACGTCTACCGTAATATGGGAACTAGACATTGATAAACATATGAAGCTCATATAAAGTCCAGTGTTGAGGGAACTCATCAGATTTGTTATGTGACTGGCATAGATTGCCATTAGGCATTATGACCGCTATTGATACATGTGCAGATTTATCAGGATCGTAGTAAGTGGGTAGATAGGTGGATGGGTCTCTGCCTACCCCTCTGGGAAACAGACGTGATTTAATGTATGTATGTACATGATTTGCGCAAAAAAGATAAAATAAATACATATTATTATGACAAGGTTTTAAAATATGTACATCTACTTCTGCCTTCGACTGTAGCAATAGGTTTTTTCTAACCTAACTGCATTACCCGATGCTCTTACGGTGAAGGAAAAACGCGAGGGAACGAGACATTCGAACGACTAAGCGTGTAAAAAAGAGTAATTAATTACACTAAAGATTCTATGCAGTCAAAGTGTACCTGAAAGAGACCATATTAATAAAGATGGATGAAGATAAGAGGTTGCTAATCATGAGCACAAAGATTTAATATACTTATTATAGCTGGTACACCAATTTACAATAGAGCGAGGTCAGCTGGCACAGACGTAGATAATCATACGATATCATTATTTGGTCGTAAAGGTAAATTTGTATTTACCTTGCTTTCTCAGGTTATCATATCGATGAGTTCTAATGCTAAAAAAGAAAGCAACACCAATATCTACAAACATTTTACCAATCACGATGTCTTTTGTTTAATTACCCACCGCATCTGAATATAAAAGTTGGCCTAATTTTGTTATACGTCCGTTTGATTTAGTTCCTTTGTATTTAATTAGTGGGGTCCGTGCCTTTGTGAAAGTATTTGTGACGTTTTAAGTTTCGATCGCATTATTGTGTCAATTTGTACAACATTTTTGAGGTGTTGCCATATTGTCAACGTTTTGATAGCTCTTATATACTTGACAGTAGTGGCGGCTGAGTTAAAAACACTACCATAAGGGCGCGGCTCCACTGAGGCGGAGACGAGCGGAGCGGAGCGGAGCTGTGCCAATAATAACCAATAGAAGGCGCATGCGGTCACGTCGAGCGCGCCTTGCGCACGATAATTTGGATTCTATTGGTTGATATAGGCACAGCTCCGCTCCGCTCGTCTCCGCTCCGCTCCGCTCGTCTCCGCCTCTGTGGAGCCGCACCCTAACACAGAAGTACCGTAACAAATACAGAAGGGTATTCTCAATCCATAACTCCCACAGGGCTTCCCATGTTGTTTATGACCTGTTATGGTATTGTTTTAATTATGCCGCCATTACTATGAAGTAAATAAGAGCTATCAAAACGTTGACAATGCCACGTCAAAGACGATATGGTTTTACCGCCTAGAATAGAGGCCCTGCATTACTTAATCATACGTATTGAACCAACCGTGCAATTGTAGAACAATAACACATAGAATAATAGTTTCATACAGCCACGTGTCAAACTTGTCTCGTTCGTTCGCGCAACATGCACACAAGGATAAATTTAAAAAATATTGGGCGTAAGCACTAGATTAAACAGCGCTTAATATTTTCCATTGTGTGACGAACATTAACCATGTGATTTCATGAATAATTTTCGTTACACAACATAGCTCTGTCCTTTTCTCTCAGCATAAAATGAACTGCATAGCTACGTCATAATAGCCCCCCAGAACAAAGTCAATAATGTTGTCTGAATAGGGAATATGCATGTTTTTTTTTTACAGCTTCAATTGAAGCTGATTCATGTAACAAACAGATCACAAAAATAATTTTTTGAATAACTATAAAAATAACCAAGATATAAGCCAACAAAGATTTGTTCCTATCTCTTTCTAGAAAAACGGAATTTTACATGGAGTTTATATGGCCGCAGTGCACAATGACGTCACGGTGCACATCGGATCTCTCTGTCTAATTAGAAGTTTGAAATGCTTATAACTTCCGTATTTCTTGACCGATTTTAATTTTAATTTCCGTTTTGGTGATCTCTTTTACGGTATTTTCATATTTTGATGAGAAATGCGATTTTTAAAATCCATGCATATTCCCTATTAAGTCTTTCACTACGTGTAATATTAGAGCACAAAAGGTTATTAACTTAATATTATATTATGACATAGCTATGCAGTTCAGCTTACGCTGAGAGAAAGGGACAGAGCTATATAACCGCTATAGCTCTGTTCTATACGCTCGCCGCAAAATAAACTACAAAGATATGCCATAATAACCCCTCTGGGCAGACCGAACCTGGTCTAGTTTGAGTGGCATCACATTGTTACGTGATTTTTACGTGTTATTATTTTAAGCGTGAAATGTCAATTTAACTGAAAATACTAAATAATTAATTAATTTATTTATTAAAATAGGAAGCCTCCATGTGATAAATAGGTAGTACCTATGTTACAAATTTTCATTCTTATGCTATATTACAATTATGTATAGGTATAACATACTTGTAAGGATCGCGGGAACGCGGTGGATGCGAAAAGCACAAGACCGGTCTGAGTGGAGAGCCTTGGGAGAGGCCTATGTCCAGCAGTGGACGTCTTTCGGCTGACATGATGATACTTATAGGTTAACTCAGCATGCGTATAATGAATAGGTTCCTACGTGTTATTTATCCAAGCAATCTCAATTTGACTGAAAACACTACAATGAAAAGCTGAGAGATAATGCAATCGAGGAGTTTTAAACGACGCAAAGCCTAGGTCTACAGATGGGGGATGGCAGCGTATTCATCGGGTCCCGAGTCACGCTCGCGACGGCAATGGCGGCATTGTTCCGGCGCGTCCTTTGTTCGCGCGGCGCGGCGTCGTCGGCCGGCCATTACGGGCGATCTCGCTGCTTCGCGTGACCAGGGTGGGAACTGGGAAGTCATTATGGGATTTATTGTTCTAAATATGTGAAGATAGTTTAAAGGTTTTATAGATTCAGAATTAACGAACTTTTGAGTTTAAAAAAAAAAATGACAAGGAATAGACTTTTGTATCACGTCATGGTACAGTTGAGTTCATATTTATGTGAAGGTACACCTTAGTACCTTGTCACTTCAATCGCTGTGACAATCAGAAACTGTTTAAACATGACATTAAATAGACAAGGTACTAAAGTGTACACATATTTATGACCTTGACTGTATGTAAGTGACGACGAAATCGAGGGTGGAGTTAGTAGGAAATTGTTCAGAATAGCCTATTTACTCTTTGAATGTTTTTTTTTACCTTTCTAATGCTGGGATAAGGGTTCTCCTCTAAATCTGCATGCTGTCTTAAAAAAATGTTGAGCATGAAAAACGAAAATAATAATGAGCAATGTTGTACATTCCGCGACAGCGAATGCATCGGTTGTAGCATTAACAGCATTACAATACCGAAGCCCTTACATAAAATTAAGCTCCAATACCTTAATATCATTGGCATTTCGGCAATAGGTCGGAGCATATGAAGTATTTTCCCGTTTCAAAGCGAAAGTATAAAGGAATCCATTGTTATATTTGTTATTCAACAATACGTGAACTATTCACATTACAAAGCATCATGTCAGGAAGTTGAAAGATATCTTTATTTAAAGTAACATCATATTTATGAGAATATCATTTACGTTAAACATACAATTCGGACCAGTATTCTCTAATTTTAAACATCTATATGTAGCTCGGTTCTTATCCTTCCTATGACAAAGAAAAGGACAGAGCAATAATTTACCTGACAGATAGTGTTATGTAAGTTTATAAACGTCAAACTCTGTTCTTGTTAGACTAGAATCGTGTTTGACGTTTATAAATTCAGTTTAGCAGTTATTCAAATATTAAGAACACAGTCCCTGTTTTGTTACTGGGTAAAACCATATTGCCTTTGAAACGGTCGCTTGTTCTATCGTATTGTTTTTAAATCGGCCGCCATTACTCCTGCAAATCTCGGTTTGCTAAGTTACAATTCTGTAAACTTTCGGCTCAACTTTATAATAAAATTAATAAAGAAAAAAACATTTTCCCGTTACAATTATTTACCTGTAGGAAGACTTTGATGGATTGGTTAAAAACCTTAAGTTATGATGATGTTGAAGCACTCATCATCTATAACAGAACGTAATTATGAGGAAAATAGATATATGTCATAAGCACCACACACATACACACACACACCACACACACACGGACGCACACACATACCCCCCCCCCCCCCCCCCCACACACACACACACACAAGAATTTGAATTGAAATGGATTCATTTCACGTGTAAGCTTTGGTTTTGTAAAACTTTTAATACTTATGATTGTTTTTGTTATTAAATAACTATTCACTTATTATAGAAGAGCGAGGCCTTCTGTCACAGGTTACTATACTTACTAGGAGGTCTCAACCCTTTCAAGTTTTGTAACCGTAATTTTTAACAAAAATAAACATTTTTCATTTTTTTCATTACTGTCCAGTAAATAAGAGTTATCGTAACGTTGGCAATACGATATCATGCCATAATCCTTATGCTGGTAATCTAGGCGTTAAAAACCATATGGTTTTGATGGCTCTTATTTACTTAACGGTAATGGTGGACAAGTTCATAACAATTCAAAGACAATATGGATTTACCGACTTCAATAGAGGCCAGGGCCTCCGAATCCGAATTAGCCGCATAGATTATTTTAACAAGAATTCTGATACTTTACAAAAGTGCATATGCTGCCCACTTACACAATTGCAATAGATGAAAAAAAATAGCTAACGGTTTGTATGTTCTAATTCGAAAGAATAGGTAATTTTAAGAGACAAATTTCATTTATTTTGCTTTTGAGCCAATAGTTTTGTTTTCATATCTTTATTTATTTAGCAGACATTTTATGGATGACATGATTATTTTAAATTTGGGATGTCATTTTCTTATCCTGTGAGTGTGAGTCTTTTTCTCGCAGCGTAAACAGAACTGCATTTGTATGTCATAATAACCCCCCAGTAACATAAAACAATTGCATATGGCAAATTTGTTTTGACATCAACTTAAAAACAGCTGTACTATGACATGAATCAGTTTTACTGTTACAATAATCCTACCCTACTGACGCACCTGCTTACTAATCTTTTGGATATTGTATTAAATAAAAACTTACATACGTACATACATACCTTCACGCCTTCATTCCCAGAGTGGGGTAGGCAGAGCTACAGAATTACCAACAACTCTAAAAACTTGTTGATATACTCTGTAACCACAATTTGCACAAGTAGGCTAAGATGTTTAACAGTGTATATTAGTGACAGGTAGCAAGCCTATCGCCTAACAGTACTACAAGCCTTTATTCCCTTAGTCGCCTTTTAAGACTTCCACGGGAAGACATGGAGTGGCACAATTCTAAGCAGGCAACCACACGGCAAATAAAAACGTGACATATAATATTTGATATTATAAATAAATTAGTATGAGTACAAATATCCTTACCAATACACAGAAACAAAAAAATCAGTGCTTGCCTGCAGGTTAAGAACGATAAAGTTAGCAAACTGCACGAAGCCTACACTAGTTCTAACCACCTCTAAGATCGCCTTAACAAGTTAACATTCTTTACACCTACGGTGTTGCCGTTCAGACTATGATTGCATTACGGCCCGAGGGACATACGGCGAGTGCGTATTATCCGGGCAATGATAGCGTTGCAGATTAGTTTACCCGCGCAGCACTAACTCGCAATTACTCCATCTGTCGGATAACCGGGGCTCGCAGCCGATGCACCCGCGAGTGGGACGTGAGATAACTTATTTACGAGTTAGACGCAGCTATACAGGGAGTTTGGAACATTACCCTTTCATCAATTTGAATCATATTGACGCCCGCGTTTTAGTACAAAATGCGAAACCCGTTCTTTTAAAGTGAAATAACTGGGCAATATTTAAAGTTTAGTTTCCTACTTTGCTTGTAACATTAAAACGAAGCTTACAAACCGTAAAACCTTTTATTAAAAAACAATACGACCCGAATACTTTAGAAAATATCGTCAACTAGAAATCGAGAATTTGCTTCCCGCTACTCCCCCTATTTAAACCCCTTAAAGGATGGGTAGCCAAGGAATATTTCCTCCTTTCAATTCCCTAGCTCCAGCGGCTTCGGCTGTGCGTCGATCGATCAGACAGCTAGCTAGTTTCTTCTTTTATATATAATATAGTATCGATTCGTATAGTTTGTGACATAATGGAAAGGTTGATATTCAAAGTTATATAATCAAATGCACGTGACCATTGAAAGTCTATAATTTATGAATTTTTTTGTTTCAATAATTCGTGTTAGTATAATAACTAACACCTTTTTAATTCAACGGTATAATCAAGAGTTGAAGTGAAGAAAAACATAATGAAGAGGTCAAAATGAACAACCAGAAAAAAAGGTAGTCATTTTTATTGTTTTACACGAAGAGGCGCTGAGAAAGGCCTTCTCGGACGCTTCCGAAAGTAGGCCAAGTTGAGGGAGCTCCGCCGGCGGCCTAGCAAACGACTGTTCTTGGCGCAACTTTGGAACTTGCGGTTATAGTGGAAAGGGATACAAGCAGATTATAAATCACATAACTAGTTAGCTACAACATAAATTGCCTGAATAGTCATTGTATGTAGGGAAAATCCATGTTCATTACTGTTTCAACAAGGGCTTTTATTTATTTAATTATGTAGGTAAGTGATTGCATGTTACGTTTATATTTAAAATAATAACTTTGACTTTCATCACATAAGAGGTGTTTCAAGAATTGCTCACCTGATTTCATCAATCCCTGGTAAAATAAGTCAGAGTTAAATAAACATTTTGGGTAATAAATGTGAAATAACGTGACTAATTTATTTCAAGTGTACAGGGAGACAATGAAGAAAATACCTTTTATGAAGAACGGCCGCGGCCGCGGGTCGCGGTGACGGCGCCCGACATTCGGCGATTAGGACACAATGGGGACCAGCAGCCGTTAGTTACACCGACGTTTATTTTACAATAGACACGTTCTTTAGGAAGTACTGACAAGGGTGAAGATAAACAAGATAATCTATGTGTTTGTGTTAACAATAAAACATTTTTAATTTAATCAAAATTAAAACATCCTGTGTAATGATATGACACATAATGAGGAGTATTTTAAAATTAGTATTCGTACAACTTGATACTGACTTTTTTTTATCATTATTTATATTATCTTCATTTCATTTATTTATTTACTATAGCAGAAAACATGATATTTCAGTATAAATTTCAGTAAGTGGGAGATATAGCCAACAACGACGCGGTTAGTCAATTGTAAACCAAACACAGTCTATTGGAGCCCCTGTTAAGTTAGGTGTGCCTCAGGGCTCTATATTAGGTCCTTTCTTATTTTTGGTTTATATTAATGACTTACCACGCACAGTAGATAATCTTTATGATATTGTGCTATTCGCTGATGATACATCATTAATTTTCAAGGTAGACCGAAAATCCGTCGATTACAGTAGGATAAATACCATACTAGGTAAATTACTTAATTGGTTTACTAGTAACAATTTGCTACTCAACGCTACGAAAACTAAATGTGTTAGGTTCGCTTTGCCTAATGTTAGACCGGTAGAATCTAGTATATTTCTTAATAATGAGAGATTGGAAATGGTAGATAAGGCGCTTTTCTTAGGGATAACTATAGATAAAAACTTGCAATGGAGTCCCCATATAGCAGTACTAGCAGGTAAATTAAGTTCGGCAGCTTATGCTGTTAGGAAAATCAGGCAACTTACTAATGTTGAGACAGCTCGCTTAGTTTATTATAGTTATTTTCATAGTGTTATGTCGTACGGTATTCTGGTTTGGGGAAAAGCTGCTGACATACAGACTATATTCGTGTTGCAAAAAAGAGCCATTCGTTCTATATATAATCTAAACTCCCGTGATTCCTTAAGAGTACTATTTAAAGAAATTAATATTTTGACAGTAGCATCACAATTTATTTATGAGAATATTATTTATGTCATTAAAAATCAAGACTCTTTTGTTAAGAATTGTGATGTACATAATTTGAATACGAGAAATAAAAATAAAATTGCTATTAAAAAATTTCGTGTCCGTAAGGTTTATAAATCATTTGTAGGTCAATGCATCCTTTTCTTTAATAAATTACCTGACGTTGTTTTAAAGTTACCATTTCCAATACTTAAAACTTACTTGAAAAAGTCGTTGATGTCTAAAGCTTACTATAGGGTCGAAGACTATCTAACAGATAAAAATGCTTGACCAACACCTAAATAATTTAATAATTTAAATTAGTCTTAAAAAATATGTAAATATTGTATTATTGTCTAGGGGACACGGTTTCTGTAGGAGAATGTATCGAAACTTTTATGCATGTGGTCTTGCACAGTCACAGGTAAGTATAACTTGTATACTTTCTATATATATATATTTTTTATATTACTGTTGCTTATTAGTTTTGTGACAATTCTGAGTTTTGACACGTTTTCCTGCTCAACTACGCATGAATACATTTTTGGTGTTATGTGAGATTCATTGTTTTATATAATGCTAGGTTAAGTTTATTATTGTATAATATCATTAGCAATATTTAAAAAACGACTTACTGTTGAGTTTCTTGCGGCGTTTCTTCTCAGCAGTGGTCTCTTCCGAAGCGCTGGTAGATTTTTGACGTGTAAAAGTGCCCGTGCGGCCTACTTACTGAATAAACATCTTTTATCTTTTATCTTTTAAGTGGCCGTGCGTATGAAGCTAGTAGTCCCGGGAGCAAAGAGCAAATACTTGTGCGGATGCGCAAGGGTGTTCATTCCTGACTACTAGGCTAAAGTGGTCAAATTTACAAAAGCATATCTTTAACAAAGACTAATGGCAAAAGGGAGGGAAACTGCCCAGCACTTGAACCCTTCCAAAGTAACTGCCTTCTAACTCCAACATTGAACCTGCGAGTATCTTGAGCGAAAAATGAATATCATCCAAGGGGCGTGGGTCGCTAGAGGATGATAACTCACAAAAACGGAAGGTATGAAAAGACGTGGAGTCAATTCACCTTCGCACGAATACTCGTGGAATTTAAGGGCTATTCTGGTTTATAGGCCCTTCCGTGAATAATCCTCGGCATTAAGCGGTAATCGTGCGCGAACGGCCCGGGTAATCGGACGACCATTACTGGGGCTATAAAAATTCTACACCTGTCTTTATCTCGAAGAGCACCCGCTATAACTCCTTGTATACCTGTTCGAGCTCACCGAGACTCGAGACGTGACAATGATAAACATAATAAATAACGTTGGCTTTGAAATGGTTATACATTTGTTGTTTATTGTGACTTGGCTCGCGTGAAATGAATCACAAGGCTTTTAATCTCAGCGAGTTGGCTGTGCGCCTGGTATTTATTGATGGCGTCTATTGGCGATGGTGTCCGCTTTCCATCAGGTGGCTTGTCTGCTCTATTTATTTATTTTATTTACTTTAGTGGATAAACAAACAGGAACAAGTGTACAAAAAACAATACACAGATTTAAGCATTATTTGAAACATGTACTTACCTCCTTGACACACTAAAACACAAGTATAAGGTCGGTCATTTTGTACTCTAACAACACTATTTAAGCAGTCCCCTGTCAGTAAAGTTGGCTAAAAAGCCCTTTAGTACCTTGACACAATAAGCTTCAAACTGAACATCAAATGATAAGTATGACCATGAAGAAGACAATCATAACGTCAAGGTTGCTGCACAAAATCTATATTCTCGTATGTCAACAAAAAAGCTATGACTCTAAAATTTCACATATTGTATACATACACACACTTATATATTGGCTCTTTTGTCTATATAAAAACTTAACAACTCAACATACAACAACCAAAAAAACGAGTAGGTAATAAGTGCCCTATCCCAGCTTTTCTATATAGGTAATTAATAACCTTTAAACTTTGCTCAAGTTATATAGGACAGCGGACTAGCATTGTACCTAAAAGTAACTTCTCAAATTGTAAAAGTTTCTTTTGAGAAATTCTCGGAAAATTCTAAGAATATTCTTAAGTTTTGTATGGAAACAGAACATTCTAAATGCTCTCAAATGTTTCTGACATATTCTCAGTAATTTCTTGAGAAGATTTCCTAACTTCTGAGAATGTTCTGCAACTTGTACATTGCTATTTCTATTAATGGAATGATACTCAATATTAAAATTACCTCGGTTAGCTCAAAGATAACGATCACAAAACGTATCATCATTTATAACAGATGAAAACAAACTTAATCAAACATGCATGATGCAGTAACTTATTTCACAGTAAATATACGACTGTGCCTAAGGGCATAGGTGACCCTCGCACTATTTCAATTGTTGACTCGCATACAAATACGAAGCCAACGCCCATCCAATATTCAAAACCTCTTTTCTCTTCCAAAAATTCAACTGGAATTTTTGCAGCACAGCGCAGCTCTAAAGAAATCGAATAAAAGCTATCGCATTTTGCCGAGCAAAATTGACGGAACATACACGGAAAAATGTTTGGAATTGGGAAAAAATGACGTAAACCATGCTTTCTGAACCCGGCTTAATATTAAAACACGCAGCAAAAACACTCGTATGACTACGAGAACAGCAACAAAAATGATACATTACCTCTGTTCCGTAAAGGAGCACTAAGCCTTTGAATTCGAGATATAAATCAAAAGCCGCTCCTTATGTCTGAATCGTCTCGAAACACCATCGCCGCAGCCAACATTAACGAAAAATATTACCGACATTACGGCGAGGAACAAGCTCGCACGTGGGGCGGCCTACATACGGCGCCAGCAGAAAAACCGCAGCAGGCGAAAGTTGACTAAGTGTCTAAGGCAGAAATAGTTTCTTTGCTTTTCCGTGGAGTGGATGTGATGGCACCTAGACTTATTCACTTTGAACATAATGCATTTCTTAAGAGTCTTAATTCATACTCCTTAAACTGTTAACCTCCTGGAATTGAAGATGGAAATATGAGTAATTCTATTGACTCGAATTGGTCGCCCAAAAAGACTTACAACCTTACAGTATCTACTGATTGTTTCACACACTGGCTCTACCTTTCTACCAGAAATAATGTTTGCATTTTCACAGAACTTCAAGCGTTATTTATAATTGTATACACTATTCGTTAACAATAATGCCAAAACACGCGCGCGATCATTGGTTTAGTTCGGCGTGGGTTCAAATACCCGCTTATCGATGCGTAATTCGAAATGCATAAATTAATTAATTTAAATTTATGCGCATTACTTACATTATCTACACTGATCCAGCTTATGATTTTCAACTGACTACAGTTGGGTCAATCTAGGATGAAGCCTGTGACAGATGATATCAACACGTGTTAGGTACTATAATATTGTTTCTCTTTATAAATACTACATTAATACAAATCTTTCGACGACGATAAGTAATTAAAATGATTAATATCCTTTTATATGCTTTGCTTCCGAGCATAATCAGTGTTTGAAAATACGAAATATGGCTGTCACACGGATCACCATGTATATTGACCGAACTATATAAAACATTTAATTTACTGCAGTAGGTAAATTAAATGAAAATTAAATCCACCTGCTTTTATTATTTAACTTCCATCTAAATCAAAATATCTTTTCTGAACCAATAATTTATTGAAATTGTTTTAAACTTGTCATCAATCACAGCCACAGGATGATTGATATTGTACAAGTGCGCCTACTGTGCCTGTCCTCTCTCCGCCGTAGAACAATACCGCCGTCGTGTCGCCGTCGCCTCGTCGGCATTACGCCTGACGTGTACCGAATGATTCCTTGTCGCCCCCGCGCGAACAAATACTGGCGTGTGACAACACCCTTGTTTATTCATGAGCTTGTTAAACGATTTTGATGACGATGTCACATATTAACTGAAGGTTACGGAATACACCTACGTGTAGCGACGTGTCGTGAAGTATTCAAAAATACGTAAGAGTTTGGTTAGTCAGGTAACAATTAATTGTACCAACATCACTACTTATAGGTAAATATGTTCGGTTATTGACAACCTGATAGACCAGTTTATGTAAGTATGGAGACCGGAACATAGCATTTGTAATATATATTTTTTGCAACCCCTACTCTAATCGGGAAAAATTGGAAAATAATTGTAAAACGAGGTAAGATCTACCAAATCTGGGGCATTCTCTTGTGATGATGTATTTATTGTTCAAATAGCGCACCCTGTATCGCTACCGAGAGTACTGAGCTGTACTATAATCAAGAGTTTATGAATACAGTATGAGTTTGTAAATTAAGTAATAAGTAGAAAATGGTTAGTGGTCGTGTGGTTGCCGGCTTAGAATTGTGCCACTCCATGTCTTCCCGTGGAAGTCGTAAGAGGCGACTAAGGGAATAAAGGCTTGTAGTACTGTAAGGCGATGGGCTTGCTACCTGTCACTTATATACACTGTTAAACATCTTAGCCTACTTGTGCAAATTGTGGTTACAGAGTTATCAACAAGTTTTTAGAGTTGTTGGTAATTCTGTAGCTGTGCCTACCCCACTCTGGGAATGAAGGCGTGAAGGTATGTATGTGTATGTATGGTTAGTGTGACAGTATACAAATATTAATGTGGCTAATAGTTTTATTTATATAAGCTAATAAAAATGCCTGTTATTGAGTGAATATAATCAAAAATAATACTGTGTAGGTACTTGGCCGTAATTCTTAGAAAAAATACATTTGTTGGTGTCCCCTTATTTTACAGACAGAAATTTCCCAGAATATTATTTCATAGAAAATGTTTCATATACTATTTGGTTCTTGTGTTTTTGCTTCGAATATTTTTTTTCTAAAACTATTTACTTGAATGAAACATATTCCACAGAAAATCAATTCAATGATTTTTATAATTTATTTTTTTTATTTATCAAACTTATCAAAGAATATAATTATTTTTTAAAGGATATTGCTTGGACAATGTATTTTTTTTCAATAAAAGTAGTATAAAAATACGTGGGAAACTATATGTTCTGTGATTATTTTTTGTGAAACAAACCGAAATTACTGTCTGCATAATAAGGGTACACCAATAATAACAAAATCAATACAATATAATACATTATTATCTTTTAGTATAAGGGTAATATGATAAATAATATGGTATTATTTGTCGGTTCGACCGACGTTGTTGAGAGAATCACTACCCTGAACCGACTCGAATAGGTTAGGTTAGAAGGCTATGGCGGGAGCGAAGCGAACAAGCTCCCGCCTTAGCCATCGAGGTTATTTTTTTTACATCCGTTGAATAAACTTTTATAGGTAACTACCTACTGTATAACATGATTTTATTGTTATTAAGTCATATATGAACTAAATAACATGAGAACTAATAATATTTAATTTGCTATTCTATGATATGAAAAAAGAAACTTTGAATTTTATTTGAATTAAAAAACGATGATTTAAATGTCTTCAAAGTAATTATTCTACATATTGATTATTCTATGAAATGATAATACGAGAAAAAATTTCTATGAAATGAAATTCTAAACAACTTCAGTCTGTAAAATAACGTACAACCACATTTGTTATTGTAAGAAATGTCTATTTACTTAGATTAACATTATATTGTTGACCACATTTAATCGCCAACCCGACTTATTGTATGGGCTTTTGCAATCATTTGTAAACATGTTTACCGTGCATTCAGGAAAGTATTATAACACGAGCAAAGTTTAATCCGGGCTTGACAGCGAGAGCCGTGTTTATTTAATTTGCATATGAATTTTACTGAAAAATTGTAAAACGCCGCTTTCCATATCATCATGCAAATTGGCTTTTGTGTTATATTAAAATTTAACTATTTTAGCATCAAGTACTCGTTCATTTTATAGGTACCTAAATAAAAAAACATTCCATTTTTATGATCAATAGAGAGCAATTTTCATCTTAAAGTATTTACCCTTTTCTCCGTTGATTTACCAAATCATTCAACGAGATCCACTTTACGACTTTTACTCATATCTGCCCTTAAAACCAAAAAATACGTAGTGCAATGGGGTCCCATTGAAAAAGGAACCCTCTCATCCATAAACGCGATAGCCAAAGTGTGCTTAAAATATGATTTGTCCTTAACTGTCATAGTGACATTTGAATTTGGTGGAAAGGGACAAAGAACAGTTGAACTAAAATAGATTTACTCGACTTGACAGAAGCGCGTGGAGCTAACTCCATGTGCTTAGTCCATTAGAGAAAATACTCTTTTACCGAACAATTGTCTTCACGTGCGATATCCATGGACTTATTCCTCTAATAAGTCCATGGGAGTGTCTATAAATAACTCGACATTGGCGAAATACACCTTGACAGGAGTGAAATGTATAGCTGCCGTATAGCTAAGCGAAACTTTTTAAGTCATAAAATCTTGAATAGCTCTGATGTCATTAAAACGACTTGGAAAATAATTAATGAAGAAACAGGTCGCCGGAAAAAGGAAATTAATGACTTTCGTTTAAAAGTAGATGGTAAAATCCTAGAGTCGAATTTAGATGTCGCAATTCAATTTGAAAATTATTTTACCAACATACCAGTGTCAACGACTAAGTGTCTGAACTCTTCGCCGGCGTCTGCCATTTTATTATTAGAAGATAACGTGTCTGAATGCAGTATACACTTTGAATTCAAGCACGTTACTGCCTTGGATGTAATTAAGGCATTCAAGTCAATTAATATAAAGAAAACTAATGACCTTTGGGGGGTGTCGGTTCACGTCCTTAAATCCTTATTGGAAGTCATAGCATCTGACTTAATGGTCATATTTAATCACTGTGTTGACTGTGGCGAGTTTCCTGATCTTATGAAACATAGCAAGATAATTCCATTATTCAAAACGGGTAGTACTTCTGACCCCACTAACGTTAGACCAATCTCCATACTACCCACTTTCAGTAAAATCTTTGAGAAATTAATTTTATCACAATTAATGGAACATTTTCAATATAATAATTTATTACACACCAAACAATTTGGTTTTACTCGGGGTCGCTCGACAACCGAAGCTGGTGTTGAGTTAATTAAACATATTTTTGAAGCCTGGGAGGGGTCACATGATGCCTTAGGTATTTTCTGTGATTTGTCCAAGGCCTTCGATTGCGTTAACCATGACACATTGGTCAGGAAGCTACACCATTATGGAGTTAGAAGTACTGCGCTAAACTTAATAAAAACGTACTTATACGGGAGAATACAAAGGGTAGACGTGAATGGAAAACGATCACCTGGGTCTTTGGTCAAAATGGGCGTACCACAGGGCTCAATTTTGGGTCCTTTTTTATTCCTCATTTACATAAATGATTTACCATACCTTATAAAGGACAAACATGATATAGTATTGTTTGCTGATGATACCTCACTCGTATTTAAAGTCAAACGACAACAGGAGTTTAATATCGATGTAAACAATGCTATATCAGAAGTAGTAGATTGGTTCAGTGTTAATAATTTATTACTGAATGAGAAAAAGACTAAATGTATTAAATTTATGACTACAAATGTGAAAAATAGACAAACTACTGTAACTATAAAAAATGATAGATTAGACCTAGTTAATGATACAGTATTTCTTGGAATAACGTTAGACTCCAAACTCCAATGGGGTCCTCATCTGGCTAAATTAGCGAATAGACTAAGTTCTGCAGTTTTTGCAGTTAATAAAATTCGGAATATAATAGACTTGAAAACCGCTCGATTAGTTTATTTTAGTTACTTCCATAGTATTATGTCATATGGTATTTTACTATGGGGTAGTGGTGCTGACGTAAACAGCATCTTTGTTCTACAGAAGAGGGCTATTCGTGCTGTTTACAAGATGGGTCATAGAGACTCGCTTAGAGATAAGTTCAAAGAAACGAATATATTAACCGTATACAGTCAATATATTTATGAAAATATTATGCATGTTCATAAACACATCGGTAGTTTTAGAAAGAACTGTGACATACATAATGTTAATACCAGGAATAAACATAAGCTCGCAGTGCCCTTTACACGGCTTCACAAAATAAAAAACTCATTCATGGGTAATTGTATAAGGTTCTATAATAAGCTCCCAAGTAGTGTTACTCATTTATCAGTAAATAAATTTAAGAGTTACGTTAAACGTCAACTAATTTCTAAAGCGTATTATAGTATTAAAGATTATATAAATGATGACAATGCTTGGGACTGAATTATTTGTATTACAATTATTAATGACCGTGGAGACTATATACATCTCCTTGTATGCTTATTATTTTAATTTGACATCTGGAGACTCTTTACATCTCCAAAATTGACCGTGGAGACTTTCTACATCTCCCTTGTTTGTGTTTGTTGTTTTGTTTTTTTTGTTTAATTACCTACTTACCTATATTTAATTTTAATTTGACATTTGGAGACTCTTTACATCTCCGGAATTGTATTATAATTTTAACCTGACATTTTTATTAATTTCATTATTATTACTACTGGGACCTGTACATCCCTGTGACATTTAAATTAGATAGCTTATGTTTAGTATTGTAATAAGTTCTTTATTTAAAAAAAATGGCTTACTGTTGAGTTTCTTGCGGTGCTTCTTCTCCACAATGGTCTCTTGAAGCGCTGGTAGATGGTAGATTCAGACTTGTAAAAGTGCCTACAGGGCCTACTTACAGAATAAATGATTTTATTTTATTTATTTATTTATAAAGCCATTAATTAAAATTAGAATTAGAATATTTTTATTGCGCGTTTATTAAGAGTAGTGAACGTTCCATGGACTATATGTTTGAATTAAATAAATAAATAATAACGGCATAGTCTCGTATGATCCGTACATGATGTATATATTTTTTTGTTTTTATGAATTATTTTTTTGACGACGCGGTGGCCTTGTTGGTAGTGACCCTGCCTACGAAGTTAGCGTTCCTGGGTTCAAATCCTAGTAAGGGCAGATATTTGTGTGATGAGCGCGAATATTTGTTCCTGAGTCATGGATGTTTACTATGTATTTAAGTATATATTTCTCTATATAAGTATTTATATCGTTATCTAGTACCCATAATACAAGCCTAGAGCTTAAATTGGAACTAGGTCAATTGGTGTGACATTGTCCCCTAATATTTATTGTATTTATTTATTTTTAATGCTCATGCTCATTTTCACTAGAATTATTATAGGGTCAATTCACGGGTACGCAGCTTATTCTAATGACAGAAACAGGATAAAAGTGAATCCCAAACGCCAACTAAGTGGTAATCTAACGATGGCTTAAGGGCGCGTTTCCACTAAAGCCGTATGAGGAAGCTGAGCATAGAGCAAGAAAAGTCCACCAATAGGATAGCTCCGCCGTGCGAGGCTAGAAGAATAATGTAATCCTATTGGAGATTTTTTTTCCTCGCGTACCGCTTGGCTGCAAACAGCTCTGGTAAAAGCGCAGCCTACATCATATGTATTACGGACGGCTTTTCTAAAGTGGCTGTAAAATGTGTCCTGTAATGTCGTTATTTAACTTTTAGCTCTCCGCCCTAAAAAAGTTCTCGTCGTAAAGTTACATACATACATAAACTCACGCCTTCATTCCCAGAGTGGGGTAGGCAGAGCTACAGAATTACCAACAACTCTAAAAACTTGTTGATAATTCTGTAAAGTTATGTTTTATTATAACAATGGTATGGTCGGCCAGCTTGTTATGTTTGAACTGCTGCCTTTATCTGTTAAAGGCGTTAAAGCTACAAGGGACTAGAGTGTGAGCTACTTAGAAGGCCGACGGTACAAAGGTGATGATATAAAGGATGCTCTAGATAATTAAAGTGAACTTATTCGAATACAATTTGATCCTAACTATAATAATAAACAAAGAAAATCTTTCATTTGTTTTATATTGATTACTTAACTTAGAAAACCCAACAAGGGTTAACGTCAAGGGTTCAAAAGTAACACGAAAATGCGCTTTACCGGCATGTGAAGCCACGGCTAAAACCTAGTTATATATTAAATAATTGGGATTGTTCATATTTTTACAATTACTCTAATTCGAAAACCATTTCGAGGAGGGTTTAAACTCGATCTGCATTATTCAGCTTTTGAAATATTTATCTATTTCGCATATTTCGACAAAAGTATATTTATTACCTTTGTTTGACTTTCGTTTTCAGCTTGAAGCCCACCTAGTTGTATCTCAGGGGTTAGGTGAAAACCGCTTGAAATAGTATGTTTTAATACACTATTACAATCACTTTTTATCATTAGATATCATTTCATTCTAGTAATTTATTAGAAAATGCCAACCTAAATTTAAAAAAATCATGTCATCCATAAAATGTCTGCTAAATAAATAAAGATATTAAAACAAAACTATTGGGTTAAATACATAATTTATGAAATCGGTCTCTTAAAATGACCTATTCTTTCGAATTAGAATGTAAAAACTGTGAGTTATTTTTTTTGGTCTATCCCAATTGAGGCAAACCTTGGCAAGTATAATAAAGGACGATGTAGGAGTTGAGGTGCTCGACGAGTGTTCGAGCGCGAAATTACCCCATTTCAACGCAATTACTTTTAGAATACGATTATATCTGAGGCATAGTGAGGATAATTTATTGAAAATTTAAGAGAAAACTGAAATAATAGAGGTGACGGCACCAGTGTGGGACAGTTTAAGCTGACAGGCAGCAATAATGGACACTTAACTCCTAATTAAATATCATACAGTTATTAATTGACTGCCAAAAAATAAAGGAAAAAACGTTTTGTAGAATTGTTTTTTTAGAGAAATTGACTTGCAAGATTTGACCTAAACACACAAAATCGCAAATAAAGATAAAGAAACATTTATTCGCAACAATACAAAATTACATGAAATACACTCGCGGTCAAATAATACGGGTCAGAGTGCGTTTTTCATACTAAAGAGGCTATTTCAAACCCTTGGTTCCTCGCCAGGGGATGCTTTTAGTGAAATCTGATGATGGACACCCCGAGCATCGATCCAGGACTTCCAGAGTGCCTAGGACACCCAACTGATTGAATCTGCGGTTAACGCCGGAATTGTGCATGTTCAGGAAAAACCTATAAAATGGCAAAAAATGTAAGGAAATCCAAATGCTGACCCAAACTCTCTCGCTGTGGTGTTACCTGATTGTGCGATCAGTTAGGTATCTTAAGCACTTTTGACCTCCTCTATTGAACCTCAGAGTATCCACTATTAAACCTCACTCAAAACAACCAGTGCCCTAGAACCAAGGCTTCAAAATAGCCTCGTTTGTATGAAAAACGCACTCTGACCCGTATTATTTGACCGCGAGTGTAGATACAAAAAGAACAAGGCACAGAGAAATTGTTGGGAAACGGTCCCAACTCAACATTTGCGAGCCGTAAAGCCAGCGCTGGTCTTCTGTTGGAACCACTTGGTGAAGAGACGGACAGTGACACACTAAGTGACAGGAAGTAAAACTTCAAGTATTTTTAATTATATTGGCTCTCAAAGTCTTATAGATCAACACTGACATTTTTGGTCAACTTTTTAGTCATAAATACTGGGTGCACCTTATAGATATTTTAGTTTTGTTATAATAACCTAGTGAGTAAATCAGTAAAAGAGTACGTCAGCGATTTAAGAAGATCGACAAAATGTATAGCAGCGTTAAATAGTCGAATTGTTAGAGTGGCTTCGTATCGTAGGGAAGTTGATCACGCAGCGCTCGCTTGCAGTCGGTCCTCGGTCGCTTCAGACGAGATGAATGACGTCCTTATCGCGACACAAAGCCATTACACTTAACCCTTATCTGATTTATCTATAGTGGAGTGGAAGTGATTACGAAATCTCACGCGAATGGGATCAATGATCGATAGCGTCTATACATTTTAGAAGTACATGTTTATTTTTAACCGCTCTCGCCAAAAGGCGGCTAACTGCAATGTACTAGCCGAAGCATTATATACTCTATTGGTAACCATATTGAATTTAAAATGCATATACTATTACTATGGAGTTACGTGGTGTCAGGTTAGTCTGATATTGCGTCAGAACGTGTGTATGGCATTGTTGCTACTAAACGGTTGAACCGATAACATTATATTCTATAATTTTATAGGCTTTTCTTAATAGATTTGATGAAAATCACTCTGCCGTTTTGTGCTGCAAATGCACTGAGAGACGATGCAGCGTGCTGCGGCGCGTTCCCATACTAAAACCGCCTCCGCCGCACCGCACCGCTTTCACACTCAGTTAAGATTTATCAGTTTTGACAGCAGCGGTCACAGTTATGTCGGTGATTTTTAAATATTTAATTGTTATTAAGTAGTAGTTTGGTGAGGCACGCGGAGGTGCTCCGTCCCCGCGAAAAAGGGATGCTGAGCAAGAAAGAAGGGCCGAGGAGATGCGCTGCATTGTTTGCTTGAGTTGATCTGAATTGAACAAGATAAATAAATTGAGTGATATGTGGTTGTATTTTGAATTAATAACGTAAATATTTAGTGGTACTACCAACATGTAACCAAATTAAATAATTAATTTAGGTAATATCGAAGCCCAATCCTTGGTTTGTCCCACTCCACTCTTAAGACAATCGGCCCTTTTAATTTATGTCCGTTCCTAGTATTAAGCAGCAGATGTGAAAAATGTTTTTTTTTTAAATCTGAAGTTACTTTTTATTATTATTATTTATTTAATTATTAGGCACTTTATCATTCTTTGGGTTAATATTTGACATTAGTCACGTCCAATATGTGTCTCCGATTGGTGTCTCATTACTTTACTAAATAAAACTTGTCTAAAAGGTCTCTGCGTGTGGGCTCCGGTTCCATGTACCCCTTCCAAAGGTCCGGGACGCCAAAGTGGTAAAGACACACAATAATGAATATCTGAAATTTTTATAAATATCCGAATAATGATGAATATCAGGGGACAATGTCACACCAATTGACCTAGACCCAAACTAAGGTCTAGGCTTATACTATGGGTACAAGGCAACGATATAAATGGTACATATATAGAGAAATACAAACTTAAATACATGGAAAACATCCATGACCAAGGAAAAAAAAAAACTCGCTCATCACACAAATATCTGCCCTTATCGGGATTCAAACCCAGCACTACTAGCTTCGTAGGCAGGGTCACTACCAATTGGGCCAGTGCGTTGACATTTTGCGCGATCGGCTTGCTAAGTACAGTATTTATTTTGTAGAGACAGTCTCCTCTTCAGTGTTTAATATCTTCTATACATAATCTACTGTGAATCGATAGGATGGAATTTGACTGGGTTAATCGATTATATTTGTTCAACGAAGTTAAAATATTGCGATGAATAACATTAAGCGCGCTCCAGTTAAAGACGTTCTCAATTTACCGCTAAATTGAGCGCCGAGTGGTTTTCAATTAACAGGAGACAATATTGCGTCTGTATAATACTGTCTAATCGCTCTAAGGCTTCTGGGTATTATTTCTGGTACTGGCAATGTTGGTCTGCGATATTGATTTTGTTCTTGTTGCCAATCAGTTAGGCATCTGAGAAGCTCGGTTTAATTAAGGGTCTGTGGCGAAGTTGGCGGCCGCTGCGGAGTTTTTGTAGCACCCTTCAAAGAGTTGCTGTTAATTGAGTCCCTTTTAAACAAAGGACGACATGAGAAAGTGACTGGGAGGCCGGAGGCGGGTCAGGTCCCGGCGATGCGCGGGTGAGCGGCTCGCTTTTTCCAATGTTTTATTGCCGAATTCAAACACCCTGTTTGATACGGTTCGCCCGAGGTTGGATCCCTTTTTACCTTAAATAGTCTCAGGTAATGAAGGTTAGTAATGTCTATGTCCGTATAAATTGTCATTGACGATATTTTCCAAAGTGTTTGTGTCGTATTTGTAAAATAAGAGGTACATTTCACGATTTATGAGCTCCGTTTTAATGTTACAAGCAAAGTAGGAAAGTAAACTTTTAATAGCGCCTACTTATTTCGGTTTAAAAGGTCGGGATTTGCAACGGGCGCCCGGCTAATGGCCCCGGGAAGGGTGATGGTTATAATTTATAGCTATTTACTGTTATTTAGAGTTCACAAAGTTGAAGTTTGCAGGCATCAAGTATTCCGTGTAACTGGGGTGCTGGCGCTAAAATATGCAGCTGGGCGAGGTCGGAGGAGGAGCGCAGCTCGCTGCAAGATTCCGAGACTGGCAGTTTATGACGTGAGAAGGCATTTTATCAATAGCTCTGTATGTGGCCGGAAAAAAATATAAATAAAGTCGTGTTATACATTTTGAAGGATATTTCATGTGGCGGTTGCTTTGTTTAAGAAATTTAATCGGTTATCTAACCGAAACACGTTGCCATCATCACAGGTGTATAATCTGATTGATGGTTAAACAAGTAACATTTTCCTGGCAATCTGCGGCGTGTAACAAATGTTATTTTAGGTATGTAGTATCAATCATAATATAATGTCAAAACCAACCAATTATGCAGGTAAGGGCTTTATTGTATTAGTTGAAACCATATTGACATATACATTCAAAAATATTATCTGAGATAAGAGCTATCGTACTGTTTGACAATACGATAAAATTACAAAAGCAAGATGGTTTTAACACGTAGAATAGAGGCCCAGCTCTCGTTCTATAATGTGCCATAAATAATATTTTCGACATAAAGCCGTTACACGCTTTCAGATAATAATATTAAAAGCTATTGAGAGCTTGAGCAGCGGAAATTGCCCATAAAAGTATGAAAAGTGAGTATATTCCTTACTAAGCACTGAGAAAACATTTGCATAAACTATACCTAAAATATAGCTGTGTAGGAATCGAGTCTGAGAAGTTAGGCACACTTCGGAAACCGATAAAGTGTTTAGGTGAGATGACGGAGCGCCGCGCTGCGATGAAATTTGAATTTGAATTTTCGCTACAATTTCACGGTTAGATACGAAATCGTAGGGAATTTGTTACCAAACCAAGAAAAAAAACGTAGGAGTTATTACTTAGGGCCGTATTAATAAACTCATTTTGGCTGAGAGGCCCGTCACAAGATACGTCAAAGTAAACGTCAAGCCATAAAAAGCTGTTATTTTTGACACATCTTGAGTTGAGCATTACATTCGAGATCAGAATATTAACACGACCCTAAGATAGTTTTTTAAAATGCCGCTGGTAAGTTAAATGTAGTTAAAGTCTTAGTTCTTACAGTGCGATAGCTCTAAAAAGGCTTTGGGTTTGTACTTGTCTCTCATTCGCTCTTATACGCTCTTATTAAGAGCGAATGAGAGAGAAGTAAAAAACCCGTAGGACCTAAGTGCTCACAGACTGTACCTACAGTTTAGCTGTGTCAAACTGTATAGATATGTCAGTCTTAAATCTAGTTTTATGTAATTTTTTGTATTTTTATTGCAAGAGGACCTATTTTCGGTAATATCGGTCTGACTGACTCGGGACCTGAACATTTAGTTATATACACTAGAGTTCCAACAAAATATAAGGTCAATCCTGAAATTTCTAGAAATTATTATGTATTAGCGTTTGCGAACGACTTCATCCACGTAGAACATTTTTTTTTAAGTTATTCCATAGTATCTTATGTTAAAACTCAAGGCATGGACAAATTTTTATCTAATTCCGTTCGGCAGTTTAAGCTCGATTAAAAGACACATCCAGACGTCTAACCATCGTAACAAACTTTCTCATCTATTTATATTATATTTATATTTAAATAAATAAAATATCGGAGAATTGTATGTACGCCCAGGAAAAGGTTTGTTTGACAGAAAAAAATCACCGGGAATATCGGAAATTTGCAGAGGGGGGGAAGTCGCAGGGGCGCGCAGGTAATTTGTTATATTAGTAAGAAGTACAGGGCGAACGATATGAAGTGTTACCAAATTCAAAAGGCTACGATTTTTTTTTGTTGTCTTAAATTATTCATTATTAAGAAAAAAATGAGAAAAAGATATCAAATTTTTAAGATTACTTTATTTTAACTCGATATCGACCACTTTCTGCTGTCTATGGCCTTCAGACGGTAGAAAAATGAGTTGCGCGCTGCACGAATGTGATCCTGCGGTATGCAATGGCAATTACGTACGATCGCTTTCTTCAATGCATCCATACTGGCATGTTTTCTTCTCCTCACCTTTCTCTCCACAATGGACCAGATAATAGAAGTCCATCGGGTTCGCGTTTGGGGAATTCGAAAGACATTGTGTGGACGAAATAAATTGTGGCACGCGTTGTTCAGCCATTCTTGGTTCACACGAGCTTTATGAGCCAGGGCCGAGTCTCGTTGTAATGTCCACGGTCTACTACCGAAATGTTTGCGTGCCCAAGGCTCCAACGCAGCTTCCAAAACATTTTCCTGATAGTAAGTCGCATTTACTTTGACACCAGGCTCGATTTTGTGAATTTGGTAACACTTCATGTCGTTCGCCCTGTAGAGTATAGTATTCAGCAGTGGGTAAAAATCTAAGTGATTATTTGGTATTGGTAATATTTAGAGAGAAATAAATTATATTGCATCATTAACGCTATGCTAGCCCAGAGCCATTTCTACTCGGTAAAAACCATATTACCTTTGACATGTTTTCGTATTGTTATTATTATCAAGTACAAGAGTTATCATAACATGGATGTGTATAAACGTGGATAAACTATCTGTCACTTTCAGACCAGTATGTAAGTGCGAGAGTGACGGATGTTTGATCAACCGCGACAAAGGCTATCAAAAGATGCATTTAGCAATGTTCGAAAACGGATGAAATGTAATATTACGTCAATCCTATTTAGTCAGTTTACGAAAATCGCTGACGTTAGCGTTATGCTTCTCGTTAAGTCCCCCAGTGACGTCACTCTCCATTTAACAATGGCGAGATACAGAACAATTGCTTATTGAATGCTGCTGAACGCTGGGAATCGGTTATATACCCGCGCCTCATAAATATTCAACTAATTCAACGAGGCATTAGGACGGTAAGCAAATCATTTACTCAAGGCAAATTCTGTTTTAATTATAGGTTGAATAGATTTAGAGTTACAGGAAAGTGTTAAACTCGCTCGAAACATTCGAATATGGAACGCTTTGAGTCGAGTTTTTTTTATCGATAGCGTAAATTCGTATATTGCCGTATAAAAGAGGAAGCAATAATGAAGATTGATAATTAATGATGATTTGAACCGATTTTTCATTCGCGCTTGTTATTTGTATTGTGTTGTAATTTCTATCATCAGAAATCAAACCCGACTCCACTAGCCGTGTACGGGTCGCTGCCTATTATGTTAGCCACTTCGTATTTAAAAGTACATTTTAATTTAAAACAATCAACTGAATTTATGGATCTAAAACCATTATTTCAAGAAAGTTTTTATTATTTTCCACCCGAGAGAGTAATAATTGTGACAAATGATGTTTCATTTCACGGGTCGGTCGGCGGCGTAACGAAGGCCGGCCATTTTAATTAGGAGCGCCAAAAGCGCCCAGATTATAGAAAAGTATTTCATGGAACAGTCAAGGTTATCAAAGAAATCGTTTGTGCCTACTCAACGAAGTAAGAGGAAAAAAAGGTCGAGGTTTTAGGCCAATAAAACAACGGGAGTGTGGAATCAAACACAAAGTAGTAGTAGTAGTAGTATCGAAAACCATAAACGATCCTCTTAAGATGAGGTGGTTATTAATGAGTCGATTTTTGAAAATCGAAAGAAAATTTCATAAGATTTTTTTTTTCGATCAAGGGATCCGTTTATAAAATATTAAAATTTAAAGTGCTAATTTTTGTCAGAGTCAAGTGTCCCCCCCCTACAGCCAAATCAATAAATACTATAAATCTGAAAAAAAACTTAAATGAACGCACATATAACGAATTTTAAAGGAAAACGATCACTACTAAGAAGGCTAGATTGATTCCTCAGATACAGGAACTACTAAAATCACCTTAAATAAGTAGAGAATTAGTTCATACTTGTTATTTTTGAGGTTTTTGCGAAGTAACGGCTTCGGAATCCTGTACACTGAGCATAGTCAGACATGCTCTTGCCTGGTTTTTCAAGTTTGGGATTGCGTGCGATTTATTTTCAATAATCAAGCGCTCGATGTCTGAAAAATCGACTCGCAAAAACGTTTACTTTCGCTCGATATCGATACCTAAAATCAGACATCATACTCGTTTATATCCGTATTAAATATTCCATACTGTCACTTAAGAAGCAGCGTATATAAAGTAATTCCATATTTTGTCTTGGTGCTGAAATTCAAAATGTGCCAACGATCTTTGGGCTTTTATTTTTGCGCCAAATACCGAGTTAGCTCGATCGTATATCAGAGCGTTTCGCGGGGGGTAATTTAATATGACTTACTCGTACGAAGCCCCGTAAACAGCTGGGACGTGAGGCAGCTGCCAGCTTGTACATACCTGAAAAGGATAGAACTCGTTAATACAAGGAAAAGGTAAGTAAATGTTCAGTAACGTAAATTTCTTCTTCTGCGGTATTCTCCAGATTACTTTTTTTTTTTTTTTTTTTTATATCATAGGAAGGCAAACGAGCACACAGGCCACCTGATGGTAAGTGGAAACAGTGACCCATAGACATTCGCATTCACAAGACCGCAATCCTAAGACTGCAAATGCGTTGCCAACCCTGAGGCCGAAGATGGAATGCCTCTATGCTAGTCATTTCACCGGCTGTCTTATCCCCAAACCGGAACACAACAATGCGAACACTGCTGCTTGGCGGTAGGTTAATTGATAAGATGATGGTACCAACCCGGACGGACCCTGCACAAGGTCCTCCCACAAGCAAAAACTTTACCCTAGAAAGTCTCATATTTATGAATTTAGAGCCTAATATAAACGCAATATAAAAGTTACAACGCTAAAACGTGTCTTCGATGACAAACTAATAATGCGCTTACTGAAATAAGATTCTTTTCCCAAAGCTCCCCAATTTCTCTGCGTAAGGTTTCCTCTTTTTCTGTGTGTACGCATAGCAAAATTGGTCCATGTTTATGAAATATCGACCAAGTTTAATATTTATGAGCGTTAAAACCCCCGATAGTTTCAGAACGTTTCGGGCCTTTGTTTATTTATAGCGAAACCAACTCTGCTGAACTGTTACGTAAGTACTTCTCGAAACCACAATTTACTTTCTGTTTGTGTCGTGTCGCAAGGTATTTATATGGTAAATAAAAGTAAGGTGTGATTCACACGTTAGCACGCAACGTGTGAAAAATGCTGAAATGTTATAGGCTCTATTTTGTTATTACAGGTATCGCAGTTTGATAGGTAAGCGATACGGCTTCTACGTTTGGAAAGCGCGATAAAGGGAATCAATTTTAGGCCCGTAAACTAGAAACGTGAGTCCTTTAAGCTCGGACGCGGCCAATTTATTGCGTTGACTGGTGATTTATCCCGGCGGCGGCGGCGCGGGCGCCGGCGAGGCAAATGGCAGGCTCAGGGTCTCGGCGTCTCCGCCGGGACGCGATGACACAATAACTTACTGCCTGACTTAACTTTGTTTCCTTGCTGTCCGTAAACTAATACAGGTCATCCAGCGAGGAAAGGAAAATTACATTTTTGTGATGGTATTTCGGTTTGAAGTTGTTTTGATATGTTGAGATGCTGTTTTAAAAAATCCTCGAACCAGAAAAGTGAGGTAAGTGAGTTTAAAATATTGAACATACGAGGGTGCATTGAAAAGTTCTGAGCCTAAGGTTGAATATAATAAAAAAAAAACAAATAAATACTGGCAGGTCAAAGTGCCATATTTAGTCGCCATTATGCACTATCTTTTGTTTTTTTCCTGTCACAATTTTGCATTTTATGCTGGAACTGCTACATAAGGTCACTGATTTTTCAAGTAATGGATAAAATTGAGCATCGTTCTGTCATAAAATAATTGCAAAAAAAGGGGTTAACACCAAAACAAATATTTGAAGATATGAATCAAACATAAGGGCAATCTGCTCCATCGTATGCTACCATAAAAAGATGGGTAGCTGGTTTCAAACGTGGCCGGGAGACTGTTCAAGACGAGCCTAGGAGTGGGCGGCCGTTGACGGCTACTACGGACGAAAATGTCAATAATATATTAGATGCGATAATGAAGGATAGGCGATTGAAGATTGTGGAGATAGCGGAAGCAATGGGTATTTCTTATGAGCGGGCACAGAACATCATCACCGATGTTCTTGGATTTTCTATGGTGTCAACCAGGTGGGTGCCTAGACTGCTTTCAGTCGAGAACAAACGAGTACGTGTTACAATTTCCCAAGATTGTTTATGTATGTTTCAACGTGACTCCGACGATTTTTTCAATCGTTTTATAACTATGGACGAGACATGGGTCCACCACAGTACACCAGAATCGAAAGAACAATCCAGGCAATGGAAAAGACCAGGTTCACCACCACCCAAAAAAGCCAAGGTCATTTTGTCAGCTAATAAGGTAATGGCCTCAGTTTTCTGGGATTGCAGGGGGGTTATCATGAATATCATGATAGACTATCTCGAAAAGGGCAAAACAATAAATTTGGACTACTATTGTGCTCTTTTACGTCGTCTGCGTGAGGAAATTAAAATAAAGAGACCTGGAATGCTGTCGAAAAAAGTACTGTTTCACCAAGACAACGCTCGCGTTCACACTTCGGCGAAATCAATGGCACAAATATATGACTGTGGATTTGTAGTGCTGTCGCATGCCCCTAACTCGCCGGATGTAGCTCGTTCCGATTATCATCTCTTCCCAAACCTCAAAAAACACTTGGGAGGTCAAATATTTTCGACTAATATGGAGGTACAAGAAGCAGTAGACTCATATTTTAACGACCTCAGCGATTCTTTTTTTTTTGATGGGATAATGAAGTTGGAGGCGAGGTGGACTAAGTGCATTGACCTTCATGGAGAATATGTCGAAAAATAAAATTGTTATAAAAAGTGAGCCCGTTACTTTTTTTTACCAGGCTCAGAACTTTTCAATCCACCCTCGTATCATGGTCATAGTTCAGGGGGGACACTTGACTCTAACTCTAAGAATTAGCGCTTTAAAACGTAATATATCATAAACGGACATCATAATCGAAAAACTTAAAAAAAAAAACGCAATATTGTTGAAAGACTAGGGAATGCAAATGACCGGTTTCAACCGGTTTTAACCGGTTAATTTCATACAAAAACTGTTAATAACCGGTTAAATTGCACTCCCTATGAAAGACCTATCCAACGACACCTCACACTAAGGGGTAGACGAGAAAAAAAATACATCCCCACGCTACGAGAAGGGGAGGCACACAAAGAAATATTTTCATTTTATGATTTTATTTTACCCCTTTGTTGGAGTAACTAATATGTATATTTATGCCAAATTACAGCTTTCTGGTACTAAGAGTCTCTCAACTAGGCTGCGGACAGACAGACATGGGTCAACTAACCTAAAAAAGAGCATCTATGTAGGTTTTTGTCGGAGATTTAATTTGGTTTTATTGATACTGCAGTTATTTAAAACGATATACCGCTCTTGAACTCAGGTCAGTCGTTGAAGGTTTCATAATATTATTTTAACGCAGTAAACGAAGAACACAATACACAGCAATCACTACTTCACTCTGAACTACAAAGTAGTTAGGTTAACTAAAACTACTAGTTTTTTTTCGAAAGTACCTTTTCAGTTTAAGAGAGTTTTTAACTTAAATCGTATTTCCATAGAAATTTAACCATTCTGGTACCATTAAACGTTTTAAATGCAAGCTGAGCTGACGGATCCACTTGTGCCTTTCAACGGGTTTTCAAACTTTTGCTCCTAACAATTTTGCTGAAAGTAGTTTAGTAAAAAAAGGGGTAAAAGTCTGAAGCCGAGCGTCTACGTCACAGTAAATAAATAAAGCTTAGATCTTGAGAAAAAACACTTAAGGACCATAATTTATTCACTTGCTTTCACCGAGTCTCCGCTGTGACACAGATTAAGGAACGCCGGGAACCAGCCTCCGCACTGGGGCTTAGCTCAATTTATTTACATCTCTTTAGTTTAGCTTTTGCGATCTTACAACTGGGTTTTTTACCTTTCTTTTACATTGACTAAATAGTATGATCATCGATGCTATTTATTTGTCTATTGTCCCGTTATCCAGGGCAAAGTAAGAAAATGCGATTAAAATAATGTTATCCAATATCGGCTGGGCAATTATGCACCACTGTTACGGTCCTGAATAATATGTTAAAGCCCCTTTTATTAGTTAAATAATTGGAGGTATCGCTGTTCTAGATGGGTAAAACATGTAAAAAAAAAATTTTGAAAACGTGGTCCCTTATTTTTTAAACCGTTATTATTGGTATGAGAATACCACCTATAGCGTAACTGAAACAGTTCTATAATGATTATTATAGCATTATTATTACCATGGTTACGCTCTTTCCCGATATAAGTCCTGGCGTTCAGTGAACACTTGAGATTGTATAATAAACCGTTAAATAAATTTAAATTACGTATTTTAAAAACAAAATTATTTTTGAAAATTATGATATGTTAAATATATATATTTTTATTAAATTACTTAAAATTGTTGGTTAATATCCATCAATTTGTTATTTGCTTACCATGGTTACGATCAATATGGATGATCAACAAAATGGCGTTTCGTTTGGCTTTCCGACTTTTGTGATAAATTGTCAGCTAACTGTTTTAAGTAACTATTAAAATTTGCATGAACTTTGTTAACATTTACTTAACAACAAAATTCACAAAATATTGACGCCTATCGAAATAATGAAAATGACTTTGCTGACAAGTAATTTGTTCTAGCAGAAAAATCGTGTAAAGTATACGAGAAAAGTGAGCTAATGTTCATTTTTGGTCATTATCATTTTAAGCTTGTAGAAAAAGTTATGTTTGCAACGGTTTATAATTGCATGTAATTAACCTCGGCACTCGCACGCTTAGTAAGCTTCATGACGTACCAGTTACATCAATAACTATTAAATGTGTTAAAATGCAAATTGAAATATTCACGAAAAATATGTTTCATCATCATTAATTGTACCTACTAAGGTGAGACATTATCAAAAAAAACGCCGAAAAGCTAGACACGAAAATATGCTCCCTTATCTTACCGCGGGACTCCCTATAGATTTTATCTTATAACATGTCCGATGCTTAACTATTTACTTCCTCCCATTGGAACTGTTTCTTGACAACTTGTTAAGAAGGTCAAATATTTTTCTTCGTCAAACAGCAAACTTATGACGCTGGTAAAATTCCATGAAGTTTTCTCGGCTCGGACCCAGCCAGGAGGGGATTACGCTGCATTACCGACTATATGCGATTTCGCTCGCTTGAAATGCTCCAACAAGCCTGGCGCTCGTTCCATTGGATTATATTTGCTGCGGTTGGATACATATGTTTTTAAACCTCAACTCAAACAAACAAACACCGTTTTAAAAGTTAACGTGTGTATCTGTGCGTAGAATAGAATAGAATATAAATAATTTATTCAATGCACTCCACATTTAAAAACAAATGACAAGCAAAACAATACATTTAGATAACATGGCGCGTTGAAAAGGGCTCCTACCTAGAGGCCCTACTTTGTAAATTAAAGTTCTAAGTTACGTTAGCTCCATCTCTTTTCTACAACTAACTGAGACTAACTCGAGAGAAAGGGATGGAGCTAGTGTAACTTCGAACTTCGATTTTTAAAGTAAGGCCTCAGCTTATCTATGTGTCTGTGTGTGAACTCTGTGGTCGTAGTCTCCAAGCCGTTTTACTGATTCGGACTTGGTATTCTTAAAGTGATTCTCTAGCTAAGTTTGATGAAAGTTTGTTAGGCCGCTTGACAGTTATAAAATCTGAAAGGGGTCGATATTATTATGGAGATTTTTATCTATTTAACCTAGAATGACTTCATTCAAGTACTGCCCTGATATTAAGATAAATCTAAAACGATGCACAAAAGGCCCTAGCCAAGATGCAAACGCTACTTAAGTTTCTCTTTTCTATCGCTCAAAATCGATGAAATGTCAGTTGACTACGAGGTTTATCGTAATCACATTTTTACTTGACAATTGGGATAGACCAAAAATAATAGCTCACGGTTTTTACATTATAATTCGAAAGAATAAGTAATTTGAAGAGACCAATTTCATTAATTTTGTATTTGACCCAATAGTTATGTTTTAATATATTTATTTATTTAGCAGACATTTTATGGATGACATGATAATTTTAAATTTGGGTTTTCATTTTCTAATAAGTTACAACAATTAAATGATATCCAATGATAAAAAGTGATTGTAATATTAAGTGATTGTAATGTAATTAAAAATACTATTTCCAGCGGTTTTCGCCTAACTAACCCGTAAGATACACCTGGGCTGATTTTGGCTTGAAGAGGAGGGCTTCAAGCCAAAATCGAAAGTCAAACAAAGGTTAAATATACTTTTGTCGAAATGTCCGAAATAGATCAATATTTCAAAAACGTAATAATGCAGAACGGCTTTAAATCCCTATTCCTCAAAATGGTTTTCAAATTGGAGTAATTAAAAAAATATGAACAATCCCAATTATACAGGGTGTCTGGAAAACCTTCGGAGAAATTTGGGGGGGTAATAGTTGGCACGATTCTGATCACGGGGGTATGGTTCATTTTTGTTTCTGTTAATGTAAAAAAAAAAGAAGGATTAATTATATTCATTTTGTTACTTGATGTATCGCAGCCGATATCTCGACCTTGACCTTTTGACGTTGATAGTATACTACTCCAACAGTTCGTAGTATCTTACGTCAAAATTCAATGTCCGAGGTCAATGACCTGAGACCATACGTTGTCACATGGTATGTAAACAAACAGTTCGCTCCATGTAAACAAACAGTTCGCTCCATGTAAACAAAAATCAAGGTAGCATTATAATAAAAATAAATGAGTAATTTTAGTGCAACTTACTGTATTTTCGTTTTTGCAATTTGAACACTAATTGGTTTTAAATGTGAAATCACTAGGTCTCTTGTTCATGTTTTGCCGAGACTGATCATATCGTCCGTCTTTTACTGTCGAGATCTAACCATTTACCATTGTTTTCTGCTCTAAAGTAGCCCATATAACTGATTTACAGCAAAAATATTGAAGACGTGAATATTGAAAATAACATAATTTAACACTGACATCTAATGACAGCCATAAATTCATAGACTTCTCAAAGTTCAAATAGACGGATTGAACGATCCGATTATTGCTCTCCGTATTGAAGACAAAAAAGGAGAAAAAGAAAATCGTTTATTGGTGCAAACCACAGAAAAATAATAATCAAATTAAATACAGTGAGAAAATAATTTAAAACAAAACCTTAAAACTATTTTATAAAATAATAATGCACCAAATTGGGTGCTACTCAGCATCATAGTGTCAGACATGCCGTGACGCTGCACGCGCTGATTTTCAGGGCAACCAGACGGGGAGAAAGCGCTGCTGGCTGCTGGTTCTTTCCTTTTGATCCGCATGGTATTTGTGGCAGTAGCCAAAAGTCCAAGTGCAAAACATTTTGTCGATGGATATAAAGGTCGTCGCATAATTGATTATAATAGGCTATTTGACAACATTGAAAATATACTACAAATTGTGGTCATCCTATCTGATACTAGCGTAAAATAACGTATTTTACTTTATTTCACATTAAATTATGTCTATTTTTTTGGAAATTACACGAAATAATAAGGATTTTTTTTGAAATTTAATCTGTGGCAAAAACGCTATGTGATGTTAGAAATACTTTATAACCTGTGAGTGTGATGTGAAGTCACATCACATGCAAGTAAACAAAACAAACCCCAAACCAAACATCGCTTCGCTTGTGACATCGCTTCCTTGACTGATTGTGATTGTAGTCCACGTTTTATATTTTCTGGGTGTTCCTTAAGCCGGCTACTCACACACCTGCTGCAGGGGCAATACCGGTCGCACGGCGGTTGGACCAATTTTAGGCTGTTCTCTACACACTAGCCTGCCGTTCAGTGTGTAACTGATAGTCCCGCTGAACGCACGTCCACGAGAAAGCCTCCTGTATTGTCGAAACACCAGAGGATTGGTATCGCCTTGGCACTTTCTGTGGTGCTACCAAAAAAAAAGGAAGAGAAGATATTGGGTGAAGAATTGGTTGCAGAAACGAAGCAAATTGTGCCACATGAATATTATGAAAGAATTGGAAGTAGATGATCTTAGAAACTTTTTGCGAATGGATATTGATTCTTTTGAAGAGCTCCTGGCTATGGTAACACCATTTTTTCCATTTTTGTCCACTCCGCTCGGTTGTCACCAATGAACTGACTGGAATTGCCCCAATCCTACTACACACGCAGCAACCTTGCAGGGCGGTAGACACAATCTAGGGAGCTAGGAAGGTCTTGCGCCCCTGCCGCCCTGCCGCAGGCCCAATCTAAAAATTGCTCCTGCTTGCCTACACACATCACAATTAAGGAGGCAATCAAGGGTCCAATTCCCATATTGCCCCTGCAGCAGGTGTGTGAGTAGCCGGCTTTAGTGGCCTTTTTCTTTTAAGGGTTTTTACCACAGAGTGTAATCACGTCGACCTCTTCTTACAAAGCGAAGCGATCCTATTTTTCTCTTTCTTCTATGATATGATACGAATATCTAGCAACAACATGTATGATGCCAGCTTTAAATGTAATTTTGATAAAACGTAACGTGTAGGTAGGATTTTTTGTTTACAAATGAAACCTAAAACTCTTTTCATAAAGAGTTTTAATGGTCCAAGATTTAAAAAGATAATATGTCAAATTGACAATAATTAATTATTGTGTTTTTTATTCGTCGGAAGCCCTGATAGTGGTACAAATCAATGAAATACAGCCATGATTCATGATCTCGTAAAAGAAGTAATGTGCTTACGAGTGCAAGTGCTATTTTAGCCGTGTGAGTGTGAGAAAAGTGTGAGTAAAAATCATAATCGTAAGTTTCAGTTTTAGATTATTTCACATAATAGCCCTTATCAGACACCGTCTTTTCATTCACATTACAGGATAATGTGTCAGTTTTCTAAACTCCATGGAGCTTTTGACCATGATTGGAAACATTGTTCATAAGGAACAACTTGTTTATTTACATTACGTTGTGACACATATCATCGGTGAAACTGCAAAACCGCGTAAGTGACATTTTAAATAAGGAGCAAAATGCACCTTTTTAATAAGACCGTAAGGTTTATTTTGCTCTATCATAAATTTGTTACTTACGCGGTTTTGCAGTATCACCGACGATATTATGAATGAATCAGTTAAGATGGGGCACACTGAGAGCATCGTCAGGAAAGTCGATGATAAATCTGTCTGTAACTCAGTCAAATATTAACTTAAACAAAAGTTACCAATATAGGGATGATCCAAATCATCCACCCTATCTACAGTTAAAATTTCTCCGAAGGTTTTCCAGACACCCTGTATAGAGAAATACCTTAAATAAATAGAAAATACCTAAGACAGGAACAAATACTCGTTCTCATAAGGCCAGCTGATAATACGGCTTCTTGTCAAGGTCCGCAATAGTGTACGCGCCAAGATACAAGGTCGTTAAAGGAAGTACGTGATATAAGCTTCTTACCGCATTAAAACTGTGGAAAATTGGTCGTTCCTATTTTACGACCCACTAAGTTCATTCATTCATGTAATGCGCTACTTTAACCGCACCGAGTATTAAGTAAATTTCAACACATATAATTTTAAACGTTATAATAAACTTGTGACGTGGAAAGTCGGTCGGAGTAAACAAAAATTTACAAAAAAATATTAGATTTGGTTAAATAATCCAAGAGATTTGGGATTGATGAAAACTGACTTAATTTTCTCGCTAAAAAGATGTCAGTCGAACCTGGGCCCCAGCCAAGGTTCAAACGCTAGTAACTTTTTTCTTTTCTATCGCTCGAAATGTATGGGATGACAGTTGACCACGTGGTCTATCATACCGCACGAGAATGTCATATGATCATTTGCCATACATTTTGAGCGATAGAAAAGAAAAACGTTAGTAGCGTTTACATCTTGTCTACGCCCTCTGGGGTTTAATTTCATTTTGTCTTAAAGTTCCTAAAACATAAAGTTGTCTAACTCTTATTAAGTTAACCAAGAGCTACCATATGGCAGCAAAATAATTTTCGACATTATTTAGTCAATATTATATGACTTGTGGGGTAAGAAAGTTAGGAGTCTCGCGAAGTTCGACTCGACTTGAATTCACATGAGTTAAAGGGGACCGGTTAAAAGGTGGAAGTAGCTGCACCTTGTCGTTTTAATTTTCAGACAAATTAGTGAAGCAGTTCAAAGATTACGTTGAAATGACAAAGCATTAAAGCATGCAGCTACTTTGGCCGATAGCAATGTAAACAGCTCTGAAAAAGCTAAGTAGCTTGATCGAAAAGTTTAACCCGAGGCCGTATTGTTAGCTGGTCATTACTGCCAAGTTTCAGCCAGAGAAGGGCATAGGGTTATAAGAGTCATATAAATTTACTACTACCCGGGTCTTTGGGACATTCCAGCGTTTTACTGTCAAAATAATGAATGAAATCCAGTTCTGGGACCTCTATTCTACCGAGTTAAATTATATTGCTTTTGGCTTGTTATCATATTGGCAACGTTACGATAGTTCTTATTCACTAGACAGTAATGACAACTAATTTAAAAACAATACGATCACGTGTCAAGGACAATTTGCTTTTAACCGGGCACCTATTATATTATCGAAACACCTTTCAACGAAGGATCATTACGCAGAATTTTCATTTCATCGAAAGGCATTTATCGCCGCATGAGTATGTTTTTTTTTGGCAGTCACAAGTCTAACCTAACCTAATCTAATGTTTAAGATTCGGAAAATACCGTACAGCAGAAAATAGCGTCCGATAAAATGAAATTCGATGAAGTTATACAATCGATGAAGTGAAATTCGATAAAATTATGGGTTACCGCTTTTACTCAGCAGAATCGAGGTGGTCTGTGTGCTCGTTTGCCTAATCTATGCCATGAAAAAAGACGACAAGAAGCGATATTATTATTATTATTATTTTGGAAAGCTGGTCGGAGCGAAGGACGTGTTTTAATATGGACGCATAGGGACCGGGGCGGCCCGACTTGCCGCGCCTGCGGAGTAGCCCTGTCTGCTACACTGTCTGCTTGAATCACTTACGAGAGTGACTCTTCATTTTACTTGAAGCAAATTTAATAAAAGTAGAAACATGGCCCCACCATCTTATTCTTTAACCTACCGCCACTGTTAGCATTGTTGTGTTCCGATGTTTTAAGACAGCCGGTGAAATTACTAACATAGAGGTATTCCTTCTTAGTCCTTAGGGTTGGCAACACATTTGGGCCGTATTAATAAACTGATCTCGACTGAAATGCTCGTCTCAAGATGTGTCAAAAATGGAAGCTTTCTATGGTTTGACGTTTACTTTGACTTATCTTGTGACGGTCATCTCAACCAAGATGAGTTTATTAATACGGGCCTTAGGATTGTAGTCTTAAGAATTCAATTGTCCATGGGTCCCAGATCCCACTTACCATCAGGTGGCCTGAGTGCTGGTGTGCTTTTTTATTGTCATAAACAAAAAACATGGTGCCTATTAAATATGTCACTGTGATAATGAATGTTATATTAAAAAAAAACACTTGGAAGTTCACGGTATAGAGATGATAGACGTTTGTTTCGGCAAACGAACGTGTTCCTCGTTTTTCTCTGTTCATGTTAGCATTATTTTTTTATCTTTATTTTGAGTTACTTACCAAAATGGTAAAACAGGAACCCTTATGGTGAGACTTCGTTGTCTGTCTGTCCGTATGTCACAGCTGGTTTTCTCAGCAACTACAACTGCTACCAACTCGAAATTTGGCATTGTTGTACAATTTGCTTGCCCACATCTGTTTTTAATAATTAAATAATGAATTAATTGATTAAATGATTGTTTTCAATCATTTAATAAAGGGGTCTAGAATAGGGGGTTGAAAAACGAAAGTGGTTTGATTATGACAAATGGGGCTTAATCTGCACATTATAAATCTATTTTTTTTTTAATTCTGTTATGTTCTTTTTGATTTATAGTCCTTATCTCCAAAGATAATGAATCAAATAATCTGAAAAAATTCAGGCGTATAGATAATAATTATTTTTTAAGGGATAAATAAAATGAATTCAAATTTAGGGTAGTCAAAATGGACTTTATTGGATAGAACATAAAGTTCACAACAAAATGCGTAATTTATTTTGCGGTTACCAAGCATATTATCCTAAATGCGGAACCCTCCGTGCGCCAGTCCGACTCACACTTGTCCGGTTTTTTGTCTACATTGGATTTTAAGCAAGATTTTTACGAGGAAATTTGGAATCCTCCATTGTTTGCCTAGTTGGCTTTGTAACTTGTAGTCTTCACTGCCTATTACTTCGTAAGGTAGCGTTATCACCAGCGACGGATTGTTTAGCAACCAAAAGTCGAAACGGCCCTTAAAAAATATACGAATACAATGTGCCTTTGCAAAATACTAACGGCTCGTCTTAAAATAGCATCTACGTCACTATGTTAATTTATGACACGTTTCAGTGAATATAACAGACCTTTAGTGTCTTATTAATTATGTGTGAGCTCCCACGGACCACGGAGCGTGCTAACCTGTCAGGCTAAATTACAATCTCATCGGCATTTACCTATAGCGTTCGATTATGTAGGTACAGATTGGATATAATCGCCGTAGGAAGGCGGGATATATTGCACGCGCAATTTCGCGATTACGGTGTACCAAGCGTAAACAATTTGCAAATTATGCAGCGTATACATCAGCGGCTTTGGGCCATACATCACGGCTCCGAAAATTACGCAGTCGGCATGACAAAAATACTGGCTGGCGTAATTTGAAGGCTGCCGTTTGCGAACGACCTTATTATAAGTTAGTTGTCGTAGGTGCCTCGGCCTGCCACTGTATCAGCCGGGGAAGGTAGGTCGGCGCTTGCCCTATATTCCCTCTTTATCCCGCTCGGCTGCAAAACGATTCCGCGTCTCGTTCCCCCGTGACGTCACGACGCAACCCCTCCGCGCGCAAGAGTGTGCGTGCGTTGATTACGCTCGTCTTTGCGTTCGTTCCGGTGATTACTTAGATTACGTTCAGTTTATTTGCCCATGAATGGGTTGAGATGACATATGGAATCGATTTGGCTTGAGGAAAATTTATTAGCTCGTAACTGTTCTGAGTAATTACTCACTGGATTAAGGCATTTATTTTGATACTTAGGGCACAGTCTAAGGGTCTGTTTCACAATCGACGAGTAAATTTATCTGTCACTTAAAGTTGGCTCTCTCCTTGTCTATTTACAAGTGTAAAAAAGAGAATGGGCTATATTTATTAGTCAAATATGCTTTACTTGTCGATTGTGAAACAGGCAGGAAGTGTAGTAGGTATATGATTAAGATGCCGCTGAATGATTGAGAAACCAAATTTAGTTCTCATTTGAATTCATTATCGTCTCTGTGTTATTTTTTGTGTAAATTTTGGAATAATCGATAACGCTTTGAAAATGAATTGAACAAACCACTCAGAAGTATCTACATTGTTAATAGATTCGAGCACTCCATTGGGCGTTATTTGTGTGAAGTAATAAGCTAATGTACCGGAGAGCCTGCGAGTGTCAACAACACAATAACGCCCTAGAATTAGGATTGTCCAAAAAAATTGCACGTTTTTCATTATTATTCCAAAGAATAGGTAAATTAAACAAAAAAAAACATTTTTTTTTGTGTGGGTGCCTGTTGTTTTATTTTAATGGCTTTATTTTTAAGCATGGAGTTTATGGATCGTCTTACTTTAATTGATGATATTGGTAAAGGCTGAAAATTCATCATTGTGTACTGTAATAGATACAAAGTTTGGGGTTGTATATTCAATAATACATAGCCGTGCGCACTCGGCGCCAGGTAACATGCGACTCCCAAAAATTATACAAAATGAACAGTCGCTGTTCTATCGAACCATTTGCTTTTCAAATTGAATAATTAAAAGCAAATGAGACATTGCATACAATGAACAATACAATAAGGTTTATTTTAAGGGTTACAACCTTATTGTATTACATCCCTCGTCCCTCTGGGAACAAGGAATGAATCCTACCTATCCCTACTGCCTACCTAAGCGGGGAAAAGTTACAGGGCATATGCCAGCCCCTTTGTTAGGAGTAGCTTGCCGTGAGATTCATTTGTTTAAATTTAATTTATTAATCATTTATCGGTGAACTCACAGCGAGCTTCCGCCCACCAAAAACCCCGCTAAACGTGGGGCGGCTGGCACGAAAAAGCTGTCTACCTGCCTAACCCTACAAACCAATTTATGACAATCCCTGCATTGAAGATGCGGGGTTGCCTTACATTCTCAGTGTTTACCACGGAAACTAAGAAAATGCGGGCCTGGGTGATTTGACATACACCTGTCAAGTCACACTCAGAATTTTCCGCTGAAGCTAATGAAAATTTTGGACCTATGTCCCCTTTCATCCGTCAGCGATTTGACCTTTGTCACGTCACTCTCGGACTCAAGTAGCTGTAAATTAAACTTTATTAATCCTACCTAATTTTTTTTCTGATTAACTCTTAATACTAAAAAGACAAATTATAATTCATTCAAATTCATTTGCTTCAGTCGAGACTGTCACATATCTCGGCCTGAGATATGGACACATCGTCTTCGCTGAATGATGATGAACTGCATTTCTTCCTGATCATCCATCAGGTGATCGCAGCATCATCGAATTGCCTGGCACAATCTTAGATTGCGCAGACTCAGCATCGTTCATGAAATATAAGAAAATCACACAATAAAACCAGTTACAGACAGTCCATAAAACCTGCAATTAATAAGCATGAACAAACATCCAACTATCCCAACTATCACGCCTTAACATGGAATGCATGACACATCTGCCATGAAGGTACCCGTGCGCCATGGGATATGTGAGGTGAAACCAAACAAGTTTCTTCCAACCTTACAGGCTTAAAGGAAATCTCACAACCCCAGGCACCCTGGACCCATAGAGATATGCCCACATCATGTTCTTTCGCTATCTCTTTCCATGGTTGTTCATGCTTGTCCACAACTTCCTATAACCGAAAACAAATTACTATCACATCTGTTATTTGCAATACCTAGCAAGGACAATTGTAACTCATACACCAAACAACAACTTTATTAGGACAATTGTAACTCATACACCAAATAACAACTTTATTAGGACAATGGTAACTCATACACCAAATAACAACTTTATTACTTTTCACACTTTTTCCAATAGATCAAGGAATAATATTCCCAATACATTTAACTAAGTTACTCATCCATATTTCCTTCACGTCTGCTTAACCATTTATCATTCGTAAAGCCTTCGATCCTAACGTCCAACGACCCTATACATATAAAACATAATCCCCAACGATTCGTACAGCTATAAGTGAACAAGGCATCAAACCATTGTTATAACCCGAGTTTACTATGAACTCATATGGGCCCACCCAAACTGTAAAAATCCTAACTAACCCTGTGTAAACTGTTTGCCGTTGCAAATGATGAAAGACAATGCATCTTTCCCCTGAATTACTATGTAATATTTAGGGTTTTCATTTACAGTTGACACCCAATTTACACTTTCATAAATAAATCCCGGTCAGGTCGTTCATGCTAACATTCTATAAAACAATACCTCTCCTATTCCTAATCCTGCTCACTAACTTCTCGCGACAACACATCCTGGATGAATAACAAATTAAATCATTGTATAAATATGCCTTTCAACATTATTTATATTGTTTACAAATCATTTCCAATGATTGACACGCAAAAGTCAAGAATTTTCTGACAGCCCACAGCTAAGCTAACGAAAAATCAAAAAGCTATTTTGGCTACGTTCACACCATAGATATTGGTAATGTAACGCTAAATGCCATTAAATATTTATGTCATATTCAACGTCACGTCATAATATGACACAATAAATGAAATACGTCGTATTTCATTCTAAGTAGAAAATATTTATTCATCCAAAATAGAAATGCTACAAGATAAATTACACGTAATAGAAAAAAAATAATTCCTAACAATCCCGGATTATAAAACCTATCGCGCCTAACATTTTCACGCCCGCCTATGCCTAATTTCGCTATGAATTCCCACGAAGAAATAAATATAAAAGATCCGACTTCATGATAAGCATCCTCCTGGCGGTGTCTCCTGGTAGTCATCATGATGCATCCTTCAGTGATTGCGTCGTGGTTTACTTCTCGAGCAGGGATCCATCTTCAACGAACGCTGCCGAACTTGAACTTGCTGCTGGCTGCGCTTCGTCTTGCCGCAACGTAGAGCGGTGCTGAAATATTACTGACCCGTGCTATGGGTCTAAATTAAAATAGTGCGACTTTAGTCCCATTTTTTTTCCCGATGCAGTGAAGTGGATAGAACAAGCGTCGATGTTGAACATGGCGTAGACTCCAGAATCACTTCCATTTCGTTCATATGCCGTATACAATAGCGCTATCGGCGATGAAATATAATAAATTTATAAAAGGTCATTGCGTTATTATTTTTAATTATACTCGCAACTGGTACGTAACTTTCATTCCCGGGGCGGGTCTTGAAAACGATGAGGCATGAGGCACTGCGTCGACTCATCCTCCTTATATGATTCTCTTCATTCACTCATTATGCCGGTTGAGCATACGTTTCTTCCTTAGGATCTGCCTTACGCTAGGCTTATCCCCGTCTCTCGTGTTCGAGCACTCGCTAGCTTGCGATATAAATTAGCGGAACCCCCGCTTACTCCACCATGTAATAGATACAAAGTTTGGGGTTGTATATTCAATAATACATAGCCGTGCGCACTCGGCGCCAGGTAACATGCGACTCCCAAAAATTATACAAAATGAACAGTCGCTGTTCTATCGAACCATTTGCTTTTCAAATTGAATAATTAAAAGCAAATGAGACATTGCATACAATGAACAATACAATAAGGTTTATTTTAAGGGTTACAACCTTATTGTATTACAGTACCGCGTCGCGACTTTTCAATCTTTTTTTTTATTATTACAGGACTTTTCTACAAATAGTTTTTCAACCTTATCTGAAAATAAACACTAACGAAGGGAAGGAAAAAGAAGTACAAACCCGGAGGACATTTGAATAGCCGCCGTCTCTGTATCGCACTGTAGCTCACAATCAAATCAGTTTAATCTATAAAGTATTTGAACGCGTTGCCAACCTGACGATTTAAAATGGAACATCTCTATTCGACTCATTTTACCAGCCATCGTGGACACTGTTGCTAGGTGGTAAGAACGGGACGAAAATTCGTCCTTGACAATAAAAATACTGTTCCACAGATTGATTACAGCATAATTTATCGCGAAATATCTTTTGATGGGAATTTATCGTGTCCCACCTGTTTGTTTTTTTGTTGGACTTGCGCGGTATACCTTTACAGGTATTTTCTTTGGTTCTTACTATGGATTTAAGACATCTTATCATAATTCACATACATAATCTACATACATACATAAATTAAATCACGCCTGTTTTCCAGTGGGGTAGGCAGAGACCACTTCTTTCTACTTGCTACGATCTTGACAAATTTCTTTCGCTTCTTCAACATTCATAAATCGAGTCATGCACGCATGTCGGTTTCGGGTACTTAAGATTCGGCCCTTTTCCAGTATTTCTCCGATTTGATTCGAAAAAGTACATAATCTATAAAAGACAAACGACCCTTCTATAATAAGGTACCTACTACGAAATTGACCTATCAAAGTACAGAAGCTAAGCCCTGGTATAATATTTCCGTAAGACAGGCTTAGCTAAGTCAAGGCACTTGGGTCAATAACTTGTCTCCGCTCCCTAATTTCTTATTCAAATTTATTATTAGGGGCTTGTTTACATTTTCATACAAATCTACTTGAAATTCGTCTCATTTGAACCATTGTTTCAAAGGAAATACGGAGACCATATTTACTTCGCAAATAATAATTTCAGCGTTATGCCGAATTCAAATTTCGTGTTGCTCGGTAATTTAAATGTATGTTTCACTAGATGGCAATGGAAAATGGTAGGTACTTATACATTAATACTTTGTGACACCTAAATCACGGATACAGCAATAAGAGATTTGATAGTTGAATGTCTATTGGACCTAATTAAACAATTTTTTAGCGTCTTATTAGTAATAAAAATAATATAGAGGCATTGGAAATGATTAAAATAGTTCAGGTTTTGAATCAGTCATTTTAATGTAAAAAATCATTAAAATTTTCAAACAATTTTAAAAATATCCCCGTCTCTGTTGTTCTTTCTTTTAAGATATCAGTGATTTACATGGCTTGCCAAATCTCTGAGTTAAGGAGAAGAATACCAACTTTGTATCTAAGAAATATACGGCTACACAATGATCAAAAATAACTCGTCTATCAACCCCTTAAAGTTTTGCACCTAGCGACCAAACACCCTGTATATCGAGGAAACATGGATAAACGACCGCTACGCGAATAGTGTTACTGTGAAAAAAGGGCAGTAGATCTCTAATTTACTGACAATTACGTAGATGTCTTTGGAGCCACGTTGGGAGGTTTTTAATATAAATACACACATACACTCAGGGACAAAAAGCACGGGCCAGAGTGCGTTTTTCATACAAACGAGGCTATTTCGAAGCTTTGGTTCCTGGCCAGGGGTTGTTTTGAGTAAGGTTTAATGGTGGATACTCCGAGGTTCAATAGAGTAGGTCAAATGTTCTTAAGATATCAAACTTATCGCACAATCAGTTAACACCACAGCGAGAGAGTTAGGGTCAGCATTTGGATTTCCTTACATTTTATTGCCATTTTAGATGTTTTTCTGTACATGATCAATTCCGCCGTTAGCCACAGATTCAATCAGTTGGGTATCCTTGGCACTCTGGAAGTCTTGTATCGATGCTCAGGGTATCCATCATCATATTTCACTAAAAGCATCCCCTGGCGAGGAACTAAGGCCTCGAAATAGCCTCTTTAGTATGAAAAACGCACTCTGACCCGTTTTTTTTGTCCCTGAGTATATTAACCCGTCGAGCGATATGTCAAAATTGATGTACATCAAAATTAAACTTTATGTCAAATGAATAAGTCACGTAATGTCAAAAATTCTACGCACACATGTTGTGCGTAGGACACCTGAGGGGTTAAAATACGTTAGAACCTCAAATGTCGAATGCGTAAAATGCCTCGGGCGTGGGCTTGTTTCTTCCTTCGGTAAAGCGTTTTTAGTGTCTTCAAACAACGTGATAATCAAATTGTTGCGCAGCCGCACCACCGCAATATTATGAACCAGCGCTGTTACTTGATGAACTTCATTACTCCGAGTTGGAAGTAATCAGCATAATTGGTTGGTTTTAATGTTTTTATTAAAATACATCCTGTTCTACAATGTTGGTTGAAGTTTACTCTTTTGAGGCGCATCATATGTCAATAAAGTGTTTCGCCCCTTAATTTGACATGCAAGGTTGGGTCAATGTACTCACAATAAATTAGTAGGGTGGGATTTGGTAAATGAAATACACTTATCATAGTAATAGTTCAGTTAATCTAGGACAGTGTGTAATACTCAAACCATTTTATCGCGGGAGCAAAAATAAATCTATTGAAGAACACTTATGACAGAATGTCTGTTTAGTATAAACGGAATATTCTGCCTATAAATTTTAAGCCTCTAAGAAGTTCTTCATATTTAGCACAAAGTTTTCGTTTTTTTTTGTCTTGTTTGTTTGCTTCCCTATAAGTCTACGTCTCAACTTGAATAATAAGCCTTCTTGATGTATTTTATGTGTTTTTTTTCTCTACGGCAGAAGTAATCTAACCTAGAACGATATATCTTTGATTCAAGTACTAAGTATTTCTTTCCCCGATATCAATTAATATTTTTTAAATATTATTTCAAATCCAGTGTTTTTCTCCAAAACTTGTTTTAACTTTTAAAATATATGTTTTCCATTTGCTCTTAAATTTATATGTATATTTTTCGTGCAAGTAAAATCAATCAAGAATGACAAATGTCTTAAGTAGCAGGAAAAGTGACTGAAGGGGTTGACGTTAGGATTGCGTAGCTAATCTTTATAAGTATGTACGACTAATAAAGTCAAGTACGGATGGAAGATATTAGAAAGAAAATTAATATATTTGGAACTCGTAGCTATAAACTTTTCTCGATGAGAGTGTCACTTCTGTTATTGCCTATTTGTTATGTTCTATATCAGTACTGTCAAATCATTTTTTGCTGCCGCGATAACGAGATTTGATAAAAGTTTACAATATGAAGCCTGCGTCATTAATTATAAAAGACCAAAATTACGTAAACTCGACTTCGAGTTAAAGCATGTTTGGGTATTTTTAAACACACTGTATGCTAATATTTGATTGCGATTGTACAGTCACGAACCGGGATATTCAATAACCGATGTCAACGACTGGCTGACAGCTATTCGATTTGCATGACATAGCCAAATTAGAAACATGGGTAAGTGGCTCAACAATCCCGGTTCGCGACTGTACATTGACGTTGTGAGTTTTTCAAAAATTACTGTAAAGGAATACAATACCGCGAATTATAATTACATAAAAAAAAATACGAAGATCGTTGTCGGTATGTAAGTATTATAGCTAAGCCCACGTAACAATATATCTTCTCATTCGTTTGTTTCCACCACGATTATATGGTACTAAGCGACGACGTGAAAAAGCAGCTGAGTGAGGGCTACACGAACAGTGCGAACACATTTTAATTTCCGGTGAAAAACCGCTTTGCAGGCCCGCTCTCGTATTTGTGAAACAGGGTGTTGTCTATAATTTTTTCACAAACTGTAGCAAAATTTCCAGACAATGCTAATATTACTTATTTGTTATAAAAACCAGTCTGATATAAGCAAACCGTTTAATCCTGATTTCCTGCGTTTTGATATGTCCACGTTTATAGTAATAGTGGCTATCTTCCTGCACTTTAAAATCTGTCAAACCATTTAGTACAAACCAAGTAGAAGAAATCATGAAGAAACAGACGTACAAAACTACAAACATTAGGTCCGTTTAAGGCAGCCAAGTAATTATGTTGTAAAACAATACTTATACAAAGCAAATAATTTTTCGTACCCATTAAAACCAGCATAAGTATCTACATAAATAATAAACGGGCAAAATTTCCATTATTGCATCGACGCTGACATTATTGCCGGGGCTCTAAAATCATTCAATACATGTTACGGTTCGCCCGCTTTGACACAGGGTGTTGTTTCGCAGCGACACGGCCGTCGAGCGTTTACTAATGAAGTGCCTCGTGGGCCTCGTTCGGACCTTTGTCAAATTTACTTGTATTAAACGTATCATGTTGCTCACATGAGCTCTATTAATTATGAAAGCTGTGAATTACAAAGACGGGAAAATATGGAGGCGTCGGATCAAAAGAGCAAATAAAATATATATTTTGTAACATTTACCACTCATCCATTTATACAACTCTCTCCTACCACTACAGAGTACTAACTGAAATGTGCTCATATTATTTAATTAAATTTTAATGAACGTGACAGCATTTATTACAAAACCTACCTTATTACCACGATCATTAACATAAAGTCGGTTTATAACGCGATCGTTCTAAAACCGCTCTTTCCAGCCGATTCGGGTTCGACGCCCAGGAGCAGGGAGTTTAATTAACTTTTTAAATGTCGGCAAAAATGTTTACAGTTTAATTACTAGAGGAAGGCAGATGTTGTGCCGCGGACGTGGGCGCCGCTCGAATCGCTTTATTAGCACTGAGGACACAATGCAGATGACTCTGCTGAGGGAGCGCTATATTGATTTTTTGTCTAAAATCCTCTTAGCTAACGTCTACACGGGCCTCTATTCTGCGTCTAAAACTCTATTGTTATAAGTTTTTTTTTATGGCATACTATGGCAAACGAGCACACAGGCCACCTGATGGTAAGTGGAAACTGTGACCCATAGACATTCGCATTCACAAGACTGCAAATGCACTGCCAACCCTGAGGACTAAGATGGAATGCCTCTATGCTAGTCATTTCACCGGCTGTCTTATCCCAACACCCACAACAATGCAGACAATGCTGCTTGGCGGTAGGTTAATGGATAAGATAGTGGTACCATCCCGGACGGACCCTGCACAAGGTGCTCCCACAAGTTAAGTCTAGAAGATTGCTAACGTTATTGAGGCTCTTAATAGCGAATATATCGTTCAAAGGTAAGAAATCGAAATGGGCTAGAACGAAGTGGAAGCCGTGTCATGTACATTAAAATGCTCTGGGTTAACTTTGAATATTGTTGCGTTAGACGCTTACGAGAGAAATTTATTAAACTATGGTAAATGTGTTTAATTTATGTGCGTCGGTTTTTTGCGCTATAATTGAAATGTTGCCCGCGTTGATATACATATTCATATTTCTTACTCAGAATAAACTATTAAACAGAATGAATGAGAAAATATATCACGATGGTTTTGTTAGCGGCCAATCATTGTTCATTGATAAATGAAAAATAATAGGGTAAGTAATAGCAGTTATTCTTTGAGATTTTTGGACTATTCGGGATCAAGAAAGTCAAAAAGCGTCAATATGATGTTACAAAACACACCCTGTAAAGTGAGTGTGGCTTTTTATAGGTTGACATGTTCTATTATTTTTTAGTAATACCTTATTAACCCGTATGTGCTAATTACAAACATCATAACTTAAAGAAGTTATTAAAACTTTACATAGAATCAAACACTGAAGATTGAGGTCCACAGTACCAAATTGACTTTCATTAAAGTATAGTAGACTAGGGGTGTTAAAGTTGTGAATATATACAGGGGGTTAGGTGAAGAACAACAAACTCATTTCAACATTGCGGAATCTGTGATCCCGAGCCAAATCTTCTCGACAAATACTAGCACGTACTTAGTGGACAAAGGGCGTCATTGTTTATTTGTGTATCGCAATTTCAAAGCTTTGTCGTCTCGTGCCGAAAGCCAAAAGCCGAAATATTGCCTTTGTGTTGCCGGGCATCGCCTGTAATCTGTGGATTACTTCCCTTGTCAGAGCCTCCGTGAAATACTTTTTGTTTCGACGACTGCCTTAAATACCGAAGTAATTTGACATTGTTAAGGGCTGCGGGTCTACAGCAAAACGTAGGATCGTTGTGCTTTTGCAAGTTATAAACTGATTTCATTTTCATCAGCCTGTATCTGTAAAAAGAGATCTTGCTTGCTCTGCGCCTCTATTCTAGGCAGTAACACACAATATCGTATATTTGACCTGTTATGGAATCAATTTTCACTCAGCCGCCATTACTGTCAAGTAAATGAGAGCTATCAAAACGTTAACAATACTATAACAGATCAAACACGATATGGTTTTTACCGTGTTTGTTTTTTTTTTATTTTCCTGCAGCATACTTAAACTTATTATTCTTTTCAAGTCAAGTTAACGTGGTAAGTAAGATTTCCAGGAGCTCTAAAGTACGCTCGCGACGTCCGACTTGGAGATGAATTTCCAAAAATCACTTCTATGTGGACCCTAAGACATCCAAGGAATATTCCCTCCAAATGTCCAGACCCTGGGTTAAATAGTCAGTTTCTTATTTTATATATTTGTATAAATAACGAATTACATTATACATACATACATACCTTCACGCCTTCAGTCCCAGAGTGGGGTAGGCAGAGCTACAGAATTACCAACAACTCTAAAAACTTGTTGATAACTCTGTAACCACAATTTGCACAATTAGGCTAAGATGTTTAACAGTGTATATTAGTGACAGGTAGCAAGCCCATCGCCTAACAGTACTACAAGCCTTTATTCCCTTAGTCGCCTCTTACGACTTCCACGGGAAGACATGGAGTGGTACAATTCTAAGCCGGCAACCACACGGCTTCATTACATTATTACATTAATTAAAATAATGGTAGTTAAATATGATGGTTGCGTCTCGTACTAAGGGTTGACAAAATATAGAATTCCTTCCTCGTCCTAATTCTGACCTTATTTATTTTTCACGCGGAAAACCCATCCTAATCAAAAATTCTACAAATTAGAATAAGGAATGAAAATTTAAATGTCCGCCGGCTAAAACCGGATTAGCCGAAGGTGGCCAATTGCGAGGGACGGGAAAGCTGGGTTAGATTATTCAAATTAGTTTAAATTAAAAATCATATGTTTAGCGTAAAGTTTACCGTTCGGCTTTGAATAATAGAATGCGGCTTAAACGGTAATCACTTAGTGTTCATTAGTTATTTACCGTTTCGCTTGCACGACTATAAAGGCTTTCTTTTCTATGACAAGTCTGCTTATTTACGGAGAGGGTTAAGTTGGTCGTTAACCCTGCGGCTGCGGCCCGGGCGTTTTTCCCAGCTTAGTTAGAGACACTTTTTGTTTCGGTAGATAAGTATAGAGTAACGTTATTATTTCTTTGCTTAATAAGAAGGTTGTTTATTTTACCTGGTAATTACTTTGTGTTACAATTTTTAACTCAATGATATTTATAATGTGGTTCAATATAGGCACTTAGTTAAACAAAAAAAGGTCTACGTAATTCAACATTCAATACCTACGTATTTACGAATCCCTTTAAGTCGCGTGAGGCGGTCCAAAGCGGTATTTTTCGCCAATGTCAAGTGAGTAAACTAAATTAGTAAACAGAATAAATGAAAAGTAAAAGCCGGATCTTTCAATCGGTCATCTTCCCTCCAGGTTTTTTATTAGTTATAATTATACTTGTGTAGTAATATATATTGAAACGAAACTCATAGCTTTTGTTTAAACCTGACAATTTCAAAAAAAAAAAAAGTAGAGTAAGTTATGTCAGCTTAGGTTTATATTATAATAATCCTGAAAATAAACCCGTTATGACTTGCGATGATTATAAAACAAAAAACTAGTCGGACAATATGGATCCACATAGTTACTTAAGTTCCGATCTAACAAAAGTCGGTTGCTCAGTATATCTTGTTAAACATTTGTCAAACAATTCGAATGAACATTAACAAAAAGTAACATAACTCTCACGTCTCAAAAGTTAGAAAGTAACACAATATCAACAACACTGGAATGATACTCCGTTGACACAAGATATTACGTGGCGCATTTAAGTTTGAGTCCTCGAGTTCGGGAATAATTAGGAGACTCGTGACGCAACCGAAACCACCCCGAAGCCAGGGGAATGAAGACGTCTGTCAGGTACCTACTGTGTAATGGAAACTCTCACGTCTATTATGAGATTTTCTCCCAAGTAACTTCGATTGCGGAAAACAATATGACTTCTTACAAATGCGCTCTTTGTTTTGAAGAAAGTTACATTGTAACAGTGATTAAATTAACTTTACTCCACTTTGCATATCTATTAATAGTCCTAGTATTTTTAAGCTTATAATAATAATATAACAAGATTTTTAAATGACGATAAATGCAAATTCATTGTAAAATGTTGCTTTTACCGATTTCTGATGATCTCTCCCTAGTAGGGTAGGGTAGGTACCCCGTGACCACAAATAAAAAAATCCGAAGAAAATACGTTTGATGAAATTGTTACTGATATGGTGTTGAATTATGTAAATGTATGAGAGCTATGTTACTTTGTGTTGTTTATCCAACGTTCAATAAAATATTTCAGTGAACAGTACTATTAACTAAACAAGTGTTCAATCGGGGATTGCGTTAACTATGTCGGTCTATGTGTATAGTCTGACCATTTTATTTAGTTATGACTGTCACTAGTCAACGTTTTTATATTGAAATGTTTTTTTCAGGATCAGAAGAATGTTACATTCAAACAGTAATTAAATAAAATTTACTCCACTTTGCGTAGCTATTAATAGTCCTAGTATTTTTAAACTTGTAATAATAATATAACATGATTTTTAAATGATGATAAATGCAAATTCATTGTAAAACGTTGCTTTTACCGATTTCTGATGATCTCTCTTAGTAGAGCTAGTAGGGTTGGTACCCTGTGACCACAAAATAAAAATCCGATAAAAATACATTTGATGAAATTGTTACTTATATGGTGTTAAATAATGTAAATGTATGAGAGCTACGTTACTTTGTGTTGTTTATCCAACGTTTAATAAAATATTTCATAGAACAGTACATTTAAACTAAACAAATTCTAATCGGAGATTAAGTTAACTATGGTGGTCAATGTGTATAGTCTGACCATTATTTTTAGTCATGACTGTCACTAGTCAACGTTTTTATATTAAAACTGGTTTTTCAGGATTATTTTAATATAGGTATAAACCTAACTTAACCTTACTATATCCATACGTTTTAAGAAATTTGAAGGAATAGGGAATATGCATGGATTTTTATATCGCATTTCTCAACACAATATGAAAATACCGTAAAAGAGATCACCAAAAGTAATTAAAATTAAAATCGGTCAAGAAATACGGACGATACAAGCATTTTAAACTGCTAATTAGACAGATCCGAAGTGCACTGGTCAAATATAATTCACGTAGGTTAGGTTAAGTTAGACTTGCAATGATCAAAATGTAAATTCTGCGATTTTATACGTTCTAAGAAATTAGTGTCGACAAAACAAATTCAAATTTCCTAGACAGGGCCACTACCCACTCGGCTCTCCACGTCATCTTCTCATCACTTCATAACTCTAGTTTTGCACAAAGCAAATTGTTGGTGAAACATGATTACTAGTGTATTGAACTCTGACCTCTCAGGAGCACCGCCTCGGCCGCTCCCCCATCCTTGTCCTGCCCAGAAGTCAGCCTCATATTGCACCGCACAACCGATCAACAGAAACGCATAAAAATCTCTTCGGTTGCGAGTTAGGAAATCTTATTTATACAAATAAATAAAGTAGGTTATCCTTTATCAGCCACCATGTGACTGATAACCTTACGGTAAACAAAGAATATACGTTCGGGAGATCAATTACTGATAGGTGATCACATGCAATTATATCACTATTATCTTGATCATAAATAGATTATTATCATACTAGTGATCCGCCCTAGCTTCGCTTCGGTTTATGAGAGTGTATAACACAATCTGGAAGAGCGAGGCCTCCTGATACAGGTACTCAATACCTAATAGTTTACTTTACTTGTGGGAAGACCTTGTGCAGGGTCCGTCCGGGTTGGTACCACCATCTTATCCATTAACCTACCACCAAGCAGCAGTGTTCGCATTGTTGTGTTCCGGTTTGGGGATAAGACAGCCGGTGAAATGACTAGCATAGAGGCATTCCATCTTAGTCCTTAGGGTTGGCAACGCATTTGCAGTATTGTGAATGCGAATGTCTATGGGTCACAGTTTCCACTTACCATCAGGTGGCCTGTGTGCTCGTTTGCCTTCCTATGCCATAAAAAAATTTAAAAAAAAATAGAAGGACTCGACCGCACTGTACTTACCACCTAAGGTTAAACGGAAATAAAATATTATTAAATATTATAACAGCCGTAGGTACATATTCCAGAGGTTAATCAAATATCAAATAAACCAAATAAACCAGCATTAAAATCTGTGGCGTAGTTTGCAAGACCTAAGTTTACATACAGAGGGACAGACGGCGGGAAGCGACTTTATTTTATACCATGTGAAGATACTTGTATCATCATTTATTTAAACATTTAAAAAAATCGCGGTCTGTTCAATGCCAATTCAATTCTAGTTCGATATCATACTGTTAACGTTAATGACAGATCTTACTGTCACTTGAATATGAGTTTGCACAACGTCAACAATATGATTAACCAATTGGGATTGTGCATATTTTTTAAATTACTCTAATTTGAAAACCATTTCGAGGAATAGGGTTTTAAAGCCGTTCTGCATTATAAGTTTTTGAAATATTTATCTATTTCGAACATTTCGACAAAAGTATATTTGACCTGTTTTTGACTTTCGTTTTCGGCTTGAAGCTCTCCTAGGTGTACCTTACGGGTTAGGTGAAAACGTTTGAAATAGTATGTTTTAATACACTATTACAATCACTTTTTTATCATTAGATATCATTTCATTGTTGTAATTAATTATAGGATATTTTTGGTCTATCCCAATTATAGGCTAAATTGTTTGATGATTAAAATTTATTTTTAATTTTAATAAATAGAACAATAAAGCACAAATTCTAACTACGAGATACTGTGCCAAACGGTACCGCTGGCCTATAATGGGTTAAGATATCGCACCAATCTGAGGTAATTAAATGTGGAATAAAGACCCACCGTATTCCATTTCGTAATGCTTATAAAAATACATGAGTGTTCCTAGAATATAAATAACAAATCCTTGTCAGAAATAAAATAAACTTAGTTATGCGAGAAGCATTGTAGACTAACGCAATAATGCAAAACGAACAAAGTAAGCGCCAGTAAAAGAAATACGTACAACGAGTTAACTGAACTAAAAAGAGTACGGATAAACAACTTTGTTTTGTTGCAAAGTTCGTAATAGAGGCGGTGGACACGCAGAATAAAAGACGGGAAAACCACCGAGCCTGTCGTCCTTTTGCTAGTTTCTGAACTTCCCTAAAATCTAATAAGACTTGCCGTACCTATGTGTAATGTTATGTATTATTTACTTTTACATAGCCGAACTCACTGTCATTTGAGATAATTTTACTTGCGGGAGGACCTTGTGCAGGGTCCATCCAGGTTGGTACCACCATCTTATCCATTAAACTACCATCAAGCAGCAGTGTTTGCATTGTTGTGTTCCGGTTTTGGGATAAGACAGCCGATGAAATGACTAGCATAGAGGCATTCCATCTTAGTCCTCAGGGTTGGCAGTACATTTACAGTCTTGTGAATGCGAATGTCTATGGGTCACAGTTTCCACTTACCATCAGGTGGCCTGTGTGCTCGTTTGCCTTCCTAAGTCTTAAAAAAAACAATATGGAAATGCAGACTTTATGGAAACGTAATGCATTGTAGTCAAAGTAAATTAAGACTAAACGATATGTATTTATAAGCATCAAATACTTAACAGGTTCCATGTCCTCATGCAAGAGTCCATTTTCATCGTGGTATCTCCAACCCTTACTTTTACATGTAAAAGATTATCAAAATTTGATACTTATGACCATGGACAAAACTGGGTTCATGAATCATATGTGAATAAGTCCATTCACGTTGATGTAACTTCTAAAACGTGTATTTATTCTGTAGATGTGATGACAGCTCTTAGGGGCGTATTAATAAACTCATCTTGGCTGAGATGCCCGTCACAAGATACGTTAAAGTAGGTAAACATCAAACCATAGAAAACTGTCATTATTGACGCATCTTGAGATGAGCTTTACAGTCGAGATCAGTTTATTAATTAAATAGTTGCCTTTTCTATTATAATGTCCATTGTTAAGACAATATAGAAGCAAGTCAAGCAAGGCAACTTAAAGTTAATTAGAACAACACCTTTGCTCATTTGCACTGTTAAGTTGTTATAGATTAACATTTTCTTATGTTACTCGTAGGAGTTATTTCGTAACGGCACTAAATTACGTTAACCGTAGATAAATAATAATATTTTTACTTTATGAACCTATGCTTTTACTTTTACGGAAGAATAAAATGTTTTAAACATAAGGCACACGGGCAAAAGCGGTTAAGTAGGTAATCACCGTGATTTACCTCGCGTTGCTACTGAAGTGTATCCTCCGGTTGAGCGATTTACAGCGTGCTCCTCCATGCTGAGAAACTATTGCCGGAACCACTTCGTGAATAAAACCGTCCCCTTTGACACATAAAGAGAAACTGGGTTATATTAAGTCTGGATTACTATAGGTTTTATCTCCGTATTTCTATAATAGCACTCAAGATATGCAGTCATAAAACTCATAAAGTTAGGCAGACATGCGGTGCCTTTACATGTTATTTTATCTCGTTTTATCAAGAAGGTATTCTGTGTGGTTGTTTACCTTCTTTTATTGCACAACGTTCATTCTCATTTCATAGAATAATATCTACAGCTGGAGAGATAATAGAAATACCTAATATCACTCTTTGTTCTTATATTTGGTCCGGTTAAAATAGAATGGTTCAACATAGGCTGAACAACATTTCGTTTTAAATAAAAGAATTGTTATTTGGGTTTTGTCTGACTGGACCTTAGCAAACCCTAAATAACAACTAATATTTATTTTCAAAAACCATCCCCAACTTAAGAGAGTTAAGAAATGAAAGAGTCAGAGAGATGTGGACTAAAAGAAGATGTAGTTTGAAAAGGGCATGCTTCGATGGTTCGGTCATTTGGAAAGGATGGATGAAAGAAGATTGACGCAAAAGTGAGTGGAAGGGTCGGAAGGGGCCGCTCTAGGCGTACTTTTTCGAATAAAATCGGAGAAATACTGTAAAAGGACCGAATCTTAAACCTGAAACCGAAGTGCATGCATGACAAGATGTATGAATGTGGAAGAAGCGAAACAGATAAGTCACGATTGTAGCAGGAGGTAAGAAGTGGTCTCTGCCTACCCCGCTGGGAAACAGGCGTGATTTAATGTATGCATGTATGTATCCTCAACCTCGTCCTAATTGGTGCGTACGTCTGGGAACTACAATGATAGAGAGACACAGGCACACACACGCATACACAGCCTAGATACACACGTCAAACATATAGCACCCTCTTTTTTGTCAGGGGTATAAAAATATCAATTTTAAAAGTTACTAATCAAAACAATGATTGGTAAAACTTTTGTTTTATAGACAGTCTTGTCTAATCGTACAGATTGGCAAAAAAATGAATTGTGGTTATATTTCTACGCGCATTGCCAATTGCCAAGTGGGCTCTCATCATACAGTCTGCTCAAAAAACTGCCGTAATAACGCTCCAACCATTCACTCTCGATTAGAGATTCTTATTTAACGTTAGATGATTTTCCTGCCTGTTTCTCCTGCATAGTCGAGAATCATCAATTTCCATCCCACTGAATAGTTTAGTGCCTGTATAAATATTTACCATACAAACCCCAAATTGTAGGCGGGCTGTGCGCCGGCTCTAAATGGGATTAGAGAGACTCTTTCAGTTTCCTACGCTAACGTAATTACTTTTCACTCTAACATCAAAATCAAACAACGTATAGGTTGTCAAATGAATAAAAATATAACTAACAAAAATTGTGATCCTACTTTCAAGGGACCTTACTCTTCTCCGCAATGATGGTCTTGTCCGAAGCGCTAGTAGATTCACTCTATATCACTAACGTGTAAAAGAGCCCTCATGTGGCCAATTTACTGAATAAATATTTTGAATTTTGTCTCAAACTTAAACTCATAACAATGTGACACGACAGGACGTCTATTCTACTGGGTAAAATCATATTGCCTTTGGCATGTTATCGTATTGTTTTTAATTCGGCCGCCATTACTGTAAATAAGAGCTATCAAAACGGTGACAACTTGAAGCATTTTTGATAATGTCGTCGATATATATTAAAAAAATTAAAACCCAAAAACAGGTTGAAAAATGATTGTTGACGAATTTTACGGAGTCAGTGACACTTTATTAAAAACGGTAGACCAGTTGAGTAGTTGCGGGGACATAGGAACGGACATAAATACTTGCAAACATTCGGGTCAAACACATAACATAACCCTCGTTTTGAGCTTCGCCACAGTCAGGTGAAAGGCAGGTAAGTAAAACTAAATTATGAAACGTGTACGCTGCAGTGTAAAGATAAAAATAGGATAGTTTTATTTCGAAAAAATATAATTACCGTGGGAATCACGTTTGAATAGTCCAATGAGGGCAAAACCTCTAGTTAGAAATGAAATAAAGATATGACTTTTATCGTTCATCTTATCGTGCTCTGATCTCCGCCGCTTCATTATCATCCCAATTTGCATCGGATTTACTTGAAAGCGTATTATCAGCAGCCGCCAATTTTATCGCTTTGTTAGCCGTGCGTAATGTGCCGTTTGGGCGCTGCGCCCGCACCGACGACGATAAGCGTCACATGACTACACAGTCATTGGCCGAGTTCCGCGTTTCCGATGCAACGATAACCTAGTTAAGCTGTTATGTGGATGCATTTTATTATGAGGCTTTACTTTATTTACAATAAAATAAATTAAATGTAACTCTTAAGTGCCATCGGGATTTCAATAAATATTACGTTGATTGCTTTGAAGTTAACGGTCTTGAATCTGATCCCTCTCTCTCTTCATTTAAAAGCTTTGCTCTTGTCGGTGGAGTAATTTCAAATCTACTCTCCTCTCTGTCAGCGCCTTGACCTCTTTATACGACACGACATGCAACTTCTCCTTGATTTGGTCCATTTAGCTTCTTCTTGGTCTTCCTCTGCCTCTCATGCCTTCAATCTACCCTTCTATAATGTTTTCAGTATGTCGTGCCTCAATAAATGGCCAGTCAAATCTCCTCTTCTGTTCTCAATAATCTCCAATATCTTTCTTTTTTCCTTTACCTTCGCCAATACTTTTTGATTTGATACCATTTCCGTCCATTTTTTGTCCATTTGATCCCTAGTAAGACTAAATATTCGTGTGATAATTAAGAATAAAAAAAAATGTGTTTTCATTTCTTTACTAGGTTTTGCCCGCAACTCCGTCCACGTAGAAGTCGTTTATGGCTACCCGCGATTGAAATGACCCTATATCCTTTCTTGGGTTTTAGGCTAACACCGTACCAAAATTCATCGAAATTGGTACTGCGGTTAAGCCGTGATCATCGTAACCGCAACAAACAGACAAAGTTGGGTAAGGACCAAAAAGTTGGACCATAGTTAAGCGCAGTTAACCATGCAAACAACGAAGTAAAAAAAAGTTCCGTTGTGCGACGAAAAGTATCCCTACAATTGTATGGCTAAATTTTAATTAATTGAGTTAGCGTGGCCAAATTTTTGGTCCATACCCAGTTTTTTTTTACATATTTCTAATATTAGTATGGATATTAGTTTGTTTACCGATGATTAGTACCCAATACCCTTTATAATATCAACCCTAAAGCTCAGTTTGGTACTAGAAGCATTTGTGTGACATAGTCTCCCTGTAATTTATCAATTCATCAAAATAGCTAATTTTTAGGTTTCCTTGTCAAACTAGAACCCTATGATACGCCACGTGTATCTTTTTATTTGAGTTACGTACAATATTTATGTATACCACACACTAATATCAATAATGAATTAGAAAAAAACGGGTTCTTAAAAATGTAATAAAAATAAATAAATATCAGGGGACAAGCTCACACGAATTGACCTAGTCAACGATAAACTTACTTATATAGATAAATGCATAGAAAACATACCAAGACTCAGGGGATCGAACCCGGGACCGCTGGATGCGTAGGCAGGGTCACTACCGACTACGCTACCGCATCGTCATACCCCGTCAAATTTTCTTACAACATTATTGTGTAAGTTTTTAATTTACAGTTTAAATACATAAAGCTTTGTATGTAGGTATAGCTTTGTCTACTTCTTGTAGAGTAGAGAAAACACAGATTCTAAAGTTGAAAGAACTATCTGAAGCTCAAACAATTTGTCTTGAAGAGATTTAAGATGTCAACTGGTATAGGAGTCGGAACGCTTTGTGAATGCAAATGTTTGTAGCGAGTTCATGCCTCGTTGTGCACAACTAAATGCAAGACGGGTTGCAAGTAACGCTTGTTTCGACCCGATGTCCAAGGGTTATATGTAATTTCATTATTTCGTGTAATGTTGTGTGTTTATGTTGGTGTGCAGGCTCCGTCCGGGTTGGTACCACCATCTTATCCATTACCCTACCGCCAAGCAGCAGTGTTCCCATTGTTGTGTTCCGGTTTGGGAATAAGACAGCCAGTGATGATTAGCATAGAGGCATTCCATCTTAGTCCTCAGGGTTGGCAGTGCATTTGCAGTCTTGTGAATGCAAATGTCTATGGGCTACAGTTTCCACTTACCATCAGGTGGCCTGTGTGTTCGTTTGCCTTCCTATGCCATAAAAACATATATACACGGTGCCCGTGAGCATTGCGAGAGATTTTAACCACGCATTCCTGAGGTCATACTGAGTAATAAATGTTGGATGAACCTAGGTCCAATTCGAACTCTTTAAGTTTTCGATTTTTCATACAAAATAAATCAACTATTTTCGCTTCTCTAGTGAAACAATGCTTTAGGACGAGCTGGCAACGCTTTTTCCTCCATTTCTTATGTATTATGGGGATTACCCTTGACATTGAATGAATGTTATTTTGTTTCCTTTTCCAACCCGTAATGTTAGAAAAGTCAAGTGGAAGAAAGAGACAAACCCCTGTCATGAGTAAGAAGATATTTGCGTAATAGCCATAAATTATTACTAAGCAGAATCTATTCAAAACCGTTACTAGTAACCTTTTTAACAGAATGATTAATCATAAGGCTTGTCCCTTAAGCAACGGTTGGCTGTTTTTCAGAAAAAAGTTTTATCATTACTAAATTAAATAAACAATAGCCCAAAAGTAAATGTGATGGTGAGGCCTGCCTAAGGCATCGAACCCTGGGATAGTTAATGTAATGAGACTAATGAGACACTGATTGTGGGCTTTTATTGACCAGTTGGTTACACAAAATACAATAACAACAACAACAACACCACACAATACCACTTTGAATGTAATAAAATAAAAATAAATACTTCTTTGGCTTAAAACAAAAGTGGAAAAAATTATCTACAATAACTTCATCAATTTAAAAAAAAATCAAAATGGGATCCATCCTTTTCAAGACATAAATTTAACCGTCTACGTATTTGGTTGGTAAGTAGGGCGGGCCTATTTTTTAAGTGTTGTGCCGCTTCCATAATTTTTTCAACCAATTCTTCTCTGGAACGAATGGGTTTTGAATAAACCATATTTTTTAAGGTACCCCAAAGATAAAAATCCAGTGGAGTAAGATCCGGAGACCTCGCGGGCCATTGGATTGCTGGAGACGCTCTACCAATCCATCGATTTGGAAACTCTCGGTCTAGATGGTTCCTAACAATGTGACCATAGTGTGGAGGTGCTCCATCTTGTTGGTACCACATAGACCGTCTAGTTTCCAAATCGAAGTCTATAGGGTATTACACAACCAAGAATCTCCTTAACCACTTTCCGACTCTATTTCTATCACGTTAAGGTATCATAAATTCGAAGTATCAAGGTTATATATCATATCATATCATGTCAGCCGAAAGACGTCCACTGCTGGACATAGCCCTCCCCCAAGGCTCTCCACTCAGACCGGTCTTGTGCTTTTCGCATCCACCGCGTTCCCGCGATCCTTACAAGGTCGTCACTCCATCTTGTTGGAGGCCTACCTACAGCTCGTCTCCCGGTCCGCGGACGCCACTCAAGAATCTTCTGACCCCATCGGCCATCAGTCTTGCGTGCGATGTGCCCCGCCCAAGTATCAAGGTTTTTGAGTAATTGCAGTCTTTATAGTTATAATTTTACCTAAAGTACATTTAATATTTTATGAAATGTGCATTTACAATCTTTGAATTTAGACTCAAATGGTGGTCCCGCCGGCGCCACTAAAACTTTTTTTAATCCGTGTTACCTAAGTTGCAGTAGAAAAGACACCTAAGTTTATTCTTTAATCTTTTCTGTAATAATAACCAAAGTGGTTTTAACAAGAATTTTATTTAAGTACTTACAATGTTTGTAGGTAGATGTCAGTTTTTTTTAAGTCAAATGTTGAAGGTTAATTTTGAACCAGTTCCCGTTATTGTAATGAAATATAGACCACGTATACCTGATGTCAGTGTATCATTATGGTATGTAATCTGATATGATTTCGGTATACTACACGTGTTGGGACTATTTAGTTAGTTTTGTATTGAAAAGTGTAATGTAAAAATTTCGAGCGTGGAATTACGCCTCAGCGATACACAATTTATTTCATTTCTCGTCAACTTGTTATGTTGGTATCTTAAATGAATCTTACCATAATCTATGGTCACTTAAATTTCCAGTGGATCTTTAGCGATCTTTATAAACGGGACGGCCAATATTGGGAACCTATATGAACAATAGTACTGAGCCTAACAGTACTACAAGCCTATATTCCCTTAGTCGCCTCTTACGACATCCACGGGAAGACTTGGAGTGGCACTATTCTAACCCGGCAACCACACGGGCGTAATATTTTAATTGACATTAATATTAGATTGTGTTTTTGTAATTTAGTTTTAACGTAACTGTATTAATATGTTTGTTGTTGGTGTATATACCTTACTGAATAAATAACTAAATAACTGGTGTCATCGACCAAACAAAAAAAATAACCTAGATCTACCGAAATAAAGTTGTAAACTTAACTTTTTGTAGTTTACTTTACTTATACCCGATTAGGAAAAAAAAATAGTACTCATTTCAAAAGCAGATGATGACAATGCCAAAAAAGTAATCGGTAGTCGGTTTTCCAAATTTTTTATTTATGACAAAGTTTTAGCTGATGGCTTCTGTACTTGCTGAGAAAAACTGCTGTGACTTGCAGACGGACGGACAGACAGATATACACCGAAGTGTCCCCATAAGGATTCCTTTTTATGATTTTTGTATGGAACCCTAAAAACCGCTCCAGAAAAACTGTTCGGAATTCTAAGTTGTGGTTTTTATATGGAAAAGGTAAACAAACACACAGGCCACCGGTAGGTGCGCTCTGAGCCCAAACACATTTGCAGTCTCAAGACGTAAAACCCAAGCCTACGATTTACACAAATACAAATGCGTTGCTCACTCTGAAGTCTGAATGAATATTCTATTAATAAACGACCGAAACACATCCCCATCTCCGTAAGTAATATAATGCATAAGTAATTGATGTAGAAGACACGAAATGTACATTGAATGTAATGTAACGTTATATCATTTAAAAGGTACTTGTATTTTGAAACGAAAAGCAGCAAAATTACTCAAAAAACGCAGTTCTGGGGAAAAGAAAACATCATGCACATACTTAATAAGCAGGAAGTTTACGCAATCATATATGTACAACTGTACATGATTTCTTAGTGAAAATGACAAAACCACGTCTGACAAAAAAACTCTGTTGTGGAGTGCGTGTCTGCCGAAACGCAAGGTTAAAAATCTATGTCTGGAACACAACGCGTTTTCGACAAAGCTGTAGAGCACCTTTGTCAGCCGTTTTTAGGGTTCCTTAGTCAAACTAGGAATCTTATAGTTTCGCCATGTCCGTCCGTCCGCCCGTCCGTCCGCCGCCTAGCTCAGAGACTCTTAGTACTGGAAAGCTGTAATTTGGCATGAATATACATATTAGTCACGCCAACAAAGTGGTAAAATAACATCTTGTTTTTTATTTGTACCTCCCCTACTCATACGTGGGGATGTATTTTTTTTCTCTTTCTACAAATACTAAAAATCTGAAATATATCTTTAATGAAAGCGCATACGTAACGAATTTAAAAGAAAAACTATCACGACTAAGTAAACTTGATAAGTTCCTGAGATACAAGCGACTACGAGTAAAGGGTTTATACCTACTAACATAAAATAGAGAATTAGTTCATACTTTTTGTTATTCGAGTTACTTAAGTCGTTTTTGTGCAGTAACGGCTTCGGAACCCTGCTTTGAGCATGGTCAGAAATGCTCTTGCCCGGTTGTTTTTTTAGTATACCTAGAGACTGGCGACGCTAAAAATAAACTTTACGACACCTCCCTTGTCAAAATTGGGTTAGCCGTGCAGCTTCTACCAGGGAACAGAGAATCATACTGACATTCGTATGTAGATAAAAATATTAGTTCCCTTCTTCGGCAATCGGGAAAAACAGTACCGTTTCAGCTGAGATCTCCTCAGTGGGTCCTTGGTAGTAGGTTGAAGGATAAGAATAGTGATAGCGATCCGGACGAACCCTGCACAAGGTTCCTTGCATCACATAGAAAAACCGCGATAAAATAGCAACCCATTCTTTCAGAGCTGGTACCTCTTACGTTTGTTGTTAATTTCACAAAGTTGCTAAGGTAACCGAAAGAAAAAGAAAGACCGAAAGAGAAAGGCCTTTGTGAAATCATGTTGCTGATCATGTCTTAGGCCTGAGCCCAGCAGTCGGAATCATAAAGGTTGAATTGCAAATTAGGTACATACTAAATTTATGAATCGTTATTTTGAAATCAACTTCTTATGCCACCCAATATGGCTCATCAAGATACACGGCAGTGTGTCCGTCAAGTTTCTAATCAAAGAGTGTTAGGGTAGGTCCACCTGTTCGTGTCCGCCACGGACCAATTTCAGTTATTGGAGTTAAAATAAGGCGGACGCGAAATGCTACACCAAATTTATAAAATTTCCTAGACCTTAATTATAAAGCATTATATTAAGAATTATATTATTTGTGGTACAATTTTATTATTTATAGTTAAAAGAAAGTAGACGCGATCTGCTGCCTCAAATTTATAAACCACCCACTTTGCGTCCAGACAGGCCCAGCTATCTCTACGTTGGTTGTTCATTATTATTCGATAAAATATGTTTAAAAATATTTATTATGTCAATTATAAAAAAGCTACTGATGTTACTTCTGGCAAATACTGGAAAAAACCCAGCTATTACCACTAAAATTAATAGTACATACCTAAGTACTGCAAAATTTTGTTCCCAGTTGTTACAATTAGTAACTAATGGGAAAAATCATTTCCAGTAAACACCACTATCTTTTTAATTTGAGTATAATTAAAATAAAACTCTTTCATTTATTGGCATACATAAAAAGAGATACACATTTAACCCATCAGTGAGAAACCTAGGGAAGTTTAACTTGCTTATGGCGAATAGACAAAAGGAAAAGGAAGGAAGGAATATATAAAGTCACAAAAGAGCCCCGTAACAGCTGCAGTAACGAGCTTCTAGTGGAGAACAGAGCAGGCTCGCGAGCCGCGAGTACATCACGATTTTACGTGCTGATAACAGTGACAGTTACAGCTCGCGCAGTAGGAGTAGTAGTAGGAGTAGTACACTCAGGGACAAAAAAAACGGGTCAGAGTGCGTTTTTCATACTAAAGAGGATATTTCGAAGCCTTGGTTCCTCGCCAGGAGAGGCTTTTAGTGAAATCTGATGATGGATACACCGAGCATCGATACACTACTACCAGAGTGCCTAGGATACCCAAGTGATTGAATCTGCGGCTAACGCCGGAATTGATCATGTTCAGAGAAACATCTAAAATGGCAATAAAATGTAAGAAAATCCAAATGCTGACCCAAACTCTCTCGCTGTGTTAAGTTAGGTATCTTAAGAACATTTGACCTCCTTTATTGAACCTCGGAGTATCTACCATTAAACCTCACTCAAAACTACCCCTGACCAGGAACCAAAGGCTTCGAAATAGCCTCGTTTGTATGAAAAACGCACTCCGACCCGTTTTTTTTGTCCCTGAGTGTAGTAGGAGTAATAGTAGGTGTAGTAGTAGGAGTAGTAGTTTAAACTGGCAGATTCATAATTATTCATCCATAGAGTTGTAAAGCAATATCACATACTTGTAATTATTATGATGCTTGAATATTCAAGCTAGATCATAATAATGTGCGTGTTATTATGACCCAGCTTGAATTTCTAGCATGTGATCATACTAGGTACCCTTCGGCAGTACAGTAATAAATGTAGCATCTCCCTAATCCTGTAAGAAATTTTCTGTTATTGGACGATGTGCGTGCGTGCCGAATACAAATGATTTCCTCTGCCAAATTGATTTATTACGCTCCTAGGAACGTTGTCGTGGAGCATTTATCGAGCTGCTATACAGAAGTTACTTTTTTGAAGGTCGCCGCTTAGATTTGAGCTTGAGCCGCATGTGTATAATTTTTTTTAGAATTTTTTTTATGTCCAATTCCTTGTTTTTAAATGATTTCAAAAGTTTTTTATACTTTTTGTCAAACATTATTAAATGTTGTCTTCTATTTTTTTTTAATCGCGTAAACAGACTTTTTCTGATCTTGTAATCATAATGATTACTTTCTTTTTTTAAACAGTAAAAGAACAGATACAGATTGGGTGTTTTAGGTATTATTGAATTAAGGCGTTTATGCCAGCCTTCCAGCCCGTTAGTAGTGCGGTGCTGATCATCTGCATTACTTAATATATTTGGAGAATGTTTCAACCATTGACGTTGAAAATATTTCTTAAATTTATTCATTTCAGTTGATTCCGGGGCATCGTCTAATATTTCTTTGTGTGCTTCTTTAATGCTTTCGGCCGGCAAAAGTGGCAGCAATGCGATCATTCTCATTATATTTCTATTCTCTTTGGATTTGTTTGTTCCCAGTATTTTCGCATTACGCCAAATGGCTTTATTGTAATGATAAAAGCAACCACGTATTTTGACATCTTGAAAGTTTGCTTTAATGGCATTCATAGGTGCTACTTCGTAATCGCCTTTAAATTTCCGAATATCAATTCTGAGTTTGCTTTTTATCAAATGAAATAGTCGCCCATATGTCTCCTCAGATTTATTTGGTAGTAGTGCGAAAATTACGGGAACGATGTTTGTTGAATCAATTCGCGAGCCTAGGTCAACGTGCAGCACATAGAGTTGATAGACAGCCATAAATTCATAGACTTCTCAAAGTTCAAATAGACGGATTGAACGATCCGATTATTGCTCTCCGTATTGAAGAAAAAAAAGAAAATCGTTTATTGGTGCAAACCACAGAAAAATAATAATCAAATTAAATACAGTGAGAAAATAATTTAAAACAAAACCTTAAAACTATTTTATAAAATAATAATGCACCAAATTGGGTGCTACTCAGCATCATAGTGTCAGACATGCCGTGACGCTGCACGCGCTGATTTTCAGGGCAACCAGACGGGGAGAAAGCGCTTCTGGCTGCTGGTTCTTTCCTTTTGATCCGCATGGTATTTGTGGCAGTAGCCAAAAGTCCAAGTGCAAAACATTTTGTCGATGGATATAAAGGTCGTCGCATAATTGATTATAATAGGCTATTTCGAGTTATTGTGTTGGTAAAGACTAAAGATTATTAAAGAGGCATTTTTAGGATTTCATACCTAAACGGTGCCAACGGGATCCAATTTAGAATAAGATTTTTTATTTCAAGCAACAAGGCCAATAATGACAAATACGATGATATAGACTAATATACATAACAATAAATAAATAAATAAATATCAGGGGACAATGTCACACCAATTGACCTAGTCCCAATTTAAGCTCTAGGCTTGTATTATGGGTACTAGACAACGATATAAATACTTATATAGAGAAATATATACTTAAATACTTAGTAAACATCCATGACTCAAGATCAAATATTCGCGCTCATCACACAAATATCTACCCTTACCGGGATTTGAGCCCAGGACCGCTAGCTTCATAGGCAGGTCACTACCAACTAGGCCAGCGCGTCGTCAACAACAATAATAATCATCATCATCATGTCAGCCGAAAGACGTCCACTGCTGGACATAGCCATAGCCTCCCCCAAGGCTCTCCACTCAGACCGGTCTTGTGCTTTTCGCATCCACCGCGTTCCCGCGATCCTTACAAGGTCGTCTCTCTATCTTGTTGGAGGCCTACCTACAGCTCGTCTCCCGGTCCGCATATAACAATATAAAACTTAAAACTAACACCGAGGTGACAAGACAGCGTGGTCCTGTTTTGCCAAAATTCGGCGTCATAGCTGCTGCTGGTAACTACTTAGGTTGCGCTGACGCCGCCGGAGCACACCTTTTAACTAAATATAAGGATTCCTTTGCCGATTTGGATTTTCGTTTGTCCGCATATTCCTCCCAAAATATTAGAGGAATCAGAATCAAATTTTGCCCGTAAATCGGTAAAATTGAAAATCGGACATACCACGGAGGAATAATCGATGAAATTCTGTTCCCTTAGACTTTCTATGGGAAAACTGGGAAAAGTTCCGAAACTTCGATTTTAAGCGGCGCTCTTTGCTCGTAATCTTTTTCAAGCTTCATCTTTAGCTTTAGTTACAGACGTGTTGAGAAATTCCCAGGGACGCACAGTGTTTCGATTAGTACAAGCTAGCGGGACAAAACTATTTCTTGTATTATTTTGATTGTTTATGTATTTTGCAGGTATGTTATGATATTTTAACAGAAAATCAAATAGAATCAGAGACTTTACTACCATTTGGCACGTTTGGTCAACATCTATGGGAAGACTGTGGGTGATTACTCTATAATTAGTCATGTTTACTCGTACTATACATACCTGTAAGGCAGGCATAGGTTTAATACTTAGTACCAATAAAACATACAGTCAAATAAAACAAATATTTCCAGGTTCTATATTATATTTACACAATTTTTACACATTAATAATATAATAACTAAATGTAGGTACAATAATTAACGAAAACACTCAATATTCAAATTATAGTTATTAAAACTAATAATAATAAGCCTAATCATTTAGTCAAATACAATAATTAAAAAAAAGATTAACACTAACGGTCATTATCAGACAATGCTTTGTCTTGGATATTCCTAAGTACCCGCTAACGAACAACAATTTTAAATCTACAATAATTAACTTAATCACTCACAATACCAATTATATCTATAACTAATAATTAAATAAGTACAATATTTAAAAATAGATTAACTCTAATTGTCAAAAACATTTCTTTATTACACTTCGATGAAGTCCACTTTTCATTCAATTTCGTAGAAAAACTTGAAATTTTCATTTTCAGTTTTCTTAAAGATTCATCAGTGGCATCGGTTATATTATGTTTTTCGCATAAATAATTAAAAATCGCACTAATCCTCTCACTTTTCTCATGTTTTTGCCATTCTGCGAAAAAATCTATTTTCGTCATAGTTATGACTCGTTCTGAAACAAAGATAATAATTTTAGTGGCGGGGCTTTTCGGGATCTAAAATATGCACCAGTCTATGCCTGAATGTTGTAACTATGACATATAGAAGAATCTACGTGGATACATTTGGATAAAAAAAGTTGCAACCCTTTAAAGTTTACACTTAATGAGAAATATATGGAATTTATTTAAAGATTTTCAAACAAACATAACAACAAAAATAAAAATGTTTTTGTACAACAAAAAAACGGAAAAATGATGTACATACCTTCAACAGAATATTCCATCACAAAATTTTGTTCCACTTTACTAGCAATTTTAAGAGGTCTTATCACAAGTGTGCAACGAATGCAACTGATTTTCAAATGCAAATCGATCTTGTTTTATCAGTCAACTTTTGCACCCGATGAAGTACCTTAATGAGGTGATTAACGTAATTAGTTTTTTAAATTCGGTACCTGGGAAGGGTTGTTTACAAGTTGTTATCTATAGTTTCTGGAAATGACGTCATGAGTTTTGTCCCGCTAGCTTGTACTAATCGAGACACTGTGGGACGGTAAGTGCACCTAGTAGCTGTGGGTTTTTTTGTTGTAGGCCGTTTAACTGCGTTGCAAAGATATGGCGGAAACGGTGACGGTCAAAATTTAGCGCGAAAATCGTTGAATTCAAGTACGGAAATGTCACTCTTAGTTAGCACCGTAATCTGATAATACAAATTCTTTATAAAGATAAATTAAGTCTTAAGATTACTGACGGATTACTTACTGTTACCTGATTGTTGCTATCGCAGTAGTGTCAATTAGGTATACTATGTAAATAAACAAATAGTGTCCGACCGAAGTTTCGGTTTCGGTTTCGGTTTTGGCACGTCAAGTGTAGCACCTACCTAGTGTAGTACCTACCGAGGCATCGCAACTTATAAGAGAGGTAGTGAAATTCGTATTCATTAAAACACATTGATAATTTATGATATTTATGCCGTGTGGTTGCCGGGTTAGAATAGTGCCACTCCATGTCTTCCCGTGGATGTCGTAAGAGGCGACTAAGGGAATAAAGGCTTGTAGTACTGTTAGGCGATGGGCTTGCCACCTGTCACTAATACACTGGGAAATATCTTAGCCTACTTGTGAAAAATGTGGTTACAGAATTATCAAGAAGTTTTAAGACTTGTTGGCAATTATTCTTTAGCTCTGCCTACCCCACTCTGGGAATGAAGGCGTGAGTTTATGTATGTATGTATGTATAAGTAAATAAAAGTTTTACGAGGTGACAGGTGGATCTATAATATTTTAGATGGATAAAATCGACCAAATTAGTTTATACTCCACCGCCATGTTGCGATTAACGTCCGTACTTCGACAACTTTTGATTGACACCTCAATTACTTATCGCAGATATGGTCGATAAATACGTAGCTCGTGGCTAGTAGCATAGATGTCGCCAAGATCGTCACCGCATATACTATTTGCTTTGTGATTTGGTGGCACAAAAAGGCGGTAAAATCCTTAAAATTAAAATCGTATTTGAGCAGTTACGAGTATGGTATTTTTTTATTACATTAGATTACTGTCACAAGAATAATAAAATATAATAAAAAATATTCTACTCATTGCACAAATACTTGCCCTTTCTATATCGAATTTAAAATTGGAGCTTAAACTGGCAGGTTCAAGTGCTCATTTTGAAGTAGGAAAAGCAAAGCAATAGAGGATGTCAACTCCAACAGCTGCTTCATATTTCACTTTTTGTGGTCGTTAGGTAAATATGACATGGAATAAAGTATCTTTTTTGGCACACTGCTAGCAAAAACATATTCTGAATTGTGTGTTATTTGCGTGTAAACAATACCTTGGTAATGTGCAAAGTCTACTCATTACCACGATCTTTGCAACACGTTAAAAACTGCACCTAATAACAATGCAAATACTGTTATTGATTTAAAACGGGACTTAAGCCCCAGTTTGACTAAGTTTGTTACTCACGGGTTAAACTGTTGAATTTCTTTCATCTTTGTTTTAATTATTTTATTAATGTTAACTTGATAAACACACATACCTATATCATAATTGATGGTTTAACTACTTATATCCAAGGCCGTCTTAAAACTTTGCTGGGGCCCTAGGGCACACAAGAATTTGAAGCTCCTTTTGGAAAGTAAAGAAAGCGAATTATTACGAACATTTTTCTACTGTAATCTGGAGAATATATGGCCCCGTGTGCCCTTATGGTAAAGACGATTGCTTATCTCTTGAAAACGACGCCTCCGTGCTTTGCACAATCGTAATTTTGCTGCGCAATCAACATTTTCCGATCTCATACAAACACCATACGTACACGAGGGATGTTCGACGTTTTGTGGGCACTACGACTTGTCCTCTTTTAAAACGCGACTTGAATAAAGTTTGTACTGAAAGAAAGCAACTTGGCTGTGACTCTCGCGTTGATGGCGGTTATGGGTGCCGGTGACGGCTTACCATCAGTTGGCCCCCATGATCGTTTGCCTTTTATGCCAATATAAAAATAAACCTCGCACACTGATAAACTTTTTGCAAAAGAACAGAATATATCGTCGTCGGTGAAACTGCAAAACCACGTAAGTGACATTTTAAATAAGGAGCAAAATGCACCTTTTTAATAAGACGGTAAGGTTTATTTTGCGCTTTCATAAATTTGTTAGTTACGCGACTTTGTAGTATCACTGACGACATCAGCCATTACCAGAGATCGGAATAGGCAGAGCTAATTTGCCTAAACTTGACGCATATTCATTCATGAGTGAGTGAAATAGGAACACATTTTTGAATGAACATGCATCAAGTTTAGGCAAATTAGCTCTACCTATTCCGATCTCTGGCCATTACTCACACAGTTCACAAGGAAACCCGAAAAAAAGTGCCATCAAAATGATTTCTTCAATTTAAATTTAAAGTACGGTACGAAACTAACTCTCTTCGCGAGTCTCGTACTTGAAGAATCTTTGTACGCCATGTTGACATTACACAACTTATTAAGTAAAGCTAACAATTGCTCCCTGAACTTTCCTAATGCGCTAATTCGGCAACGAATTGGTGATGCCTCCGCCGTTGCACATGTCCATTGGCAGCGGTGACCACTTCCCATCAGGTAGGCCATCTGCCTGTTTGTCCGTCGATAGGAATAAATAAAACGTTTATTTACCAGGACAGAATTACGAGTATGTGTAGTGCAGTGGCAACCATCGAAAAGTACATAGATATGCGCAGAAACCATTTCAAACAAAAGGTTTATCTTAACAGCACTCAGCCCATTGAATTATTTAAAACAAAAAGTTTTGATGGTTCCGTACTCAAAGGGTAAAAACGGGATCTATCCGTCTGTCCGTCTGTCAGTCTGTCTGTCACCAGGCTATATCTCACGAACCGTGATAGCTATATAGTTGAAATTTTCACAGATGATGTATGTCTATTGCCGCTAAAGCAAGCATTGTCTCCTGATATTTTTATTTATACTTATTTTCCCTAATGATATTCAAGAGGAAATACGAATGTAAGTATTTAAATTTTTATTTAATAAAATATTCGATAAATGTATTTAGTAATATGTCACTATCATATAAAATATAGTAACTTTGTCTTGGGCAACGTACCAATCTATGCAATAACGTGCAAGTATATCAAAGAATGAGACAGATATCGCTAATAGATTTCACGTATGCCGTCAGTTATGCCTTGACCCTTGACCGAGTTTTAATGGTATGCTTTTTTTATTCTACTTTATGTTTTACAAATTAAACTAGATCACTGACGAAAATACACAAAAAAAAATCGATCAAATAATGTAACATACAATAAAATACGTTTATTGATGTACTTACTTACAATATCAAGATAGCGTTGAAAGATTACACAAAGCAATTTTATTGAAACTATCAATTAGAGAAACAACACCGATAACTTTATCAATCGTTTATCAAATTATTATCAAATAGTATGCACACCCAAAAATAAATGTAGCAGTATTAACAGTCATTGGAATTGCTAAGGTTTCGAGATGCGTACCGCTATTTTAGTCTTGGCTTTTGGGCTTGCTGCTTTTGCAGGTAAGTTTTAACTATAGTTTAACTGCTTCATTATATCTATTAGTAATAGCTTAACTATTTTTGTTAATCTCACGGTCAAAACTAGAACATATTTCTAACTTACACTCAGATTAAGGCACCGCTGCCATTACTGTAAAAATAATAATAATATCGTAGATGCATGTTTAACGTTAGGGCAAACGACTTCAACTTTCGAAATGCTTATCCTCTTGTCCGCCACAGTCATCTAGTCGTGATAGCCAATGACAAGGCTCACAGGCCAATATAAACACGACCAACATTCAACTCGAAATAAAACCTTCTACGATGGGATTTAAAGCTCTACTAGACGGTTTGTTCCGTGGCGTACAGAACATGTCACTTCATTCGTAGGCAGGCGTCAAGAGTTTAATAATTTTCCGTGATTCGGCTACAATGTGAACTATTTTATTTTGCAGCACCGCCTAGAAACCAGCAAAGGATCGTTGGTGGTAGCGTAACTGACATTTCGGAATACCCTTACAGTACTCCCCTTATGTACTCATGGAACCTGATGACGTATCACCAGTCTTGCGGTGGCGCCATCCTCAACTTAAGAGCCATCGTTACAGCTGCTCACTGCGTTCTGTAAGTAGTTTTTGCCATTTTATGTTCCCTTATGACTAATCTTTACATTTTCATAAATAAACCGACGTTGGTTTCTCTCTAATGTTCACGTGTCACCGGCTACGTGACGTCATATTTTTAACTAGGCGAATAAGGCTATATAATATGCTCGGCGGTTTATTTCAAAATAAACAACTAATTGCTTTGCGTGTCAAATACGACGAGAGTCATATTTTCGTTTCTGAAGTCGGTCTTTGATTTTTAACTTTCACCTTGATGGTCAGTTCTATCAGACTTATCAAGTTAATTGTGAGGAATCGTTATTTTTTGTGTTGGTACCTATTTGGAGAGGCCGAGTAGAAAAAGTAACTCTGATCAACCAAAACTTTAATCATTTTTATGAACTTTTCAGCGGTGACACGCCCAGCAGGTGGCGTGCGCGCGTCGGTTCCACGCTAGCGAACCGCGGCGGCGTCGTTCACGAGCTTCAGGCCATTTTCGTCCACCCCGACTACAGGTCCAACACCCTCGACAGTGACATCGCCATCATCCACACCTCCACCATCATCGTCTTCAGCGATCTAGTCGCCCCCGTCAGCACCGCTGGCCCTAATTATGACCTTGCTGATAATTCTTCTGTCATGGCCATCGGATGGGGCCACACCAGCGTAAGTTTAGCTCGTCCTCATAACTCTAATGTCTATGTAGAGGAAATCTTACTAAGTACATTTAATTTACATATATCTTAGTGAGTTTTTCCTATATCTTAGTGAGTTTATATGTAATAAACGATATAGACAACCTAAACTTTACTTTAGGGCCTTTTTACTCCGTATAATGGTTGTAGAATTACAACAGGGACTCTGCAACTGGAAAACATAAGTGTACTCTGCAGTTAGTTTTGTTTGATTTTCGTCCCGAACGGGTGGTAATTTTTAAAGAGCTTTGTTAACACTCAAAAAACAAGTGGAATGAACAAATTTTAAATGGAGGGAAAGTTCCCCGAATATCTTACATAGTAAATTTTAATCAAGGGAATCCTTCCTTTTTTTTTTGTAATAAGAATAACGTCAATAACAGATTTTTGGAAAAATAGCTTACCTCATCGAATCGACTAAAAATGCAAAAATCACATACTTTTAATTGCTTGCAACCAAGTCGGATCATTCATTAGTTTCCTCCTGGTAAAATTGGTTTATTCCACCCTGTATAAGCACTCGTAAATGCAACGTACAAACTAGATTCACCTCTCCAAAGAACTTAAAAATTCTACAATATTGATAACAAAGTAAACTTTATTTGTTTTTCGCAGCCTGGAGGAGTACAAACCGAACAGCTCAATCACGTTGAGGTGTGGACGGTGAACCAGGCTACGTGCAGGCAGCGGTACGCCGAGGTGGGCAACACTGTCACTAACACCATGCTCTGTTCCGGCTGGCTGGATGTTGGCGGGCGAGACCAGTGCCAGGGTGACTCCGGCGGCCCCCTCGTGCACAACCATGTCTTGGTGGGAGTCTGCTCGTGGGGACGGAGCTGCGCCCTGGCGTACTTCCCAGGAGTTAACGCTCGTGTCTCTCGCTTCAGCAACTGGATTGCGGCCAATGCCTAAACATCCTCCAGAGTATTTGTTTTACAATGTACAACTGAGAAAACAATGAAAATGACACTCATTGCAAATTTAAAAGTACCTTTCTTATCAACCTCATCATGGCTGAGACACGCGTCATACCCGTGAACAGGTGCTGTTTGTGGGGTCCGGTCTGTTCACCTCGGCAAGAACTTGTTGTTCGGTTAGTAATTCCAGTTATGGGTTTTGACGTAGAGACCTCGTTCTGTTGTTCTCGTAGTCATTATTTTTTGTGTAATGTATTTGACCTTACATTTCTAATGTTTTTGTTTGTGCTAGTTCTAATAATCAATATTTGTTACTTTATTACCTTGTAATGTAACTTACTTTTAAGTATTATTGTATTTTATGTTTGAAAAAATGACCTTATGCTGGAGTTTCTTGCGACGCTTATTCTCCGCAATGATGGTGTTGTCCGAAAGCTACTAGATTCACATATTACCGATGTGTAATGCCCGTAAAAGGCCAATTTACTGAATACATATTTCGATATATTTTACGATAAAGGCAAATTTTTTGAATAAACTACGTTGTATATTGGTGTTTATGAAGAGTTTTATTTTATTGATAACACTTTTTAACATGAATATTACGTTATATCTAGTTTGTACGGTTATATAATACATAAGTTAAAGGTGACGTATTTTATTGTAAGCAAATTTACAAAAAACCAAGGAATAATGATATGATAAGTATGGGTCGAACGAGAGAGGTGTAATTGGGTCGTGAGTCTAATCTGCGGTATCCGCCTACCCGATCGTAGGACGGTTCGATTTGAAGAAGTGAATCAATGAGTGTAATACACCCAGTTCTTTTAAATAGAGTACAATCACGGCCGAGTTACGAATAAAAATAAAATGGGACAATCTAAAACAATATTGGTACTTGACAAGAATTGCATATCTACTTACCCATGGAAATACATACATGCTTTTAAATACATAAACAAACATCCGTGGTAAGTGAGGCTAGAGTTAGTCATTCTAGTAGTGTACACGTCCCAAACTTTTCCTTCCTAGGATAATTATTACTGTCCAGGAACTGGGCACAAGCCTCATTCCGGCCGCCTCGCAATCAATGACGGATTGATAGCCTTTTAAGTACTTTATTTCAAGTATTCCGCCTACTTCTGACTCTAGAATTAATTGAATTCTAACAATTCATTGACGCATCCTTTATCAAATGTTTTAACCTAACTGTGAAGTATTGACACGCTTGAGATTAATTCGTTTAATGATTAAAATCTATAATTGCTTTATCAATTTGCCTTATCTTAGCTATATAGGCAGACACTTTAGCTCTATAATAGTTCTCACACTATGCCCGTCAAGTGGTAAGACGTGAAAATGTGCATCACTTCGGCTTTACTAGCCGCTTGCCTGGCGACAGCCACGAGTAAGTTACAACTTCGTCGTAAAAATCATGTAATAACTATCCCTTTTCTTCTGATTTTATTTGCAACCGCCTTCCCCCTCTACAATATATGTCAGTGCTTGTAGTAAAAACTCGAAATTCTATTATTAAGATTTTTTTAGCGGCTCCCAGAAACGAGCAGAAGATCGTCGGTGGTTCAGTGACTAACATCGAGCAATATCCATACGGGGCTGCTCTTCTGTACTCCTGGAGCCTGTTGACCTACACCCAGTCATGCGGCGGTGCCATGCTAAACACCCGGTCCATCCTCTCTGCCGCACATTGCTACTAGTATGTAATTTTTTTAAATGGGTAAATTTAAATTGCATTTCCTAATATTTTGTTACCTTTATTTTGCTAGAGTAGTTTTAATATATTTTTTATTTTTTAGCGGTGACGCAGCTAAAAACTGGCGTATCCGCGTCGGTTCCTCCTGGGCTAACAGCGGTGGTGTCGTTCACATAACCTCTAAAATTACCGTTCATCCTAGCTATAACCCTAGCATCCACGACAACGATGTTGCCATTCTCCGCTCCATCACTAAATTTGTCCAAAACAACCGAGTCAGCCCGGTAAGCATTGCTGGCGGCAACTACAACCTCGCTGATAACCAGGCAGTTTGGGCTCTTGGATGGGGTGCTACTTGTTCTGGATGCTTGGGTTCTGAACAGCTTCGTCACGTTCAGATCTGGACTGTGAACCAGACCACTTGCCAAACCCGTTACGCTGAATTAGGCTACTCAGTTACCGACAACATGGTGTGCTCCGGGTGGTTGGATGTAGGGGGCCGGGACCAGTGCCAGGGCGACTCCGGGGGCCCCCTCGTGCACAACAACGTGCTGGTTGGCGTGTGCTCGTGGGGCGAAGGCTGTGCTCAAGCTCGGTATCCCGGCGTCAACGCTCGCGTCTCACGCTTCACTTCTTGGATCCAGAGCATCGCCTAAGTTTCCGTTAAATAACTATCGATTTATTCTAATTCTTATACAATAAATAATAATTAAAATGCAGGCTCACTTTACTCTGTAACAATGTTGCATGTAGGGAAGTTTTCTAGTATATTCAAGGCACACATCTCTATAGATTTACCCCAGAGCCTTTTACCATTAGTTGGCTTGTACGTTCGATAGCAATTCATACCATAAAGCAAAAAAATGTTTCACAGCTGGAAAAACCAATAAAAGTAATTTTGCTGTGTTTCAGCGGTGACACGCCCAAGTGCTTTTTATTAGCTTGTGCTCTCAGTCGAAGCATACATACTTTTAAAAACACCAACTTGGGTGTACCCCTGGCATTGCCGACGTTTATGGATGAGGGTGACTGTTTACTATGAGGTGGCCGTGTGTTCTTTTGCCTTTTATGGTTAGATACACAAGTCCAACGAAAAATAAGCTTTAAAAACCCAACTGCTGTTTGGATAATGTCGTCAAAGTAATGTTATTTATCATCTATATTTTTTTAATTTGCCAGTTTCACATTTAAATAATTTTAATATAGCCTATGACAATCTAGTGGTTAATACGAATCTAACCATGTATAACTTATTAAAATCGGTTTAGCCGTTTAGTAGTAATGAGCTGACATTGAGTTGGACATATATACAAGTCAAACACAACCCTCCTTTGCGGCTTTGCCGCAGTCGGGTAATAAAAAAAGGTTCGCGCAATGATTATCTTTTTGAAATCGAACCGACTATATCCAGTCATCACTCACCCAATAACCCAAAGTTACTCAAACATCTGAACATAAATACCGTCTTGATACTTTCTACAATTAAAATTTTAGACATGGTACAAAACTAAACAGTCTACCCACGAGTCTCGCACTTGACCGTGTTTTTATAGTTTGAACGCCATGTTGTGTAACGTTGATTTTTCATAGATTAATTGGAGCCAGAAATAATAACAGTAAAATAGTTAGAACATTGAAGTGGTTTATAAATAGGTGCATCAAACTTAAATAAACATTGCTTTTACTCGTATAATATATATATATATATACGAGTAAATATCTGTCTTCTGTATATATAAAACAAGAACCTGACTGATCTATCAACACACAGCCCCAACCGCTGGGTTTGTTGCCGTCGTCACTGATTACGAAAACACATATTTTAAAATCTATCGAGGTGAACGTGAATTCATTTCATTCATTCATTAACAGACAGTAATTATATAAAAACAAAAGTCAGTATACGAAAAAAATCCAAGACGCACTTCTTAGATGCAATGCAAGTGAGGGCCAAATTTTATTTTTGGATGCTCTTTTCGGAACGGGCAAAACCTACCTATCGAATTTGATTTTGGAAACATAAGGGTCACACGTTTTATTGCATTAGCTGCGGCTTCTTTGGGAAATATTGCCGCAACACTTCTGGAAGGCGGTCGGACCATGCACTCTGCCTTAAAGTTGCCACTTAACCAAAATCTTAACCTAAAAACCTTAAAATGTAATGAAACTCCATTATGTAATGAACGGGGGTTCGAACTCGGTACCTTACGATCACGGGTCGACCCCCCAAGCCACTAGGCCACCGACCGACTATGTCGCAAACAGAGATCTAACCTATTCATTAAAATCGGTGTCCAATAGTTCAGGAGCTGAAGTCAAATTCGAACTTTGCTCATTTACCATGCATAGATATACCTAATATCCAATACCCTCACTGCTATAACGTTATCAGTTAATCCGTTCGTTATAATAATTATTCTAGTTTTGTATTCCTGTCGCACTTATGCGTATTACTAACTTACGTCACATCCCCAACGTTTGAAGTCATAAAATGTAGAGATCAACACATTACTGCTCTGCTATAAAACCCCTGTAACCTAACGTGAGAGAACGCATCGATGGTTACTGTTATATGTGTAAAGTGCGCTACTTGCTAAGAACAGTTAATGGCAGGATGCCAACTTAGTTGTTAGGAGCTTAACAAAGCCTTTCTTTGCCTTGGATCTGGGTTGACTCTTAATGGATACTTAGTTTCATTCTTAATTGATAAAACGTGTTACGTGAACAGATATTATGTATTTTACCGTTAGCTGCCAACCGCTGCGCCCCTCAAGCGTCGTTGGTCATACCTGAAATAAAACATATGAAATAAATTAAAACATACTTTGAGGTAAAGTCAAGTAAACAAGCATAAGCTCGTATAAGAGTGAGAAAGAAACCTGGAGGTTATTTTAAGAGCGATTGCACTTATTAATCGATTTATTTGACAATGAGACAAACTCAATAAAGAGTTAGTTTTGGAAAATACTCGATAGGTCTGCTCGTTTATGAAAAACTTTTTTCCACTCCTACGTACTTTTTACAAGACATTGATACTAAGGGCCTGTTGTTTGATCAGTAGTTAAACTAACTAATGGTTAAAAATCGTAACTAATGGTTAAATTTCAAGGAAATGTGCCATAATTTATCTTCCTTTTTCGAATTTTAACGATTAGTTGAGTTAACTACTGATCAAACAACCGGCCCTTAGTATCAATGTCTTGTAAAAAGTACGTAGGTACCTACGAAGGTAATTAAAAAGATCAACAAAATGTACAATTGGCTTTCTAACACAATACGAGAATTATTATACCTATTATACATAATACATACATACATACATACCTTCACGCCTTCGTCCCCAGTAGGGTAGGCAGAGCTACAGAATTACCATCAACTCTAAAAACTTGTTGATAACTCTATAACCACAATTTGCATAATTAGGCTAAGATGTTTAACAGTGTATATTAGTGACAGGTTGCAAGCCCATCGCCTAACAGTACTACAAGCCATTATGCCCTTAGTCGCCTCTTACGACTTCTACGGGAAGACATGGATGAATGGATGGATAGGATATACATAATATTAACGGTAGTTATACTAAAATATGAAACTAACGTTTCAGTTAGGTACAAGGTTGTAATTAAACTGAAATATAATGATACTTTCCCGGGTACACCAGATAATTTCGAAGAGTCATGATTCCGAATTGATCAAAATCCCGAATTTTTATAATTCCGAATTGATACAATACAATAAAATACAAAACACTTTATTGTACACCAAACAAAAACATAACAGAGATGGAGCACAATTAAAAATAATACAGGTAAACAACAGGCGATGTTTGATGTTTTGATAGAAGACTTTATTTTTTGATATCGCTTACAAATCAAACATTACCTATGTATAGTAATTATATTATAAATTTAACCTAAAATAGCTCCAGCATAACATGGTTTTCGGAAAAACAAAAATTTGGACTAATGAATAGGGTAAAGTCACCAGTGGTCAGCCAGAAACCAGTAGTCAGCCTCTGCCTATACTTCGTATGAGTGGGAAGAGTACCTACGAAAGATATATTTCCCACTCTTCGCACTCATCATAAGGTCGACTACTGGTCTCTGGCTGACCACTGGTGACTTTACCCTATTCGGAACAAATTCGAAATTTGAAGAAAATACAATTACTGTGTTTTTACGTAACAGGACGCCTGGGGAGCACCGCGCAAGCCGCGAAAACACAACGAAATTTATCATACGGAGATTATTTTTTGGTTTTAGGATAGGTACTTAGATCCGGACTAATTCTTACTATTTATGATTATAGTATTAATTGTTGAACAACAACAAATTCTCACCCGGTCGAAAGTAACTTTTTTATCGAGTAACGGCCGGTGAGGCGAGACAAGTTGCTTAACGCTAAAGTGAACTATTTTCGAAAACTGACAAGATACGGTATGGATTTAACGTCAGCTTACGTCAATCCTGTATGTTTTTGATAACGATAACGAACGCCGAATGCATCTTGTCTCTGACCTTGGTTCCGGTACTTAAACCGCCTGAAACACAGTTAAATATAGGTATAATATGTACATATAGGCGTAGGACTCGTTCTTGAGATAAGAAAAAGTAAAAAATATAAAATATGAAATCAAGTATAATCGAATATATTTATTACTCAATTGAAAATAAAGTTCAAACGATGTGCAATATTTCACAGGCTAAAATTATCTGTTTCCCACACTAGGCTAGGCTGTTTCGTGGGCTGACACTAAGTATATTCTGCGTTAAAATGAAAAGAGAGGTTATTAAAAAAATTGGCCGAATGCCAGTCGGACTCGTACACGAAGGGCTCCATACCTTTCTTTTCGACAAGGGAGCTTAATTATTAAATTTATTTTGTTTTTATTATCTGTTGTTATGGCTGCAAAACAAAGTAAATTTTTGAGTTTTTTATTTTCTGTGTATCACGGTTCATGTTGGAAATAACATAAATAAATCCGTCCCACTCACACTAGTAGTTAGCTAGACGTTCTCTTTCTCTCGTATGGATAATAACTTACAGTCTCAAGTGTTCCTTGTTTTTATAAAGGTTTCTTTGAAGCAATATGTTTGCTAACAGTTAGTTCCCCGGGTCACCCCGAATCGATCACACAGTTACGTTAACACGACTCTCCTAGTAAATAATATAATAATATATTATTTTCAATTACAAACATATCTCTTATTTATCACCCTAACCAATAGTTCAAAAGATAAGTACAGCGATTTTAAGGTCGTTTCTTGTATGGGGCGGTGCATGAGATTCAGACCCCGCTGACAGACAAAGGAGGCTTAGTAATATGGTCTCGTTGGCACTCTTTGGGTACGGAACCCTAAAAACAGATTCTTGTTTCGTTTCTCAATTGGTCGTTACTATCGAAATTTTATGGCGGTAAAGTGGCGCGTTTTGCAGTTTTTCACCTATCTCGATATACATAAGTACTGTGCCGGTAACCCCTAATTTTTTTATGGACCGACCTTGGGGCTATAAATGCAATTATCGATTCTACCCGCTAAACTGAACTACTTTTGTTCTGCAACCTTAAAAAATAACTTAAGTTAAGATAACTAATTGATGTTAAAGTCTAATTGTAAAATCAGTGTATTCGATCATGGCCATAATAATCACTATTTCATGGTACAGGGGTGACATTTCCTTGGTATGAGGGCTAAAGGAAAATGGAGAATTAGATTGCACACAAAAGTTGGACATATTTTTAACAACTAACAGAACAAAAGAAGTTCAGTTTTAGGAGTAGAAACGATCCATGCACTTAAAGCCCTAAGGTCAGAGGCACCCTATATACGTTAGCTATACGTAATTCCGAGTAAGTTTAAAGTGCATTCGTACCCGATAGGTAAACTACACTGCACACTGATTAACGTCGACGGCATACTATTCAGTTCAAACCATTTCTGTCCTATTCGTTCTGCCTGTGTAAGATAAGGATGGATACCTAGTTGAATCAGCTGGGTATTGTTAAAGACCGATTACATAGGGGATGGTTGGGTAGCCGTATAGAGGCGACCTGTTAACACCCAATTAGGCTTATAAACTGATTGAAACCGACATAGATTGTTACCAAGACCAAGCGACAGAGCAAATCCATTGCTTGAAATTGCATTGTGTGTGAAATATCTGATATTGTTGTACAAACACAGGTTTTGTAATATATGTTTGAGAATAAGAATAACAAATAAATGTTTCTTACTTTTTATTACTTATTTCACTTTCGGCGACACGTTAAATATAGCCTAGTTGATAGTGACACTGCCTGCGACGCTAGCGGTATCGGGTTCAAATCCCGGTAAGGCCAGATATTTGTGTGATGAGTCGTCTTTGTATTTAAGTATATATTTCTCTATATTCTCATAAGTAAGGTTATCGTTGTCTTGTACCCATAGTACAAGCCATTTGTGTGAGATTTGTCCCCCTTAATATTTTCAATGGTGGTTGTTATTCTTCAATCTACCGCCATGCATCCAGTATTCCGGTGTAGGGATAAAACAACCAGTTACATAACTAGCGAGGCATTCCATTTTAGTCCTCAGGATTGGCAACGATTCTTAGAATGGCAGTCTTGAGATATATACATATAACTATCTAGCTACAGACTGCTATATTAGTCGGTTCACTAATGTTTGACCAAAAAAATATTGACAAATGGTCATTTGACAAACAACGTTTCACCAAATGATCATTTGGCAAACGAGACATTTTACAAAAGTATCATCTTATTGTAAGATGATGACTTATTGTGACTCTAAAATTAGTTTACCTATTTCTGGCAGAAATAAAAACAACCTCGAACCTTCTAACCTAACCTATCCGAGTCGGTTCGGCCCTGATTCGTCTTGCTCGTAAAATGTAAATTTAACTGTTGGTCATTTGGAAAAGTAAGTCATTTGTAAAATGACTAGTAGTAAAATGATCAATTGATAAAACATTTTTTTGCAAAACGTAGTGTAATTTTGCCAAATGAATTTTGGTCAAACTGCAGAACACCATATTAGTCGGCTTGGAAGTTATATGTTCCTATGTACTCGGGTAGGTACTGTAATACAATAAGGTTGTAACCCTTAAAATAAACCTTATTGTATTGTTCATTGTATGCAATGTCTCATTTGCTTTTAATTATTCAATTTGAAAAGCAAATGGTTCGATAGAACAGCGACTGTTTATTTTGTATAATTTTTGGGAGTCGCATGTTACCTGGCGCCGAGTGCGCACGGCTATGTATTATTGAAGATAACGGAAAACAGAATAAAAGTATTATTCAAACTAGCCATTAGTGTTCTTATTATTTACAGATACAACCCCCAAACTTTGTATCTATTACAGTACATAGTAAACAACAACTTTCACTAGGGTACAAAATAAATGTTCATACGCATATTTAATTTCACTTCGTCGTGTCCAAGTTTAATTACGTTATAATTAATGTTACGTTAGCTTCATAATAATTCAGCCACCGGCCCATATTTAACTGAACGCGGTGAATGAAGGCGCGCTTAATGCTATCATTGTCTATGGCTCGGATGAATGCGCTAGACAGGGACCCGCCGTCAGCCGCCAATTATCCCTTTTGTGGCTTAATAACGTTGGAGTGAGCAGGCCTATATCTGCATTCAATGATTTGTCTCTAATTTTAGTCAAATGTTTTTTCACAAACACACCGATGATTAAAACACGCTGCGGCAACGGTTAAGCTCTGACGCGTCTATCGCGTCTATTTCGACGGCCGGTGTGGGGTCACGTATAAAAGAACGCCAGATTAGACTTTTTGCGATTTTTAAACAGCTCTGCCTCGCACACAGAATTGGACTCGCGCACTGATGGTTCCGTACAGTAGGTATTATTCCATTCCAATTTGAATTCCATTTCGAATCGAACTAGCGCGAGCCCAACTCACACTTGACCATTAATTCAGGGTTTGTAAAAAAAAACATACCCAATTTGATGCTTGTATGTTATACCGTTTTGAAGACAATAAAAAAAATATACACAAAAAGCGTTTCTTGTAGTCAGATTTCACTTCCTTCAATATGTTTGTTAATAGATCCGCCGTATTAACACGTATTCTGAAACGAGTCAAACCAGTACGAGTAGGCGCTATCTATTACGTTTCAAAAGATACAACTGTTTAAAGTTAGGCTGGACGGACGGACGGACAGCGTAGGCATATTAATGGGCTCCCTTCGGGCAGGGAACCCTAAAAAACAATGCATTCACCAGCAACATTCACTAGCAAAACAAAGAAAATCTAAAAACTACCACCACATTCAATAAAATTGCCTCGAATTGTTTTTTGTAGCGGCAGGTGAGTTTTTAGCGAAATTCAGAATCCTTTTAACAGTTCATAAAAATAATATTCTTTTTAATGGAGATAAAATGTTCGCACACAAAATGGCAAAAGGAAAATGTTTTACCCTTTATTGTGAATGTAAATGTCTCTTTTCCAACAAGAACTCACTTTTCTTTTCCTCGCTCTAGTTTTCTACAAACATTAAAAAGATATACTGTATCTTGAGGTACTAGAAGAAAATAAATGATTTAAAGGGTCCTTAAAAATTTGACGTTTGTTTGTTCTACCATTTTTACATATGGGTTACCTTTGTTTCACCGAAATATGTTTGCTAAATGTATCGTTTCCCAAACGTTTCATTTGACAACCCGCTTTGTTTTCTGGACCCGTAAATATTTCAGGCCGCAAAAAAATGGGTTGGCAAATAAAAAGGTTGGCAAACGATACATAAAGGAACGTTGTTAATCTTAAGTTTATGTACGAATTTACTTGTAATTGTTTTTTTTTTGTGCAATAAAGTGTTTACATACATACATACATACATATCAAAAACATATTACGGCCAAACCGAGGCTCCCAAACTTTAAGTATTCATTTGTTAGTAGGTAACTCCGCCGTAGTAACACATAATAACACCACAAAAAAAACCTCCACATATTATGTTTCAAAAGATATCTTTAAATTTAAGACGGGCGGACGGACGGACAACGTAGGCATATTTCAGTGTAGAAGTTGGGCTCTCTTCAGACACGGAACTCTAATAAAGGCGTCTAAAACCACATGTTAGTCTGACGAGTCCAAAGTTTTGAACCTTCCTGCACCGCGATGGTGAACAGTTACCCCGTGCCTCCCTTCGAAATTGGATGGGTTTCGACTGCAGGCCCTGTGTTGGAACGGATATTTCAGCGGCATCGTTTTAATGTGATGAAAGAGCATTTTTTTTTAAACTTAAAAGGAGGATTCGACACCGGTGTAAAAAAAAATGTTGAAAATAAATAATGTTGAATTTGAATTTTTGAATATCTCCTCACTTGAACCTATTGATAGTTCAACAGTATCTGATGATACAGATTTGAAATTTTTGAATTTAATATTGCTTATTGTACTCTTTCTAATAAAAAAACATTTGGCACCTTCAGAACAATAGTGACCTAATTCAAAATTTCAGCTTTCAAACTTCAAGTTTTAAATTTATTATTCGTCATCATCATCATCATCATATCAGCCGAAAGACGTCCACTGCTGGACATAGGCCTCCCCCAAGGCTCTCCACTCAGACCGGTCTTGTGCTTTTCGCATCCACCGCTTTCCCGCGATCCTTACAAGGTCGTCACTCCATCTTGTTGGAGGCCTACCCACAGCTCGTGTCCCGGTCCGCGGACGCCACTCAAGAACCTTCTGACCCCATCGGACATCAGTCCTGCGTCCGATGTGCCCCGCCCACTGCCACTTCAGTTTAGCTATTCTTCGGGTTATGTCAGTAACCTTAGTTCTCCTGCGGATATCATCATTTCTGATTCTATCACGCAGAGAAACCCCGAGCATAGCCCTATTATTATTATAGAGACCTAAATCGTTATTTTTTTTTTGAATTAGGTCACTATTTTTCTGACGGTGTGATTTATTTTCCTTGCAAAAAGGACCAATTCAAAGTAAGGCTTCTAGTTTGAGTTGGATATGACAAGGAAAGGCTTTATTCTCGGATTATCCAAAACATATTTTAATTGGTCTATGCTCTTTTTTTTTGTCGAAACTTATATAAACACTGAACGCCACTGGCGCTTGTTTTTAGACGAACTCAAATTTCGTACCATTTAATTAAATTTAGGAGCTTTAAAATTAAAATGAACGTTTGTGAAACAAAAGGAAACAAAGAACAGGAAGAATCAATTTCCGTAATAAAAATAACGTGAAATTGTTTTTCTGTAAATTGACCTCGGCCAATGTTTGCGGGGCGCACCCCGGATCGATGTTTATTGTGTAACACGAGTTTATCAACAATATCTTTTATCAGATTCATAAAGTGGCGTCGTAACATGGAATAATGGGGACATTAGGTTTACGGGATTGTGAAGGTATCCGCAGTGAAACGAAGTGGATTAATCACACCGCTGAGAACTGAAATTACTACGAGTTCTTTCACAGTATACGCTAACTATGATTAGTACCACGTGTAGGATTTTTTAGTGTTGTTTGCTGACGCAACCTGCGTAATGACACGTTCGTTGAAAGGTGTTTGATCGAATTTCACTTCATCGATCGTATCATTTTATCGAATTTAATTTCACGAACGCTATTTTCTGCTGAAACCATTTTTTCAGGATATCTTGATTATGAATTACGTAGGTTTAGTTAGGTTAAAATTGTCACTACCAAAAAATATTCGAAAATCGACCCTCAACGGAAACACCAGGGGAGTAGTGGCTCACAACAACAAAAAAACAAAGTCTGCGCGTACGTAGACGCGGATGTCCTCTAGTCTGGTAAGGAGTAAAAAATGAGCAACTTTGTGGCCCTAGGTAAGATGAATTCGATGAAGGTTATCGTTATAGATAATATACAGGATTGACGTAAGCTGCCAGGTGTTGTTGATATTGGTAGTTTTCGATAATTTTTTACGTTAGCGTTATGCATCTTGTCTAGGGCTATTGGTTTGAAAAATGTGTCCTCTAAATAAACTTTAATACTTTATCGCTCTAACTTCAAGTTTCATCCTTAAACGGCCACACGATTTATTCTTAAATATTAAAGCGACAGTGTACTAAAATATAAAGCTAAAAAATGGTGCTTTGGGTAAGTACTTACTAGAAAACTTTACATATACATACTTTAAACGAATGTAGAAAAATTAAAACTTAGAAAACATCCACATTTCACAAATATTTGTTTGAGCTGAAGATCGAATCAGAGTCCATTAAAGTTTTTTAAGTGGAGCCACCATTCACTAACTTACCTTGATATCTAACGCGACTTTGAATAAAATATTCTCATGACTTAACTAATAGATGAGAGGTGCTCTAAGCGCTCAGCTAATTGGATAAACCCTGGGTGTCCTAGGATGAGAACAGTGCGGTTTGGAGGTACGAGCTTCAATTTGCGAGCGTGCATTGACGCGGTACCTACTCGTTTGAGCAGAGTAGAAATGGCGCACTTTGATTGGAGTGAATTGTTTTATGCTGGCAGTTTGAATTTTTAGCGCATATTTATATCGTGATCAAAAGTGAGTTTGATAAAATGTAGTTTTGTTTAGACCATCTTATCCATTAACCTACCGCCAAGCAGCAGTGTTTGCATTGTTCCCATTGAAAGTCTATGGGAACAGATTTTCGATGATTATTCCTCCGTGGTATGTCCGATGTTCAATTTTATTTTTAATAAAACATTTATGGCTAGATGTCGTATTACGGTCTAAATTTGATCCTGATATCTCCGATAGTTTGTGAGGAATATGCACTCAAACGAAAATCCGAATTGGGGAAGAATGGAGCTTCACTCCAATAAGGTTTTTTTTTATATAAACGAGAACAAAATTTGGATGTTATTGATGGTAAGAAGTTTAGTCTTAACCTGGCCAACGTGCTGGCCTGGTTGGTATTGACTCTGCCTACAAAGCTAGCGGTCCTGGGTTCAAATCTCGGTAAGAGCAGATATTTGTGTGATGAGCGCTAATATTTTTTCCTGAGTCATGCATGTTTTGTATGTATTTAAGTATATTTTTCTCTATTTAAGTATTTATATCGTTGTCAATAGTACAATTTTAGAGCTTAGTTTGGGACTAGGTCAATTGTGACATCGTCCCCTGTTTTATTTTATTAGAGCCATGTTCATCAATAATAAAGATTAAACGTTTAAAAATGTAAGTTTACAGATTTTTTTATTAGAGTACAGTGATTCAAACAAGCTCAATGTAATAACAACTTATAGCATATTTCGATGCTTATAGCCAAGAAATCAACTACTTTTAGATACACCGAAGATAGCCTCTACGGCGTAGCATAACTTGTGTTCGTAACTGTGCTACGGAGCCGTCAGAATCGGTGTCCGCTTACGACACACATTTCCTCGAACGTATTATTTCACCGAATTTCACTTCATCGTAAGCTGTTTTCGGGTGAAGCCGTGTTGATTTCAGGTTATCTCAATGAAAAATAACTATCACTGAATGTTAACCGTCGCGCCTTGAAAAGCCGGACGATGAAATGAAAATTCTTCGAAGTGATATGTTCTATGAAATCATTGTTGACAAAACAAGGGTAAACCGGAATAATCCTAACTTGATATTGTCTACAGTATATTATTTGATTACAATATTATGCCTTTAACTTAAAAGTAAAAGTGATCGCATCGTAAAGAAGCAATAGGTACCTATGCTTTTGAAAGAAGTACGTGTTAAGACAAAGAATAAAATACTAGAGTGCGGTTTATCGTCACAATTAAAGCTCGGGTTATCAAGTGTTATTTTCTTGTCTTTTAAGTCTTACACCGTGAAAACTTCTTGGTAAGGGCATGAGTTACAAGTAAGATATCGTAAAATGGCGGCACGCCCGTCGGTTTTATGCCAATGAAACTAATAAAAGCCACGAAGTGCTCCGATGTGAATGCTCCGATATAGCCAACGACCCACTTTATACGATGTTTACTAATGGAACGTGTGTAGTTAAATTAATTAAGAATTAATGGGTTTGTAACGCGGAACGCATTATAAAGTGTGTTTGCATAGATAAAGTATGTAGTAACGACATCAGCAGTAAAATATAATAATAAGATAAGGGATTAACTGACTTAGGATAACCTGACTCTAAACAGGAGTCGATGCAATGGCACAAGAAGGGTACCCCCCCACCTAAGAAATTTAAGGTGTCAGAATCGGCCGGAAAGTTGATGGCTACGATTTTCTGGGACTGCCAAGGAATTTTGATGATCGATTACAAAAGCAAAGATGTCACAATTACTGGAGAGTACTACTCTAGGCTACTGGAGCAGTTGCGGGAAGCTATCAAAGAAAAAAGGCGAGGAAAGCTGGCTAAGGGTGTGCTGTTACTTCAGGATAATGCTCCAGTTCACAAGAGTCGTATTGCGATGGCTGCCCTGAACAAATGTGGCTTCGAAGAATTGGTTCATCCCCCCTACAGCCCGAACCTGGCCCCCAGTGATTATTATTTATTCCCAAATTTGAAGAAAGAGTTGCGGGGAAGAAAATTTCACACCGATGATGAAGTAAAGGACGCAATTTTGGCTCATTTTGACAGCAAAGAAGAAAATTATTTTTATGTGGGTTTAGAAAAATTAATATCACGATCTAACAAATGTATTAACCTTAAGGGAGATTATATTGAAAAGGAAAAATAGTAACGTCTTTTTATTTAATTATTTAGCCCTCCATTCCGCGAACTTTTGGACCTCCCCTCGTACAATAACGTACTGGTATAATTTTTATGTATATTATTTGAGATTGGCTGAGTCCAAATGATATGGAATTACCACTAGCCATTAAGGATGGCATCATGCTTGCAGTCATCAGGATTGCATGCCTAAGTGAACCAATTTTCAAGTCAATCCGTCGATTGAAGGAACAGTTATCGTCATTTTTAAAACTTTGAGCAAGCTTTGTTCAGTAATTCGAGTACTTTTTCAGTTACTTGATATAAAATATAACCATGTTTTCCAAACTTAAATATAAGATCGAACATATAGTTCAAAAACGAATATTCGAATAATATTTCATACTTAAACAATGAGACAATTTTACTAAAATTAAAATTTCACCTTTATTATAACCGTGTACATAATGCAGATCAATGTGATTGTTTTCGTCTCTAGAGACATCCAAAATGTCCAAATGCCACCCGCGTTAAGCTACAACGCGAAGTTTTCATTGCAGTTACTTCACTTTGATCGACGATATGCACATCGATTAAACCACAGCTACTTCAGCAAAACATTCAAGTACACCCGCAATCGCTCGTTTAGTCGATCCGAGTTAGCTCGGGTAGTTGCCGTGATCGATATCGGGTTGAAACTTTGCCGTTACTAGAATGCACGTTGCCGTTTGTTATATTAAAAGTTACGGGAATAGTTTGCTCGAGTTTTATAAAATGAATAAATTCTTTTTAATTAATATCAGCAATTGGGATTGTTCATACTATGTTCATATTTTTATAATTACTCTAATTCGAGAACCATTTCGAGGAATAGGGTTTTAAAGCCTTTCAGCATTATTAAGTTTTTGAAAAATTGATCTATTTCGGATATTTCGACAAAAGTATATTTTAACCTTTGTTTGACTTTCGTTTTCGACTTGAAGCCCTCGTAGGTGTATCTTACAAATCATTGAATTGTTGTAATTTATGAGAAAATGGCAGCCCAAATTTAAAATAATCATGTCATCCATAAAGAGTCTGCTAAATAATTCAAGATAAAAAAAAACTATTAGGTCGAATGCAAAATTAATGAAATTGGTCTCTTAAAATTACCCATTCTTTCGAATTAAATTGTAAGAACCGTGAGTTAATTTTTTTGATCTATCCCAATTGGGCTATGGTTTGGGAATGTTTTTTGTCTTTTAAGGGTTCTGTTCTAACGAGACCCTATTACTTACTAAGCCGCTGTCCGTCTGCCTCTCAGCAAGGACTGTACTGTATCTCAAGAACCGTAATAGACAGACAGTTGAAATTTTCACAGAATGTGTATTTTATTGCATATTATAATAAAAAGAAAGTCGCTATACAAGAATGGTATAGAAACCTCTGTGTGCGAGACCGACTCTCTATTGACCTTTTATTAAATAAGGACTGTTCAATTTACTAAGCGGACATACTTAATTCAATATTAATCCTTCAACTAAAAAAATACTGATAGGCAGTGGGTGGTTATAAAATAAACATAGACAAGTCTATCAAGTGTAATTTTTTTTTTTTATTGTCTAAATATTTTTCACGATGGAGCGAATTAATATCAAAGAACGCAAATTAATCTTGCAAAAATGGTGTACAGGCCAATTTTCACTGCGGAAAATTGCGAATGAGTTTAAATGTTCCAAGTCAGCCGTGTTTCAAATCATAAAAAAATTTGGAGAGCACCATACGCTCGACGATTTCCCAAAATCGCGGCGGAGAAGTGGCCCGGCAAACCCAAATGTCGAAGAAAAAGTCGTGCGGCTGTTAAAATCAACAAAGTACATGTCCGTTCGTGAAATTGCTAAAAAAACAGGTATTAGCGTAGGCACTGTACAAAATATCAAGAAAAGAAATAATATACGGACATATAAGAAGCAAAAAATGCCGAAGAGAAGTGCCGAGCAACAAATACGTTCCAAAAAAAGATGCCGCAATTTATACGATATTTTGCTGCAAAATAAATCTCGATGCATTCTCATGGACGACGAAACGAACGTGAAATTTGACACAAGTACGTTACCGCGGCCCCAGTATTACAATGCGGCTGTAGGAGAAATTGTACCCGATTCCGAAAAAAACATAAAAATTTACAAATTCGGGAAGAAAGTCCTTATATGGCAGGCAATTTGTTCCTGTGGCCTCAAAAGTACGTATTATTTTGCAACTGGAACTATTGGTGGCGTAATTTATAGAAAGGAATGCATCACAAAACGGTTACTTCCTATATATAGAAAGCACAGTATTCCCCCTATGTTTTGGCCTGATCTAGCGAGTGCTCACTATGCTGATGAGACTGTGGGGCTATTAAATTCAAAAAACATCGATTTTATTAAGAAAAAAGACAACCCACCAAACTGCCCGGAGCTCCGCCCCATCGAGCGATACTGGGCCATTGTAAAAAGATACTTGAGGAAGGATGGCCGAGAAGCTAGTACATTGGCAGAATTTAAACGCATGTGGTTTGCTGCTTGTAGAAAAGTATCCAAAAGCGATGTGCAAACACTTACGCGACGAATCCGGGCTAAAGTCTGAAATTTTTACCGTTGTAATTAATTATTTTTTTCTTGTGTTATATATTACTTTATTTTAATATTGTAAATAAATATTCACCGTAATAAAGATATATTTGTTATAAAAAATCCGTAAATGAACCTATTTTTGATGTCCGCTTAGTAAATTGAACAGTCCTTACATATATCAGTGAGGTATATTATGACATAGCTCTGCAGTTCAGCTTACGCTGAGAGAAAACGACAGAGCTATATAACTGCTCTGGCTCTGTCCTTTACACTCATCGTAAAAAAACTGCATAGCTATGTTATAATAACACCCTAGAACTTAATGAATGATCAATAGTTGTGTAGTTGTTAAGCCGAATAAAGGTAGAGGTTTTGTTTTTTCCGAAAACAGGACAATAATTTAAAAAAAAAATGCTACTCGCGGTGTGATGTGTCTACATGTGATGAGTATTGTGATGTAACCACAAATACACTCTATTGATGACCGCAATAATTAAACAATGAAAACGAACACATGTTATCACTTTCAATATTGTTTGTTTTTGCCCGACTTTTTAGGAAGAAATATCATCTTAACCTTGAATTTCAATGCGGAAAATAAAGATAAAAACTATTAGCGTCTTTGTAATCATGGTACCTCTTATTTTATTGAAACACCTTTTAACGAACGTACAAGTATAATTACGTATAATTTTAATTTCATCGAAAGGGATTTCTCGTCGAAACAGTTTAATATTTGGTAGTCACAAGTCTAACCTAACCTAAGTAATTAATATTTAAGATATACTGATATCATGCTTTGAGCCAGAAAACATCGTTCGATGATATTAAATTCAATGGAATGATAAAATCAATGAAGTGAATTTTTACATAAATATGGGTTACCTGGTAATCAACTTGAAGCGTGAAACGTGAAGCGAGCATTACGCAATGTGTTGTGAAGGTTATTATTGAGAATACAAGTCAAGCTCTCATAGTTGCGAGAAGGGCTAAAAGCAACGTAACTTTCGTCAGAATAACTCAAACCTCTTCACAATTCCAAACCACACAACGAAAACCCGCAAGCAGTTTACAAATTCAGAGCGCGCGAACACAACAGAGGAAAATTCAAAATTAACTTTCCGCCGCTAATTCTGACAAGCTCATGACTTGTAGCTTTGTTAGCCACACAAAGAGCTCTCTATGAATATTTAACTTATTTCTGTTATTCCAACTTTCATTCCAGCTGTTCCGGCTAATGCCAATGTCAGCGAGCGCGGCCGAAGCCCGGCGGAAACAGCCGAGCACCTGGATCGATTTTCTGCTTGAACTTGTGACGGTTCATGTGTGGTGCCGACATTGACGGTTATAGCAACGGTTAGACGCGGTCACGGCTGGCGGCAAGGCTGACTCCAATTCTACAATGCCACGGCACTGACCAAAGGGCGGTTTAATGACTACTTTAGTTCATACTATTCCTGTTCACCTCATTAATATTTCCGTAATATTCCTAATTGCATGATGATTAAGTAATACATTTGTAGACGTCCTTGAAGAAACACAATTTATTACGACTAGTATCACTTATGTAAAATAAAAAGGCATTCCTGCAGACAAACTCTTGTCAAAGTTTAGCAGGGATCGGTACTCAATATCGGTGATTTTTTAAATTTATTTTTTATTATAAGAAATAATATGTGGATGAAACGCTTAATACTTTATGCGATAACAATTGACAACATTAAAAAAAAACATTAATGTTTTTTCGCGTTTATAATAGCTAGTTAAAAATTAGACTACCCGTATTTCTTGGTTTTTCTTTATTTGACTTAAATTCGTCGTTAGTAATTTATTAAAGAAATTGTCATTATAAAGACCGTAACTATATACAAAGTTAGGAAGACTGATGTCGTGATCTTAGCATGATATAAAATAAAATAAATCATGTCATGTCACTCACTTGTCAATCATTCGCTGCCGTTCGTTCACAAATTTGTTATTTTGCGTAATTTAATTAATTACATAATTTGTAGACGCCATTAAAATAAATACAACTATTTTGCGTAGAATCGAAAGCGTGTCGTTAGAATCAAGTAATCCGTCAGACAGATAAAAAATTAACATGACAGTTGTATATTTTTTTCAATTCCTTTGGTAATAAATGGACTAAGGGCACTATAAGTGTATTCCTAACATTAACAATCCAACTTTTTTTTACGGTTTTTCCTTAATATAAAAAAAACTACTGCATAAAACAATCCAAAGATATTTTTACTGTAATCAGCAGTGTAAAATCTAGAAACGGTATTTTATTTTACTACCTTAGCACATAATGAATTGTTGTCAATTTGATAGATTCATTCCTAGAACCAAAAATCCCCTATTCTGTTATTTTTATCAACATTGTAAGGGTTTTTGGTTATAGATAAATATGCATTTAGATTTACTGCGAGCTGACTTCCTTGAACATATTTTTAAAGAAACTATAAATTGCATTAAAAACATTCATATAAGGTACCTACTATAATTTCTAAGGAAATTTGATTATACACACAGTTAAAGTATTTTCAAACTACAAAGCCGCGCTCGATAACTCAATTCCACTTCAATTACGCAAACTTACGATGTCAAAGTCAACGGGCCTTTTGAAAACGTCATGTTTTCGAATCGCATATACTGTTCGAAAACGTATACATTTACGGAATATATACATAGTACGAACCCCTAAACTATAGTAAATTTCACCTCCTCTACTCGATGACGACACAAAAGTCAACGTGGTAAGAGTTTAATGTATTTAACACGAACACGGGGCGCTGATTACAATCGCTATAAAAAATCTCGATGACGTTACGTTAACGTTACTTATGAACCCATTGATCGCTTTATACATTAAAATAGTAGGTAGTCAAGCATGTCAAAATGGCAGATCAAGAGGCACGCTCTGCGTGACCTGCTCTTGTGTAGGTGATTTATGGGATATAAATCGTGTTTGCCAAACGACCCGCGGAAGATTGCTTTTGTTAAAGTGGAGGCATATGATATTTTGTACTGTCCAACCTTTTTCAGTTACCTAATCTCTTTTTTACAAACTTTTATTTAACTTCACGTCTTCTCGCAAGTCAAATATAATGAACTATCTTTTATTGTGAATTGCAAATCACATTGCAAGTTTTTTTTAAATAGTGGCGCCGCTATCTGTCCTTTCCTATTTTTCTGGTCAGATTATATTTACCTACAATGTCCTAAATTATTCTTATTCCATACCATGATGCCGTGAATTGATTATGTTTATAAGTTTTCTACATGAAACAGGGAATCAGTTAATTTATATCCTGCGATATAATCATAATAAAGTCGAAATTCCATCATATGTGTCCTTTTAACCCATATTTTTTTCGTATTTCACTTCATCGACTGTATCATTAAAAATATAAAAAGATAAAAGATGTTTATTCAGTAAGTAGGCCGCACGGGCACTTTTACACGTCAAAAAAATCTACCAGCGCTTCACAAGAGGCCACTGCTGAAAAGAAACGCCGCAAGAAACTCAACAGTCAGTCGTTTTTTTTAATATTGCTTATAGTATAATAATAAACTTAACCTAGCATTATATAAAACAATGAATCTCACATAAAACAAAAAATAAATACATTCATGCGCAGTTGAGCAGGAAAATGTGTCAAAACTCACAAGAACTAATAAATAGTAGTAATAAGAAATCTAAAAACATAGGAACCTATGACGGTGCAAGACAACCCACATAAAAAGCCTCGACACATTCTCCACAGAAACCGTGTCCCCCAGACAATAAACAATGTTTTCATATTTTTTATGACTAAGTTATTATTAAGTTATTTAGGTGTTTAGTTTAGGCCAAGCATTTTTATCTGATAGATAGTCCTCGACCCTATAGTAAGCTTTAGACATCAACGACTTTTTCTTGTAGGTTTTAAGTACTGGAAATGGTAACTGTAAAACAACGTCAAGTAATTTATTATAGAAACGGATGCATTGACCTACAAATGATTTAATAAACCTTACGGACACGAAATTGTTTAAAAGCAATTTTATTTTTATTTCTCGTATTCAAATTATGTATATCACAATTCTTAACAAAACAGTCTTGATTTTTAATGACATAAATAATATTTTCATAAATTTATAAATTGTGACGCTACTGTCAAAATATTAATTTCTGTAAATACTTAGTAATCTTAAGGAATCACGGGAGTTTAGATTATATATAGAACGAATGGCTCTTTTTTGCAACACGAATATAGTCTGTATGTCAGCAGCTTTTCCCCAAACCAGAATACCGTACGACATAACACTATGAAAATAACTATAATAAACTAAGCGAGCTGTCTCAACATTAGTAAGTTGCCTGATTTTCCTAACAGCATAAGCTGCCGAACTTAATTTACCTGCTAGTACTGCTATATGGGGACTCCATTGCAAGTTTTTATCTATAGTTATCCCTAAGAAAAGCGCCTTATCTACGATTTCCAATCTCTCATCATTAAGAAATATACTAGATTCTACCGGTCTAACATTAGGCAAAGCGAACCTAACACATTTAGTTTTCTTAGCATTGAGTAGCAAATTGTTACTAGTAAACCAATTAAGTACTTTACCTAGTGTGGCGTTTATCCTACTGTAATCGACGGATTTTCGGTCTACCTTGAAAATTCATGATGTATCATCAGCAAATAGCACAATATCACAAAGGTTATCTACCGTGGGTGGTAAGTCATTAATATAAACCAAAAATAAGAAAGGTCCTAATATAGAGCCCTGAGGCACACCTAATTTAACAGCTGCTCCAATAGACTTTGTTTGGTTTACAACAACCATTTGTGTTCTATCACTGAGATATGAAGACATGAGATTCAGAGAATTATTTGACGGACCATTATGTTCTAATTTTAATATAAGCGTCGCATGATCTACGCAATCGAAAGCTTTGGAAAGGTCACAAAAAATTCCTATTGCATCACAAGATTTCTCCCAAATATTTTATATATATTTAATGAGTACAGATGCTGCATCAGTTGTGGATCGCCCTCTGGTGAAGCCAAACTGATTACTGTTAAGCAGTTTATTTCTATTGAAGTGACCTAACATATCATTTCATCGGATTTCATTTCATCGAAACCAATTTTCTGCTTAAACCATGATGTGTTCAGAATATCTTAAACATTACTTACGTAGGTTAAGTTAGGTAACCTGTGGCGAGAAATGCCTTTCGATGAAATGAAAATTTTGCGTTAAATAACTTCGTTGAAATGTAATTCGGTAAAATAATAGGTACCCGATTCAAGCACTTGATCATCAGTTTTGAATTAAATTTAAGATTTAATAACTTTTTTATTATTACAATATGCCTGATTAATGTTTGAGATTATGCGTCAAACAATACTAATTTGTTTGCATCTTTGGTGATTTCAACTGACACACCATTGATAATCCTACCGTAGCACACGCATGAGGTCGACTGTACTATCAGCTCAATGAAACCCTGACCCACGGTAGAACTGTGTCACGGTGATGGTGTGATTCAAGTCGTTAGAAGTGTGAATCCAATTATTTTATAATGTCACTATGACACCGTTCTGTGATGGGTCAGGGTCGGGCTGATATTATATACATTTTGATACGAAACTAATTTATACCCAAGTCAGCGTATCGATATTACTTTGAAAAAACCTCGTATCTCATATTTCGAGAGGTTCAATTTTAAACTTAAACGTGAGGAGAATTAAATTCAAACTCATACATCTCGAAATATCAGATACGAGTTTTTTCTAAAGTAGTTACGGTATGTAGCGCGTGCCGCCGTGTAACTCCGATCTTATATTCATATCCATCTGTTTTGACGTATCGTTCAAGGCTCAAAGTCGTATGTTGGGTCAGTATCGATTATCAATAATATCACGTTTACCGTTTCACCGTAATTAGCGACCTTCGTGTAAGCTACGACGACCTTAACGAAAGGCCGTGGAAAATATGTCCATAATTAATATGACAGAGTTGGTGTTTGTTACCTTAGAACTTTGGACTGGGTGAATCTAAATTGATGTTGTTTTTTTATTTGAAAGCTGGTGCTTTCCATTTCGTCGCATTTTTATCAAACTGAAGATCTGATGATGGAATCCATGAGGAATCGACGGAACTCTTTAAAATGTATTGGTACACCTATAGCGATTTTGGTATTTCTCATTGTAACTCATGTATTTGCTCTTGGAAAGGACTTTGCTATATTTGCTATATGAAAAAAACGCCTTCTAAAAGCAAAAATAACTTCTTTTAAAATGGTGGGTAATAGGTCAGTCCAACTGAAGACGGCGTCCTACAAAATTTTAACCAAAAGCAGACTTCAGTTGGACTGACCTTTTAAAATAATTAATTCTTTGCTTTTTGAAGGCGGATTTTTGTTTTTTTAATCATTTTTTTAAAATAGCTTCCAAGTAATGAAATTCTACAAGATTATAAAAAAAATGTTTGAAATTTGATAAATTATGGCATGAAATTACTTATATTTTGGCTAACTATAAACTTTATTGACTATATTAATTACTAGTGGTCTTTTAATTTTAGGCATTTGAGAAACAAGAATACTGAAAAAAGCCGGGTAAGTGCGAGTCAGACCCGAGCACTGAGGGTTCCGCGCTCAGCTATTTTTTTATGAAATTTTAGAAACCTAATAAAGTCATCGCTGTATTTATCTTGTAAAATCCACACCACATGGGACATACACATATATACACTCTTGAATTTTTTCATGACTGTATTATTCGCTGAAAAAAAAATGTTTTAATATCTAATTTTGAGTCCGTCAGCGAACTAGGTACTAAATGGGCACTACACATATTCTAAATTTCGGCTACATAGCTATTGGGATTTTAGAGAAAAAGGGTCTTGACAGACAGGCCGCAGACAGAGAACAGATGAGCAACAAAGTCATACAAGGGCTTCATGTTTTAGTATTGCCACAAATAATAAACTTCTATCAATCTGTCAAAATCAGAACAATGCCATATTATTTCTCTGGAATCTTAAGGGTTTTACAGAAAAACAAACGCGAACCTCAAGGCCGTGGAATTAGGAAATAATTGATGAGGTAAATTCTCAAAGAAGCCGCGACCTTTTGCCGCTGGTTTGCGGCGGTTTTCATAATTGGGAAGCTGAGTGGACGGAAATTAATTATTCAATATCCTCTTTTATTCAGGTTCTGGGTGTTTGGAACGAGGATTATTGTTTTCCCGTTTATTTTTAGGAATCACAAATATAAACGTTACAGGGACAAAAACAGTTGTTGCGGTTATTTTTGGTTGGGCTAAGCGATTTTCCTAAAATCTGGAGTCCAAGTGAGTGATACCTATAAGTCGACTTAAGTGGTTCTAAAAAGGGTATACATAAACAGAGGCTTAAACCCTATTTCACTTGATCTTCAGGAGAGTTATACCCTTTTTCACTAGGACCCCAGAAATATAGCCAAAAAGTACTGATACTGAATAGGGCTTAAGATTTATTTTAACCGTCATGTAAGTTTTATTATTTAGGACACAAACAAAATACAGAAAAATAGTAAAAACAACTCAAATAAATTATTTAACTTATTTTAAGTAGAATAAGCCTTTATATTTGGTTGGGGGGAGGAGCAATGCAATTTTAACATATTTTAATTATACATATACTCGTAGTGTAAATATATATGAAATATGAAAGGGACTGGTTGACCTAGGGACTTACAATTTAGAGGTAATATTCATTGGAACCAAAGTTCCAGACATAGCGTAGAGAATTAGCAAGCTGAAGTGGCAGAGGGTTCGCCATATCTGTAGAAGAACCGATCACCATTGGGGTAGACGTGTTCTTAAGTAGACCTCCGGCAAGATGAACTGGTATTTGCGAATCACTGATGGCAAATGTTGGATGCGATAGGTTGAGGACAGGGTGAAATGGCGCACATTAGGGTAGGCCTACGTCCAGCAGTGGATAGGCTGATGATGATGGTGATGATTCCTTAGACATTCTAGAGGCGCTAAAAGAAGCGATTTTTGGAAAATCTTCCCCTAAGGGTTTAAATAATGGAGAACTAAATGTACAAAATTGCATATTAAAATATAATATTACGCAGATTTAAAATACAAATACAAATACAATTACAAATAATTTATTTGTTCAACACGGGTAAAATTGTACATAAGCACAGGTCTTATAGTGTTAAGGTTACATCACCATGTTGGGCCGCAAGGCATACAAATTTTTAGCTATTAACGGACTTTCCCTTAGGGGTGTACAGTTACCATCAATTGCAGTCTGATAGAAATTCATTTACTGAATAATATGCTTTGTTCACTAAAAATTTAAACAATTTGCTCTTGAAAGTAGTTACATCCTCTATATTTCTTATGTGATCTGGAACCCGGTTATATATTTTTGGTGCCATCCCAAGTACACTTTTCCTGTAAAATGCTGTTTTTGAAGGCATCGAACAAATTTTATTTCTGAGACGTACACTCCTAAAGCTTTTGAATAACTGCAAATTACCATTCGCAAACATGACTATTTCAAAGATATATAAACTAGGAAGAGTTAGTATGCTAAATTTAAATATATTAGATGCACAAAAGGGTATTGGGTAAGTTTCTGTGAACATTATTGTGATTAAATTTTTCAGCGGCCACGTATGATTTACTTATAATTGGTTTTGAATACATAGGATACACATAAATGTATAAATGCTTTTATATAATATCGGAGCGGAGTTATTAAAGATTTGAGCAGGTTTCGGTATTAAAAGTACCACTGAACTGAGGTATGAATATTTAAAAATCTCGGTTCCGAGGAATGTGACATATGATGAACCGGGGATGTGAACATAATATGTTTATTTTGAATATTTCTACCATAATTTACCACTTTTACCTTGAAAATGTATGCATGACTTTTAAAAATGACAACACTTTTACCCAAATCCCATTTCACCTTCAACAATTTCAATAATCTCAATTCATAACCTAAAAGATATGACATTGTTAGCTTACAGCGTCAAAAAACGCATCCATAAAAACAGCAATCAATAAACGCAACTTCGAATGTTCTGAGCTCGATGACTATTTTTAGCTACAGTTTAAACGCGGGTAAACTTCGCGGTTGCTTCAGCGACTGCAATTTACAGCCCCCTCGTTAAGGTGATGGCTTCGGTGGCCGGTGCGGCTCACAGGCGACCGAGGCAAAAGTCTTTAAGGTTTGCGCAAACATAACCTTTCTGCACCGGATCGGCTCAAAGCGAGACATTGAAAAGTGAGCTTTGATTCGTATTAAAACGACACATTTTTTGAAGTTAAAGTGAAAACATCTGAAAGGCGTGGGCCTGGTCCGGTGCCGAGCGGTTGTCTCCGTCAACCTTTAAGGCGACGATGGTATACATACAAGCGGGTAGGGCAGATAATCATCGTCATTGGACTTGTTGAAGTTTTCCGCTAGGATGTCCTCGTGTTTTTGGTGTTAATTAATTTTGATCTTCGCTGCATGTGCGCTGACCCTGATATTAAATTAGTATTTATTTGTAGTGGTACATAAGTATTTATTTCCTTTAGATTTAGTTTCTATTCATTTTGATGTCATTTTTTTCTTCATAATTAATGCTGTAATTGTGGCATAATATGTTCTGTGGTGGCTCAATATTAATTAAAGCTGTTGACTTCTCTCGTATAAACAACTGTTTTTCGTTGGTGTCGCTATTTGTGAGCTGAATTAGTTGCTCAACCAGAAATCCGCTTAAGACTTGGACGCGTTTGCAATCTAACGTTAGTTGGGAGCTAGTTTCGTTTCATGGGCTTTGTGTTCGCAACTTTACGCTTTAGTGTTTCGTGTTGGGAAAACATAATTTGTACAGAGCCCATATGTGACAATGATATAGGTACTCGTACAAAATGGTTTGAATCATTTAGACTATAATTTGTTTAGAGTTTAAGTAAATGTAAACAGAAAACTGGGCAAGAGCATATCAGACAATGCTGAGTAGGGTTCCGAAGCCGTTACTAGGTACAAACACAATAAACTACCTCGGAAAATAACAAGTATGAACGAATTTTACATTTAAAGTTATTTGGTGCCATCTTATAAAATTATAGTTGTGATAGGTTTCCTTTTAAATTTGATACAGGTATTATATATATGCTTACATTTAAGATATTTTTCAGATTTTATTACTTGTAGTTTTGGCTGGTTGGCACGCAACTCTTGCGAAAATGACACTTTTTGAGGTCATTATTTCCAAAACGGCCCCCCAAATATAAAACTTGATGTAACGTGTCGGCATATACATATTTTCAAGAGCTATACAATGATACCTCACTGAATGTAAGAAATAGGTTACTTAAAAACCGGCCAAGTGCGAGTCGGACTCGCGCACGAAGGGTTCCATACATTTATAAAAAATCATGTTTGTTGTATGGAAGCCATACTTAAATATTTATTTTATTCGGCTTTAAGTATTTGTTAGTATAGCGGCAAATGAAATACATAATTTGTTAAAATTTCAACTGTCTAGCTATCCCAGTTCGTGAGATACAGCCTGGTGACAGACAGACAGCGGGGTCTTATTAATAGGTTCAAAGGTTATCAAGATTATATTTTACAACTTTGCCAGCATAGTTAAAATGTATAACTATGCCAAATTACAGCTTTGTAGTACCAAAGCTCTGAGTTGTACCACGGACAAAGGTCTTCATCATTATCATCATCATCATCAGCCGCAAGACGTCCACTGCTGGACAAAGGCCTTCCCCGAAGTTTTCCACAACGAGCGGTCCTCTGCTGCTATCATCCAGCAGAAACCGCTGGAGGACAGACGGATATGGTGGAACTATTAGTTAAACAAGCACCTAAACAATTTGAGTAAAATATTAAAATTATTAAATGAGTTTTTTTTGTTTGTCTATCCGTTACGCATTCGGAACCCGCCAAATATTTTTTACAAGAATATTTAATTTTGTTTGGTATGGAGATAGCTGAAATCATCGAAAAAGATATAGTTCTTGATGGAACAAAGGCTAAAAGATTAAAGACTAGAGGTGGACTAATGGAATATAGGCTTGTAGTACTGTTAGGCGATGGGCTTGCCACCTGTCACTAATACACTGGAAACATCTTAGCCTACTTGTGCAAAATGTGGTTATAGAATTATCAAGAAGTTTTGAGACTGGTTGGTGATTCTTTAGCTCTTCCTACCCCACTCTGGGAATGAAGGCGTGAGTTTATGTATGTATGTGTATGTGTGGAACAGTTATAAAAAGAGTTTTACTTCCACGTAGAGTCGCGAACAGCAGCTAGTGATAGATGAAATGGTTCGGGTAACGTGGCCTTTACAATGAGGACTCGTTTACTTCAGCGGCAACTGAAGGATCACTTCGAGGCTTAGCTCAGTAATATCGGAACTTAATTTCAGCTTAACTTCTCAACAGATTGGATTTTATGTTATTCATCAAGCACTATTTAATATTCTCTATGGCTGACCAAGGGTGAGCTCAAATTCAGATTAGCTGGGCTCACCCCCTTTTCATTACCTCAATATGTATACCTATCTATTGAAAATGTCTAAATTAAATGAAATAAATGTATTTGATTTGATTTGATTGGACTATTTCATATATAACTTATTAAACACTGATAAAATTAAAATTAAATACTTATTCAAATAAATATAATTAACCTCTTAAAAGGCCTCCTGAATAAAACTATCTGTCTTTAAAAAAATGCCACAGACAGACTCACAAATACAGATACACCGCTAAACTTAAAACAATATTTTATTTGTCGGAGGTTAACTGTGATTAAAAAATATCTGTAAACAGTTTACACCGTGTTTTCCACTGTTATGCTCAAAACTTATATCAATATTACATTTTTGAAGAGAAACTCGGAGGAAAACTACTTCAATATCTGCAACGCAGAACTTTCCAGTACTTGTTACTTAGCATTCAGATTCAAGAACTTTGGACGTAAAACACTCCAAGTGACATTAAATATACTGCGGCCTGATAAACGGCGTAAGCTACAGTAGGATGCTACAGATAGCGCCCTAACGACTTCCCTTAATGCGAATTGTACGCAGCTTCTTTTTTTACCTGGTTATGATTTTGAAAAAATAAAAAATAATTCTACGAAACAAAACAGCCCTCTGTATAATAGACGTGATTATCGACGTGGATAAAAAATGTCACTTTCTGACGAGTATGTAAGTGTAAGACGGATGCTTCGTCCACCGCAATAAAGTCGTCCATCACACGGGCCCTGGGTAAAATATGGCTGAATCAATAAGTGTTCTATTAGAGAAATAATTTGTAGCTAGTGTCTGTAAGGGTGTTTTTACAACAGCTGTTAATGTTATTCTGGCTCTCACTAACGTTTTAAACGCCAGTGTGAAGGCATTATAATAAATATTACCGCTGCTTCACAGTTATGGGCCGTTTTTCTTTCTTCCGTAATTACTTAGAATTCTTGTCTTTCATTGTTTCAGTTCTTACGTACCTGTAAAAAAAATATACGATATGTCAAACGCTATACAATTTGTAAAATAAAATCCACACAAATTATAAAATAATATCAATTAAGTTTTACATTGTTCAAGGCACATGCTTACATTCAGTATCTACTAGAAAGGTTTAAAATTAATATCTATTTAGAGGTATAAAACAAATAAATATCTGGATATAAACTGAATTATTATTAGAATTCGTCATAAGAAAAAAATGCATCACTTCCGACAGAATTGTACTGTTTCACTAATAACGTGACACGTGTAGTTGAAAATAAGTACATAATATTACATTGAAAGTAAGTATACATCTAAATCTAAAAATATTATTTTTATGGACACTCGATCGTTAGTTTCTTTCCTTCTTACGACCACTATAACTATTACTCTTAAAGAACCTTCAAGTATTAATGCTAATCTATACAGACTCTTCCATATAAGAGGGCCATAACTCGAAAGTTTTGCTCCGACTATTCGGCAGCATTCGACAACAGAACTGTAAGTCTGGCTCGATAAGTAGGCAAACTTGTTGAGCATGATTAAAACAACTTTGCGACCGGCGCTAAAACTGTTTGCGCAGAACTTAGAGTAAACCTGGTAGCCCGCGGGATCGGCATGATATTACTCCCCTTTGGTAAAAACGTCGTGCGATGACCTATTGCCCCACTTACTTCTTATTTCATCCAGGGATCCATTAACACTAAATTCTGCCAAACCCAGCTCGGGTTTGTAATTTACAAGCCAACCATAAGGCCAATATTTCCACAGTGTTATGTAGATGTTCGAATCCGCGAAAGCTTTTACGGGGTAGGTATATTCCTTGGAGAATTGATGTTTTAGGTGAACAAACAGTTTTTCCAAAGTGTTTTGCATATCGCGTGTGTAATATATATAAAGATGGCATATTTTATAGCTTTCACAATAATTGCCACCAGTTTATTTTGTTTTTATGTCATCGACCCAGAGTTCATTCGACATTAGCTGACTGAGTACAGAGTGAGAATTAAATGCGTTTGCATGAAATTGTCAATAACCAAATGTATTTGAGGATCTATCTCGCGACAGAACGGAATTTAACATGCTTTATCCATAAAACGAAGTGTCAAGCTTAATTTAGAATCTAGGTCTAAACGAGATAAGCCTAGTTGATAGTGACCCTGCCTACGAACCTAGGGGTCCTGGGTTCGATTCTGGGTAAAGGCAAATATTTTTGTGATGTTTGTATGAGCCCCAGTATTTTTCTGAAGCCTTAGTTCTTTTCCATATATATCTCTTTGTATTATGTTTATCGTTGTTCAATTTGACACTTGGTAAATTTTTGTGAGATTGTCCCCTGACATTTTTTTAAAATCTATATATTATAATTTATATTGAATAATACCTTGTGATATAGTGCTGTATCCATCCGGAGTCATCAAAGGCGTTTCGCCACCGCTATACATAGTTAATAAACTTTTCACTCACTTATTAATTTAGCTACAAACACATCACATCACTTTCACTTGATGCACGCCACAATTTCTCTCACAGTTTTTTTTTCAGATTAACAATGCTGTAGAAATAAATATTAAAAAATAAACAGGGAAACAATTGACCTAAAAGCAAGCGTGATTAATGGAACAATGACAGACAACGTTGAAAAACACGAACAGACATTTCCATATAGCGAGTCAAACCAGGTCAAGTCCTTTAGTCCAGTGTAACGTAATAATACAAAGACGTCGCTTCTTGGCTCTCAGGAGTCACGACACACAGAAAGCAGACAGTAAATTTTAATCCCACATGAGCGTTGAAATTAATGAAAGAACAGGCGTGAAAAACGGGGCATTGTTCTGGTCTTAATGTTGTCGTACTGTTCAAATTGTCTGCTGTGGCAACGTTAGTCCTTAGATAAAAGGTTATCCTAATAAACAAAGCTTGCTTTTGTTTACTGAATAATGGACTCTGAGCTTGGCGGACGTGCTGCCGCGTGTCTAGAAATGTTGCCGAACGGTTTTAAATTAAACGAACACACTACAAACGTACGGCTTACAGATATTCAGAATCTGGGGTTATTATTTCGGTTGTTTCGTTATTTCACTCATTATAATTTAACATGATGAGGAGACAAGACAGACATGAGCGGGCCATATGTAGACATTTAGGACGCTTGTATGGAAATTGGTATTACGTTTCTGGTTTAGGAGCAGAGTAAAGTTATAGCGCATTACTTGAACAGTTAACGTTGAATTAGGTCACTTTTATAGGGCTAAAGCTTGAAACTGTTCCTATTATAAAGTTACTAAAGTTTACTATTAACCTACTCCTTGATAAAGGAATGGATGAAACCATGAATAAACTCTTTGTAATTCCAATAAACCAAATATTTAGTAAGAATTTAATGCCGAGAAGTTAAACAGCATTTAGTCAGTCAAAGTTCACCGAATTTTTTGAGATTAAAACTCTGTATTAATATTAACTTGGGAATAAAAACACACATAACCTACTCATCAAATATAGATTTTTCAATGCAAAAGCGAAACCCGACAGCCTTTGCATAAGTTATTTCAATACATTTTTTATCAGGATGAATTATACTGTTCAAACCCCAATATTTCAAAATAAATGAAGGCCATGATCCATCGTTATTACGGATGAACAAATATTAAGACAGGAAATAATGAATACTTAATAAAATTACGGATGAAAATACGTTGTTTTCACTGGAGTTTTTAACCGCGGTTGCGAATGGTCTCGCGTTTGGAGCGGAGCGTGGTGGTGGAGCGACTGCCACCACCCTGTGGTGCCACCAGTACCACCGCGCCCTTCGCCGTTAACCCCGCGCCGTCCAACCACGAAACAGTGGAGCCGCCATTTATACTATTTTTTATTGATCCTTAAACAAATGGCAGTAAGGCAAAATACTCAATTATTCTATATTAGCGGATTCAAATAAGTTGCTGACAAAGATAAATGTTATGTGAGTAGGTATTAGGTACTCTAATTTTTGCTTAGTCATCGGCCGTTTATCGATAACAAACTGAAGGCTCCTTATTGTTAGTGCGTTAAGTACAATATCGGATATCGGAGGGTTTACTCATTTTATTGAAGTTTCAGCTTATTTAAACAACGGGAATTGCTTAAGAATTGAATTTAGAATTTTGTTAAAATTTTGAACCAAACGAATTGACAATAAAAAAATAGTGAAATTAAATAAAAGTTGGTATAAAAGTGCAATAAGGCGCCCCGTTCGATCCATAATTTAGCACTAACGATGGACATGTATAAAAACTCTTTCAATTTGTTCTTACTAGCAAATAGTATCTGAATTTGAAATGAGGGTGTTCCAGTGTTTTAAAGCATATCGCAGTTTCGACACTATCGACAAATGACAAGTCTTTCGGCAAGGTTTAGTTAAGGGGTTTGTTATCACCAGATGTCAATGTCAACTAGTCAGCTTAAATTATATTCAGATTCATCTGTAGTAGTTATAAAGTAGGTAGTCATTGTAGTATTTGCAACAATGTATGAAGAGTAGGGTAGGCAATAAGTCGCTTTTTGCGTCTGTCTGTCTGTTTTACTCCTAAGCAGTGTAACTTTTTATAGATTGCACGATGCAGTTTTCATCATCATTTAGATAATTTTCACTAAAGGTTTCATGTATAATAAATTCTGGTTTATGTTCGGGTGCCACAAAAAATCATTAATCCAAGCAAAGTAAGGGCGGGTTGCTAGTAATAATACTTGATATCACCCTGACATTATTTATTTCATTCGTTTCTGTGCAAAATTTAAAAAGCGCCTACGTTTTACAATAATGGCGGAGGAACACGAAGAACCGCGCCGCGCCTCAATGCTATCAGATAGAATTCTTTCAGCAAGTTGAATATTGTCATTGCTTTCAAGCAAAACTACGTTTCTGTTTACATTTCACTGTATTCGCGAATATTGCTGCATCCGAGACCGTTGCAACATTAATGATATCATAATGTCAAGTGTAAGAGGGCTGACCTACTTCTAACCGTTTACATTCTCATACTGTTCTAAGCAGATTTTGTTTAAGATGTGGTTGTCTCCAGCGAAACTACTCCAATAAAAGCTTGCGCTCTTTTTGCTCATTTGCATTTGGCATGCACCGTGTCCAATATCGTGCATCGGAACGCTATCATAGAATCGTTCAAGATTCTTCATTCCAAGCCTGTTATGATCAACCGTTGTTTAAATTAAAGAAGAAAATTCTCTGGCTTCATAAGAACTTCTCATTTTTCAAATGGCTCCACAGCTAACAAAAAATGAAAGGATTTTTTGATAAAAAATATCTCATAGTCGAATCACCTTCGAAGCGAGCAGAAGGGACTGACAAGACAAATTGCAAGATAGAGTAGCAACGCTTCTTTTAAATTTTTAGCTTATCATAATAATGATTCCGTGGGAATAATAAAGTTTTCAAACTCATTACATCATCTACCAGTGACACGATTGGTTTAAAAAACGAAACGAATAGAAACGCTAGTTAGCATAGTGAATCTTGGCAAGGGCCTCTGATGTGAGAAAGTTATGAGTATTTAGTGAATGAAAGTCATTACTATTAATAACTATTTTATAAGTGATCGATGGCCATGAAAGGTAAAGGGTGGAGTTGAAGGTTTCATGAAATCAGTTGTCCGATTCTGATGTTATATATACGTATAAAGTTAGGATTATTCATTTTCCTAACATAAGTAATTTGGCCCTACGTAGAAAGTATTCTTATTTCATGTACCACTCAGTCCGTGACCGTGGCGGTCGTCCTCGCTCGGATGTAACTCATCGACCCAATGTAAATTCGACTGTGGTTTCACTGCATCCTACACCACTCATGCTAATTCACACGGACAGCCTTTGTGCTGCCCCGATAAATTAAGCGAGCTAAATTGAACGAGGACTGAAGTTTCCAATTTAAGCCAACGCAATTTGACTGTACAAGTTTTTAAATTAAAAACCGAAAAGTTCTCTACAAACATCTCCAAGCTATTTAGATTACATTTAATGATGCAGTTTTAGTTTGAAGTAGCAAAAGGAAAAACCAATACACTACAATTATTTCATCATGTTATAATACGTACATTCAGTACTAAAACTCGCAAACTAGTGAAAGACTATAACAAAGGACGATACAAGGAGACCGCTAATCGATATTCGATAAGAGCAATTAACTATCGAATATCAAGTGTCTGAGGTTCGCAGGTGATGTTAAAGTTTACGTAATAGATATTCTTGGATGCACGAAGGTGCAGCAACTATTATTGGCCGCTCCCATAATCAACATTTCCTTGTGCTGTAAATAGTTCGGCCTTCGTATTGCCGTCAGGGACGTTGGATTTATTAGAATAAATGATTAAGGGCGTACGATTTATGGGGGGGGCAAAACTTCAGACACGTACGGGTATTTGTTTTTCGTCAGTGTAGCGTTAATATTTGCTAGGTAAATGCTGACATCGGTATACAAATTCTGTGTTACAATAATCGTCACACTATGACTAGTCTTAAATCATGTACGGAGTCGTTTCAATTCAACTAATGGTTCGGGAAAAGCGGATTTTTTTTACTCCTACAAAATGTAGTGTGTATGTAGTCTAGGTGTGAGGATGTTAAAATAACTAATCTATATTCGTAATGAAGTGCTATTTGCGCTGTGTATAATGCAATTTCAGTAATATGCAAGACGGTGTTGGTTGTTACGAACGTGGTATTTTGGAAATATCGTTTAGAGTGTAATCTAGTATATCGGAAACGAGTGGTTTTCAGTTCTCACTCTTCATTTGCTAGCCTTCGCTGAGTCACATAGGTCAAAGATAGAGATCATGTATCATATTAGTATGCGACGGATATAAAACTTGCTCTGGGAGTGATAAAAGCTTTTGTAAATCGCATGCTTTTTATGATTTCCTTTTACGACTCGACAAGTCGCAAGTCATTTAGGTAGCCTTTTTGTTTGCACGGTGTGACAATAATGTCGTCCACGTATTTGTTTACCATTTGTAGTAGGTTTCTGTATAAACATACCAAGTTTCAAGAAAAACCGGCTAAGTGCGAATCGGACTTGCTCACAAAGGGTTTCATACCTCTCTTCTCTTCTTATTATATAATCGTCCACTGCTGCACATATGCCTCTTCCATGGTTTTCCATGCCTTCTTTGATGCGGTGACTCTGGTCAAGGTTGGCCCTGCCGCCTTTTAGATATCGTCCTACCATCTGGCTGGAGGTCTTCCTCTAATTCGGCTTCTGGTTCGGGGGCTCCAGGACAGCGTTCTTTGGCTCCATGCGTCGTCATTGCGCGACAAACATACAAACATTCCTACCAGGTGAAAAAAATATTCTTGTATGACTTTCTTTCATTTTTTCCTCATTTTTGGTTGCTACCTCAACTATAGTTATAAAGAAAGAAAGAAAGAAAGAAAGAAAATCATTTATTCGTGACATGCATAACAAAGATCAGATAAACAAATACAAGAAGAAAGAAGCCACGAAATGGTCCCAACTCAGCGTAATGCTGGCATTAAAGTCAGCGCTGGTCTTCCGTTGGAACCATCAGGTGAAACCACGGAAGGTTACACACACATAATTAAATGAACACAAGAAAAATAAAAATAAAACAAAAACAAAGCACTGAGTTTCGCTAAAACATGCCCGTCCATAGATGGCTGAAAGAGCAACAGTCCCTTAGCCTTTCTTAAATGACATGGAGCAAGCAAAGAAAACCGACATGACATGACCTATCTTATCTATGGCAGCGCCTATCTATCTATGAATGAATGGTTGATAATAATGCGCATGCATGCTGCGCGCAATAACAGAAACTATTATCTTAGCAATTTCGTTTCCTAGCAGATTGAAAGTGCAGATGTTTAAAACAGGGAACAGGAAATTACATACAAACAAATTTTGGTGCAACTATTGCGGAACGCGACGGTTTTCGTCGGGGAAAATAAAATTAAAACAAAAGTAAAAGTAAACCTGTTTCTACTTAACAAAATATGGATGGCAATGCAGGCAGATGGGACATAAACCATAGGTATGTATGCATTAAATTTGGAATAGAAACAAGAAATGAGAATAAAATATTAATTAGATACTGTAACACCCAAATCATATTGCTTACCGTCGACATCTGCCGTCCAGTGGCGGTACTAATCATCTCGCCAATATATATAGCTTACTAGCGACATCTATCATCCGGTAGCGGAACTAACCAACCGCGCCCGTTATTTTCCCTAGATGGCGCTGGGATCGAGTTAGATCGCACAATCGTTTGTTCCCCTCAGATCGTTAATATACCGGCCACTGAAATTAGTTGTGTATCGAATCCTTAGGGCCTTGATATGCACGCTGAGTCGCTTTCACCCTTGTTGAGACGGCTAAGTGTCATCCCCTACTCCACATTGATTTCGGGTACTTCCACCTCTGCTGGGATATCCTCGACCAGTGTGATATTTCGTCATTAATCTGTAAAGTTCTCTCTCACCTACCTACTTACTTGTGTAATATAAAATAATTTCATCGTATCTCGTCATCTTCTCATTTCGTCGCCCCCCCCTGCTATTCCCGAGTTACAACTGGCGCCCTACACGTGAGGCCTGTCGACGTGACGTCAGCAACCGCTACGAACTTCGGGTCTACGTTGCTACGCGCTTCGGTTCCTGGTTCTACGCTACGAGCTACGCTATACGTCAGACGACCTACATAAATTGAAGTTTCATGACTGGGAGAAGTCTTGGGAACGCGAAATTAAATAGAAGCCCAACCTTCGTGACGCGCTCCGGACGTCAGACGACTGTCAAGATCAGGAAGAAACCCAACATGTTGTCGCCCGAACAGTTTCAGCAACTCCTGGACAGAATGCCTGCTCCACGGCCGACAAAGAAGGGGACTTTCACGACATGCGCCTATACCTACGAGGGTACGAAGAACGCTGAAGTGGTGGAAGCGTTTCTGTCTGCGGTGAACATATTCAAGCGTTCGGCCGACATCGGTGATCGGACTGCGTTAGATGAGCTGCCCGTTTTGCTGAAAGGTGAAGCTGGTGTTTGGTGGCTAGGTGTCAAGAACGACGTGACTACGTGGCAAGATTTCGAGACACGCCTGCGGGAATACTTTGCTCCGGTCCGCGAACCTTTTTTGTTGTACTCTGACATAACTCAAGTAAAACAGCTTCAGGAGATCTCAACTGAGGACTTCATAAGACGCAAGCGGATGCTGTTCTCCCAATTACCAAGCCCAGGTCACACAGAGACTCAACAGCTGGACATGATATATGGACTGCTACGCCTAGACATTCGAGAGAAGATACCACGTGCTGAAGTAAAGGATTTTAAAGAACTACTGAAGGCTGCTCAAGCTGCGGAGCAGGTCCTTAAAGAAAAAGAGGTAGTAGTACTTACAAGTGAAAGGAAAATAAGTGAACGCAAGACAGATATTCAGCCAGCGACCTCGCGGAAGATGCGGTGTAGGTACTGCAAGAACTTCGGCCATACGACTGAAAACTGTAAAAAACTGGCAGTTCGTAAGGACGCTATACCGAATGTGTCTGCCAAAACGGATACAGCGGAAGCACTTATTCAGTTCCCATCACCATCTACACCTAAATTCAAATGTTACGGTTGCGGTGCTCCCGGGGTTGTTAGGAGTAACTGCCCGACATGTCATACGAATAAGGCTCAACGCCCCGCACCAGAGATTGGATTTTGTGCAGTCGATACAACCACCGATGCCAGAGATCGTCCGATCATATATGTTGAGATTGGTGGAATAGCTGGTGCAGCATATCTGGACAGTTGCGCTAAATCAAGTATCGCTTCATACTCTTTATACTGTGAGTTACGTAGACAAGGATACGCGTTCAAAGAGTTAAGTGTCGGTATAACCTTAGCTGATGGTATTCAGAAACGGCAGAACGTACTGAGCACCCAGGCTCCTGTTAAAGTTAATGACCGGACAGTGTGGACAACCTTTTTGGTCCTACCACCGGAGTCACGCAGGAACCGGACACTCCTTGGAGTTGGGTTTATACAAGATGCCCATATAGTGCTCAATTTACCCCAATGCACCTGGCACTTTGTAGAAGAACCCTTTCAAGAGTTTGAACTCTACGAAGAGAGTTTCGCAAAATTCGAAAAGGTAGCAGTAGCTACCATGACAACTGACGACGTTTCATTATCTCCTTCATTGCCAGAAGAGAGCAACACCGAGTCCTGCCTCCCACGTCCTTATGGCCCTCTCATAAGGCTAGACGTCCCATCACCTCCCAAGAAACGGCCCCATACCGAGTTTGGCCATAACTACTCCTCGACTATAGATGCGCTTTATGAAGATGCTAGGAGGAGCCTGCAAAATTATGATGAAGATGGTGATTTGGATGACGTCGACAGTAGGCTCTTTCCAGCAACGTCAATATTGTCAGTTGATGTCAAACAGATAGAGGATTTTTTTGGACAGGAACCAAGACGTGTTTAAGCCTAATGGGAAGCCCGTGAAGGATTTTGAGCACACAATAGACACGGGAGATCATAAACCCATTTCGGTTCCACCATATCGCCTATCTCCTATGAAAACCGAAGTCTTGAAGAAAGAGCTAGGTAAAATGCTAGCTGAAAAGATCATAGAGCCCTGTTCATCCCCGTGGGCCGCGCCTGTAGTAATGGTACCCAAAAAGGACGGAAGCACAAGAGTATGCGTCGACTACCGACAACTTAACGCTGTTACAACACCTGATGCATATCCCTTACCCAGGATCGACGACTTACTTCACAATGCCAAGCCTACGCCATACATGAGTACGATAGACCTCCGCGCTGGGTACTGGCAGATGAGTGTCAAAGAAGAGCATCGGGATAAAACCGCTTTTGTTACACCATTCGGGATGTACAGATTTAGAAGGATGCCCTTCGGGCTACGCAATGCTCCAGCAACGTTTCAGCGGATGATGGATCGTTTTCGCATCTCCTTGAGCCATATCAAGTTGATGGTATATTTAGATGACCTGATCGTGATGTCTGCAACATTCAAGGAACACCTTAAGGACCTGCAGGATGTCTTCAATAAGCTAAAGGAATACAACCTGACAGCAAATCAAGATAAATGTAATTTTTGCTGCCAAAAGATAAAGTACCTAGGACATTATATCACCGCTGATGGTCTGCAGCCTGACCCTGATAAAGTCAGTGCTATATTGAGTATGCCAACTCCACGAAATCTAAAACACCTGATGTCTTTTATTCAAATGTGCTCATGGTATAGAAGGTTTATGCCCGGTTTCGCAAAAGTTGCAGAGCCACTCACGCGCCTGACCAAAAAAAACGCCGTTTGGAAATGGGAAGAAGATCAAACAAATGCATTTGTAAAGCTTCGAGAGCTTTTGGTGTCTTCCCCAGTTCTCGCCCAAGCCGATGAAACAAAGCCTTATACAATCAAGACTGACGCAAGCAGCTATGCTCTCGGTGCGGTTCTGGTGCAGGGGGAGGGGGAAGCAGAGCACCCCGTAGAGTACGCTAGCCGACTTTTGACGAAGCCCGAGCGTAACTACTCCACGACGGAACGCGAAGCCCTTGCAGTTGTGTGGGCAGTTAATAAATTCCGAGGCTATATTGAAGGTGGTAACATAACAATCATGACTGATCACCAAGCCCTTAAATGGCTTATGTCCTTAAAATCACCAACTGGGCGATTGGCCCGGTGGGCTCTACTACTGCAGCCATATGACATTAACATTAAGTACATTCCTGGAAGAATAAATGTCGTTGCTGATTCTTTATCACGTCCCAGCTGTGAACCTGAAACAGAGGAAGACTGTGGACTTTGTACAGTGGTAGTAGACATGCCTGTAAAAAGTAAGGAAGTCATTAGAATGGAACAACACAAAGATGAAGACATTGTAAATATAGTACAAAGTCTAGAAGATACTGTTGAAGAGAAGGCCAGATACTGGAGTAAGAAAGGATACGTAATGGAAAATGGTCTGTTGTATCGTTACAGTCAGGACACAGATGCTGAAAGCGCTCAGTTAGTTATTCCCAAACAGGAGCAGGCTAGCATTATTACTACTTACCATAATGAAGCAACTGCCGGACATTACGGGGCAGACAAAACGCTTGATCGTATAGCAAAGCGATTTTTTTGGAAGGGAATGAGAGGACAGGTAGAAAACTATGTCCGAAATTGCCTGCAATGTCAACGCTATAAAGCTTCTAATCAGAAACCTGTCGGTTTACTCCAGACTACAGCCCAGAATCAACGTTTTGAAGTAGTCGCATTTGATTTGTTCGGGCCTTTACCCCGGACTGCGGATAATTACAACTGGATCTTCATTATTGAGGACGTTGCTTCACGTTGGGTAGAACTATTCGCGTTAGAACGAGCCACTGCAGAAGAATGTGCCAAGATACTGCTTGAAGAGATAATACTGAGATATGGTACACCTCGTCGATTCATCAGTGATAACGGTACGCAATTTGTCAGCAGTGTCATGCAGCAGTTGACGTACTGTCTTAACATTCAACACGGATTTACGCCCGTATACCACCCGGAAACAAATCCAGTTGAACGAAGAAACCGTGACCTGAAGACTCAGCTGGCTATTTTGGTTGAGGACAATCATACAGCGTGGGCAGAGAAACTGCCTAGTATTCGCTTTGCCATGAATACGGCTAAATCGTGCGCCACTGGTTATACGCCCGCATATTTAACGTTTGGCCGTGAAATGAGAACTCCGGATGAAGTAAAATATGACCTTCGGGAGGTAGTGCAGAATGACAACTTCATCAAGGAAATCACTCCGCGCCTGTTGACAATGGCAAAAACTTTGTTTAGAGCACGGGAGATACAGGAGATTGGAGAAGAAAAAAGGAAGAAGTATGTTGACAAGAAAAGACAAGCCTGTCCCGACTATCATCCTGGAGACCTCGTGTTAGCTACTACTCATGTATTGAGCAAATCCAGTCAAGGCTTTAGCTCCAAATTGGCTCCACGACGCGATGGACCATACATTATTGTACGTCGACACGGTCCTAGTTCATTTGAAATCGCAAGCACCGACTCTAATGCACCTGTTGGCATATATCATGCGTCAGCCTTAGTCCGCTACAGATCCGATGGAGTTACGGTACCTGAACCTACACTACCAATTAGGAAAAGGGGAAGACCAAAGAAGACCCATGCTGCCACAATAACTAGGCCCCGTGGCAGACCAGCAACAAAGGCTCGCAAATAATACAGACGTCCCTGTCTCACTCGTCGAGTCGACTTCATGGACAGAGGGGGAGAGTTGTAACACCCAAATCATATTGCTTACCGTCGACATCTGCCGTCCAGTGGCGGTACTAATCATCTCGCCAATATATATAGCTTACTAGCGACATCTATCATCCGGTAGCGGAACTAACCAACCGCGCCCGTTATTTTCCCTAGATGGCGCTGGGATCGAGTTAGATCGCACAATCGTTTGTTCCCCTCAGATCGTTAATATACCGGCCACTGAAATTAGTTGTGTATCGAATCCTTAGGGCCTTGATATGCACGCTGAGTCGCTTTCACCCTTGTTGAGACGGCTAAGTGTCATCCCCTACTCCACATTGATTTCGGGTACTTCCACCTCTGCTGGGATATCCTCGACCAGTGTGATATTTCGTCATTAATCTGTAAAGTTCTCTCTCACCTACCTACTTACTTGTGTAATATAAAATAATTTCATCGTATCTCGTCATCTTCTCATTTCGTCGCCCCCCCCTGCTATTCCCGAGTTACAATACCTATTAAGTAATATACTACAAAGAAGAGTAAGACAAGTGGCCATATGTTGAGAAAAGAAAACTGTCATGATAATATTTAGCATAATGGTATTAATACATAGTATAATATAATAATCGTAAAACTACTACAATAGTAATTTTAATGGATTGGTAAATAATATGCAATGTGGTTAAAATTAATATGGTGGGAGGTTATTTTTTAAAAGCAACTAGTGTCGAGTCTTAAATTTTCCTCTGCTACTTGGTGTTCAAATATATGTTTTTTTATTTTTATTCTGAAACTATGTATGTTTTGCAGGTTCCTTATTGGCGGTGGGATGTTATTCCAACATTTGGTGGCTATATAACGGAAACTTCCTCGAAAAGCAGCTGAAGCATGTCGAGGTGTCAACAACTTGATACCACATTGACGAGTCCCACGAAGCCTCTGACTAGACAGCTTTTCGAAGAGATATAATGGTGCTTTGTGGTGTAGTACTCCAAAAAGCAGACAAGCCAAGTGCAGCTTGCGACGGTGTTGCATTTTGAGAATTGCATGCTTATTTAAAAATGGAGTGACATGGGCCCTTAACGGAATGCTGAAACAGAAGCGAGCACAGGCATTTTGAACACGTTGAATGAGTCTTTTAGTTTTAGCAAGTATACGTGAGCCAAACACAGAATCCATATAATTTAGTTTTGATAAAACAAGTGACTCTACAAGTTGAATGCGCAATTTTTCGTTTATGAATGGCCTGATCTTGTATAACACTTTAAGCTTGTAAAAGCAGCTCCTAACAGAATTGGAAATATGCTTCACGTATTGAAGTTCTGTATCCATTAACAGGCCTAAGTTTCGTGCTTCATACACTCTCTCAATGGGTTCATCCTTCAACATGACTGGTTTTGTTGGACTGAGACCAGCTAACTGTTGCCTACTGCCAAAAATCAGGTACTTCGTTTTATTGGGGTTTAACAATAAGCAATTGTTTGTGGCCCAAGTAGCTATTCCCGAGAGATCCATGTTAAGCTTTTCTATTGCACTATCAATCTCAGATGGTTTACATGAGATGTATACTTGTATGTCATCAGCATAAATATGGAAATTGCAATGTGTGATTTGTGTCTTTATATCAGCAGAATATAAAATAAACAGTATCGGACCGAGAATTGATCCCTGAGGGACTCCTCTAGTAACTCGCACTTTTTCCGAGATCATTGAAGAACCGTCATTCAGACTCAGTTTTACGTATTGGTAGCGATTGTTGAGATAACTGTCGAACCAGCTTAGCGTCCTATTTTCAAAGCCATAGTAATTTAATTTAGATAGCAGTAAGTTTATGTTGAGACAGTCAAATGCCCTGGAGAAGTCCAGTAGCACCAATAAGGTACACATTCCTTTATCCTGAGCACACAAGATATTGTCAGTAACATCCAACAAAGCAGTTGCTGTGCTTCTCCCTTTTCTAAAACCAGATTGTACATCTGGCAGAATGTTGTTACTTTCTATATAATTTGTCAATTGTGAACATACAGTTTTTTCCATAATTTTCGACATGCATGGCAATAAGCTTATTGGTCTAAGTTCATTAAGCTCCAATGGATTTGAGTTCTTAGGTAGGGGCCGCACTATAGCCAATTTCCAGGGGTCGGGAAATGTTGATGTTAAAATAGAGGTGTTTATTAAATTGGTAATAATGTCAATGGTGTATGGAAATGTTGTAATGAGCATGGTCAGGTTAATGCCGTCGCAGCCCTCGGCATTTGATTTTAGACTTTTTATAATTTTGATAATTTGATCTGAGCTAATTGGTTCTAATCGAAAAACAGAGTCATTAAACCTATGAAAATGAAAGTAAGTCAGCTGTGATATAGAAATTTCTGAACTGCCTGGCAAGCTTAGAAAATGATTGTTTATGATATCAGGATTGTTAAAAAAGGTTGGTAGTTCAGTATCATTTTTAGGCAATAAAGTAAATTTAAGGTTCTTCCATAGAAGTTTTGGATTATGTATTTTATTATTTATATTATATTTAAAGTAGGCTGCTTTCTCAAAAAACAGTGCTTGGTTTACCATGGATTTTAAATCTTTGTAATATATTTTTTTACTGTCTGACTCAGTTTTATGAAATTCAGCTGCGGCTTTGTCACGCAATCGCATCATGAGCTTGACTGTATCCGTGATCCAGGGATAAGAGCGGGCCTTAATTATAATTGACTTTATAGGCGCATGAAGGTCAAAAAGATTAACAATATTCTGATTCAGGGCTCCTAGCATTCTGTTTACGTTTTTCAGGTCAGAGATCAAATCCCATCTCACACTCTGCAAGTCCTTGCTTAAATTCTCCAGGCAGATGTTTTTAAGTGGTCTGTATGTTATTGTATAAGGTTTTGGTTTATCCCGTTTTACATTGAACTCTCCAACAACAAGGCAGTGCCCATTGAGAGAGCCTACATGATCAAGTAAAATGCTTTTTGCGCGCATATCCGAACACACTACGTCGAGCAGCGTTCGACTGGTATTTGTAAAGTGTGTTGGCTCTGATACCAACTGCAACAGACTAAAACTAGATAAGAAATTATTAAATTTTGCAATTTTTATGTCATTTTTGGTTAATAAGTCAATATTATAATCACCTAATATAATTAAATTGTCATAATTGTGGAAAGCGCTCACTGTATCAGAAACAGCGTCAAAAAATAGATCGACGTCCATCCATGGCGGACGGTATGCCGTCCCGATCACGATTTTCCTTCCGTTAAGGGTCAATGCAACCCACATTTGTTCGACCGAGCTGTGCAGTGGGTCCACCGGGTGGGGCAAGGTGCGAGCGTTAACGCCGCGTTTAACGTAAAATCCCACTCCTCCGCCACGAGACCGGATACTCTGTGGTCTAGGAATATGGCGTAGCCTGTATCCTGCAATGACTGGTGCTCGCCCATCCTCCCCCGCCCTCAACCAGGTTTCGTTGATCGCCAATACGTCTAAATCTTGACGAGTACAAGCTGCTATTAAATTGTCGTGATTTGTGCCAAGAGAACCTGCGTTAAAAAAACCAATTTTTAACAATTTATTTACCATCGCAATAGGTAATTAATATTATAAGCCCAATATGTGTAGAAGTAAAAGTATAATTAAAAAACCATGTATAAATAAAAATTGAAAATATATGTGAACATTGTTTTATAGTTAAGATGGAATATAGCATATAGTTTTGTATATATAAAACGTAGTAAATATAGTATAGTATGGTAGTGTAGTGTAGTAGTTTTGTATATAGTAGTAAATAGTAAAAATAATAATAATAAGTACTTGTAGTGCATAGTCGCTTTAGAGCAGTGCATTGCCATGTCAAATTAAAAAACAATTTTACAGGTTCCAGTACATAACAGGGACGAGACAACAACTCAAATAGGGCTAGCCCCAAAAACACGCTGGATATCGGCGTTCGAACGAATGGTGTGGGCCTGCTTCCCGTCGCTCTGCCGGGCATAGACTCGCCCTCTCTTCGTCCAGGCGAACCTCCACTGTCTCTTTCGACACTCTTCCCTAACCTGGTGGAACAGCTGCCGGTTCGTCCGGGTGAGCCGCTCGTTCACGTACACACGGCGCGGCGCGCCGGCCTGGCCAGCGTCGGCCGAGGTGAAACTGCGTCGCACCCGAGCGGCCTGCAGCAAGTCGTCCCGCAGCTGCCGACGAGCCAGCCTCACGATGACGCGGCGCGGGCGTCCCCCCGCAGTGACGTCACCGGCGCCCGCCCGGTCTGGACCCACCGCGCCGACTCGCTCCGCAAATACCACATCGCGAGGCTCCAGTGCAACACCCAACTTAGCGGCAAGGACGGTAAAGGTGTGGACTACGTTCTCACCTTTTACTTCCGGCAGGTGGCCGATGTCGAGGTCAGAGAGCAGCGCATCCTGGTCGCGGTCATTCAGCTCTAGTTGAAGGAGAGCCACCGTTCGCTGCAGTTCGTCCACCTCGCTGTTCCGGGGCGATTCCTCCACCTCCCTACTCTCCAGAGCCTCCAGCCTTCGCTCGAGTTCCTCCATACGCTGGCTCATGTTATGTATGGATGCGCGGATCTCCGAACGAAACTCTCGCTGTTCGGCCATGTACTCTGCAAGTTCGCGGCGCAGAGCACCGACTTCCGTCTCCTTGCCTGAGTGGCGCGCAGGTTCTTGCAGGGTCTTGCAGGGTCGTACAGGGTCAGTGGATGATCCTGTGATCGCAGGAGTTACCTCTGCGCCGCTTACACCTCTCACCGGAGTACCAGTATTGCCAGTTTTTTTTTTATCTGCTTGGCATTTGGGACAGATCCAGTCTTTGGGGATAGTTGTCACCTCGGTCATCTCTACGCAGGCTTTGTGGTATGTTAGCGGACATGAAGCACAAGTGGCGGCCCCTCGCGAAGACAGCGTTCTGGTACAAGCCCCGCACTTCGACATATCTGGTTAGTTTAGTTGTTGAGGTGTGTAAATGTTGTAGGCACGAATCGGTAGAGGGCGCTGATGTTAAAGAAACAACTATTTATTTTATGTTTTATTAACAAGTGTTTGTTTAAATTAGCTAATTCTCACTTATCACTTTCAGCCCTTTCTATAAATACAATCTGTGATTAAATAGATTAAGCGCAAAAGTTCCTGCGTTTTTATTGATTTCTGTAGAAACCTACCCACACAAGTAAAAAAACGATCCAGATGCAATCCAGTTAGATTATTGCTTAAAGCACACCAACACGATCAAACCGCGCACCGCGAACACTCTCGCGCCTTTGTTCGTCCCAAAGTCGCACACTGATAAGATCAGAATGGGAAAACAATGTATTCGGCAGTTTAAATCGAAATATTAGCGTGAGTGTATACTGTGTCTGTTACCGTCCGTGACGTCCCCTTCCATATACACACACACATACATATACACACTGTTATACATATACACACTGTGTGAATATTTCAAGTGTCTAGCTATTATAGTTCATGAGATACAGCTCGCTGACAGATGGACAGACGGACAGAACGACGGAAATTGGAGGCTTAGTAATCCCGTTCCTTAGGAGTCCCGTTAACACCCATTGGCCACGGAACCTTAAAACTAACGTACATATTATCTACTCGTCTATCGGCAACGCGGCAAATTTTACGAGCTCTCGAGATTAAATTTTGTGATACCGCTTACATCGCTACAAATCAGGCCTTATACGAAATGAAAAAGACTATATATATTCTGAACATAACGAGAGAAACATCTTATCTATTGCCTCATGTATTTTAACAGTAGACAAATTTTCAAAGATTTGTTAACAATAATCGGGTCCTTTCAGAGGGGTTATTATGACTTAACTATGCAGTCAGTTTACGCTGAGAGAAAAGGACAGTGCTATATAACTGCTATAGCTCTGTCCTTTTCTCTCAACGTAAACTGAACTGCAAAGCTAGGTCATAATAACCCCCCAGTTCTAGGTATTAAAGCCATAAGAAATACGGATGATACAAGCATTTTAAACGGATCTCTGCCTTTTGGAATAAATATGTTTGACCGAATGTATCATTTCTCAACCGTTTCGTTGGCCAACCTACTTTTTTTTCTGTAACTGTAAATATTTCAGGATTTTTATAAAACTAACCTAACCTATAGGGTTCTACACGGTGGTACTGAAATAAATCCTGAAATATTTACAGTTACAGGAACAAAGCGGGTTGGCAAATTAAACGGTTGGGAAACCATATATTCGGCCAAACATATTTCTGACAAAAGGCAGGATGGTATCCTGAACTATATAATAAACTTATAATAAAACAGCGATTAGACAGAGAGATCCGATATGCACTGTGACGTCATGTAACAGGTCGGCCATATAAACTACGTGTAAAATTTTGTTTTGCTAGAAAGAGATAGGAACAGATCTTTGCCGGCTTAAATCTTGGTTATTTTAATAGCTATCAAATACACAATTTTCTCTTCAGTTTCATATATGTATCAGTTTTTATTGAAGTGGTGAAAAAAGTAATGAACATTCTCTACTGATTATTGACAGTAGGTCTACTAGTCAAACAAAGTTTATTTGTACGTGTTGTTGATTAGCTTCAGATAGGAGAAAGTACAGTCGTCTACAAAGAGCTGTATCCACTTTTAGACCTTATCACAATGATATAAGATGCAAAATTGATTACATCTCTATGTATAAGACTGTACAATAACATTCCATGTCGTCATTTGAATTTGGGAAATAAGACTCGAAGTAAATATACGATGCTATAATAGTATTACCATGAGTGTCTAGTTCCGCGTTTGAGGAACGTCTTATCTTATCACCCCAGTCGTTGTTTAGAAAGAGTGAAATGAATTATTTACCTGTCTTATAATAAAAAAGTCCGTCTTTTGTAACAATAATTTCTGATGTAACTTTTTATATGCAGGATATAAACTTAGCAACACAGTTATGCAACTTAGCTATATTATTATTTTTTGCTATTATTTTGTTAATGATCTATATGCTGATGAATAAATAAAAGAAATTTAATTATCACTAACCAACAAGGGCATAATTATTTTAATATTACACGTAACACTAAATAGGTAGTGATTTTTAGTAAAGGCAAACGAGCTCACACACTAGAAGATAAAGCGAGGTTAAGACTAGAAATAAAAATAGCGGAACTTGACTGCCGTCTTACTCTAACTTTCAAGTGAGAAAAATTGTGCTTCTTGCTTTAGAACTAGAAAGTTAAATTAAGACAATGCAATTTTTATTGCTGGTCTATTTGGCGCATTAGTTCTAGTCTAACCGTCCTTGATGACCATTTTTCATGCACAATTAAAATTAGAAAAACAAAGAGTTGACTATCTTTAAAATATCTCTACGTTCGGGGGTAAGACCCGCAGAAAATATTAAGGGTCACCTCACACCGAGACGCGACGCGACGCGACGCGATAATACTGGAAGAGGCCAGTGATTTCGCACTGTGCCGCGAGACAAATCGCAACTTCGGGATTCGCTTCGTAAAATCGTTGGCAGCACGACGCCTCGCTGCGCAGCGAGACGCCGCGAGGTGCACCGAAACGTGTCTACTTGCCGCGTGCACCCGCCCCGCTGCGTCCACCAGCAGCTTACATAAATTCTACACGAAGACTGGACGGAAATGGTAGAGACAAGTCACCACGGCGGCCTCAGTCTGCGCCTCGCGGCGTCTGCGTCACGCAGTTTCACGACGTGCAGCGCCGCTTGTAACAACCCCCCCTCAAACGCGTCTATCGTCAACATATCATCTTCATTAATTAAAACCTACCTAACTACCCTACACTCGTAATTTCTACTCAATACTACATCTGATTTGGCCTCGTGATCGTCTAGTGTACCGGGAACCCTACTTTGTGAACCTGACTAGTAACCTAAGTACTTTAATGAGCAAGAGATTACTATTTCTTATATTAATGACTAAGTACCTACTCCTTCCTACTGGTTAAACTTATTATTTAGAGATACTTCGGGAAAGGACTCTTATGAAACTAAACTACCTCTTAAATTAATTGTAACCAAGTGAATGCCTCATTATATTCTTAAATTGAGCCATTAGATCCTCTAGGAAGATCTTGATTACTATTAAAATTATTTAGTCAAAATAGAACAATTACTTTACTTCACTAGACAAGATTAGTAACTACTTGTTTCACTACTGGAAAAGAATAAATATATATTAGCGGTAAAGGTCGGGCACCTCCTCCGCCCGTTCCGCAGCTCTCGGCCATTGCTATAGAGCTCTCCCGCTAATATATCTATTTTTACTTAGTATATCACAATAATTTATTAGAGTTAATACTTGTAGACGCGTTCCAGTCTATATTATACTTTGACTCTACCAGCATTTCCTGAGGATCCCCATTGAGAAGAATATGCCGAAACAAACTCAAGGGTCAAGCTCCTTAGAATAATTAATTAGATTCAAATTCATCAACTGGAATTTGTATTAAGACAAAACATTATCATAAAGTTCAGTCCAGATCTCTAAATAAATTCTTTAACCACATCTCTAAGTTAAACTAGTAACTTATATTATTTCCTAATAATAAAGCTTAGGTGACTTTCTCTAAAATTCATAATCATAGCTATCAATGTTTAACAAAACACCAACAGTAAACCTAATGTAGCCCAAATTATGGGTATGTTAACCTTTAACTCTCAGGTCTAGAACATGAGTTATGAAATCACTTTCCATAGCCATTTTTAGCACTATAACCATAGTACAAACTGTTAAATTTACAGCTATTATTAACCTTTCTCAGAAATGCCATCTCTCGACAAATAACTTTCTTATTATAGTTATAAATAAAGTATGTAAAATCCACATACATATAGGTACTGCTCCACAGTAATTCAATCACAACCTTTAACCAAGTAGGTAGTTTCAGTAGATGGCAAATGACCCTATAACCTGATATTGATTTATAGAGTTTAAGAATAACACACATAATCAGTGGTGCAGTGAGCTTCCGAGTGGCTTGTTATATCAATAGACTGGTCTAGTCTAGTGGCCCTTTGGTCGCATCACTATCTGGAGTCCCTAATTATCATAGCATCCTCACAAGATGGAATGTACCCAAACTACACATCGCTTATTTATGTTAGAGGATCCGTGGAACCATCTAGCAAACATGTAAGTACGAGGGGTGATCCATAAGTTTTGATAATCGGTATTAAAAATGGGAGATATGTAAATCATTATATTTTAATTGAAATAAGCACACTTTCTATATTTGAAAACACTTGTTAACGTCATTCAATTGTTTTATTTTACCACTATAAAAATAATTTTACTTTAGGAGGTCAAATTTTGTACGTTCACTAAGTCATCATCAGCTCGTGATTTTTAAGTAGTCGATTTTTAACATTAGTGAATGAGAAGTAGTAGTCGAAAGTTAGGGCTTAATAACGGGGAGAGCGGTTCTCAGTTCTGATCTTTGGTCGATGAGCAGCACCCTTGTCAATTAGAAGCCTCTGAAGCACATTTCCTGCCGCAAATTCGTATTTTTTTTTCTTGAGCTTATTTTTAATATTTTCCCATAACTATGATAGAATAATGTTATATAACTCTCCTAGATTATTTAAACACAATTGCTAAAAACGAATGTCAAAGTATTTATTTGTAGGCCTCAATAATCTTGGGCGAGGCCGAAAAAACCACCCTAAATTTTGGTGACAGAGTTGGAGATAAAAAATCCACTGCAATGATAACTTATTTATCGTTTAAATCATAATGATAAATCAAGGTTTCATTTTCAAAAACAATATTTTTTGTTAGTGTACCAGAATTTTCTCCACACCGCTCCAAATTATTACAAAACTAACTCTTATTTTACCGTCTTGTAAAATTATTCATACAGATGTTTTTTGTTTAGCTATCACAGAAAAACAAATGAACAATATAGTTTTTTTTTTCTCTAATTTAAGTTTGATTAGTGCCATGGTATATTCCACATTAAAAAAATATCATTATGTGCATGGTTCATACTGATTCTCAAAACTTATGGATCACCCCTCGTACAGTGACCCTCTGAACGGCCTTAACCAGTAACAGGAAAGCCTTAACTTTGGTTTGTTCTGTACATCCCTAACTGTTAACGATGAATTGAAAGAGAACAGATCAACCCGTAAGTACTACTCAGATCCTAGACCTAGCTAATGCAAAAGATAGTTTGTGTAAACCTCGTATTATTTGCTTTCCTAGTATCTTATAAATAAATATAACTATTTTCCGACCACAAATACAATTCCTATTGCCTAGTAATGTCTCAGTACGTATCTCAACGGCCCTATTTAGCTTCAACCTGGTGTGGACAAATTATGGCAATTTACTGTAACTTGAAGGGTACCAATTCCGACGTTTTGTTTATTACACACTCGGGCAACTAGCATCCCTTTATCAACTAGTGATCCACTAAACGTCCACTTAGATTTCCACTTGCTCTAACAGAGGTCTACCTTAACCTTTATAATAGATAAACACCAAAAGCATACCAGTAAAATTTAGCCGAATACAAACGAAACACTATTCAAACACTATTTCCTACCTAATTATAATACTTCATCGACAGCGGCAATGTGAAACAAACCTTGTCAACATACGTCTAGCTACTCACGTTACGTGTTTATAAGTCTCTCACGGTGTAATGAAAGAACTTCTAACTACCTAATAACCCTAGCTTCCTATCGGTATATTGTTTTAGTTCAACTAAAAGTCCAATACCTACGACTTTTACGATTACGTTAAACGTGTGAGTGATGTATGGCTATTCAGGTGCAATAATAACCATCTAGACCAACTAAGACCTAACATAATAACGACTTCGGAAACCAAATTTCCTGTGTGTAGTCCTAAGACCCATCAGCCGGCTATTGCTAACCTTTAGTTGGCTTCCAGGTGGAAATAATACCTAACGTGGTCGATATATAAATATATAGATAAGGGGGCCAACGCAATGAGGTATTCCACGTACCACCTCCACTACCAGAATTGGTTCGGATTCGTCTACGTGGATTCCTATGAAGAGAGTAAACGGAATACCACTAGCGTTGTCTGACTAACCGAATAAAGGCGTCAGAGACCTTGTAACACGAACCCTCTAGACCCACTCAGTTAATGAGATGAAACCATCCGTTTCCTGATTGTGGACACCTTCAGGTCTCATAACATAACCAAAATGTGAGCGTAGGTTTTCCTTTCCGAATATTACGCTGCCTGGAGCTCTGTGTACTTGGCTACCAATAAAGGCGCCATAACAGAGTTCTGGAAAACAAAATAGAGTTAATAAACTTATAAAAACATACCAAAAGTACACAAACACATATTATAAAACACTCCCATAGACACTGTTTAATACAAGAGCTAAACCATCTTCGTGCTAGCGATTCTCGTTAACTTGTAGCGATACCCGTACGCTACATAAAGCGACACACAAACATATCCACACCTATTAAACACAGAGCACAAAATAATTAAAATACAGGACAAAATGGACGATACAAATACCCAGTGATAATTTTCACACTCACCCCCTCGACGTCTGTATAAAAAGGTCCCGCTCCCATCCTCCGTCGGCCCTTATATAGATTTATCTCGTCATGCGTACTACGAGATTTTCGAGCCATCATAGACCAATGCTAAATCATTCGTATCACCTACTATTAGAGACCATTTCCGTTTGCATTCCATTTCCTAATTTTCGCGTTACCTGCGTGAGTCTCCAGGCGTCGGTGCGCTAACTTTCCCGCACTTATAGTTTTAACTCTTTCGGTACAAAGTTAAACCTAACGTAACGAGTAGCAAATAGTGCTCACTTTCCTTTGAATTTATCTCTATCTTTTTTATTTATTCGACTTCAGTTACCTGAACACTCTTTGTTAGGTTTTAATAAATAATATTGCCTCACTACAAAAGAATTTGTGCAATCCTTTCTTAAATTTATTTTATGAAAATAAATGAATTAAATTTGTTTATTGTCTGAATATTATTAAATCGTCAACAGAAGTTTATCATGCGTTGTATGAATAAATAAAACAGCGCCATCTAGGTGACTTGAGTGGTACCCGTAACCTTCGCTAGATGTCAATTTTAATAGTCTAGTCGCCAGAATAGTTTCTTAGATTCTCTCGAGAGGTTGCTATACTTAAATCATATGAAGGAAATATTATCGATCGCTATTTATTTGTTGCCGAGATCAACATGAGTTTTAAACTTGGGATTTACACTTGTGTACCAGTACACGCTCTTGCCGCGATGCACCGATGCGTCGCGATGCATCGCTCTACGCCGCAAGGCATCTAGACGCAACGCTGCGTGGTGCAACGTATTCTGAATTCTCACAATGAAATGTGTACCTTTTCGCGTAGTAAACAAATTATATTTTGAGTCGCTCTATTAAAATATGCGCGAAGCGTCGCGTCGCGTCGCGTCTTCGTGTGAAAAGACCCTAAGGGCTAACCTTACTTAGCGACCTTGGAATACGGGAGGACATTATGAACGTGTACACGAGGCGGAAATAACGTTTACTCAGCGGCGCGGCCATAAATTCAACAGTTACGGCTGGAATTATTTTAATGTCCCTGTCGGGGGTTAATTCAAGTTAGAATTTTTGGGATAGAACACATTTTCACTAGTGATTCTAAAGTTTTATAGCAAAATTAGTGTAGTATCTTTTAAGTTGTCATATGGTGCAGTGCCCTGCGGGGATACGAGTTACAAAATCGATCATGGTTGGATCTTTAGAAAAGGCCTACGTCCAGCAGTGGATGTGTTTCAGCTGAGATAATAATGATGATCATTTTAAAGCGCCCTGCTAAAGTAGGGAATTTAAATTTGCAATTAATAATACAGAAATATTAACAGTTCCTCCTTGCGACTCAGTCCTTAAAGGTTGTTTACTTTCATTTATTTTCAAAGTGAAAATGGTCGCTGTTGAAGTGTTGAGCCTTCCAACTTCTTATACCGGGTATTTTTTTTAATAGGAGCACTCTTTTTAATATTTGCTTCGCTAATATTGATCAATAACATTGTTACACAGTGTTATTTTTACTCCAGCCTTAAAAACATTAGAGATATTTCTTTCAATGATTCCACTAACTTAACGATATTCATGGACCCTCTAATGCAGGGGTGCGAGGAGAGGGGCGTGATGTAAAGAGGTTTTTAAAAAGTGATTTTCTAGTGTGAAGCAGTGCGCCCACACGAAAAGGTAAAGGAAAGATTTATAAAAAAATATTTTTTATACTGATTTTGTTGTTGTATTATATTATATTAGCGTCACAAAATCATATATAAAATTTGTGCACTGAAAAAAAAAACCACCTGTATATAATAAAAAATAGGACCCAACCCCGTACAAATTTTACATATCTACATAATAATTCTGGATGGGTTATTCAATATTACAAAAACCTCGATTCATCAAAACGAATACGCCAAAAGACCAAAGATAAACCAGACTACCTCTGCTACTTGCACCATACATAATATTATACAAAGTAGATTATAGCATGAAATTCTGGATATTACGCGATTATTTAATTAAAGTTGGTCCAGCACTGGCTCACTTAAATTTAAGTTTAATGGCGTCTGTACGCAGAGACCGCTCGGCTGTTGTATTTTAATTAAGTAACTAGAGCATTCCTACTACCTACTTTTTGAAGGGCGCAGAGACCACGCATAGTATTTAGGATTACTATGTAATGAAAGGAAGGGTGGGAGGGAGACATTTGTCCAGCAGTGGGATTGTACAGGCTGTTCAATAAAATAATTTTAATGTAATAAACACGAAATAATGTCCGCTGAGTCATTATTTGTTTCCTCACCGCATCCAAAATAGGGTAAGAGAACGAAAGTAAGAGTGTTAGCAATGAGATACTAAGTTCTACGGGCCTTAATTGTTATATTTATATAGACACATCGGGATTTAAAAGCAACTTTGATTTACTGCGCTGTTTTGGAGGTTAGACTAGAATTTGGATCGACACAAATGGTTTCTTGACGTGTAAAAGTGCCCGTGCGGCCTACTTACTGAATAAATGTCTTTATCTTTATCTTATGGTTAGCAAGTTGGTAAAGTGGTAGTGGTAGAAATAAATTAGGGTTGGTAGTCTCAATTTTGATAATGATCAGTATCAATGTTATGGAGTACCATAAACAAATTAGTGAGCACTTAAGTAATTTACATAATATATATAGCCAACCTGAATCACTGACTTATATATCAACGCACAGCCGAAACTATTGTACCTAAAAACTTGAAATTTGGTACAGGGGTTCCTTTTATAATGTCAGTGAGCACTAAGAAAGGATTTTCCGAAAATTTACCCCCAACGGGAAGAAATGGGGGCGTAGCGGGAAACTAATTCTTCGCGTACAAAGTCGCGGGCGTCCTCTAGTAATGTATAAACTTCAAGCTGAAGAAAGGTCGACAAGAAGGATTTAGTATGACATGTCGCACCGCCAGAACAATAGTGACCTAATTCAGATATTTAAAATTTCGAGTTAGGTCTCTATAATAATAAATGTATGACTTGAAGTTTGAAAGCTGACATTTTGAATTATGTCACTATTGTTCTAATAAAGGTGCGGTGTTTAATGACATCGTACATCGTTCAACATTGTTTATTATCTGCCGAATGCCGATTAATATGATCAATGTTGTTAATTACAATAGCCAAAACAAGTCTCTGCTTTTAACTTTACATTCTAATTAATCAATTGTGTAAACATGTAACTATGATATATTCAAAATACTTGTACCTGAATCCATCTATTTTAGCTTGTATTGATTACTATTGTTCCGACAAAGTTGGTGTAAGTTGAAGCGAAGACCGACACAGGGTTGAGAACTTGGAGGCGAATCATTTATTCTTAACTGATGTAAAATCAACTCGAATAACTCATCTTTAAGATACGAATAAATCAACTTCACTTCGCTTGAAGCCTTGAATTTAAAATTGGAGTGAGTTAATCGCTGGGAACTTTTGAAACTTTCAAAGACTTTTATAAATTATGACTATTAAGATCCCTTTCAAGTGTAAAATATGTAATTGCTTCATGTTAAATTAGGGTAGGTTTATCAATGCATAAAAACCTGGGAGCCGAAGCGACACTGCTTTGAGCTTTGTCAAAGATGACAGAAATAGAAGTAAGGTAAGGCAAGGTGGGGTAAGTGCATCTACGGGGCAAGTCCGTCAAACCAACAATATCTGCTGAAAAATATATGGTTTGTTACACTTACTCCGTCACCCTATTTACTGCACAAAGCTTTTCGTCTGATGTGCATCATAAGAGTCACCACCGACACGATTGTTTGATTTAGGGCATTAAAAGTACAAACTGGCAACAGTGTAATTCACAACGATATTATAACGTTATTTTGGTTTTTTACAATGTTTATTTCATTGTGATGTTGCGTAGAGTTATGAAAAATTTCATAAACAATGTTTAGTATGAGGTGGCGCTCATACTCATGCTATTTTCAATGCAATTTGAAACATAAGTGTCGTTGTTAATAAATAACGATAGATGGTGTCAGCTTAGCCTCCAAGTATCAATCAGCAAGTAATCACTAATTTCGTGGATCTTGGTGGCATGAGTAATGCGCAGGCCTGGATAACCTCAGGAGATGCAGGTTCGAATCCCACCTAATACCAACCATTTTTTTCGTTTTAATATAGTGTATGAAAAAATATCGATATACATATTTTACACAAGATGTAAAAAAAACATCGAAATATAGCGTTATAATAACGATATTTTTCTTAACGTTATAAAGGTCTCTATAGACAGCTAAGTATTATTAGAACTCTGGTGTTACTGTACTTATTTACTTGGCCCGGTATTATTTAGTGCGAGCCGGCCGTAAAATAACCTGAATCACCCGGCTTACCGCGCCGGGGAAATTGTTTACATAACGTATTAGCTGTACCTACCCTTCAGAAAAAGCGATAACTGAAAAACGTATTGCTCAGAAAATTTCGTGATGATCATGTATAAATATTGTAAACAACTTTGGCTTGGCTGGCGCGTTTTGTAGGTAAATTAATATACAGAGTGTCCCAGAACTTAACGTATACATTAAAGGATAAGAAAGCTGTTTCCTTACCAGTGCAAGTGTCCAGCATACATTTTTTTTATTTTCTATTTGTCAATTAGCTAAGGAGCTATTAAGGTTTTAATGGTACTAGCAAAGAACGCTACCTTGAGGTACATCTTGGCTTCCTTTTGAATGCAGTAATATTTTGAAATTATACACCGACTTGACACCGAGTTTAAGCATCACAAATTATAGTTATTTTAAGCCAAGGGAGGCTAAGGTGCACCTCAAGGTAGCGTATTTTGCCAGTCCTATTAAAACCTTAATAGCTCCTAAACTAAAAAAACAGATTTCATAGTTAAAATTATATTCTGGACCAGTAAGGAAAGTTGTTTTCTGATCCCTTAATATTTACGCCAAGTTCTGAGACACTCTGTATAGCCAACTTGTATACCCTTCGTAATATTCATTAGTAGGAGTATCTACTTCTTTAATTAATATTATGAAGGGTTCACTTCGGGCTTCATTATCACGGAACACGTTGAAATAAGTAAATACGAGCCGAAAGTGAATTACGAATAAGCCTCTCACTCAGTAAATATGGTATTTGGTAACTTAAGTTGCTTCTAGCAAAACTTAAGCTGGCAGCATCGCATTTTTCGTTTTTGTTGATAATTAAGTAAAATTTAGTTTAGCGTATGTTTAGTGCATATATAGTTCATATGTGTGTAATGCATCATTATGTCATTATGTGGCCTTTAATTGGTAACTTACAAAAAAAAAAACAAATAGTTTAAAATTTTAGGATCAGGTCAAGGACGATATGGTTTTTACTGCCTCAGGAGAATCAGGTAGTAAACTTTGACCTGGGTCTCAACTTTTGCGAGAGCTCTTTAAACGAAAAGAAAAAAATATTTAATTATCTGTACCGTGACCTCGTTTCCGTAGTGCACATATTATATTTAATTCCCAAATCCCCGGCGGAGCAGCGGGCGTGTCGGAAGAACACGTTCACATTAATTTTACTACCAGCGTTTCAATTTTGATGGTAATAATTTTCCATTGAATTTCGCTCCGTGAGAACTGTTTGTTTTGATGGAACGAACAAGGATTGTAAATTTAATAAACATGGAAGTTTACCAGTTGGTCAGTTATAAAATGAAATATTTTCTACAATTCTACTTCCATGTTCATTATTATTACGAAACATAATTTACGTAATAATTATGCATTATATATTTTTTGTTATGTATTTTAACTGTTTGCATACCGAATTAAAGTGCAAATGGCGAATTTTTAAGTTTAAGGCATAATCTCTATCAGTCAACCGTTACATTAAACAGAGTTAGTCATTGAAAGCTTTATTTATGGCAAGTACTTCTACTTCCAAACAAGCATACGCCTTAAAGGTAAGTTGCCTTTAGGGGCAATGATGCAATATCCCAAGACTGTAATCCCAATAATAAAATCCTAAGGCTGCTAACGCGGTGACAACTCTAAGGACTTAGATACCTTTAGTTATTTCACCGGTTATTTTATCCGCAAATCGGAACTTAAAGTTAACAAAAAGCAAGCTTTAAAAAAACCACTGTTGGTCACCTAATTTTAATCGTTATAAATCCTAAATGATCATCTAAAAATGACGAAAGAAACCTCTAACAATGATTTTTAAATACCTATTTAACGATACCCCACTTGTCATAATTCGTCGACATTTTCTATTATTTATTACAAGATGGTGTCTGGTTGTCGTCATATTTAATTTTAATATGTCATCATAATTTTGGTGACAAGATTAAAAATCGATTGATATAAGAATCATCAAAATCGGTCCTCGTGTTTATTTTCTGGAACGCCAAAAAGGACCGACCGAATAAAGGGTGATAAACCAACGCGAGGAAATCGCAAGCAATTGTTGTCGGTAGTCCACATTTTATTGCAAAGTTGTCTGACCTTGTGTGTCCGGATTTGGTTTTCGACGGTACTATTATTCCTTTTTCTTCCACTGTCAAAAATTTGGGTCTCACAATGGATCAGACCCTTTCCTGGTCGGCTCAGGTTTCTGAAGTTAGTAGAAAGCTCTTTAGATCTCTCCACTCCCTTAGGCGCCTACAGAATTTTCTGCCCCTTCGCACCAAGATTACTCTTGCACAATCTCTTCTACTCCCTTTATTCGACTATGGCGACATCGCATATATTGACGCAACTGAAGAGCTGCTCAATAAGCTGGAACGGCTTCAGAACGTGTGCATTCGGTACATATTTGGCTTGCGGAAATTTGACCATGTGTCTGATTTCCGCACTCAGCTTAAATGGTTGCCCATTAGATCGCGTAGGAATGTTCATGTCCTGTCGTTGCTATTTAATATCCTTTTCAATCCTCAATCCCCTCCTTACCTTGTCGAACGGTTCTCTTTCTTAGCTACCGGGTCCCAGAACCGCTTACGCTCGAGTGCCAACCTACTCCTGGCTTTTCCTGCTAGCAAATCCAAATCTTACTCTAAATCCTTCTCGGTACATTCTGTTCGTTTATGGAATAGCCTTCCAACTGATATCAGGCAATCACAATCTGTTGCTTCACTTAGATCTAGGCTGAAGAGGTACTGGCTTGACTCTTGTTCCTGATCTAAGACTGTATGTCCTTTCTTCCTTTCATACTTATATATATTATTTATATATGTATATATATATATGTATACATACAATGTATATATTTATTTATTTATCCTATTTAATATATATATTTATTATACCTACATATTTATTTGCTATTATTATTTTAATCTTCTGTATCTTTTATACATTGTACGTTTAGCCATCCGTTGTTTTTATTCTTCTCTCAATCGCTCAAAGGTTAACTGGAAGAGATCCCTTATAGGGATAAGTTCGCCTTTGTACATACCTATCTTGTTTCTGTTTTATTTTTGATCTGTTATTTTCTGTTTGTACAATAAAGAGTTTACATACATACATACATAAACCCATTACCCTCCTCCTTCGGTAGTCGGGTAAAAACGCCAGTGGTAGCCTAAACAATTTCATATTCAATTCAAAATCGAATATTCAAATTGGAATGTTATAATGCGGAACCCTCAGTGCGGGAATCCAACTCGCACTTGACCGATTTTTTAATTCGTCAAGTAGAAGGCAAACCTGGATACAGGCCACATGGTGGTAAGTCTGATCTGTGACCCATAGACATACGCATGCTGACTACAACCTGGTTACACTAAGACTGCAAACTGCAATCCTAACACCGCCAATGCGATGGTTCACTAATGTTTGACCAAAAAATTATCGACAAATAGTCATTTGACAAACAACGTTTCACCAAATGATCATTTGGCAAACGAGACAATTGACAAAAGTATCATCTTACAAAAACTCACTTAGCAATTGATCATTTAGCAATTAGTTTACCTATTTCTGGGCAGAAAAAAAAACAACCTCGAAGGCCAAGGCGGGAGCCAAGCTCCCGCCTTTGCCTTCTAACCTAACCTATCCGAGTCGGTTATGCCCTGATACGTCTTCCTCGTAAAATGTAAATTTAACTGTTGATCATTTGGAAAAATAGGTCATTTGTAAAATGACTAGTAGTAAAATGATCAATTGACTTAACATTTTTTTGCAAGACGTTGTTTGTCAAGTGTAATTTTGCCAAATGTCTTTTGGTCAAACGGCAGGACACCCAATGCGATGCCAACTAGTCAGGACTAAGATGGAATGTTTTCCATTCTAGTAATGCTCAAGACTTAGACCATTATCATATAATCTCATGCTCGTCGTTATTCAAGCTTGTTTCTATCTTACAAAACTTGGACTCCATTCATTCTATTTTGACAGCGCCTACAAATGTAAGAAAAATCCATCAAAATATTATACGCGTCACAAACTGCCCTGTGGCTGACGGACCCTCGTAATCCTGTCCGCTGCCCCTCGAATATTTATAGCCACTGTAAAGAGTTAACGTGAGTTCGGAACATCCTACAGACGATAAATTTTCGAGTGAAGTTAAATTTTATACATACATACATACATACATACATTAAATCACGCCTGTTTCCCAGACGGGTAGGCAGAGACTACTTCTTTTCACTTGCTACGATCTTGACAAATGACTTTCGCTTCTTCAACATTCATACATCGAGTCTTGCACGCACGTCGGTTTCGGGTACTTAAGATTCGGCCCTTTTCCAGTATTTCTCCGATTTGATTCGAAAAAGTAGGTACGCCTAGAGCGGCCCCTTCCGACCCTTCCACTCACTTTCGATCTATATATTTCTTTCGTCAATCTTCTTTCATCCATCCTTTCCAAATGACCAAAGCATAAATTTTATAACATTCAATTTAAAAATAGGTCTTGAGGTAGATTATTGTGGAAGAAAAAAAATTAATGAATAAAATAATGCCTTATTCGCAGTTCCTTTCCGCAGTATCTTTTGAAGGACATATGACTGGCACTGTTTTCATAATAAAAGGTACTGCTAAAGGATCTAGGGACTGTGAATAAACCAAAACGAGTAAGTAATTTAAATGTGTGTCTCAGCCAATTTGCTCCGAATCAACGGCCGATTAAGTTCAAATTTGGTACACATACATATAAATTTCTGTGATCCAAACGGACGTGTAACATAAATTAATGACTTTTAAATCCCCCCTAAAAACAGATAAGTTCTCCTCGAAATCAGTTTTAAAGTTTACGAAAACGAAATGTTGTTAACTTAAAGTTAATAAACATCGCTTAATAAATAATTTAGCTTCAGATAATACCGTAGACTAGTCTTAAGTTTAAACCCAAAGGAAATCTAGTACTGTGAGGGTGGTTGGTTGTAAATTTCCAAGCAAGCAGAACCCTTATCTCCTTTAGAGTTACACTGAATGTTTCAAGGACTTGTAGTAGACCCTCTAAATTATGCGATTAGGTACCGTACTGTAAACCCTTTGTTACAAAGAGAAGTTGTGCTGTCTCAATTGCTTCCGCTCGTGAGTTTTTAGTAGAAATGGCTTGTGACATTGCGTGATTGATTGGGTTTCATGCAAGGTTTCATGCATACAAATCCCCGACCCAGTATTAATATTTTTATGGTGTAGGGGGATGTTTGTATTTTGCACTGTTAGGGGTTCTAGATTCATACAAAATATCCAAAACGCAGGGGCAAATACACGAGCTCATTAACAAAACACTAATACACACACATATATTTCATACAATACACACAAAAATATTTCATACAATACACACACAAATATTTGATACAATACACACACACACAAATATTTGATACAATACACACACACACAAATATTTGATACAATACACACACAAATATTTCTCTCTTACTGGAAATCGTACCTGGGACTGCCACTACCAACTAAATTAACTATTTAAAAAAATGATACGTGCATGCCAAAAAGTACCGGTATTTTAGTGTTAACTAATGGGTAATCCAATTAGAGAAGTGCTTTTTAATGAAAGAATCATGAAACGTGTCCAGGTACCTGAAATAACTCAAAAGTGTAGGTAGGTACAGTAGTACCTACCTACACTTTTGAGTTATTTCGTTCCGTTACAAAGGATGACTGCAAAACTACAGAAAAATTGTAACACTCAAAGAAGCTTTTATGTTTTCCTGCATAGTAAAATACTGCCGTCGGAAAAATATCATCATGCGAGGGATGTCATTGCAGCATGCACCGTGAAATTGATATTTTAATTGGATTACTTACACAAATATGCATGCACATCGTGTATTTGCCGTAGGGATGAAGGCTAATAGAGTCATCTATTAACCAAATTGAGTCACGTAGTCGTTCGTAAATTCATTTTACTAATGCATTTTACTACACTGTCATTATGCAAAAGCAAAAGCTAGGAAATGCATATTTAGGTCAAATACTGCATAAGGTCGCCTAAATAGAGAATTACTGGGAAAAGGAAACGGTAATTTATAAGTCAAAAGCAATAAACTGCACTCTGTTTTATAGATAGATCTACCTACTCGTGTACATAATAATGTATCTACATAAAAATTTAATCATAGTCAAACTGTCAGTTAGGAGCTCATGTCACTATAGACATCTAAGGGTTAGAGTCCTGGTGACTTAACAAACAGGTTCCAACTAGTTCGGGCAAGATTCTCAAACGCAAAAGTTTTGTATCTATTCATAAGATAACAAGATAATGTGTATTAACTATTCTCGTTATTCGAAAACTCCGCGTCAGTAAAGTACATAAATCTTTTGTTGGTCAATGCATTCATTTCTATAATAAATTACCTGACGTAGTTTTAAAGTTACCCTTTCCAGCACTTAAAAATTACTTGAAAAAGTCGTTAATATCTAATGCGTATTATATCGAGCACTATCTAATAGACAAAAATGCTTGGCCTAAACCAGAAACTTTTTTTTTCCAATTCAAAAGCTTTATCTTGTCTATGGGACACCGTTGATGTAGGAAAACAAATCAATCTTATGTGGTCGTCTTGCACCGTCTTACATACACGTAAGTAGGTGTTATTTTTTATCCTTTTCTCCCTCTATCTATCTCGTAATATTATGATGTGTGTTCCTGCGGAAACTTCGTAGGTTATTAGGTATATTTTTTAATTGAAAATTTATAGATTTATATAATGCTAGAAGAATAGCTAAACTGAAGTGGCAGTGGGCCGGGCACATCGCACGCAGGACTGATGACCGATGGGGCCGGAAGGTTCTTGAGTGGCGTCCGTGGACCGGGAGACGAGCTGTAGGTAGGCCTCCAACAAGATGGAGTGACGATCTTGTAAGGATCGCGGGAACGCGGTGGATGCGAAAAGCACAAGACCGGTCTGAGTGGAGAGCCTTGGGGGAGGCCTATGTCCAGCAGTGGACGTCTTTCGGCTGACATGATGATGATGATGATAATGCTAGACTAAGTAGTAGGTACCATTGTTATATTAAATATATTAAAAAAAATGACTGACTGCTGAGTTTCTTGTGGCGTTTCTTCTCAGCAGTGGTCTCCTCTTGTGAAGCGCTGGTAGATTATTGACGTGTAAAAGTGCCCATGCGGCCTACTAACTAAATAAATGTCTTTATCTTTATCTTATCTTTAAGTGTATAAACTGTAAATTTTGTTGTGGAGTTAAGAAACACTTTTTACTCAACTTTTACTTAAGCTATCTATCTATCTATCTATCTTCATCTAAATAGCTGCTTTATCTACCGAATAATCATAGGACAGCAGTTCCCGCTAACCCATCTGTTCTCTACAGGTACGACTCTATTATATGTGTATGTATATCAATATTATGTAAGTATTTCTATTTAGATTTATTTGTATGTTATTTTTATATATGTTTATTTGCTCTTATATAAATATGTTGCTTATGTATATGACATATACAATTTCTTAATTTAACGTTTTATCAAATTTAGCACCACCCCTTACTGGTTGACTGGTAGAGAATGCCTCGAGACATTAAGTCCGCTATTTGTACTTACTTTGTGTAATATTCAATAAAGTTTAAATTACTAAATAAATAAGGCACATAGATGGTAAGTGGGATCTGTTACCCATGACATTTGTATTCTCAAGACTAAAATCACAAGAATTCAATCCGAAGACTGCAAACGTGTTGCCGACCCCAAGGACTAAGGTAGAATTCCACTGTTCTAACCGGAATAGATGCGAACACTGCTGCTTGGTGGTAGGCTAAAAGACAAGATGGTGGTTGCTATCTAGACGGACCTTGCACAAGGCCCTTCAACCAATAAAAACTAAACTTCAATGAAATAGAAAATAATATGGTATGTAATTCTAATTAATGGCTTTCACTCCTGTTAAGGTATATTTTGCCAATGTCAAGTTTGTTATAGACACTCCCATGGACTTAACCGCGCGAATACAATTCTGTACCTCCAGTGTAAAGGGGTTAAATTCAAAAGTGTTGATTTTTCAGGAGAGCCAAAAAACGTTTGAAATCAGTTTTCTTCACATTAAAACGTAAAGAAGTATATTTTTAACTATCATATTAGAGAGTAAAAAGGGTAAACAATAAGTTAACTGTTAGTTTAAGGTCCTTTTTGCAGTAAAAACAGAGATATTGGCTTTCATAACTTACTTACATCCTTTTACACGAAAAATGGAAATGTGTAAAAGGGTATAACTAGAGTTTGAATAGTGGAATTAATTGCTTACGTAAATGTGGTATTGTGTAAAGAGACACTTTTGGAAACAAACTTTGTACAAGTTTTTAAGAACCACTAAAACATTGTTTATTTAAGTAAGTTTAAGACAAAAAAATAAGATAAAAAGAAAATAATCATTTATTCATGACATAAAAAATAAAATACAAAAATAAAATACAAAATGAAATAGAAAAATGTAGTACAAAAAAAATGCAGTAGAGCAAACATTCGGAGAAAGAAAACATAGAGCAATTAATTAAATTACTTGAAATAAAAATTATTGCTCTATATTTTCGTTCTCTCGGTCTTGCAGATCAGGATCTACAGCGGATATGTTCCATCTATTTGTTATAAAGTGCTTTCTTTGTTTACTTCAGGGTCCAAATTAATTTCTGTGATATCATTCAAATCGTTTCTACTTCCATTTATTTCTTTAACAGTGTTTTCTTCGTTTACTTCAGGGTTCAAACATATGTCTGAGGTGTCAGATTCCATTTTACTTCCGTTTTTATCTTTTGATGCTATTGCGTCAATAATGTTTCCATCATTTAATTATGTGAACCTATGCCTTCAAGCATAATTCTACCGTCAGAATCAAGTACCTAATGAACTTGAGTTTAGCGCTCTTTCCAGGTGTGAGAAACTCGGCAGAGGATCAAAAATGTCTCATATATTCTGATCAATCAACATTTCAATAGAGTTACCGAATTTATTTATTATATCCGATGATATACTATCATTGTTTTCATGCCTCGCCTTTTTGTACGGCGCTGAATGTATTTCGTCATCTGTATCTGAAATTTCAGAAGAGCCACTATTTGACTCTACTACATATTCGGGTTGTTTTTGCAAGCAAATTGAAGCCACATCGTCAAGAAGGGCAGATAAAATGTCGATACATTATATTTTCAGGTGTCAATGAAACTAAATGACGGCCTCGTCGCAGCATTGTGAAGTCGTTTCTTACCCCTGAAACACCAATTAATTTATAATTTAAAACTTAAAAGAGTTGCAATACGAGTAGATTACATATACACCTATTTTTTAAATACTTATACTGCTCCTTCGGTAACTGTTGATTTTTGTCGGAGGTAACATGTATTTCATGTGCATCCACGGAACTCAAACTATCTTAATACCAAATTTTCATTAATCGAAATTGGTTAACGTTGAAAGCGTAACAAATAAACAAACAAACAAATAAATAAACAAACTCATTTTCACGTTTAAAATATTCAGTTATTAACAAAAGTTCTACTCCGCTACTTGAATTTTCTTTATACGGTTGCGTCAAGTACGGATTAAATCGTGGATTAAATACTATACTATATTTACTGTTCGTAAAATACATTGGCCGACATTAATGAGATAATTACTAAGCTTATGAGTATTTATATGACCTAATTAAATAAAGCAACTTGCTAAATTCCTTTATAGATTTAGTGTTATTTATGATGTTAAAATGACATAATAACTTGCATTTTACTTAACGTAATAGTTAAAAAAGCACAACGTTTAAAGCAAAATCATACGGCATTTAGTTTAACACCTTTTGTCATAATAAAATCAAAATATTATTCAAGTGTTACTTTGTGTAAAATGGTTAAACTTACCGCTCACTTCAAAATGCATCGTCCAGCTTCGGAACACAAAACACCGTGTCTATCCCCCTCCCCGCACCATCCGCCGTGCGGTTAATAGACTTTCACCCTTTTGCACAAAGCCGGCTCCTAATTTTTTAGTTAGAATTTTAATGCGAATATAAAGTTTACCTAATGTATAAGTCAATTTAATAAAATGGTTCTGTGAAAAGTGGCCAATATTAACTTTGACAAGTACAGTAAACATAAGTTAGCATGTGAAGAACGGTTAGTCTTTTTATTGATCAATTTACATGCAATCGTATTGAATAGATTAATTGTGTTAAGTGATCAAAGTAAAATAATATCACTTTACACAAATTCATTATCTTAAAATGGTTTGTGAATATTGATTAATCATGAGATTTACCACTTTTCACGAAATTCGCCCGGTGGAGTAATATGGTCTATGTTTAGTTTAATTCTTTTACACAACAAGTTTTCAAAAATGTATTTTGTTTGTTTAGATCAAACTAGACGTTAACCATTATTCATTAACACAATTTAAAATATCATTATGGTTAAAAAGATAAAATAAAAATTGACCGTTTTGTACAAAATAGTTGGGATTTTTTTCATACTTTAACCCTTTTGCACAATTAATATCTCAAAAACTAATGGTCGTACAACCACGAGAGTAAGACCGAACGAAGCGCCATGATGAAATATGTACAATGCTAGCAAAATCCACTATTGGGTTAAACTCGAGTTTAACCCTTTTACACTGTAGGTACAGAATTGTTCGGTAAAAGAGAATTTTCTCTAATGGAGTAAACAGAAGCAATGGGGTTAGACGCGCTTCTGTCAAGTCCAATATGATTTGTACTTAAGTAATATCTAAACAAAATCAAAAATTTGCAAAAATTCAAATGTTCTTCTTCATGTAAACAGACATCAATGAATTTATCTCTTCACTACGCCTTGAGAATACATACAGCATGAGCCAATACTCTTGAATTTCACTCAATACTGTCCAATGAATCTTCGTTAAACTTTATTGCTCCTATACATCTCAATCTCAATAGTCTAAGGAATAAAGTGACTACACAACACAACGCTTGTCCCACTAAATTGGCCTTCTTGTGCTCGCCAAGCCCGGACGGTCCGACAAAATGCCCGTGAAGTGTGGACGCTCGTCCGATCACACGTAAAATTGCTTGAGCACATCGTATTTTCCCTCTTCTCGCTCAATGCGTCACTATCATTACAGACTAGTTAGAAAGGGATATCCTGTGAATGAATAAGTTGCGAACTTTGACTGGCTTTTTTGTGGTAAAGACGCCCCGGAGAATGAACCTTTAGGAGTAATTGCAGTGTATTGAGGAAATGTAACCCTTTCCACACATTGGTCGCCTTTGTTAGTTTGAGATAGATACTGCATCCAGAGTAGATAAAAGATTAAAATTAACACTTAACTGTTCTATAATAAGATTTTCCGCAATTATGAACCCGACTTAATTAATACGTTCGCTGCGGTATCGGTTCCAATCAGACCGATATAGGTAAGTATGATTGATAACAATTATAATTAATATGTTGTCGCAGTAAAGGGTTAAACCTCTAATCGTCGTTCTTAAATACATTTAAGAGACGATTAAATAATTATTTTTTAGGCATCCGAAGTCAAACTCAACCCTTATAGTTTTGCCACGTCCGTCTGTCCGTCTGGTTCGTTGGTACCTACTACAAAAGGTGTAATTTTATACATTTCAATTACGCCGAAAAAGTTGTAAAATAAATCTAATTTTATTTTACAACTTTTTATAACTATGCCAAATTATTATTTTGTAGTACCAAGAGTCGCTGACAGACGGACAGATGGACATAGCGAAACTATAAAGTTTGACTTCAGAACTCGTAGTTCAAGGAGTTTTCGATGTTGCTGTGACATTAACAGACTAATGAAGGTATCGATATTCAAATGTTTTTTTAAGTTCACAGGAACCTTAAAAAAAGCATCCATCCATACTCATCAGTCTGTATCCACCCACTGTTGAGTAGGCCTCTTTAAGCTTGTCATTTAATTTGAAGTCTCACAATTTATTAGTAGTACTTACGTGTACGGGCACACAACTATCTCTCTCCCGACTCTATTTACCCACCACTTTAATACGAGTACGTATCTCGCATATCCAATAAGTAAAATGTAATGCCATGACTGTATTGAGTCTCACTTGTTTATCTCCTGTCTCAACAAACTCAAACAGTATGCGGTAAAAGTTACCTTGAGGTAGGTACAGTCGAAACAATTTTGTCATTGGCAAGCAAAAAACCTAAATTGAGTTATAGAGGGTTATTAATAGATGTTTCATTTGCCATTTATGCGAGTAATTTAGAACTTATTCGAAGCAAAAAAGCCATGTACTGCCCTATACAATATGATTGCTATTCAAAAGCTCTCGAAAATCTGGTATTTATTAATTAATCCAAAGAATACCACTTTTTTTTAATTATATTTTTGAAATGAAAAGCTACCCTGCGAAATGACCAAAGTGTCCCTTCAGAGGTTTTTCCTTTCCATCGTGAATTTTGAAATTACCGGGAAGAAAAAATACACTTTGATTTTATTGGCAGTAAATTAAAATATCACTAACAAACTTTTAATCAAGGCTTCCTGAGTACACATTCATATGTTTATTTATAAATGACTAAATGTATTTTAATCTGTACTGCAATATGGCAAAATAACATGTCATGGTTGACTACGTACTGTCACTAATATATGCGCTCTTATGCCTCCAGCAATAAAGACGTGTCGGATATTTTTGTTTTATAATATATTATTGCTGGTCACTGTACCTAGTCCAGTTAAATAAATCTCGGTTTCCAATTACGGGTTCCGTCGTCAAAATACAGTTGGAGAAGGCACGTTACTTTTATTGCCTCTTAAACGACAAAGCTTTAAGTTTTGATTTAGTACCAAATCCAGATTTAAGTCCGTTTCACATATTTTGGAAACAGTTTACGTAACTGTACTTAACAATTAAACTAATTCTTACTTTTTCATGCTTTTGAGTGGCTTTCGTTTACAAAATATTTATTTTTTACCTGTGCATAGTTAAAAGCGGACTTCATACTCCTTTTTAATAGACCCACACGTCTACTTATACTAAATAACACAATTATTTTTCTATTTCTGGGGGGTTATTACGAGTATGATATAGCTATGCAGGTCATTTTACGACGAGTGTAAAGGGCCGAGCATAGCATTTAAAGCAATTCTGTCCTTTTCACTCAGCGTAAACTGGACTGCATAGCAGACCTATTTCATAATAATCCCCCAGTTGTTTAAGTCTGCTAAGACTATAGAACTTATTTTTATTGAATAACTGTTTGCAAAAGAAAAGAATTTCGGAAACAATGGTCAACAAAAGAGTGACAAAAAATGTCTGCTAATAAAAAAAATGGCTAAGGTAATTTTTATTCTTTCTCCTCTATTAATATTGAAGAAATTACTTATTGACTACGAATCCCTGTATGTGACTGGTCTAACGTGAACTTGCCCGGTGTCGACTAAATGATAGTGTAGTGTTATATAGGGTGACTATGAATTTGTGTATAGATCATCAATTTACCATTACCTAAATCATTAGTAAGCAGTGAAAGGAAAACAATAGAAAGAGTGTACGACGCGCTGACCTTGTTGGTAGTGACCCTGCCTACGATGCTTGCGGTCCTGGGTTCAAATCCCGGAAAGGGCAGATATTTGTGTGATGAGCGCGAATGGTACCTCAGTCATCTATGTTTTCTATTATATATTAATCTATATAAGTATTTATATATAGTTATCTAGTACCCATAGTAGAAGCCCAGAGCTTTGTTTGGGACTAGGTTTGGTGTGATGTTATCCCCTGATATTTATTACTATAGTTATTTCCATTTTGCCTAGAAACGTAGCAATTTCAAATATTTAGAAAGTTATTTTGATGAGCAAGGCAAAGCAGGAGAAAAAGATCTAAGCTTAGTTATTATACCCAAGCGAAAGAGAAGGGCCAAAAGTAAAAGGGGGTTATTTCTGATGACGAAATCGGATAATCATATCATTACGAGGGTGAATTGTTAGGGTGATTTAGAAATATGATTTTTGTGGTATGAAATTAATCTTCACATTAAATTACATACATACATACATAAAATCACGCCTGTTTCCCAGAGGGGTAGGCAGAGACCACTTCTTTCCACTTGCTACATTAAATTAACATTAAATTATTATAAAAAAGGTGAAGTTAATGCCTTAAGGCATTTACAAGTTAACCTTTGGGCAAAGCAGAGATCATAGTGGCATTGCCAAATAATGCCTAGAAACCCCAAAAGTCACGGTCATGGTAACACGTACGTTACCTTAGAAAAAAAAAGGAATTGAATTTAACTATCCAAGGAGCATAACGCGATTGTCCTTTCCTCTGTATAATAATAACTAGCGAATTTTAAAGTTGACGGAGTTGACATAAGTGGCCGACGCGACAAATTGTCAGACTATACTAGACGGTTGCCAACCAGCCTCCGACGGCGATCCCTTGGTCGGAGGCTTGTCGCCAAGGCAGTCGGCAAATTCGATTATTCACTCTTGCTCTTGACCAAGGTCGCGCTGTCGGAAAGCCTTCTAGTGACCGTCTAGCAGGCCCTTTACGTAATCCTGGGCCGGTATTCCCGGCGGTAAAAACGATATCGTAGTTGATCTGTTACGGTATTGTTTTGACGTCAGCCGCCATTACTGTCAAGTAAATAAGAGCTATCAAAACGGTGACAATACGACCACAGATCAAACACGATGTGGTTTTACCGCCGGGAATAGAGGCCCTGTACAATTTGCCAGTTTTTGAAAATCGAAGATTTTAGCATACCTTATTCTACTTTGACTCTACGTGTATTTTTTAACTCCGAAAACCGATAAGCTGTTTTGTTGACAAAGCTATACCCTGTCAAAATCAATCAAGTTTAGCCCGAGTACAAAATAGCTCCTGAGGTTTTGTCACCCCTGTTTTGTTCAGGTAAATAATGTAAACAAAGGTATAGCAAAAGATAACAACTTAAGATGTTAATAGCATGATGAGTCGTTTTTAGGCATTCTTAATTCTTCTGTGTATTCTGTTTAATTATTATTCACTACGTCGCTGTAACGTTCACTTAATACACTCAAAACTTGTTGTGTGAAAAAATATCATTTCAAATCGCACTTACGACATTCCTCGCCAATCCAGTTCCTCTTTGGGATTAAATTTTCAAACTGAGCCATGACTGCTGCAGAAAGTATACCTGCAAAAAGAGAAAAATACGAGTTAGTGCCACCTGACGGAGGTTATGGATATGTGATACTTTTTGCAGTTACAATCAACATGGTAAGTAGAATTTTATAATTTCCTTAAAAGTAATAATTTATTATCTAAGAAATCGAAATTTCTTTGTTACCCTTAAGAAAATTTTGTAGTTGGCCTCCAAATTAGATAGTGACTAAACTTAATATTTAGCCTTAAAGTTAGTTATAAAAAAAATGCTATCTCGACCTTGCCCCAAGAGACAGGCGTCGCGTAATGTGGAGGTTATAAGTAATAATATTTATGTATGATAATATTAAGTTGGTAAATAATAATAGATTATACACCGAGGGGATAAAGCGCGTTTTTATGTCACTGGCGCGATATTGAATCCTGAGCAAACGGGAGGAAGGGACTCCAGATTTAACTCCCGAACGCAGCGAGGGTGTTACGAGGTAATTCCTGAGCAAAGCGAGGGAACTAGAGCGGATTCCTAAGTGCAGCGAGGGATTTAAGCTCGCCCAAGACGATTACTGCTTTATCCCAAAGGATAATACTGTACTTTTCTCACAAGTACAGCACAGTTTTTCTTTTGCAAGACAATAAAAATCAAGGCTAATTACTAGAAATAACGTCTTAGTAAAACTTAAAGTACCTCATCTAAAATAAATACGAATTGTAATAAAAAAAAACAAATCTCATTATTAACCAGCGGGTTATAATGAGATTCTGTACCATATTATAACACTCCGGGACACAGATTTTCAAAATGTGCGTCCCGAAAATCTAAGAAAATGACACCAATGATGATTTAAAAAATATCAAGGCCGCCATTTTGAATTCCAAATTTGATATCATTTTCAAAATCTGCGCCACCGTAATTGAAGAGAGAGATTCCATCCAGCCGTTGCAGCTTAAAAGGGTAACCAACTGAAAAAGCTTTTTTGCCCCTTAGGAGTAATTTTTCCTAATTCGCTGAAAGTTGTATTTTTTAGTTATAATCAGTTACTTAAATACCAATCATTCTAAATAATAATTAAAAAATAACTTTATTCCCATACAAACTTCCGCTCCTATTTTAACCATTAGGGGATTTCCAAAAATCCCTTCTTAGTGCACCCTAAGGGTACGCAAGGAATATTCCCTTCAAATTTCTATGTCCAGCGGTTTAGGCTGTGCGTTGATCGATAATTCTAACAGTTTTACCCCTTTACATCCTTTTGGGGGTAAAATTATAAAAAACGCTAAGACATGTCTCCACTAATTTTCAATTGCCAACCTAAACACAAAATTTAAAGAATAACTTCAAAACTGACGGACGTTTATGCAAATTTTCATCCCCTATCCAAAAATCCTTCCTCATTGGATCACTACATAGTATAAGGTATCTATCTATCTATGTACAAAATTTCATGTCCTTAGGTCCAGTGGTTTAGGCTATACGTTGATTGATCAGTCACTCAGTTTTACCCCTTTTAATTCCTTCGGGGGTGAAATAAACAGAATGCTAAGACAAGTTTAAATAAATTTTCAATCGCCAACCTAAACACCAAATTTTAAAAGTCTAACTACAAAATTGACGGACTTTCATACAAATTGAAATAAATAAATACCAATGAACTATCTCACACAAATTTACCTAGTCCCAAACTAAGCTCTAGGCTTGTACTACAGGTACTAGACAACGATAAACATACTTCTATAGAGAAATAAATACTTAAACAACAACATCCAAGTCTCAGAAGCAAATACTCGTGCTACACACTGCACTTTTTTCGAAAACCGCCCAGTGATGCAAAACATTACCTTTCAGATGGCAGTTGCATCGCTGGGCAATAGCTTTGGATTGATATACAACGATTTTTTCGAAGTGTTGAAAATGAGTTCCACTAGCATTACTTTGCTGACGGGAATCACCGCGATGTGCTGCGCGGCCTCAGGTGAGAAGCCATTTACGATATCAAATCAATATCATTAATCATTTGAAGCCGAAAGACGTCCACTTCTAGATATAGTCTCCCCCAAGATTTGCCACAGGGGTCAATGCTGCGCCCCGCTTGCACCCATCGGTTTTTCGCAACCTAAGCCTAACAGTCCACGATTTCAAAAACTACAATATTATGTTATTTAACTAAATACGATTTAAAGTATTAAATTTAACCAAAAAAACTTTAAAAAGGGCACATGTGTATTATAAAATTAATTTAACAGTGTTTCAAAACTACCATTCCTAAGAAGAAACACTACAAAATCTCGACAAGGTAGTTTAAGCATATTCACCACTGATTATTAATATGTAATCAAAACATATTAATATACGATTGACGTACGTTGCCGTACAGTCCCGTCTATTTCTTATGTCAATTCCATACATTGTGAGCATCTTGCATCTTGGTTAGAGTTTCTGAGACCTTTAGTCGTATCATCATGTCAGCCAGAAGACGTCCACTGCTGGACATAGGCCTCCCCCAAGGCTCTTCACTCAGACCGGTCTTGTGGTTTTCGCATCCACCGCGTTCCCGCGATCTTTACAAGGTCGTCACTCCATCTTGTTGGAGGCCTCCCTGCAGCTCGTCTCCCGGTCCGCGGACGCCACCGTAACCACCACACCACCAGTGTAATAAACTCTTTTATCATCAGGGTTCCTCGCTGGTCCTCTGATGAAAAGGATGAGTATGCGCAAGTTAGCCTTCTTGGGATCGGCGTTTTATAACGCAGGCGCATTGGGGACCGTGTTTGTGAAGTCTCAAGCGCCGTTCATTTTTTGTTTGGGTGTACTGCAGGTAAACCATCTCAGTAAATACTTTACTGTACTTAAACTTGGTCGCTTCTGACTGTGATTGTTATAAGACTTAAGACACATCAACTAGATGTTAGTTGAATCTAGTGATAGAACTAATATCATAACTATTTTGTATGTAGTACTGTTAGGCGATGGGCTTGCTACCTGTCACTAATATACACTGTTAAACATCTTAGACTATTTGTGCAAATTGTGGTTACAGAGTTATCAACAAGTTTTTAGAATTGTTGGTAATTATGTAGCTCTACCTACCCCACTCTGGGAATGAAGGCGTGAAGGTATGTATGGGAAACATTCTTGGCTGTCTTTTTTTTATTGAACCTTAGTTTTTTTTTTTAAACAAATATTTCGTGCTTCTTTCACTAAGTTTTGCGGCTTCATTGAAAAACACAGTTATTTAACTTTAGACAATTTCGAATAGATAAGTAAAAGAAAAGAAAATCAGAAAAAAAATACCTTTACTCAATATAGTATATTTAACATTGAATGATTGGTAAAATTGTGATGAATTAATTATTGACTCTACAAATGATTTTATTCCAGAGTTTTGGTCTCGGGATTCTATACAATTTATCGTGCACAGCTGTTAACGATTACTTTGTACAAAAAAGGTTATTCGCCACAAGTTTAGTTCAAACAATAGCAGGTAATGAATTTTGATATTGATATTATTATTATTTTATAAATGTTAATGTTGGGGGCCCGTTGTTGGCCTATTTTTTTTTCATAATTATTCTACTCGTATTGACATATTTATTGGCACTCGTAATTTAAATATTGCTAGAACCGTTAACTTTTGAGAGTAAGGCTAAGTTAGGTTAAGTTTGAATTATAGAAATTCTGAAAAATTATCAGGGGGGTTATTATGACGTAGCTATTCAGTTCATTTTATGCTGAGAGAAAAGGACAAAGCTATATAACTGCTATAGCTCTGTCCTTTACCCTCACCGTTAAATGAACTGCATAGCTATGTCATGTCATAATAGTCCATCAGTTTCTTAAAAAGAAAACATTATAACTTGCAATAATTATGACCTAACACATGTCATAATGCGTAACAATAATTATGACAGACAATTTAGACCCGTAAATGTACGAGTAAACTAATGAATGAAAAAAAAAACTAATTTTATCATTGTTTTTTAGGACAATAATGTCAACACATGAAATATTTAGAATATTCTAGATATATGTATGTAGCCAGCAGTAGCTAAAATACTGAATATACACATTGCATGATCGTTTTTAATAATCTAATAATAAATTAGGCACTTGTATAACCAAAAATTATCCTAATTTCAGCTGTTGCAGCGATGATATGGCCCATGGTCATAGGGCATACTTCCGACCATTACGGGTTCCGCGGAAAGTTGGTCCTGGTGGCAGCTGTTGGGGCCCAGGCCTTTGTGGGCACGGCTCTATTACAGCCGGTGGCCTGGCATATGAAGAAAGTTATCAAAGATAAATCTGAAAGCGAGATTCCAGGTATGACAACATCGCATATGCTGTAGGCTAGGGATGTACGATGTTACGGAGGTAGTTTTATCGGAACCAAAGTCGGAGACGTAGTTTTATAATTTGATTTATTGTATGTGGAACCGGAATCTGATTCAAAGTCAGGGCAGAAGTTGGAGACGGAGATGGAAAAGAGATATGTTAAGAGCAGGTGTAATAAAAGTACAATTTTTTGCGCGCTAGCCGTGGCCGCTGCATTTCTAGCTTCGGTAACTTCCGATTTAAATCTGTCGAAGCCGTAATTGGAGTCGGATATTTAAAATCAATTGAAAGTATCAATTTTATGCGTGTAATACTGGGTGGCTAAAATATATAAATGGTTACTTTTCCTTTGATTGTAGAAAAGCATTTACTGTTAGAAAAATCTTACAATGACAAACACATGGAAGCAATGCTAACTCCTGTCATCAAGCTTTCGGATATTGAGAACGAAGACTTTGCGTTTCCGCCGGGGAGCAATATAAATGAGAAGTCGGCAAAGGACAACTCGGTGATGTATGTATCACTTCATAATATTTAAATATTTAAAATGTGCTTAAGAAGAGTACGACAATTTTGGATGTGTGGATTTATTCAGAGTCTGTCCTTTACGCTCGCCGTAAAATGAACTGCATAGTTAGTTACGTCATAAAAGCCCCCCCAGGGGTTCTATTCAATTTTTTAAAAGCTATTTTGTTTTGACTCGTTAACGTATACTTTGTATTTGTATTGTCAGCATTGTGATAGCTTTTATTTACTTGATAGTAATGGCGGTCGAAAAGAAATACTATTAAATGTCAAAAACAATACGATTTAGCTTATATCGCCAACATAATAACCAAAGAGCGGAATTCTTCATAGCAAAAATCAAACTGTCAGAGGGATTGACCTAACTGTTTTATCGACTTATCGATGTTACGGAATAATATCGCATTAGGTATCCATAATCAACTTAAAAGATTATTCTGTAACATTTGACCTCTTTGATAAGTAAACCTAGATATTTTTCTAGCACGAACGATAAGTTTGAAGGGAAGATGAAGAAAACATATTTAGTACAGATTTAGATTTCGACTTTGTTATTTTGAATGAAGATTAGTTACCTACTCTTAGCAATATTTGTTTTTAATTTTTAATGATAAGTTTCATATAGAAAATTAAAAAAAAACGTATTTTCTGTTTTATTCTTTACTATTACACTAAAATGCAGTGGCGGTCAGCTAATTAGGGACACCGTTAATTTGTTTGTATGTATATCCAAAAGCCTGATTTCATTACTTTAACTTTGTTTCGTTAAGTGACAAATATTTATCGATAAGTCGATAAAACAGTTAGGTCAATCCCTCTGACAGTTTGATTTTTGCTATGAAGAATTCCGCTCTTTGATAATAACGCTCGATCAATGAATGTGTATGCTTCCAGATCTTTGATTGTTTCCCCTTTAAATTTAATTTATTCATTCAATTATCGGTTTGTTTTCAGTAAGTTTATCAAAGATTTCCTTGACTGGCCACTGTTCAAGAGGTTTGTGTTCACGTGCGGCTGTCTCGGAGCTCCAGTAGCGTTATTTGCTGACATTACGTTCGTTTTATTCCTTGCTCCGGCGTTGTACGCGTTAAAGTGGACAGAGGTAATAGTCTAACAAACAAGAACCTAACGTTTTTATTATTAATTATATATGTGTATATGTCATTTGATATTTTCAAGGGAATTCGTCGTTTTAAAACAATTCATGCTTCCTTTTATAGAAATCAAGGTACTTAAACTACTACAAAATAACTTTTGTGAACTTACTTCAAATTTAAATCCCTAATTTTTAAAGCATTTAAATAAATTAATTTGACGGTGTGGGGTTCAGACAACCGGTAAAATTACTAGCATGCATTTCACCTTAGTCCTCAAACGCAACGCATTTTTCCAGTCTTGTGATTACAGTCTTGAGAATGCAATTGTATATGGGTCGTAGATCCCACTTACCATCGTATGCCTTGTGTTCCCCTTTACCTACCAGATATCCTTTCCAAACAATAACAAACGTTGGATTAAGTAAGGAAAGTATTGGAAAGGAAGTAGACAACTTTAGGCATCTCTAAAAACTGGCACGTAAATAAAATAGGCATGAACTATTTTTTAATATTGAAATACATCCTTTTCTTTAAGTTGCAAATTGAATTTGTGCTAAATAAACGTTATGACGATTAGAAAACTGGCTCCAAAGTACGAGTTGAGTCCCACGGGCGTGCACAAGATAATAATGAAATTTAGTGACGGATGTGTTGTAGTAGATTCGTCGAAAAAAAAAGTGAAACAGGGCATCTTAAAATGGATCAAAAGTGGCCGTCCATAATTTAATGTGACACATTAAAAATACAGTTAGGTTGCAAAATAGATATTAATATTTTGATTGAAAAATTGATAATTGAAAACAGTTCTTTTATAAAGACCTTTTTTTCAGTTTTTTTTTTGTTTCATTGTCAGTTTTAACCCGTGTGGTCACCGGGTTAGAATAGTGCCACTCCATGTCTTCCCGTGGATGTCGTAAGAAGCGACTAAGGGAATAAAGGCTTTCAGTACTGTTAGGCGATGGGCTTGCAACCTGTCACTAATACACTGGTAGACATCTAAGCCTAGTTGTGCAAAATGTGGTTACAGAATTATCAATAAGTTTTTAGAGTTGTTGGTAATTCTGTAGCTCTGCCTACCCCACTCTGGGAACGAAGGCGTGAGTTTATGTATGTATGTATGTGTCAGTTTTAACACAATAAAAATAATAATAATTTTGAAGTTGTCTACTTTTTTTCTGATACGTTCCTTTTTTATTACGTGATGATAATTCCATCAAGTATATTGTCAATTTTTTTATTTTTTTTTACTTTTTTACAGGATGGAGTGGCGTGGGCTTTTTCTCTTCTCGGCCTGGGAGACATAGTTGCAAGAGTCTTCCTCATATTCTTCAGCTCTTGGCTAACCAAGTTTGGAAGTCACCCTGTGTATGTTTTTGGGATATGCGTTGCAGTTATAATCAAGTTGGGTAAGAGTACATCAGGGATTTAATTTTAATTTTAATCTTAAATAGGTACTTAAAATACTTATTGACCATAATGTTCACGAAAATCTTAACAAGGCCAAAAAATAACAAGAAGTCTTGGTCGGATACTAGCTGTTGCCCGCGACTTCGTCCGCGTAGAAGTTTAGAGCTACTATCTGTAAAAAATACTCTATGTCCTTTCACGGGGTTCAAGCTATGTCTATACAAAATTTCATTAAGATCGTTTCAGCGGTTTAGCCGTTAAAGCTTTACAATCAGACAAAGTTACTATAATATTAATAATATTAGGGTAGATATTATTATAGTTAAATAAAAAAATATAACTAGTACCCAAGGGACAACTTCACACAAATCGACCTAGTCCCAAACTAACCTCTAGGCTTGTACTTATCTATCCAAACTCTTTTTTGAACATAAATATAAATATAACTTATACCATGGATACTAGGCAACGAAAAACATATTTAAATGAAAAGGTGCTATATACTTACTTAGATACATAGAAAACATTCAAGACTCCAAATACTTGCGCGTACACAAATATTTTCCCATACCGGGAATCGAACCCAGGAGCCGGAGCCAAGATGCAAAAGCTAACACTCAAAACATATGGGATGACTGAAGGTTCATCACAACGCTCGAGAGTAAAGATGAAGATAAAGAGACATTTATTCGCAACAATATAAAATTACATTACATAAATACAAATCATAACAAGACAGAGAGAAATTGTAGCGAAACGGTCGCAACTCAAAATTCGCTAGGCGTAAAGCCAGTGCTGGTCTTCTGTTGGGACCGCTTGGTGAAGAGGTGGAAAGTGACACACTTAACACATAAACATACCTGGGATAACTCGGGGCAAGTTCTAGGGATTTGATATCGATAAAAAAGATGTCGATATAATATTTATATATTTAACGTGACGCGTGACATTGTATTTTTTCTAGAGAAAACTGTAATTATATTTAGAGCAAAATAATTTTTACTCACGTAGTTGTATGTCAGGATATTCACTAATCCACGAGTTAATATAATTATCGCGTGGGCGTGGATGTTTCTTGGGCGGCATGATTATTTTGGACTTTGTAACAAACGTAGCGGAATATTACCTCGTATATTATTCTTACTCTAAGATATGAATGGCACTGCAGTAAATTGTCATTTTGATTGAAATGACATTCGCATACTTTTATTATCTTAAGAGGCTCGATATCAGATATGACATCGAACCTCTTTACAGTAATCGAGAATGTTCATGTGCAATTAAAATATATCGACATTTTTTTATCGATATCGAATCCCTAGAACTTGCCCCGAGTTATCCCAGGTATGCACATAAACAACGTAAAAAGAAAAACAAAATGGATAAAATAAGAATCATTCATTCAAAATGATCTAAAACGACCTTAAAATTAGTCAATTAGGATTGTTCATATTTTTTAAATTACTCTAATTTGGAAACCATTTCGAAGTATAGGGTTTTAAAGCCTGTCTGCATAATTAAGTTTTTGAAATATTTATCTGTTTTGGACATTTTGACAAAAGTATATTTGACTTTTGTTTGACTTTCGTTTTTGGCTTGAAGCCCTTAATTATCTTAAGAGTTATGCGAAAACCGTTTGAAATAGTATGTTTTAATACACTATTACAGTCACTTTTTATAATTAGATATCATTGAATTGTTGTAATTTATTAGAAAAAGCCAACCCAAATTTAAAATAATCATGTCATCCATAAAATGTTTGCTAAATAAATTTAATACAAAACTATTGGATCAAATACAAAATTAATGAAATGAGTCTCTTAAAATTACGTAATCTTTCGAATTACAATGTAAAAACCGTGAGTAATTTTTTTTGGTCTATCCCAATTATAGCTGGCAATATCAGGAAAACTAAATAACTATAGTCTATGGGAATAGAATGTCATCCCATACATTTTAAGTGATATACAAGAAAAATGTTAATACTGGTTGCATCTTGGCTAGAGTAGGATCGCTAGCTTCGTAAGCAAGGTACTATGCTAAACGCTTGTGGGAGGACCTTGTGCAGGGTCCGTCCGGGTTGGTACCACCATCTTATCTATTAACCTACCGCCAAGCAGCAGTGTTTGCATTGTTGTGTTCCAGTTTGGGGATAAGACAGCCGGTGAAAGGACTAGCATAGATAGGGGCATTCCATCTTAGTCCTTAGGGTTGGCAGTGCATTTCCAATCTTGTGAATGCGAATGTCTATGGGTCACAGTTTCCACTTACCATCAGGTGGTTTGTATGCTCGTTTGCCTTCCTATGCCATAAAAAAGAAATCGCGCTATAATTTTATTTTTCTTCCTTTTTCCTAGCTATGGCGTGGGTTACCGACTACGTAGCCTCATTGGTCATCATAACAGTGCTGGGCGCGTCTCGCTGCGTGATCTCGGTGCTGTTCCCCCTCGTGGTAGCTGATGCTGTGAAGCCGGAGGAGTTTTCCTCCGCCATGGGGATCTCCATGATGATGTATGGACTAATCAGTCTCGTACTGGGCTTGATTAGCGGTAAGATTTCAATGTATTTTTTTATTTACTCAACCTTGTCTGTAGCTATGTAAGGAAGAAGATTTTTCACATGAGGTGGTATAATTATTAAATATAAAATATGAAATTTCAATACAATTTTATCAGTTCGGGGTAGCAAATAAAACTGATACTTAAAAATTGGGCATTAAATATACGACTTGAGTTTAAAAAAGCAAACCTTTTTGGATACTTTGAAAGACTTTTTACTATGATAGGCTGGCAAACGAGCATGTATAGGAAGTAATGCCCACCTGTCATAAACACCAGAAACTCACAAAGAGTTTCAGCAGTTTATCCCGTTTTACTCTCGAAACATCCTATGTACCCATTGGATCTTTGAACAGGGGCCCTAGCCAAGATGTAAACGCTACTAACTTTTTTCTTTTCTATCGCCCAAAATGTATGGGAAAACATTCTCGTGCGTTACGATAAACCACGTGGTTACATTGTTTATATATAATATAGGTAATCATTACGGACACTTCCTCCATTATTCAATCGAGCCGATAGATCATGTCAATGCTCGAAATATATCAGGGCTCTAGACAAGATCCATTCGCCGTATGCTATCGTTAACGAAAATGTATATGATTGACGTAAGCTGCCGGATGGTTGCGTCAAGCGCTTATGTCCATTAGACACAATCATTTTGACAGTTTTAGATAGTTTACGTTAGTGTTAATCATCTTATCCAAAGCTACGTTAACTTAACCAAAGTTGATTCATTTGTTTTTTACAGGGGCTATTCGCGATGTGACAGGCAACTACACTACAATGTTCTTGATCCTGATAGGCTTCAAGGTTGCCGTTGTCATCGCGTGGATTGCAGAACTCGTCGTCAATAGAAAAAGACAATCAAATACGACTGATTATTTACAACAAACTGTAAAAAAGGAAACAAATTGAGATTGTGAGTTGTGACTTTCAATGCAACTATAAGTCCTTCTTTATTTGTTAGGATTCGAAATAATTAGTGGTCAATGCCAGCCGTTGCGAAAATTATGGAATTTCGTGAGGCAACGACTGAAAAAAAAGAAAAGAAAATATTTATTCGTGACAAACATTAGTTAACACATACAGAATTTTGAACACATGCACAGTTTGTCACAAAATGGTCACAAGTCAGGGTGCTGCTGGCAGAGACAGCGCTGGTCCCCCGTTGCGACCATTTGCTGGAGTCACGGCTGGCGTTTTACTGTCAAAATACTCCTAAGACTTATTTAGCCCATCTTTCTTTAATGTCGTAATCTTATTGTTCACGTCATGGTAGTTCTTATTTACTTGACAGTGAGACCTAAACTACTATCTCTCTCTTCCCCTTCCCCTCTATAATGTTTGTGATCAGCATGTCGTGCCTTAATAAAATAATGCCAATCACCCCTCCTATAGCATCAACCACTTTTCGATGCTATGAGTAGAAGAGGCAAACGAGCGAGTTAATAGAAAGTTAATCACCATCGCACTGTTCATGGGTGTCCATGGATCGTGCGCCTGCAAAGGTATGGCAAATGTGTTGCCGACCTTAAAAAGAGGCTGGCCACTCTAACGCCCCTAAAAAAGGTTTCTATATAAGCAACATTTTCATTGCTATGTGTGACGGGTAGCTATTGGGCGTCTTGTTCTAACTTTATAAGTAAGAGTAAAACAGCAATACTTTTTTGGTTGCTTGGGAGGAGGATATTTTTTTATATATGCGGCAGGCCGAATCAAACTGAGCTGCATGTCCGATTCCACGAATATGGTGCCCAGTGACTTACGGACACAAACCTCCTTTTGTGAATCATGCTTTTTAGGACGTCCTAATGGTAAAAAAGCAGCAATACTAGCCGGCTACATATTGCGAGAAAAGTTGATTGTTTATCAGCCACAATTAAGTCTAGGCCTCTATTCATCGCGGTAAAAACAATATATTTTTTGAACTGTTATCTATCATATTGTCAACGTTTTGATAGCTCTTATTTTCATGATAGTAATAGCAACCGAGTTAAAAACAATAAGTACCATACGAGGTCAAATACGATTTGGGATTTACCGCTAAGAATAGAGGCGCTGAGCAAGAAAGGCGAAAACAAAATGAAACACGAGGAGAAATGCTATTGTTTTGCTCTTTTGTTTGTAAAATATTTGTTTGTTCCGTATATTCTTAATTTTATAACCACAATGTAAATTAGTTGGAAATACTCCTGTATTTGATTCTTTGGGAAATCTACGAAGACTACAAATATACAATCTCATGGACCAGTGTTGACGCGACTGAATACAATTTATTGTTCTTTTGCACACCAAGTACAGCATGGAATAACTTAACAAATAATCTAACAAGTTTGTCTCGAACTAAGTTATAGTTTAGGTTTTAGACGTAAGTATGCTGCTCTCAGGGTCAGTTAATGACGATTTTAAGTCGTTTTTTGGTGACAATTTTTCATATAAATATATATTAGGGGACAATGTCACACCAATTGACCTAGTCCCAAACTTAGCTCTAGGCTTGTACTATGGGTACTAGACAACGATATAAATACTTATATGGAGAAATATGTACTTAAACACATAGAAAACATGGACCGCTAGCTTCGTAGGCAGGGTCACTACCAACTAGGCCAGCACGTCGTCAAATGTATGTACCTATGTTCTAAAATGTCTGAGTACGACGCTAAGTGACCTACAATTAAAGTTGTTAACCCCGGGTATACTTAAAAGGGTGGACATATAGAAAAAAATTAAGACTCATCACATAAATCTGGGTGCGTCCCACGAGATATAACTACATAATAACTATTTTCATGTTACTAACGTTTACGAGATATAATGAACGTTAGCTATAATAACAAAATCAATATTTTTATAAGGAATAACGGTCAAGTCATATAATATTCATTTTATATAATATTTTTTAATATAACACTCACAATGACTAATTTCAGTTCGTACCTATAACATACATGACATATAGCGATAATAATACATATTATCTTTTAAAATAAGTGTTACAAGATATAATATCGTATGATATAAATGTGAACGAGCAAGACTTCTCTGGGCAGAACCGACTCGGTTAGGTTAGGTTAGAAGGCCTAGGCGGGAGCAAAGCTTTTCGAGGTTATTTTTTTTTTGCCCAGAAAATTCAGACTGCTGCCAGTAAAGTTAGTAAGGTAAGGTTGATTGTTAATAAAGAAGGCCACTTAATACTGAAAATAGAATTTAATTTCAAATAACATATGCATGTATTTATATTATACGTGTATTATGTTTTTTGATGTTAGATAATTTGATTAATATATCTTTTAAATCTTAGGTGTTATGAACGTTATACGTTTTATAATTAGTTATATAAATTGATATTATATATTAATAACGTTATACTGTATGGAAATAGATATTTTGAAATTATATCTTCCGTTCATTATATCCAGTGAACGTTATACTAAACGTGTTTATACAAAGTGAGCGTATATATTATGAGTGTTATATTATCAGTTCTTATATCTCGTATTACTTACCCCATAAATCTTACTAATATTATAAATGGGGAAGTTTGTGTCTTCTTGTTTTTTACTTCTTCAAGCTGCAACGGCTGGATGGATTTGGATGAAAGAGATAGCTAATACCCTAGATATTTAAAAAATTCCGAGCGAATAACAATGAAACCTACGCGGACGAAATCGCAGTGTAGTAATTATACGTCATCATCTACGAAACGTAAAATGTACAACTAATCTTTATTTTTATCGAAACAGGTACATCGATATGTGGAATCGACTCGGGAATCATCGATTAAATAATATATCACCAAAAGGAGCACGATCGATCAAACTATCACTTTCCCTACTATAGGTAGTGTACGTTTGTCAAAGGCTCCTCGGATTGGCTGCCACTTGAGAAGTTTGTCGACATGCGGGCGCCTGGCTGCGCTAATAACGATATCTGTCGATGTTATGTTTGCCTAGTTTCTATTACCAGGTCAGGCGTTATAGTGGCAGTTGTTGATGACTAAACTGGAACGAGGGTTCCTGAGGTGCCGGTGCTCATAGGCTGCGGTTACTTCCCGTCATAGGCAATATTCTACTAGGTAAAATCATATTGCTTTTAAATATTATTATTTATTTATTATGACATGTTGACAAACTTTGTTTTAATATAATGTCCCACAAAACTGTTTTTACAGTTTGACTGTCGGATCCGTGAGTCTTGGTTTACATTATGTGGGTATATATCACAGATATTAAACAATAATTAACTTAAAAATTTAAATAGAACTAAGGTAAAATGTCTAAAATGTCCATGTCTTCCCGTGGATGTCGTACGAGGCGACTAAGGGAATAAGGGCTTGTAGTACTGTTAGGCGATGGGTTTGCAACCTGTCACTAATGCGCTGTTAAACATCTTAGCCTAATTGTGCAAATTGTGGTTACAGAGTTATCAACAAGTTTTTGGAGTTGTTGGTAATTCTGTAGCTCTGCCTACCCCACTCTGGGAATGAAGGCGTGAAGGTATGTATATATGTATGTAACTAAGGTAATGTTTAAAAAGGGCTTTCTTAAACCTATTTTTATTAGGCTCCAGTCTCACAGTTATGTATGTATGTATGTATGTAAACTCTTTATTGCACAAAAATATAAATATTACAATATAAATATTAAAGTAATGTACAAAGGTGAACTTATCCCTAAATGGGATCTCTTCCAGCTAACCCTGAAGTTAATGAGTAAGGACAATGCATAGGGTTGGACACATACAAGTTTGCACAAAAAATATCAAAAACAGATGATAATACTAATAATTAAAAGAGAAAAAAAAAAAACGTTATCGTATTGGTCTTACCTTGGCCGCCATTACTCTCAAGTAAATAAGAGAGCTATCGTAACGTTGACAACACGATAATATGACAAAGTAATATGGTTTTACCAAGTAAAATAAGGCCCGAGGGTATTCGTATTATTGTTTATATCCCTGTCACAAATAATGAAACCGGCCAAAGGCATGTCGAAAATAGCGCTGGTCACTACAGGCGCTCCGCCCTTGAAGCTGGCAGGGTAAAAAAAGTCATTTAATTCTGAAATAATACATCCATACATACATTTCGACTTCCTACGATGTTGACAAATTTCTTTCGCTTCTTCTACATTCATACATCGAGTCATGCACGCACGTATAAATAATATATACCGTGTAATCCAACGCACGCGCATGAGTGAAACCTTATTAGTTTTCTACATTTGAGACGTTTATGATTATTTATTAGTATTACTAATATCAGTACTTTATCGATTTGCACAGCTCTCAAATTCAGATTAGAACTAATTGTTGTTAAGCATAGCATAGATAACAGTGAGTCAAGTTTTTTAAAATATATTTTTTAGTTAATTATACTTAACAATTAATGGACATTGGACACTTATGTAATTAAGAAAAAAGCGTTCTATTTTGTTACAATAAACTCAAAAACTACTGGACTGATTTTGAAAATTCTATCACGTGCCTAAAATGCTTTATTATCATTGAGTAACATATAATAAAGTGTATAAATATAAGCAATAAGACGCGCTTCATAAATGTTTAGCATAATTCTTGGACATATCCTCAGTAGGTACTTTATTTTTCAATAAGTATAGAAGAGAAAGCCTGATTGGATTAGGACGGATTCGACCAAACGAGAATATGGTCATATACCAAGAATAAGCGCCGAATTTGTATAGACTAATCTAGGAGTAAAACGAATTCCAAATTGGTAAAAACGATGGTAAGACGAAAATAACTTATTTTTTTTTATCTTTTATTTTTTTTTATCTTTTTATCTTGAATATTTTTCCAAGGTAAACTCAAGTGCTCACTAATAATCCCAAATCATTGCCGAGGCCAGATGTGTTTTAGAAGTCTTTCGGGTTCGGGTAGAGTCGCTTACTCTATTATAAGAGCGTATTAGAGTGAGCGAGAGAGATGTACATACCCGACGGTCGTTTAATGTGCTATTGCACTGCACCTTTTGTTTCCTGTGCCTTTTTTTGCTCAATTATTTGCGAAGCATACCTTATTTACCCGTCATTTTCTATTTATGTTTAAGTATAGACAAAAAGACTTAACCCGGATCCCTGTTTGACCTTCGCTTTTTGTCGTTGATTGGGAGTCATTATCTTTGGGATCGAATGGGGATTCAGGACAACCGCAGAAGAGCTAAACTTACCGACATACCTACATAGCTATATGAATCGCAAACTTAAAATGGCAGTGGATTGCTCGTAAAATCGATGGCTACAGGGGTGGGATGCTTCTGGAATGGCGATCATGCAACGGAAGGTGCAGTATTGTGTGATGTCGGACGCTGAAGGATAGAACGGATGTCTTTGATCGGTGTCTTTATTAATGTCTGATGTTACAAGTGATGGTATACAGGGTGACACATTGAACGTAATACAAAGTAAGCAATTCCGGCTCAGTTAACGACAGAGACCAAAATGCACTAATTAAATTACGTCTCATTTAACTTTGCCAGTTTGTAAGAGTTGATCAATTGACGTGTGGTGATTGGACTCTCCGGGTATTGCTGGTGAAACAATGCTTGCGTCCTCATCGTACTCTGCTACGTAAAATAAAGTTCTACCATCACCAACTGCTGAGTACTAGTAAACGGACAAGCAGGACATGATTACTTTAGAATAAGTCTGCGACAATAACGAACTTAACAAAATGTTTGGGTAATTATCCCAACCACATTTTTTAGCGGCGGACGTGATAATTCGGGTGTAAAGTACATTTATTGGCAAACTATTTATTTTCTAGAAAATCTTACATAAAGTACCATGTTGAGCCAAAGTTAAAATTGTTAATAACTTATCATGTTTATCGTAAAAAAAAAAACAGTCCAAAATTAATTTTGGTGTCGTGTCCAGTACTTGTCGCATACACTGATATACCGTGGTACAAAGTTATTAAGCCTCAACTAGATTGATATTTTAGTTACCTCTATTCCCTATTAGTTAAGGAATTATAAAATATTACAATTATTGCATTTGCAAATAAAAAGAAACTGGGAACAGTGTAAATAAAACTGTCCTTGCAAAATAGTAAATTTTGGTGGTGAATATTAAAATTGATTTTATGATCGAACGAAAAGTGATTAAACAAACAAATACGGCGTCAGTCGTTCGTTCAGTTCCAGCGATATATTAGATGGTGAAAGATTTATACCGTCTTGCTGCATCTTCCCTCTAAGTACATAAGTATCTAATTTTGGTGGTACGAAATACATTTTTATAATTGTGATAACTTAGATAACTTGTTATTTTGCAAAAAAAAACAATTGTGTTTAAATTATTTTGAGTATGTTAATGGTGTTTTTTTAACTATATGAAGTTAAATTTGTATAAAACTAAAATATTCACGTTAAATAAAATAAAAAAGTACAAGTTCAAATTTTGGTGATACAATTTTGGTGGCTTTTCCTAAGACACAAAAATTGACAAAATTCCTTGTTCCACCAAAATTATATAAACTCCAAACAATAACTATTTATTATATTAAAAAAAATACGTTGTTGATTTAAAAAAATAACAAGAATGATTCCCTAACGATTATTATTTTAACTATCCCGATATGTCATTATTGATCGTGTGTTTTTCTTAGAAAAGTAATTTTGGTGGATAATAGCAATTTTGGTGGTATATAATAAGTAAATTCGATATATCTTAAAACGACTTGGTTTAATGAAGGGCCATTTTAACACTGTTTTAATTATGACTAATGGCGTCCCTTACACTTAAAATTGTGAACCCTATTGACAAAATAAAAAATACCACCTAAATTAGGACAATTTGACGCTTGTTGAAATTCACCCGTTTGGTTGTTATGACAAATAACTTCAATAATGTGTCAAAATGCATATTGTTCATAAATAAATTATCGCTCTCGATAAGTAAAAAGGTGAGTGTTAACTACAAGACTAGATTCAAACTTTTTTCTCTTGACGATCTAAGCAGGGTAATCCACGATGAGACCAAAAAAACCGGAGTAAGTAAAACAATGATATTTATTAATTAAGAGACTAACAAGAGGCCTAACAGAGGATTTTAGCACCCTGGAGATGAGTTTAAAAAACGTGAGTTGTGTTACGTTCTATGTGTATAAGCGAGAATTGAGAGATGCATTCGTGAATTTAGAAAGCAATTGTTACAAGTTTTTGTACTTAACTAAATATTTCTAAATATTTCAAATAGATAGCGTCGTTTTTTTTTACCAATGCCACAACTTATAATTTTAGTACTAAAGTGTTTTTATTTTTTTTCAAAAATAATTATAATGGATGTTCAATTTTTTTATTTTGTGTACGAAAATACTATACTTAAATAAACTGTTTACGCAGTTTCATAATACAAACACACACATTTATTTATTTAATTACTTTAGAAACATACATAGATAACAAGAAACATACATAGGTTGTAATATAAATCGTACATTAGTACTCTAAGAGAGTTGTTATTGTTGTTGATGATGATGTTGTTGTTATTGTTGTTGATTTTGATGTTGATGTTGATGTTATTGTAGTTGTTGTTGTTGTTCTTCTTGTTCTTGTTGTTCTTGTTTTTGTTGTGTTTGTTGTTTATTATTAGAGAGTTGGGAGTGTTGATAAAGCTCAGGAGAGATGGATGGAAATTACATAGGACTGATAAGATTGTGGTGAAGATTACTTCGTCTTATAGTGAATGTTTTGCCTGACATGATGACTGTGTTGATGATCGTGAAGAAAATGCAGTTAAAGTTAGTTGCAATGCACTAAACGTCAGTTAACGATATTTAATTTCTTAGTACCTAGGTGTTAAATTTAGTTGTTTTATTATTTCTGTATCTTTGACATTACAGAGATCCGAATCAATCACAATGGAAATTTTTAACATTTGTTTAATAAGTGAACTTAATAATAAATAGCATAATAATCATGTGAAAATGTCACAGAAATTGATGTAGGTACTTAAACTAAGCTCTGGGCTTGTAATATCGGTACAAAATAATTATGGATCCAGATCCTACATACCATCAGGTGGCCTGTGGGCCCGTTTGTCTACATATAGGCATAAAAAAAACGATAACTACAGGTAAATATAAATATCGAGAGTATTTAAATATATACATAGATATATCCAAGACTCGGGAACAATACTGGCTCTCATCACATAAATATTTACACTTATGCTTACCTTTTTTTTGACTGAGAGGAAATGTCGTTACGCGTCCCCACCCCCCCCCCCGGGCCAGGGCAGCCAATGGGGGGGTATGACGGACTCTCGACCACCTCAGTCTCCTGCGAGAGCTGAGGTGGAAGCATACCGTCTAAAACCTCTCCGGTGTTAACCTCCAAAGGGCTGTTAACGGGGGCACCGTGGGCTGATAACTATGCCACCACTGGGTACCCCCCAAACCTTATGCTTACCTGGGATCGAGCGTAGTGTCGGTAGCTTAGGCAGGGTCATCGTTACCATCTATACTATGCTAGCTGGCGTTTCTGTTCGTTTCGCTTTTAAACCAATCACGTCACTGTTAGATGACGTGATACGAAAATCACGTGATCTACCAATGACGCGATTGGTTTAGAACGAATCGAATAGAAACGTTAGCTTAATGCATCTTGGCAAGGGCCTCTGATATGTTATCTCCTTTTTCTCTATTCTAATTTCTAGATTCCATCAAGTTTTTGTAAATAATTAGCATGCCATTTTCCTTTTTTTTTGTCAAACAAATGAGTGGGATACGGTAATTTTTTTTACGACTTTCTTTGCTCGCTAACTTTTGAATATCATCAATTCATCATCATTAAAATACTAGCTGAAAGACCCACTGCCGGGCGTAAACCCTTGAAGCCTTGGTAAATAGTCTATTTTCAATTTATAAGTACGGAACTCTTAGGGAACAAGTCAGACGTCATCAGAAATTGTTCAGTTTTAAACAAAACGCACGAAGTCGAGTCACGTTTACATTTCGCTATAAATTTTCATGGCTCTACCACGAGTTATGTGTTTATTGTAAAGTATTGTAATTGTTCATGATATAGTAGCTTAATAACTTATTATTACTATGAATAGTGAAACAGAAAACAGTTCAACCAAAAAGACAAAATATGAATTAGTGCCCCCGGATGGTGGATGGGCCTACATGATTTGGATTGCTGCAATTATAAATTTTGTAAGCGACTTATTTATAATTTTATTGCTATTTTAGGAATGTGGCCGGTCTTTATTGTTTGTGTATGTATGTATGTATGTAAACACTTTATTGTACAAAAGAACAAACAGAACAATACAATTAATATAAAAATATGTAAAAAGGCGAACTTATCCCTTTAAGGGATCTCTTCCAGCTAACCCTTGTGTTTAGGGTTCCGTACCCAAAGGGTAAAATTGGGACCCTATTACTAAGACTCCGCTGTCTGCCTGTCCGTCTGTCTATCTTTCTGTCTGTCACCAGGCTACATTACACGAACCGTGATAGCTAGACAGTTGAAATGGTCACAGATGATGTATTTCTGTTGCCGCTATAACAAAAAATACTAATAAAAGAATAAATTAAATATTAAAAGGGGGGCTCCCAAACAACAAACGTGATTTTTTATAGATAATGGTACGGTACCCTTCGTGTTCGTGTCCGACTCGATTTTAGATCTAGTTCCCATAAGAATAGGTACGATGATTTTTCAAATACATATACTTCATTTAATTTAGAATGAGAAACCACAACAACATTATATTGCGGCTCGTGAACTGTAATCTCTTTACAATTTGTACTAGAGTAACAATTGATGACACGCAAATAAAGTGACATTAAAACAATTTTATTTTGCGGCTCCCAGACTATTGTACTGTACTATTTGCTAGGCAATAAATAGTTGACCAAACGCAATATAATGTTATTGTGGTTTCTCATCCTAAAATAAATGAACTATAGGTACATACGTACGAGTATGTAAACTCTTTGTCAATGCAATATTTTGGGATCTAAGAGCTGATCTGATGGTAACGCTCTCAATTTCCGCTGAGTTTAACAAAGAGATTAACCGAGTTTAGTCCCGATAAGCTGAAGATAACAAAATACCGTCATCAAACCAAACCGCACCAAACCATTTTTGTAACATTATCTTAATTATTTGTCTTGCAGACGGTCACTTCGGCGTTTTTGCCAAGCGCGGGAATGATCTACAATGACTTCTACATTCAATTAGAAATGGACACAATGGCGATCCAACTCCTGAATGGCGTAAATTCGATGTGCATTGCCATTTCAAGCAAGTAGCTACTGATAATAATATCACATATAGAAACGGGATGGGAAAGATAACCTTCTTATCTTTTTTTTACACACTCTAACTCGGTTTTATTGAGGCGTATCTGAACTACCATTTGTATGAGCGAATGCGCACTAGATCAGAAATTTCCGGCGGTCGTCCCATGCAAAATTCATGACCCCTGTTTTCTCGTATGCGTATACGCAAACAAAGGTGGGTCCAGTTTCAGTTATGTCTGGTGTCTTATCATACGGATGGGCCCTTTCGCATACACTTCGACACACTTCGACACTTTTGTGCAATTATCCTCTTACACACTCAGGTGTTCGAATATGCAGGTTTCCTCACGATGTTTATCCTTCACCGTAAGAGCATCGGATAGTGCACTTAAGTTAGAAAAACTAATTTGTACATGGTGGGTTTGAACTCTGTACCTTACGAACACGAGTCGACCCCCTAAGCCACTAGACCACCGAAGCCCTTCATTTATGCCCTTCATTCATGTCAATTCTACACGGACTGAAAGCCTTATCCTTGTCATTTTTAGGTTTTTTAACTGGACCAATGTCGAAGGTAATGAGCATGCGCAAATTGTACTTTCTGTCGTCAATATTCCTGAATGCAGGAATATTTTGCGTCGTGTTCGTGAACACGCAGGCCCTGCTGTTTCTGTGCCAAGCGACGCAGGTTAGAATTATTCTTACATCATATGGGTGAGAGACAATTTCACTAGCAGGTTAATTGAGAATAAACTTTTTGACCAACCGCATTTTATTCATTTATCTGGGTTGACAAACATTTAATTTTATACATTACTTGGCTTACCATGGTTAAGGACTTGCAAGTGGCTAAGAAAATGAAATCATAACAGGTATCGATTTTATTGTAATAATTTTGGAATAGTTGACATTGTAACCAAATAGATATGCGCGATCATTAGTATCATTTAACAAGCAAGTCAGTTACAGGTATTTATTTACCTTTAACTGACAAGTAGCAAGAACAAGTTTTAATCAGAGCTAATGAATGTTGCACATTTTATTAGAAATTCTTAACAATTCAATAAAATTTGAGATATACCGATGATTTAATGAATTAATCTAGACAGTGTCATTGACTCATCTTTTGGGTAATTTTAACTTACATACTAAAATTATAATTATTACTATTCCAGAGTATTGGCGTGGGTATTCTTTATAACGTTACATGCACCTCTGTGAACGATTATTTTCTGAAGAAACGTTTCTTTATTTCAAATGTCGCGCAGACTATTAATGGTAAATATAAATTATGTATTATTTTATTAGTGTCTAAATGCATTCAATTGTATTGGACTTCTTGTACTAGACTGGAGAAATATAAATATACTAAAATATTTAAATTTAAAACATCCAAGAACCAAAACCAAACAAACTTGCGCTAGTCACACAAAATATTTACCCATACCGGGAATCGAACCTGGTACCGCTAGCTTTGTAGGCAGGGTCACAACCAACTAACAATACCTACGTACTCGTATTTCTACAGCCGCGGCTGCCATGACGGTGCCCATGGCGGTTCACTGGACAACAGAAACGTACGGTTCCCGAGGGACCCTCATTATGATCTCAGCGGTATCCTTACAAACGTTTGTAGGGTCCGCTCTTATACAACCGGTGAAATGGCACAAGAAGAAAGTCTATATTACTTCTGGTATTCAGTTTAAATGATCCTAATAGTTATTATAACCAAAGATTTGACATTGTGTGAAAGCAACACTTAATAAGGGGTTGTCCATTAATCACGTGATCTTTTTTTAGCATTTTTTAACCCCCCCTCCCCCATTGGTGATACGTAGTGAGGTTTAAGACCACCCCCCCTCCCCCTTCTCAACATCACGTGTATTTTTAGTACCTACAACGAATCTTAAAATTTTCTGAATATTATCTTAATTTAAATACAGGTATAAACTATAATCTTATTTTATTCTGAAATTAAGGACCATAATAAGGAGTCAAGGTCACTACACGCCGCACCGTGCCGCTTAATATTTGTTTAAAAATCGCGCGTTTGACGTAAAAATAAATACACGAGATATCTTACTACACCCCCCCTCCCCCTTGTGTTATTTTCGTGATTTTTATCAAACCCCTCCCCCCCCTTTCAAGCCTCACGTGATTAATGGACAACCCCTAAGCAATAGTGTTTTAGGCAGAGACTCAATAGAGCTTCTTGAAAAAGGATGTGAAAAGCTTGAAAATTCTCAATCTGTTACGGACTTGGAACAACCCAAAATGGTCCTTTCACTTAACACTTCTAAAGTGGTTGATGATACCAACTGTGATGATTCATCTTCAATACGCAAAGAAAATATCGTGCTACAGTAAGTATTTATTTGGTATTTGATCAAAGAAAAAGTTTTGCCTGTAGGCATACTACCCATTACCTATTACAGATTTGATTGGCTTTTTAGAAATTTTCGGAAAATATTAAATCTCATTTTTCATTTACTGGTCATAAAATAAGACAAACTAACAATTTCACTAGGTTAAAATAACACCCTCTCATTATATTTTAGTAATAATCCAGTGAAACACTTTTATTGTTGTGAATGAAAAACACTTTTCTTTTGCGACAACCTTCTTTCGGTTACCTGAAGTGGGCTTTGTTTCGCAGGACGTACATCAAAGACATCTTCGACTGGCCTTTCCTCAAGACGTACCTGAGAACTTGTACGTGCTTAGGATTGCCGTTGAGTTTAATTTCGGACGTGATGTTTACTACATTTTTACCTCAAGCACTTTATTTTTATGACTGGAAAAAGGTAAATTGAATTGTTTCATAAATTAGGATATCTGCATAAAAGAGCTAACGATCAAGTCATTCAGTTGAATCTGGAGTAAGGCTGCGTATCTACCGTAGCGGAGCGTGGCAGCTGAACGGTGAGCGAGAAAAAGATCCACCAATAGGATCACTTTATTAGCCTCGTGCAGCGCAGTTCTCCTATTGGTGACTTTTTCCTCGCTCACCGCCCCGCTGCCTCACTCCGCTCTAGTGGACAAGCAGCCTTACTTGAAAAGGAGCACTTTAATTTATCAATGTATGTTTTTAAGGAGGACGTTGCATGGGGTCTATCAATTCTAGCGTTCGGGGATCTCACCGCAAGAGTGGTTCTTATGGTAGCAAGCGCCTGGTTGGTAAAACTTGGCAATCGTCTCATTTACATCATTGGGATGGCAGTTGACGTATTAGCAAAATTAAGTATGAATATTAAATTGAAGACTTACGTTAGATCTGCTTTCTCCTTCCTTCTTACTTTTTATTCATGTATTTATTTTATTTATTGAGGAAAACAAACAGCATAGTACATAAAGTACATGACAAAAATGGGTAGCTCGCAAGCCAACAAAATTTTCACTAATGTACACATACACATTTGAAATCAGATTCACACAACACACATTCTGGAATAGCACTGATTAAATCTGTCGACTAAACTATGTCTTAAATTAGACAATTTAGTTTTAGGCTATTTAAACGATGTGCACGTAGAACCGGGTTCATTATCAACTATTTTTAAAACACATTATACAAATCATTCAATTTGATATTTCTCTTTAACATTTTTTCATTTTTTATAACCAAAAACTGCAACGTACATTTCGGTTGATCTTTAATATTTCATTGATATTGTGATATATTTATTTTCAGTTTGGTTGTGGACTTCGAATGCGTGCCTATCCTACATAACATTATTCCTAATAGGATGTTCTCGATGCATTCTCTTGGTTTTGTTCCCGTTGGTGATCTCTGATGCCGTCCCTCCAGAGAAATATACGTCAGTGTTTGGGTTGTGCATGTTTATATATGGATCGATTGGTATAACACTTGGTCCTGCTATTGGTAAGTTAAAAGGATTATCTAAACTAAACAATGGATGGATGGCACGTAGAAACGTGCACATCGCTTAAATAGCCTAAAATTAACTAAAACTAAATTGTTTAATTTTAAGACATACCTAGTTTAACTGAAGCGAACCGAGGGCGGGTCGCTTGTTATTTTTATCCCTTTCTGGAAAAGTTTGTGATGATGCGTGAATTGATCGTGAATTTGATTACGTATTCATTTCCATTAAGTAAATAATTGTTAACAATTATTTGCACGACCGTATAGGCTGCGCCGGAAAGGGATAGAAGAAATTCGTGTAATACCATCGCCCACACTGTTAACTGGCCAACGGTAGACCTTATGCCTTTTGTAATAAGGTCCACCGATGTTCAGTTAAGAGTGTTGCTGTTAGTACCTACTTAAAATAGAAATTGAAAACCTGAATACTCGCTTAGTAATGCTAGTAGCGTATTAACTTATCAGCGACTTGTAACTCATGCGTTTTTGTAGGCGCAGTACGCGATGCAACGGGAGACTACAGAGCCATGTTCTGCGTTCTCGTGGCAATCATGGCTGCCGTCACCTTGGCTTGGGCCCTCGAAATGTACCATCAGGGGAAGAAGAAGAACGCGTACCCTCGACACGTTATACGTCAAGATTAGATAATTTAATTGATTTAGAAAAATTACATGTGTGTGGTCGAGGTGTACAGTCAACGTCAAAAGTAAGTGATCAAAATGAACATTTCAAAACAACACGTTTGGTGTAACAGATTATACCAAAGTGTCATTTTAAACTGAATATTTAATAAGTCAAAAGAAAATTATCATAAACGATATCATAACTGTCTCTTTACAAGAAATTTCAATAAAGAATGATGAAAATATTTTTTTACCTGTGTCAAGTGTCAAACAATACAAAATCAAAATTTCATAATCTCTAAATGAAAACTAGAGTAATTACGGCAGTAGAAAAGGATTTATTTAAAATGTTGCAAAAGAAATCGAAACGAAGTTATACAAACTTATTTCAAACCTTGACGGAAATGAGAGATACGAACAGTTGTTTCGCGTGTTTGTCTAACGAGAATAACTGACATTAACCGAACGTCTGACTTGTATTCCAAGGTGGTCTTGAGAGGTCATAAAGTCCCAAAAATTCATATGATCACTTACACATGATAGTTTAGTAGTATTACTGACTATTGCTTTTCTAGAGAATCAGTTTAATTTGAAACACTCAGTACTTGATGACTTAAATAGTTTGAATGGCTGTCACTTACTTATGACACATTACGAGTTAATTTACTTATGCTAAACTACAATAATTAGAGACATTTGAATAAATTTATTGTACATACTATTTTGAAACCCTATAACATCAGTTTCTTTTGCCGTTGACTGTACCATCAGGGGGAGAAATAATGTGTCAACAGTAGATTACGTCAAAATTAGATAGTTTTATTTATGTAGAAAAATAATTGTGCGATGTTACAATAGCTTTTTAATTGGTGTAATGTGAAAGGAAAAGACAGTATTTACATATAGTTTTCGTAATATGTTAAGGCCTTTATACCTCTGGTTCTTATCACATTTAACTCTATGTTTATTTGAACTTATTACCTACCAAAATTTAACATCGACTATTAAAACAAATTATAGGTCTCCAAATTAAGTATTAATAAATGGAATATGAGAAAATAAACATTACATTTTCCTTTTACAAATATAATGTCTGTTGCGGAATATTTACTTAGACGCCACCTAACCTAAATAATAACATGTTATTGCTATGATAAGGAGGCAGTTTACTTTTATTTTTTAAATAAAACACGACTATTGTTTTTTCATATTCGAACAGTTCGATTCCTGGTTAAGGATGAAGTTTTTTTTTTTGAAAAGCCAATAATGCTGTTTTTATTGTTTTTAAAATAAAAGTAAGTCTCATTTGCGTAGAACTTGCTATTTCCAATATTTGAGGTAGTAGCTGTCCATTTGGCGTTCGTTTTTCCCATACTGTCTACTCGTAGGTTCTGTCAGCCATCGGTTATTGAGGAAACTTCCGGGAAAAGGGAAAAATAGAAAGCTACCATACACACAAATAATTTTCGATGAATACGAGTATAATAATTAATTAGAAATACTACCGATGTTGATTATTTCTTATATTTCAGACAGATTTTGATAACATTGAATTAGTAAAAGATATCTAAAATTCGATTATTTCTCCCATTGTACGCAGGTATGTGACAAATTATGAACGTCTAGAAGTAAACACAATTCATCAAATAATGTTCAACTGCTTATACATAAAAAGTTATTTATATGACCTATTTCGAATATTCGGGGAACCTAGACCCTGCAATTGGGCATATACACTCGCGAGCAAAAAAATCGACTCAAGCTGCACGCTTGGGTTCTCCGTCCAGTATTTCTTGACCCATCCATGATATATTAATAAAAATGGTATCAAACGAAAGGTGATAATGTAACGATAAAAAAAATGAAAAACCGTGGAAATCCATCCACGATTTTTCAAGTTATGCCTTATTTTCCGATATGTGGGTCATTTACTCGTTCCGAAACGTACGAGTTGTGCCCCCTTTGACCCCTATAAATAAGGGGGTGGAGGGGGAAATGTCATCAGTCACTTATCAGAAGTTGACCGGTACACATCTCTGCTAACGACCCTACTCAGAAGCCTTGGAGAAAATGGATACCACCATGACTGAAGCCGCCCAAGTCGTGGCCTTGCTGGAAGAGGGACACAACCAACGCTTTGTGGCTGACCAGCTGAATTTAAGCCAGTCAGCAGTATCCCGAGTCTACCGACGGTATCGGGAGACTGGGCCCTTGGTACGAAGACCAGGTTCTGGCCGCCGGAGGTGCACATCTGAGAGGGATGACCGCTTTATGGTCACTACCTCTCTCAGAAATCGGCACCAGACCGGCGTTTCAATCCAGCAGCATCTTCAGGATGTAAGAGGGGTTACTGCCAGCGAGTGGACAGTAAGGCGAAGGCTTAAGGAAGCTAACCTGACCCCGAAACGGCCCGCCACGGGCCCCAGACTGCTCCCACGTCACCGCCAAGCACACCTGGAATTTGGTCATCAGTACAAAAACTGGACCATTGAGCAATGGACCCCAGTTCTTTTTTGCGATGAGTCCAGGGTGTGCTTGAATGGCTGTGACAGACGGGGGAGGGTCTACAGGAGGTCAGGGGAACGGTACGCACAGTGCTGTTTCAGGGAAACAGTTGCCTATGGAGGGGGTTCCGTCATGGTGTGGGCGGGCATTTCCATGGAAGGGCGTACCGAGCTCGTTGTTGTACCTGGTGGGGGCCGTGGCGGTGGTTTGACCGCTGCCAGGTACATCACCGAGATCCTTGAGGAGCATGTTGTTCCTTACGCCGGTTTTTATGACGAGGGGTTCGTCCTAATGCAGGATAATGCCCCTTGTCATACCGCAAGGATCACTCGGGCCTACCTTGCCGAGGTCGGCATACCCACCATGGACTGGCCAGCTCTCAGCCCGGACCTGAATCCCATTGAGCATGTCTGGGACTACCTGAAAAGACAAGTTCGGAAGAGAGAACCAGCTCCGTCAAATGTTACGGAGCTGAAGGCAGCTCTGCAGGAGGTGTGGGATGTCATCCCCCAGGAGCTTCACAAAAAGCTCATCAGATCGATGAAAAACCGCCTGGATGCTGTGATAAGGGCTAGGGGTGGAAATACAAAATATTAAATTAACAAATACAATCTTATATTTCTTAAAATGCCGTTTATTTCAAGACTTCCTTTTAATTTACATAGTATTTTTTTTATTCGTCTTTGCAAAACCTGGCCCCATCAGTTGTGGAACCTGGCATGACTGAAAATTATACATTTTTGAAATCTTTACTTTATCAGCTTTCGTTTGATACCATTTTTTTCAAGATATTTTGGATGGGTCAAGAGATACTGGGCGGGGAACCCAAACGTGCAGCTTGAGTCGATTTTTTTGCTCGCGAGTGTACATACTACAAAGGTGATTGATGTCTTTATTATTTACACCTGGTGATAAATTAATAATCAGTGTAATTAATAATCAATCTACGTAAGTGCACCCCATCACTCAAATTGACTAATAAAGTCCTTTACCGCTTTTGAACCTTAGTGTCATACCAATAGAGTCGAAAAGTAGTAAACAAGTAACTTGTTGAACTACTCGTATACATAAATCATGCCGTCACAACTAATAGCGCATAATTTTGTAAGGTCGCCTCAAAAGTTTTGCCACAAAAATGTTTTATAATGATTTAGGTAAGTACCTAATAGTTGATATGCATGATGATCGCTTTTCAAAAGTACGTTCACGTACTGTACAGTAGAACCCATAAGTAGATGTACATTTTAGTACCTTGTCGCAAAAACTGATTATACTGAGAGTTATATGAGTTTAGTAAGTCAATGGCTGCGACAAGGTAGTAAAATGCTGAGCTACTTATAAGTTCGACCGTAACTATCTATATAAATAATGGAAAATTGGTTTCTTTATATGAGTGCATGTATAAAAAAGTTGCGACAAGTAAGACCGGGATTTTGTGCGTAAAAAACCCTATAGTAATATATCAACTCATATTACTTATTTTATCTATAAGAATGTACCATTTGTGACCTACTTACCTCTAGTTGCAAAACACAGCAACATTTATTTATCACTCTCTGTGTGTTTTGCAAATTTTATTAATATCGCCTACATTTCTCGGAATTAATTGGCCTTCTGAGGTGGAAATCTTCCATTGAACGAAACGTAAACAAAAACAACATAGTAAACAAACTATTTTAGAGGTCAATTTTAGAAATTCAAAGCATAGAAAGATATAGAAAGCAATCGACAACCTTAATTGGTTAATACTGTTACTAAAATGAAAAAAAAAACATGCGCACATTATATTCAACATTGACACTTTGTTAAATACTAAAAACCGCAATAATAAAAAGTGTTTAACCAGTGCGTGTTACCGGTTATGACGTACGCATGTGAGACAAGGACACTAACTACTGGGATGATCCACAAGCTCAAGGTGACACTGCGTAACATGGAGCGCGCTTTACTCGGCGTAACGCTCTGCGACCGAGTCCAGAACGAGCTCATCAGACAACGCACGCAAGTGGTTGACCTGGGCCACTGAGTCACCAACTTCGCCAAGTTAAAGTGGGCTTAGGCCGGGTACGTGTGCCGACGACACGACGAGCGATGGAGCAAGCGCGTTCTGGAGTGGAGACCCCGGCTAAACAGGAGAAGTGTGGGCAGACCTGCCCGTTGGTCCGAAGATATTAAGGAGACAGCAGGCCCAGTCTGGACAAGGGAAATCGAAAACCTTTCTGAATAGAACAACGGTGGGCGAATACATGGTGATAGAGAAGAGGAAGATGATTCGCAATAATGTCACTATTCAAGAAATGTTTTTTTCGTATTTTACTTAGAGTCCTGTCGAAGTCAACGTGAGATGTATTTATCTTGTATATCTGCAGTGACATACCGCTGCGACATTAGATGGTAATAATTAATGAATAACGTTTTAGAGTATATTTAAAGTACTTGTCTCGTAAACAATGTTATCATTGTGGTCGCGACCTGCTCCACGCAAGATAACTAAACACTTCCCTGTTGTTTAGATAAATAGAGCTTTAACAGGCAAACAATGCTTTCCTTAGCAAAATATTATCTATATTATTCATTAGTCGGAATAATAATATTTATTTAATTCTAGAAGCGAGTATAAAAACATGTATACCTCCTCCACTCGATAAAATTTTAAGAGCTATAAAGGCGAACTTTTTAAGTGGCACCCGACCTCGCTTCTGCACAGAAGCAAAAAGCGTCATAAAACATCGCGTGCATTAAGTCATAGATAAAACTTTATGAAGCATTTAGTTTTTGCAATACTGGCTAGTTACTACTAGTTTGGGGATTAAAAAACTACCAAACTGGTCCTATGTTAGACTTAACATCTGAAGTATAAAAAACTCTGCAACTCTGCTATTAATTTGTCTCTGATCCTACCGGGAAGAGTACACAATGAAGGTACCTACTGTTTATTTTATTATACGACAAATAATTCTGGTTTTAACTCTACTGAACCACTTTAAACGTAGTATTTAAAAGAAGATCAGCTGTAGCAGTAGTTTTATAGTTGTTTATGTGACTACTGGAGCATAATGCATTATTATGTGGATAGTCGCATATATAACTTTACCTACATGCATATCATAACTTTTCTACCAGATTGTCAGAAACCGTATCTATGGTTGCCTTGTAGGTATATTAATGTTTTCATGAAAGTATCGGTTACCGATACTTTAATGTGAACATCAATATGCAACCACATCGACAACCGATACTTTAATGACATGCAATACTTTATTGTTAACGTTAAATTACAACCACAGATAAAAGTTTCTTAATACAGGCCATTTGCTTATCGTTTCTGAACATATTGTAGAAAAGTTATGATATGGATGTAGATAAAATCTTTAATAAACTAGCTTTAACCCGTGACTTTGAATGGTAGAAAGTTGGACTTTGTGCCTTTCTTAAAGTATTGTGCGAGGCACCTAAACCGGTCAGGGAAAGTTCATGAGACATGCATTATCGAATGAATAATTGAAATTGAGAGGGTTTCCTTTAGAATCCCTAATAATTTTTGTCCTAACAAATCTTTTGTCCGAATTTTCATGTGCCCTAAACTGGTATTCAGATGAGTCAGGCAACTTTTTAAGTTTTCTAATTATATCTGCGGTTCGGTTGTTCGGTTAAATTAGGGATGTATTATAACAACTCAAAAAAAAAAAAAAATTAGCGGATATGGCTTTAGAATAAACAAAAATTCGGAGAAACGATGCACTAAGACAAATGATTATTAGGGATTCCATAGGGGAACCAAATTAAGTATATAAATTCGTGACTGTACTTAGTAAACAAAATGATAATATTATTACTTCAGTGTGAATTAAATAAATTTTTCTCAAACATGCTCGGAAAAAACGGTTTTCCGATTGAAACACAAGGACGGAAAGAGCCTCATTTTACTCCTAGGAGTAAAAAAACCATATGAAAACACTTTCCGTCCATGTCCACATATTTCTTAAAATTGCTGTCAATTTGCATACAAAATCAAAAGGACCAAGACAAAAATTCCAAACAGCCAAGGTAACTGCTCGCTTTTTTAGCACAGTGCGTGTGTTTCTTTTTGAATTTGCATTCCAATGTATATGGTTAGTATTTAAAAACAATTGACAGTCGGTAACATTCGTTCATTCTGCATAATATAATTGTGAAACCGAATATTAAACTATTTGTTGTGTTCGTGAAATAAATAGACAAAATAAAAAAAATAGACAGAGACACGTTCCGTTTTATAACCAGTTGAAATAGACCTTATGCGGACGAATTTGCGAGCACATCTAGTATGTAACATTATGTTTCTATAGATATTATAAAATAAACCTTGACTTACTTGTTCTGTAGATATATCTTTTTAAACATTTGAAAAAGTTAATGTGTTCAGTTTTTTTTAACAAACTTAAGACCAATGAAAAAGTCGGGAATTAGTAAATTTACGATACAGAAAAGGGTCATAGTGCTAACTGAGATTTACAATTATAAAAAAAATACCTGCGGAACCAAAACTGTTTTTCCAATATAATTTAACGAAACAGCGTCGTATTAACTTATAATAATGAGTAAATAATTGTTGAAACATATTCTGCTTAATTTAAAACAACTCAACAAACTCTCTCTGATAACGACGTTAAAATGACTCCGCTGTGGTACAGATATTGTTTTAATTATAGTTTAAACTTAATTAGGATCAGCGCTTGATACTCGTAAAAAAGTATCACAAAAAAAAAATATTCTAAATTCTCCGTGATATGTTAAGATAGGTACTTGAGGAATGTTTAATTTTAAATGATTACATACATACATACCTTCACGCCTTCATTCCCAGAGAGGGGTAGGCAGAGCTACAGAATTACCAACAACTCTAAAAACTTGTTGATAACTCTGTAACCACAATTTGCACAAGTAGGCTAAGATGTTTAACAGTGTATATTAGTGACAGGTAGCAAGCCCATCGCCTAACAGTACTACAAGCCTTTATTCCCTTAGTCGCCTCTTACGACTTCTACGGGAAGACATGGAGTGGCACAATTCTAAGCCGACAACCACACGGCAAATATATTTAAATCATTCAGCATTTGAACTCAATATCTAATACAGATACGTCCATTCATAACAACTTTCTGTCAAGTATGTCAGTTATTTTCCATGCATTTATCTGCCTAAGATTGCAACCTGGGTTTTCTTGTGATTTTAATTTAGCCAAAACTTTTTTTTGATAGGAAGTCTGAAATGTGTTTGGGCACCAACGTTACAAAATCTTGCAACTAGTATTCTAGGCAAAGTTGAGGAAAAAGGATTCATAAACGTGGCTCAGAAATACATGAGATGGAAAAAAGTTGCGAGGCTGCCCAACTGTTTCACTTTGCGTCAAATGAAGAGGAGTTTGCGTGAAAAATTAACAACCGACCGAGGGGGAGGGGACTCATAAGAAGAATAATTCTAGCACAATGACTAGCACAGTAGGGATACCATCTTATTTCGTAGGGTTAGAACGATCATTATTTTCTAGTATAGTTAAAGTTTTCAGGATTTTCATAAAATAAACTTAACCTAAGCCCTAAGCCTCTTAAGGTTTGAGAAAAAAAATGCACCTCTAACTTATAAAAGTTAGGTAAGTAAATGAAACAGTTGGATGGCTGGCTACGCGGTTTCTATCTTGAAATTGCAAAAGTCATAGGGCTCCAGGGCGCATCTACCATCTTGCGTGCTCGTTTGAAATCCATTATATTTATAAAAAAACCTAACAGACAGACGCACGACTCTCCGTAGATTTAGTTTGAATTATTTGTAAAGGCTAATGTATTGTTTGTCACGTTACTCGGTTTGGGTTTTCCAGCAAGATATAGAATTACGTCAAACAAACTTTGGATACAACGCATTGTGTTTGACAATAAGCCGAAATTAAATAAGGTTATTTTAGATGTTAAGTTAGAATAACAACAGCAAATGGAGTAAGGCGAACCGTGATTTTGAGACGCTTTTAACGCGGTATCTTTATTTGATGTACAAATTGCGTCACATAAAGGCCATAGTCGGCTTTTCAAAGTAAATCGGCCCTTATATCAAGTTGACTATGTTTTTTATTGGCGAGCACCTTTTATAATGAGAATTATATTTTATGCTGAATATATCAACATCTGAATTGTGACAGTTTTTGACTTATGAATTTTTTAATACATTCTTTTCGAGATTTGTTTCAAATTTTGAAATAACGTTTTTTATTTAGATTCGCGCTGACAAGAAAAATACTAATACTGGTCTAAATGTAACAGTACGTGTATAAATAATGATAAGTGTAAAATGATTGAAACATACATACATGAACGCCTTCATTCCCAGAGCGGGGTAGGCAGAGCTAAATAATTATTAACAACTCTAACAACTCTACATAAATCACACATATCAAGAAAGTTTCTCAATGTCAATAAGAATCACAATACTCGAACCAACTACGAATTCACTTGAGCTGAATGAACTTTATCTTGGATTCCCGACGTACCAAAGCAACAACAGTCAAGGAAACGATAGAAATTGAAAGGATCGTTCAGTCCCGAGCGTCAGTTGTTTTTTTCTCGTAAAATATTTCTCAAGGTCGAAAGCGTAGATATCTTTAGTAAAAACACCTCAAGGTCGAAGAATAATGGACACGGACCAAAATGGACACTTGATTCCTATTTTGCAGAAGATAAGGGTTACTCATTTGTTTTGCAACGTTCCTATCAGCTATAAGTGTCCCTCATTGGTGCCGTCACCCTATAAATAATGAACAAATCGGACAATAAAATTGATTGTGTTTCCCGTCTATTCCTGGATTGGTTTTGCAATAAATAGTTTTGGAATAACCATAGACTGTAAAACTATGGTGTAACCCAATTTGGCAAGGTTCTTGACTATTGTCTCTACTATTCAATTGATTGTAGTTTTCCGGTTACCTTTTTTTTTAAAGTTATTATTAATGGAAAACGCGCACACAGGTTAGTAGAATCTGTGACCTATAGATATTTGCATTCTCATGACGACAAACTTAAGATCGTAATCCTAAAACAGTAAATGCGTTGCAAACCCTGCTAATATGGAATGCCTCTATGCTAGTAATTTCACAGGTGGTCCTATCTCCATACCGGAACACAACAATGCGAACACTACCTACTGCTTGACAGACCCACCACAAGGTCCATCAGCACTAAAAATATATTCATAAAGTAATCAGTGTTTTAGGTTACCTGTTCAAGCGAAAATTAACGATTATGTTATGATTCATTGTGATTACATAACATTGCAATATTATTTTGCGTAAAAGACATAGTGTTCCTTATATTAGGTACCTACATGATCAGATCAGTACTGAAACCGGTTACAAGCGGATCGAGCTGCTGTTAAAGGCGTTTCCACAAATACCTACTTCATTTTATTCTGATTGACTACTAGAACTTGATTATAACTTGGCTAAGGTTAATTAGCTGCCTTATTATAGTTGACCCTTGATATGGTGATAAATGATAATTTGCAGAGAAACGAAATTACTTGTAAAAGTGCCCGTGCGGCCTACATACTGAATAAACATCTTTTTTACTGTTTTTTTTTTGTTTTGTTACTTTGGTCTGGTCGTCTAATATTGATCCCCAGGTTTCATAACGTTAAAATTAGTCACTTTTCGTGAGTGGCAAATGTATTTTTTATACCCGGAGTAACCAGTCAGCAAGGGATGAAATACACCTATTTCACATAAGAAAGGCACCTATTTTACTCGACCAAAGCGAGAGCGCCAATATTTCGAGTATCAAATAAATGGTGACTTTCACCCGAGGTAAATACTCCACTTTTCATGTCCACTATCACGAAACTTGTCAGTAAAAGTCAATAAAAAAAGAATCAGTGTTCGATTTCAATAAGTTGCATTTCTTTTTTGTTAATACTAATTAATGCTCCCTGTCCTGCAGATAGTGTTTTATTATTTTACTGTGGCTTACCAGAAACACTGTGACAGAGTGGCCATCTACAGCTGACACCAATCTTTAGATGACCACTCTGTCGTGACATTCTATGAAAAACAATATTATTAAAAAACACGATTATTTAGTACTAATAGATAAATAAAAATATGGGCGTATATTAAAATGGAACATAAAATTATCAATACTCTAATGAGACACTTACTAGGATGAGAAACAGGCTATTATCGTTAAAAAAGAAGAACGACCCAAGTACGGAACCCGTCGTGTGCGCGCGGGTTTAATTCTCAATTGGCCGATTATTTTACTAACTAGCGATCCGCTCAAGTTAAGTTGGAAGTTAAGAAACGGTATGATATGATAGTAACATGTGTAGCAATTTACTCTCTAGATTTTGAGTAATCATTTGCATGCCTACGTCAACATAATTAATACCCTTTACTTGTTTATCTATGAACATGATGTTTAGCTAAATAAAACATTTATTTATTCGATCATAAATGGAACCAGCGCGCAATCTTACGATTATCGTACAAAACAAACAATTGCTTAATTTATTTTTCATTACATTTGTGCTTATTGATGTACAAATTCCGACATCGATGCTACCTTGCACTTAAATTTGACACGCCAGTTTAAACTGAAATTGAAACTATATTTGACCTTTATTCGAGCGGTACTGGCGCCCCGGGTAGGTACGAGTACCAACTATTTTATCAAAAAACACGTTTCAACGAACGTTACGAACGAACAGAGAAATTTAATTTCATCGAAAGGCACAAGCATGAGTTTCGTTTTTGGTAGCTACAAGTCCTAAACCTAACCTAACTTATGTACTTACGTAATTAATGTTTAAGATAAACTGAAAATATCATGGTTTCAGCAGAAAATAGCGTTCAATGATATTAAATTAGATTAAGGTGATATACAATCGATAAAATGAAATTCTATAAAATGATGGGTTACCATTGGCGACTTTTCAGTTCGTATCAAAACCCATCCAAGTCCAGTAGGCTATACTACAGTAACAGTTAGTAGTTACAATCATGCCGTACTCAATTGTGTAATTTATTTTTTTACCTTCTTAAATAAAAGAACTGTTTAAATGCAGCCTTTAGACAAAAAGTAGGTGAAGCTAAAATTTTATAAATATTTAATTATTATTCCGTTGTTACCAAATGCGACCCGCAAAACTATGCACTCATAAGGGTTCACATTTTGCCTCCGGAACCATGATAATGACCGTCTAAGACGCAACAGAATGTTGCTTGTACATACAAAATACGATATTCAGTGGTCAATAGGGCATTCTGAGACGTCGCTCTATCAAGTGGTCACTACAACGGGGACCGCCGCGCACATTCCGTTATATAGTAACCGATCAATAAATAAACGCGCCGTTTACTGATAATGTATCGATCATAAATCATTTACCAAGTAACCGATACATTGTAAATTACTACAGATATAATAATAACGAAGAAGCTTCAAGGTTACCCGTGAATCTGGACTCAGCTTTCTGCTGTGCGGGTATCAGTTGTTTGTTACCGGTCGTGGGAATACCGAGGCTTTTGTTTACGCTGCCTATAGCAAGCATTCTCAATTGCGCCCATAAAATTTAAGCCATAGATTAAACAACGCCGCTGACTTTTGTTTTACGAGACCACCTAGGATGATATAAAGAGTTGGCTGCCTCAGAAGCGCAACAATCGAGTGCGTTAAACGGAACGATACATTAGTCAAATACTCAAGTGATCATGAGTGTGAAGGAGAAGTACAGTATTTGTAGCAGTAACAGTGACGAGCAGAAATATGACCTGGTGCCGCCGGAAGGGGGCTGGGGGTACCTCGTGTGTATCGGGCTGTCGGTTATTTTTGTAAGTTTTTTTTATGTTTCAAACGTGACTAAAATAAAAAAGTGGAGTGTCTTAAGTTAAGTTATCAGTGTTCTCACTGCATTTTAAATGGGATAGTGTGAGACCTAAATTTTAAACGAAAAAGTCACGAATTTATACGATAAGGTAAAATGAACTCTGACACGTGAATGTTTTTACTAAATCAAAGTATATTATTTTTTAAAGTACACAACACAGTTTCGTTTTTTTTATAAGACGGATGTTATGGTTTAAAAAAAAGTAAGTGATCAAAGGTACCTATTAAAAGTTAAACACGAAAGGAAGTTACAATATAAATATTAAACAGGAAATTAATTTGAATGTCCAAAGATTTTTTTAAATAGATATATATAATTAATATCAATTTATTATTTATATATTTATTAACGGTTAGATAGTTAAAATTGGCATAAATTATGTACATGAATAAATCAGTTTCCCGTTCATGTAATTTGTGGGAAGCTTATTTTTTTACACTAATTGACGAGATTGAAGATTGATTGTTAGAGTTGTTTGTAATTATGTAACTCTGCTTACCCCACTCTGCGATGAAGGCGTGACGGTATGTATGTACCTAATTGTCAAGATGCGAAACGAACGAATCATAAACGATGCAACTTGTAATTAATTTTGTTTCTAAAGAGGGTTGAATAAAACTTAATTATAAAAATAATTACTATAGCAAGAAGCAAGGCATTTTTAATGTGGTAATTAATAATTTGAAGTAAAAAACCTCGCTTCACGATTTGTATTAATGAAAAGTCAAAGAAACAAGGTTATACTACTCGGTAAAACCATATCGCGTTTGTGATGTAATCGTATTGTTTTTAACTCGGCTGCTATTACAGTCAAAATAGGAACCATCAAAATGCTGACACTACGATAACATGTCCAAAGCAATGTGGTTTTTACGAGTAAAATAGTACTACAGTATGATGTAAAAAGTTGTCCCAAAATTGCCATGACAAGTTCCTGTCAGAACTCCATTGAGTCGCCCGCAGACGTGTCGGGATAGGATTGAAAAGTTTTATTCCACATTTTGTGTGACGACTTCGCTGCTAACCAAAGCAGAAAGCAGTATTAGTGTACGAATATCATACACATACGACCTTTTAGTTTGGAAGGCGGCTCTACACCGCAGAGTAATGCAATGTCGCATCCACGTCCAAAATGCCAAAACTAAAATTAGGTATCATATTTCACACGTAAGTAGAATTGGGCTTGTTTGTAGGATTACCGTGCGCGGTATTAATGTTTTGTGCAATTTAGTTTGCGTAAGTATTTTCGTATATACTTAATTAGTTTTTAACTATTCCGCTAAATGGGTAGCATACAAATATACACGTAAATAAATTAGAGTACATAATATATATTAACTGTATTTATTAAGTTATTGAATTATCGATTAAGACCTAGGTACTAAATAAAAAACTCTGTCTGACTCGCTCCGTAATATTCTTGTATCGTTTCATAATTTTTTTTCATTCGTTTCGTTCATCATAAACAACCAGCTGACAGACAGATGGACGGACCACGGAGGCTTAGTAATAGGTTACCTACTGTAGGCACCCTTTTGATTACGGAACCCTAAAAATGAAGACACGTATTCTTGTAGAATTAGTACTGATTGATTACGATGAATATACTTCCATAAAAACTTCCTATAAGTGTTGTAATCGTTTTCAATTTGGTTTAGTTGATATCAATATTAAATTATCTAATTTTATTGTAATTACTAATTGGTAATTACCAGTGATCGGATTTCACGGTGCAACACTGCGGGATATAGAGTAGAAATCTTAATATGGATATGACTAAAATCCCGGGATCTGGTTCGAAAAGAAAATGCGAAAATATTTATAAATAGGCATTAGGATAGGATTTTACACGTGGAAAGAAATCGATTAAACATAATTATAAAATATTGCGAAAATAATTGTATGCTATTTCAATGTCATACAAACTAATAAAATATAATATCTGTGTGTAGTGCGTTGAACTGATAATGCGTACCGTATTATAAATTTTATTAATATTCATACCCAAAGACTATTTGGCAGATCAATTTTAAACAGAGTATAATAAAAACTAACTTTTTAATTTTTTTACATACCTAAATTACTTTTGTCAAAATATTTAATTTACACGTTTAAATTGTATTGAAATTTATTTGAAGTAATAAAATCAGAATACTATTTAACAACATAAGTCCCGGAACCCCGGGGCATATCCATATTAGCATAATGTTTGAGGTCATTCACCCCGTGTTGCACCGGGATATCCGATCATTGGTAATTACATAACATGAATCAACCTCCCACTGCGTTATTTTATCTGCAAACACGTGATTTTTCCCGAGTTCGGGTTACGATTATGATTGGATAGAAACAGAGCTAGCATTCGTATCTTTACTAAAAAGATAGTTAAATATTTATTTACTACTTTTTTTTTTACCTCAACTCATTTGAAGCCTTGTATTTATAACTACCTACATAATAATAAAATGGACTAGTAAACAGCAGTGGCAAGGGTCCGTCCGGATCGCTACCACCAGTAAAGTCATCAGTGGCCTGCCAGAGACCAGTAATCGACCTTATATGAGTGCGAAGAGTGGGAAATATATCTTTCGTACTCTTCCCTCTCATACAAAGTATAGACAGAGATAGGTTTCTATTAACTATTTTATCGAAAAACCTTTTAATCGCAGAATTTTGATTTCATCGGAAGATATTTTTTTGCCGCATGACTTAGTTTTTTGGTAGTCACAAGTGTAACGTTTTGTTTTTTGTCGGAGAGGAAATGTCATTACGCATCGTTCCCTTTGGCTAAAGGAGGGGAGGGGGGGGGGGGGGGCATGACGGACTTTCGACCACGTCAATCTCAGAGCTGAGAAATACCTACTTACATAGAAAACACCCAAAACTCAGAAACAAATACTCGCTCATCACAAAAATTTGCTTTGATCGGGAATTTAACCCGAAACCACTAGCTTTGTAGGCTAAATTCGTCGTCAGTTTTAATAACGGAGGACAGATAGGGCTATCCATAAAATATGTTTTTTTTTGTTGCAGATAGCAGGCACCGCGCACCAGCCGGTATTCGGGTTCATATACAATGACTTCCTGGACGAGCTTGGGGTGGGGACAGGAGCGGTCACCGTCGTTTACGGCGTGTTCCAGGTCACTATGGCATTAGCAGGTCAGACACTAGGATTTTTTATCAAAATTTTACTCATTTTGGACATGATATTACATTTACAAGGACAAAAATTATGGTAAACAAATAGTAATATTTTTGTCAGATATTCTTTAAAACACTAAATTATGCGTCTTAAATGCTAAATAGCAGAAATAAAACTGTCTAGTTAACTGTTAAAATAATCAGCACATTTGATAATATACAATGAATACCATTGTTATGTAATCTTTCTTCTAATATATAAAATTTCCATGTCACAATGTTAGTTACCGTACTCCTCCGAAACGGCTTGACCGATTCTTATGAAATTTTATATGCATATTCAGTAGAACTGAGAATCGGCTACTATCTATTTTTCATACCCCTAAGTGATAAGGGTGGTCCACCCCAAAAATTTTCATTTATAGCAAATCAACGTTTGCCGGGTCAGCTAGTTGTATATAAAAAGCAAATCATGGAATTTTATAATGATACTTATGCTCAAGTTTCGTAATAAAACCGTGCATATTAAAACTGAGCATGGTCAGCTGCGTGATTCTATAAAGGCGAAGAGATATGCGAGTATGTTTTTGTTTCAACTGAACTTAATCACGATATATGACAACCATGATGAGTTGATGACTATAATGAGCGATGCTCTTGTAGTTCGGTCGAAATTTCGGGAGGCTCAAGACATACATTTCCTTAGTTATACGAGTACCTATAAGTACCTAATTTGCTTACGTACTTAGTACGGTTCGGACGGTTAATCTTCAAATACTTGTTTTTATACTCGCACTTTACAATTAATATTATTATATTCCAATTTAGTCTTCAAAATCCTAAAACATTTAGACAAAAACCAGGTTAAAGAGATTCGCAATCATTTAAAAATGAATTATCTTATCGTTAATCCGCAGTCAACATTAGGTTTAAGCATTGCTTTTGAATGTAGTTACTATGTGAAGAGAATTAAGATATTTAATTAGGTTTTCTGATAGCGACGACATTAAGAAACAAAAGTCAAAGATATTTACGCCCAATAAATATTTATATGGTTGTTATTGTTTCAGGGTTCTCAGCGAATATAGCATTGAAAAGGTTATCATTGAGGCAAGTGGGGCTCATTGGCGCATTTACTTACACCTTGGCCTCATTCTTAGCCATATTTGTGACGACGACGATCCAACTGGTAATAACCAATGGGTTCCTACAAGGCCTCGGCATGGGCCTACTCATTCCAGTCTCATATACAAGCTTCAACAGTTACTTTACGAAGAAAAAAGTACTCTACCTCAGTGTATGCAAAGCCTCTATTGGACTGGTATCGATGGTATATCCATTGTTCATTAAATTTACCATAACCGAGTTTGGATTTAGGGGAACGTTGGCCATCCTCTGTGCCATATCAGCCCATAGTATTTTTGGAGCTGTTGTTATGCATCCAGTCGAATGGCACATGGTGAAGCAATTAAAACCTTGCGAGAAAATTGTTTGTAAGTACCAACTGAGATAAAAAATAGTTTTTAATTAAAAATGTGATTAAAGTTTTGTTTAAAATAACACCATTTTGTTACAGTGATTCCTCCAACTCCTGCAATAGAAAAACAAGACAACCGATTTGACTTCGTTAAAAACAATAACGGTTTGACTTTGTCGACGAATCAGAATACTAATTGTGCAAAATCAGTGGAAAATTTATACATCTACTCGGCACAAACGACGCGGAAAGCGTCGGACTTCTTGTTCGTCCCAAAATTAACCGATTCAAGGAGATTAAGCATTCCCGTGGTTTTGATCCCCGAGGACAGCAAGACTGATAGCAGATTCAATTCCACTGACAACGTGTATCTCGAGAATTTGTACAAAGCTGCCTCCGTCTCGAGTTTAGGAAATTTTGGAAACATGGCCGCAGGACCCATGCCGATCATTAAGAATAAGGATGGAAAATGGTAATTATTTACAAATGTTTCTTGCGTTTTTACTTTCATGTTAATTACTTTTTATTTCTTCAGAAAATAAGGTTTACTTACTGAACTGCAAAGCTGGGTCATAATAACCCCCATTTAGGGTGTCCACACCTTGAAGAAGTTATATTGTTTCAGGCAAACAATTGCAGAATTTCTAGACTTGTCACTTCTGAAAGATTGGATTTTCGACAACATTGCCTTTGGAATGGCACTGGCGTTCTTTGCTGACCTGACGTTCTTCACCTTGGAGCCAATGTTTCTGGAAAATAGTGGCCTTAGTCGGGTAACTATCTCATTGTTAACGAAACCATCTCATTTAAAAACTGGTTTTTAGTTACCTATGACTAAGCCGAAGAATGCCGTTCTAGATAATTATGGCATAACATAACACCTACCTATCTATAACATGCTTATAAGAATAATGGACTAAAGATTCTGTATAAATTAAATATTCCACGTGTTACCTATGAATTAACATCTTTAAATCGTATAGTGACAGTTATGATATCAAGTTTTGTACAATATATGACTACAAATAAAACAATATTAAAATTTATAGTAATGTTTTAATCCACATTAAATAGTAGCAAAACTTAAGAAATTTACACATTTTACGATCTGCTGTTTAGATAATTAACTACGGCATAGATATGTTACTACTGTTTATTTCTAACACTTTTAACAAGAAATCTAAGTTCCATCAGGTATTTCGTGAAAGATGCGAAAGCAATGTGCAAATGTGTATCTAAACATTTGAATTTTGTTCGCAGGGAGAAATAGCAAATATAATCTCCGTGGGAGGAGCTACAGATATGTCGGCCAGGCTGCTGCTCGGGGTCACTGGCCATTTCTTTAGGATGAACAGTCGGTACATGTTCTTCGCTGGAGCTTTCTTCACCGCTATTTTCAGGATAGGTACGTTTCCCCTTTATAGATTTCTGCGTAGAAATCATATTTTGGTCATCCCATTTAAACCCTATCAATTTATAACTTCTTTAAATGGAGTTTTAGTCAGCTTCCTGAATGGCATTTTAAATTAAAAATCTGCTCTATTGGTTATCGATATGTCACTTATATCGTTGTCTAGTACACATACTACAAATCCTAGAGCTAAGTTTGGGGCTATGTTAATTTGTGTGAGATTGTCCCCTGATATTGATTTTTAACTGGCAAATCGATATGGTATATATTTAAATAAATAAAAAACATCAAAACTTAGTTAAATCTGATAGCCACATATCAATTGATTGGCATTCGGTAGTATTAACAATCGACCAGAATTTTCCATATTATTTTATATGGCAAAGTTTACGTGAGTGATATATTGGAAAAGTCTTGTTATGCAAATAGTATCCATACATAAACGAATTAATGAATATTTTAATGTGTGTCAGTCTGATCCTTGGCATTGTATGATGGACGTTTAGATTAACATTTTTGACATACAAAAATATTGCCGTAACTTTTTCGAATGCGCGTAAAGGTCAAATTAACTTATAGGATCGTAAATGTTTAAACTAAAATAGTTCTTATCTACTTCTCATTTTTTGCACCAATTATATTTTTATAATAAATGGAAAATAAATAGATTCAAGAGGTTTGTTAAGTTTTTTTTCCAATTTGTATGGAAAAAAAAAACCGGGTTCCATATTTCCGGGATAATGTTCCTCACAGCCTAAATCAAGTCCGAAATCTAGTTATTTCCTATAACTGTTTCTTTCCAAGGAAAGGATTATTTTGCTAGGCGATTTTAATGGTTGGACAGGCGTGCAAAGGGATGGTTATGAATCGGTACTGGGTAAGTATGGTGATGAGCGAGTGAACGAGAATGGCAAATGCCTTCTCAATGTATGTTTGGCTAAGAATCTCTGCGTGACAAACACTTTGTTTGATCACAAAGAGATTCATCAGTATACGTGGAGACGTCAGAATGAGAAGTCTATGATAGACTTGATGATTGTGGATGAACGGTTGCGTAACAAAGTTGTAGATACCAGAGTATTTCGAGGAGTTAGCGTAGGTTCAGATCACTACTTGGTGGTAACACGAGTAAGGGGTCTGTTCACACGTTGGCGCCATCGTGTTCCCGTACCGACAACTACGTTAGAGAGGATAAAAGTAGAGAAACTGAATGACGAAGTTATACAAGATGAATACGTAAGAAAGCTGAAAAGTTGTTTTGAATGTGTTAATAAAATGAATGACAGTGAAGTCGAAAATAATGTAAATAATGTATGGGAGATTATGAAGAATGGCATGGTCAAATCGGCCACTGAAGTATGCGGTGTAGTAAAAAGAAGAAAAAGTAAGAATGAACGTCCGGAATGGTGGGATAGAGAGGTAGATGATGTAGTGAAAGAGAAGAAAAAGTGTTGGTTGGATTTTGTAGCTCTAGATCAGGGACAAGATCTAAGCGACAGAAAGAAAAAAGAGTATAATAGATCAAAGAAAAGAGTGAAAGAAGTTGTGGCTAGAAAGAAAGATTTACTGAATGAAAAGTATGATAGGAGTTTCTCTGACAACTTCCGGTCGAATATTAAACTCTTTTGGAGCTTGATTAAATCGGCTCGGGGGAAATCAGAGAAAACTAAATTAAGCGCGGTGAGGGATGAGTCTGGAGACTTAATATGTGAGGAAGAAAAAATGCTTGATAGATGGAAAACTTATTTTGAAGGCTTGTTTGAATGCGAAGATATTTGTCGTGAGCCAGAAAGCATGAATAAAGATGCAAGTAGCGAAGATGAATGGGTGATTAGTATGAGTGAAATCATGAAAGCTTTAAAAAGTATGAAAGCGGGAAAGTCAGCAGGTTGTGATAGAGTGTCGATAGAAATGCTGAGGAGAGGAGATGGCCTGGTGGGTAGTCTGTTGTACCGTCTTTTCAATGCATGTTGGAGTAGCGGCCGAGTCCCAGAAGATTGGGTCAAGGCCGTTATCGTCCCTCTGTATAAAGGAAAGGGGTCACAGCAAGACTGCAAAAACTACCGCGGTATCAGCCTTCTTAGTGTTGTCGGCAAAGTATATGCGAAGATTTTAATAGAAAGGGTATTGAATGTTACGAATGACAAAATCTGGGATGTACAAGCGGGATTTCGAAAGGGAATGGGATGTACGGATCAGGTCTTTTCACTACGGTCCATCACAGAAAAGTTCTTGGCTGTGAACCAAAAGGTTTTCTGTGCTTTTGTGGACCTGGAAAAGGCCTATGATAGGGTAGATAGAAAGGAGTTGTGGACGGTGCTGTCTATGTATGGAGTGAGCAGCAACCTGGTGCAGGCTTTGAGGTCCCTTTATGAGGGCTCCAGAGCCTGTGTCAGGATCAATGGGGCATACTCGGCCTGGTTTAATATCTCTAAAGGTGTTAGACAGGGCTGTGTTGCCTCACCATGGCTGTTCAATCTATTCATGGACAGTTGTATGTGGGATTTGAAAGAGTATGATAAGGGTTTGCGTATGCAAGAGTTGCTAATCAAATGCCTCTTATATGCCGATGATCAAGTTATACTTGCCCCATCGGTACTTGAGTTGCAGGAGATGGTGACAGTAATGAATGAGGGATTTAAGAAAAAGGGGATGAAAGTAAATGTTGCCAAGACCAAGGTCATGGTGATAGAGAAGGATGAGGAGATGACTGAGTGCGTGATAAATATAAATGGTGAATTAGTAGAACAAGTGAGCGAATTAGTGTACCTGGGAAGTATGTTTACAAGAGATGGTAAGTGTGAGAAGGATATCGAGAGGAGGGTGAATGCGGGCAATCAAATTAATGGGGCCCTGCACTCCTTTGTGAGCAGACAGGGCGTTTCACAAAAAGCCCGGCTGGCTGTTCACAATGGAGTGCTAGCCCCTACCCTGATGTATGGTAGTGAATGTTGGGTGTGGCAGGACAAGCATGTTAGTCGTGTAAATGCAGTTGAAATGCGTTCTTTGCGTAGTATGTGTGGTGTGAAACTGATTGATAGAGTTAGAAATGAAAAAATCAGAGAGAAATGTGGAATGAAAGAAGATGTAGTGACTAAGATTGAAAAGGGCATGCTTCGATGGTTCGGTCATTTGGAAAGGATGGATGAAAGAAGATTGACGAAAGAGATATACAAATCGAAAGTGAGTGGAAGGGTCGGAAGGGGCCGCCCTAGGCGTACTTTTTCGAATCAAATCGGAGAAATACTGGAAAAGGGCCGAATCTTAAGTACCCGAAACCGACGTGCGTGCATGACTCGATGTATGAATGTTGAAGAAGCGAAAGAAATTTGTCAAGATCGTAGCAAGTGGAAAGAAGTGGTCTCTGCCTACCCCTCTGGGAAACAGGCGTGATTTAATGAATGAATGAATGAATGTTTCTTTCAATTAAATATTTTCTTGAAAAGGGAAACGAACTGACCTAGTTTTTCATAATATCTACAAAATATTTTAATATCGTCATAGGTTTACATAAAGGAGAGAAACGTCATCGTATTTTTATTGAATATTTTCAGCATTACAATCCTCTTAATTCGTCAAGTAAAGTTTATGTTCAGTCTGGATAATGTAAATAATTGCAAATAATGTCAGTTAATACGGTCTATGCCTTATTTATACAAATAAGGCATAGACCTATACCTACAGGTCGGTGGGTAATTAACTAAAGTACCTCGGCAAACCAAACCATAGCGAACTCTTGCCCTTGTTTTGTTTCTATTGGCTGACAGACTATATCACTTTATTACCTAATAATACCTAAACATATTTTGTTGATATTGTTCAGGTTATTTTTTTTATTAATTTAAGTAAAAGCACACCTATGCAATGCAATGGATGATGCGTTGTTCTGTGATATTGTCTGGTCTTTTTAGGGTTTCGTACCTCAAAGGGAAAATACGGAACTCTTATAGGCCTGTCTGTCTGTCAAGACCCTTTATCTCGGGGACGCGTGGAGGTACCAAATTGAAATTAAAACCATATACTCAAGTCTACAGTAAAGTACATAAATCATTAATTGGTCAATGCATTCATTTATGTAATAAATTACCTGAGGTAGTATTAAAGTTACCCTTCCCAGGACTCAAAAATTACTTGAAAAAGTCGTTAATGTCTAAAGCGTATTATAGGATCGAGGACTATATAATAGACAAAAATTCTTGGCCTAAACCCGAAACTTAATCAATTTTTTTTTTTTTTTTTCAAATTCAAAAACTTTATCTTGTCTGGGGGACACCGTTGATGTAGGAAAACATATCAATCTTATGTGGTCATCTTGCACCGTCTTATATACACATACGTAGGAGTTCTTTTTTCCTTTTCTCTCTTTCTATCTTAAGATTTTGGTGTGTTTTCCTGCGGAAACTACGCAGGATATTTGAAATATTTTTTAATTTGCTATTTATAGATTTATATAATGCTAGACTAAGTAGTACCGTTGTAATATAAAATATATAAAAAAAAATGACTGACTGCTGAGTTTCTTGCGGCGCTTCTTCTCAGCAGTGGTCTCCTCTAATGAAGCGCTGGTAGATTCTTGACGTGTAAAAGTGCCCGTGCGGCCTACTTACCGAATAAATGTCTTTATCTTTATCTTTATCTTTATCTTGAAGTTGCGAAAAAATCAAACTTCTAAGTTAACGTAAAAGAAGACACGGCCATTTTTGGCACAGAGATAATTCGTCATTCTCAAGGTAGTCAAAATTTATAGGGTATTTTTTATTGACCTAAATCTATGCTAGTAAAGGCGGTCCAAATTTTGAATTGAGTTAACCGTCTCATGCCTGGAACCCTCGGTGTGCGAACCCAACTCGCACTTGCCCGGTTTTATTTAAACTTAAAACGCCATCAAGATCTCAATCAAACAATTCAAAATAAAAAATTAACTTTTTGCATTACAGCATTCACCCAGTTCACTACATACATACCCCTCCTGGTCCTAACGGGGGTGCTGGGGTCACTGAGGTCACTGCTGCACATAGCGCAGCCTATTGTAATGGCGGAGCATGTGCCCATCGAGCGATACCCTCCTGCTTATGGACTGTACATGCTGCTTACTGGAGCGCTGAGCCTGAGCGTCGGGCCCATTATAGGTAAGACAGAGTTCTAGAGTTGCACTGGTTTAGTGGAACAAGTAGTTTAAGAAATGGTATGTTACCCATGGTTCATCCAGATTTCTTGTTAGAATTATGGTGTTCCATATTACCCAAGCCAAGCAGCAATCGCTTGTTTTGGGGTAAGGCAACAAGGTTTGGCAACGCATTTGCAGTCTACTGCGCATGGGCAGAGCGCACGTTCCACCATATTTTACAAAGCATTTACGTGGTTTACTTTGTTCAGTTACATATCTTCGTGAAGATAACCTTTTATAGGATTACATCCGTTTCTTCTACTTAGCGATGAAATATGATATATTTAATCTTCCGCCAGATAAATAAATTATTGTCCTTATATTAAGAAAATCTACGCCGACTGAAGCTGGCCCACTATGTAAACCAACTCATTACAGATCACTCTTGCCAGAACTTTCGTTATACTGATTTATAAGATAGGTTTATATAAAATGAATTGGGCGCCCGTTTGGACAAAATATTTTTGTTGAATGCATCATTTCCCAAAAAGCAATTTGAATAAAAAAATATATACCCGGGAGACCGAAACCGCTGGTTATGTCTATTAAGTTAACGCGTTGACGGACAGAACGCCTATAGGCGTAGACCTTCGAAAAATATAAATGACAGTACGCCTCTCGACGTGCATATTTTCAACCGAAATAAAGACGTAATGTCACAGCGTGTAATGGTAAGGGTATTGTGATGTGACAGGACACCGTACGACGTAGGACACCTATGCACATACTGACGCATAATATATACCACTGTAGTACTGTCCATCAACGTGTTAAGTTAGACTTGTGACAGTATAAAAATTAAATAAACTGCGACAGGAAAGATCTTTTTGGGACATACAATTTTGGAAAATTATGTATTCGAAAAAAACCATGCACTCGAACGGAAAATACCCTAATAAAGTATAAGTATACAACGAGATTTTAAAGTCAATGACGTTGTTGACACAAATCCTACTTCTTTGGTGAAGGTGAAATCTCTAATCTGATTATTGGTTTCGGACACTGCCGATAAGTCTCAAACTTCTGTGACAATGAAAGTTTCGAAAGCTTAGCCGCCTGAAGAGATAAGCTCTGGATTATCTCTCGAGGAAACACAAATGCTTTGTAAATAACCATAATACGAGTAAAAATACGCGAGAACCAAACATCTATATACACATAACTTTCTGTGACTGACTGACTGACAGACAATGCACAGCCTAAATCGCTGAATCTAGAGACTTGATGTTTGGAGAGAAGATTCCTTGCGTACCTTTGCTACTACTAATTGAATCTTTCAAGGGAGTAATTAGAAAAAAGAAATAAAAAATCCATCGGGAAGAAACAGGGGCGTAGCGGGAGACAACTCTACTTACTTTTGCTTTAGTAATGAATGGAATGTTTGTTTTTCAGGGTTCGTCAGGGACTACACGGATAGCTACGCGATAGCCTTCTACATGCTCACAGGCTGCAACCTCTGCTGTGTCATCCCTTGGAGCATCGAAGGCCTCATCAGAGTTTCCAAGCGCAAACTGAAAACCATAGAATCCTGAACAGAATATAACGCATTGGATTTATCGCAGAAATGAGTTCAAGGGGCAACTTCAGCGCAAGTCGAGAGGTTTGAAGCCTTGACTGTCTTGTAGGGCAAAAGGCACGAACCTAAACTGATTAATGATAAAGCAGGAATGGTATCTTAAGTGTTAAGTTTGCTCGGGTACGAACCCCTTGACCCCTCGTCCCATTAACGAGCCGGATAACAGCCGAGAAGTTCTCGCTCGTGGTTATAACTGATAGTGTGTTAATCCGTCATCCGGAAATAAAGACTCTTAGGAATGTATAAATTAAAATGTTTAAGAAGATAAGGTACGAGTAACAAATTGAAACGTGTTGTGCAATAGGAAAATACTCATTTTGTATTTATTATTTAGTTTTGTTAATTTATTAAATAGTATTGTACATACCTTTTTTAAGTAACGTAAAGTTCCTTGTTACATTGTTAAGATTTGTTTTTGAAACAAGGATGAACAAATTATTGAATAATTACTCGTAAGTACCTAGGCTAAGTTGATTATGAGCATTTGATGTTTTTTTTTTAAAGTCCAGGGATACCATAATATCCAAAGCAATGTAGTTAAATAATACTACTGCACTAACTATAAGAATCTAGAAATACGGACCCTTGGAAACTAGTCACCATAAGAAGGATTTCCGTTAGCGATGGATCATTATTCATTTTACAAAAACTTGTGATAATTTTACGGAGCAAGTCGAAAACAAAGATTAAAAGCAATTAAGTAACAGTTTTTGCGAGTCTGGCAAGCGATGCTTTTAATTTGCGCCTGCCTGTTACCAAGCGGCTGGAACATCTTGTATTTTCTCAGTGATTGCTCAGTGCGACTTTATCTATACAGGCTAGTTGGAAAAGGAGATTCGAGTGATAAGCAATTCGCTGGAATCTCGTGCTAGCCGTCCTCAACTGATCCATAATCACCCGGCCTACATAATCTGTAAGCGGAAATCTTAGGCTATCAAAACGTTGTCTTCCATAATTTATGATACGCCTAAAACGATCTCGTTAAAGTTAAATTATTACCTTGATTTAAAAATAAACAATTATTACTTGTTAATCACGGTGTTTGTTTATTTTAACATTTTAAACTAATTAACACTCAGTGTTTTTCCGCAAAGGGTTAATGCTATTTTTAATCTTATCGGCGCTACTCTTTATATGTTACGTAATCTGATTGAAAGATTTAATGGCCGACGTGTTCTAAACGAGCCGCCACAGCCGTTACTATGACGTCATTAAACTATTTCACATTTCGACCAACGTGAGTCTATAATCAGCTGAGTTAGTCTTTAACCGGACTTGTAAGAGGAAATCGTTGAGTTCGTTATTTCCAGCGTAACTTGATCGATAGACACGCGATAAGCTCGAGGAGACTCATCCCAAGTATGCTGGATTGTTTTGTTGCTGAGGCAAGTTTTATGAGGATTGATGTGATGCTTAAATCACGAACTTGTCAATTTTTTTTTTACACAAATATAGCTCCGGTGGTGACGTTTCTCACCCCCTAATTTAAGCCTGATTTCCCCGATTTTTATATTTTGTCGTTATTAAGAACAAATAGATTTGCATGTTTCCATTTGTTTCTTTTATTTTTATCTTTGTGGGAGGACCTTGTGCAGGGTCCGTCCGGGTTGGTACCTCCATCTTATCCATTAACCTACCGCCAAGCAGCAGTGTTTGCATTGTTGTGCTCCGGTTTGGGGATTAGCCAGCGGGTGAAATGACTAGCATAGAGGCATTCCATCTTAGTCCTCAGGGTTAGCAACGCATTAGCAGTCTTAGGATTGCGGTTTTGTGAATGCGAATGTCTATGGGTAACAGTTTCCACTTACCATCAGGTGGCCTGTGTGCTCGTTTGCCTTTCTATGCCATAAAAAAACTTTACCTACAAGAAATTAAAAGACCTAGTTAGTTATAATATCTACAACATATTCAGAACTCGTCACAATCGAATTAGGTTTCGATACATTATCAGTCTCATAAACGTCTTAATAACGTATTCAATGCTCTTATTGCCTCAGCGTTGCCTTAGTTTCGTCAGATATAAACACTAGTGGGAAACTAAACCCGTTATTAGAGATACAGTATTTTCATAACCAGTCTTCGTACGTGACGCTGCCGACTTGTGATTGAGGAACTAAGGAAGGGCCGCGGCGACCCTGTTTTTATAAACGCAGTAAATTTAACGACCGTCCGAGATAAAGTCGTAAATTAATCATCCATTAATTAATAAAAAAAAAACTATTGGGTTATTTTTAAACGGTAGTTTAAAAACAGCATCAAGGACATGCATGTTTGTCCAAGGCGATTTCTACATAAAGTGTTTATTAGTATAACTATTCAATAATATAAATAAAGATTGTGTAGAGTATTGTTTACACGCTAAGTATCATAAATTTTGCATTAAAAGCGCTTAATAAAATGAAATGCGTCCATGATTAATTAACGCGCAATCACAAACTCATTCCACACCATATGACTTAGCTATTATTTATTACTGAATACAACCATTTGATAGTCATAATATTTGTAGTGTTTTTCTTTACGCTTAAAAAACACTGCAAGGCACGGTTTTTGCGTACTGTTCATGAAAGCGTGTTTATTCATTTTATAACGACCGATTTTATGATGCTGATATATTTAGCTTATAAATCTTTCAATTTAAGACTACTATTGCCGTTTTTAGCACCATTTAGTTTAATATTTTTTTTATTTCAAAAGTATTAAAGAACTAAACCGTCTTAGCTAAAATCTTTATTTTTAAGATGGTGTTAGCTAAGTTTAAAAAATAATAATTAAATGTTATAAAATTACAATACCTTCATTTTAGTCATTACTACTGGTATTTTTAAACATAATATTTTTTATAAAATAAAAAATAAAAGACTGAATACATACGCTCTTATTAAATTTATATGTACCTAGGTACTTTTAATTTATGGTAAGATTACTGATCAATGTCACTTTTTTTATTTTAGTAATCTGTTACCCTGCGTCGTACCGTATCTTAACATTAAAACATAATAACTAAATATCTATTTAAATAAAAAAAACGAGCTTTAATAACACCACTGCGGTTTTAGGTTTGATATTATGGTCGAAATATGTTAAAAACATTAAAGTGCATACACTCCAACTTTTTAATTTCGCGCCTAGACGTATCATTTTTCAAAACCGGTGTCTCCTTGAGTAGTTAACTACTTAGTTACGACCGGGGTTAGAAATGGACCTACATATCTACATACAGGTCAAATACATAGCCTTTTTGGACTTGAGCAGTTTATCTTAAGCTTTAAAATACTTAACCATCTACATAAAGAAACTATCCGTAATCCAGCATGGACATACGTCAGAAGCCAAGTTCAACGACACGCTAGACAACACACGGACATTAACAATTCAAATAAAGGTGACTTCAATACGCAAGTAAACAGTCGCGCGAACAAAGACCATTTTTATCATGTGCGACGTCTGAATTGGTTATTATCCTCTTATCGGGAGTGCTTGCCGGTAGGAGCGCGCGCTCGGCTGGCTCAACAAGCGATGGATGGAATTAATATCAAGGAAAAAAGGGAAACAGCTGACCATGACAAGTGGGGCTACGCGGCCTGCTTCGGCGCGGTGATCACTTTCGTGAGTACACGCTCATTATATGCCCTCGTCTGTTTCCGCTTGTTCGTCAGATTACTCTGTTTGGATTGGATGAGATGAGTCTGATTGGTGTGTGCTATTAGTATGTTAAACTTATACAACGTCTGCAAAAATTAGTCGTTGGTATCTTGATATTCCTCTTAGCTTGTGCTCTTGGCACAACAATTAGACAGGTACGTTTTAGTTTAACAGCCTTAAACTATTGTTTTATGCTCGAAAGGCTGTTCCATTGCTGGTGAACTACGCACTAAGCCTGGGTAGTTTATTTTGTACCTTCAGAAATGGCCTTGAGATCCCTTTTCCCGTTTTGGCGTAAAAACACAAACGCAGACATCATTCAGATTTAGGTATAATAATAGGTTGTGCTTAACTTTTTCACTTTCAAAAATTTCGCGTTGATTTCGTTGAGTTTGAAACTTTTTGTCATCAGATTTTGACTCAAATTCACGTTGTGATATTAGACCTTAAGAAGGTTAAATTAATCATTAACGTTTGTTATATATACAAATTATATCGTAAGCAAAGTCTTATAACTACTTTTCCTTGTAAATTTAAAACAAGATAAATAAAACAAGCGTAATTAATTAAATCAGAATTCCTTAACAACATAAACCAGTTCTTTTTATAACAGTTTAAAATAATGATTTATGACGTAATTAGGATTAGTTATTTAAATAAATGATTAGTGGAGACATAAATAATTTAAACCAGAAATAAGTGTACCTACGCGCAGGCGTTGAAGGTCAAACTACGTTGACGATTCGCCTGCCGGAATGTTATTGTATTACAACAAGAAAAAATATTTTCGGTATTGAACACAATATTTGGTTTTATTTTATACATAATACATATATTGTATAACGTTTTAGCAAAATGTATTTTCTTTATTACTTTATTATAACCATTAACAAGTTATCGGATCACCAAGTATTGCCGTGTGGTTGCCGGGTTAGAATAGTGCCACTGCATGTCTACTCGTGGATGTCGTAAGAGGCGACTAAGGGAATAAAGGCTTGTTGTACTGTTAGGCGATGGGCTTGCCACCTGTCACTAATACACTGGGAAACAGTCTACTTGTGCAAAATGTTGTTACAGAATTATCAAGCAGTTTTAAGATTTGTTGGTAATTCTTTACCTCTGCCTACCCCACTCTGGGAATGAAGGCGTGAGTTTATGTATGTATGTAAGTATTTCATTAACGAATAGATGAAAAAGGTTGAAGATTTTGCATCCAATAAAAAACGAGCAAGCAAAAGCGAGTCAGACGTGAATTCAATATTGTCTCAACAAATATGCATTAATTACTACGGCTTGTTCTCAGGTCGCGGGCATCGGTCACGTCAACTCCTTCGGCCTTATATACAACGACTTCATCAGCGACACCAACTCGACGGGGAAGTCGCTGACGACGGCCCACGGCGTCTTCGCGGTCATGCTAGCTGTTGGAGGTAATTAGAAACTAACTTTGAACCTTATAATACAAGCAATAAGACATCTGTGTTATTTTACCAACCGTATTTCGGATGACAATACTTACTTACTTGTGGGAGGACCTTGTGCAGGGTCCGTCCGGGTTGGTACCACCATCTTATCCATTAACCTACCGCCAAGCAGCAGTGTTCGCATTGTTGTTTTCCGGTTTGGGGATAAGACAGCCGGTGAAATGACTAGCATAGAGGCATTCCATCTTAGTCCTCAGGGTTGGCAGTGCATTTGCAGTCTTGTGAATGCGAATGTCTATGGGTCACAGTTTCCACTTACCATCAGGTGGCCTGTGTGCTCGTTTGCCTTCCTACGATATAAAAAAAAAAATGCCATCCATGGACAGTCAAATTGGTTAGTACATTATTTACAAGATGCTGTTACGCAAAAATGTATCATAACACAATTATTTAGCAATATAATGTCAACACTACAATAATTATGCTAAGGGTTGATTTCTTATTGCATAAAAGTTGTAGATTGACACATTATTGTGTAACAGCATCCTGACAGTCGCAGTTGACTTTCAATCTTAAAGCAATGTTAGATAAGCGTGAGTGTTCATTTTATTCTAAATAATCACAACCCTTAGACTGGTTTGATTTGGTTTGGTTATTTTCCAACGGGCTCGACCGTATCGGATGATATACTACATATCATTGTTATCGCAAAACATTTACAATTCTATTATTACTGTTCTTCAAAAAAAAAAAGTATTTTTTTAACCTTGCACTTGTATTGATATTTTCTACAATTGGCGTTTCAGGTCTGATTCTCAACTTGATATCGAAGAACCATTCCCTAAGATTGGGAGGATTCGTTGGAGCCTTCAGCTTTACTTTAGGCTCTATTTCCACCGTATTCATCTCAAGCACGAATCAGCTGCCGGTGACCTTCGGCATTCTTCAGGGCATTGGGTTCGGAATGATGGTGCCAGTGTGCTACTCCACTATGAACCACTACTTCGTGAAAAATCGAACTACTGTCATGAGTGTGTGCAAAGCAGTCCAAGGATTAATATTGATGGGATATCCTCTACTACTAAGAAACATTCTGTCAAACTACGGATTTAGAGGAACTCTGCTAATCATAAGTGGCATATCGATGCATACAATTGCAGGAATGGCTATAATGAAAACTAACGCAAAAAGCCTACGGGGATTTAAAAAAACAGCAAGTATTTTTCAGTTTGACATGATTTATTTCTTATTTGAATTGGTACTTATGTTGTAACTGCTTTTAGATGATTTAGATGGGAGGAAAGCGGTTGAAAATGTGAAATTAATCAATGTCACAGAAAGCGAAAATGTAGCGCAGCCTGCCCCTCGCGAAAACAGCACTGGGAAAATTAGGTAGACACAATTTAATAGATGTTATAAATTATTTACCAATTTTTAATAAAAAGCAGTTTATAACATCTAAACAAACTAAAGTGTTTATAATAGTAATATCTTCAATGGTCGCTCTGGCCTAAAATATTTAGCGCAACTTGCAAACTTTTTAATATGATTTATGTACCTACTTATGTGGCTTTTTGTTTCAGGTCACAAATTGCTGAAGCCCTCAATTTAAAAGTGCTAAGTGATCCAATTTTCTTGAACATTTGTCTGGGACTAAGTTTCGTCAATTTCTCAGATATAACGTTCTTTGTGTTCCAACCGATGCTCTTGTTCCAGTACGGCTATGATAAAGTAAGTCATCCTAAACTTTGGCTAATTTTATGTTTTGTTGGCGTTTCACGATGTAAACTGCTACTCAGTACAAGGGTAAAAGTAAGTAGGTTATCGTGTTTATTGACAACCATTTTCTCTAACGAAACCGTAAATCAGAGCAGATGTGTGTTATTTTATTTATATCTATTAAATAATGAATGCTAACTAGAAAGTCCTTTTGAATAACAACATGCTAGTATTTTCCTCAAGTTATCTAGCAACAGGATATCTAATGAGGATTAATTAATCGTACTCTGTACTTCAAACAAAGTGTATTAAAAAAAACTAATTATTCAAAACTGCTCTTTAAAGAGTTCAAAAAAGGGTGAAAGCATCTGTAATACGTCAACATTAAACACTAGTGGTTATCTAGAGAAAGGCAGATTAACAGTGTGGTAAAGCAACGCTAAAAATCCCTTTAACATAATGCGGGATTAAATTCTAACAACCTGTCAAAATAGTAAAATATCAAATAAGACATGCAAATAAGAGATTTAGAATAAATTCTGTGTATATACAATAGTATATATATCTTGACAATATACCGAAAATCGTATTAATTGAACTGAAGTCACAGGTAATAATTAACAAAATGATAGGGCGGTAATTGGGTAAGTCTTCATCACAACCACCATCCATCTTATCTATTAACCTACTGCCAAACAGCAGTGTTCGTATTGTTATGTTCCAGTTTGGGGATAAGACAGCTGGTGAAATGACTAGCATAGATAGAGGCATTCTACCTTAGTCCTCAGGGGTGGCAGTGCTTTTGCAGTCTTAGGATTGTAGTCTTGTGATTGCGAATGTCTATGGGTCACAGTTTCGACTTACCATCGCCATCTATGTCACAAAAAAAGTTAAGTTTTTGGAACTGGTGTAATATAAATTTAAAGCACTATAAGAAGGAAAAAAGTAAACAACCGCGGTTTCTTGATTTATGTACCAAGGCCTATCAGAAAAATATATTTTATACACCTCTTCAAATAATTTTACTTACCCAATTGCATAGGTAGAGTTATAAAATTACAATGAATAGAGTAGAGGATGCACCGGTAATAACGCAGACCGGGACGCTGCGCTTCCCAGATAGATAGACCGATGACCCGAATAAAGAATTCAGGACAGGCTGGATTGAATGGGCGGAGAACGAACGGTTGTTGTGGCCCAGATAGGAAACGATTTTTACCCTAGAGGTGGTATTATGAAGTGTCAAAAGCTGCAAAGTTTCAGGGAGTGACAGAGGGAGAGCTAAATAACTGCTTAAAATCTGTCTCTTTCATTGCCTTGAATGTGACTAGTTTTACATTTCATAATACTGCCGGAAGTAGATTGAGGAACTGGAGCGGATGTGTTCAGTTTTCCTGCGATCGTAAAGTCATGTTGTTGTGTTGCAATCACGCCCCAGAGGAGAAGAGGAGTTTTAAATAAGGAATGGAATAGTGATTGTTAACCAATTGATACTTTCACTCGCGTTAAACACTCCACTGCTTATTTCGACTAAGATGAAAGTAAACAAAGCAAATACAAACTTTCTCTTTAGGTATTGTTTAACGAAACTTATGAGTGTTTTGACACAATTTCAAAACGAGTTTATAAAAAAGTCCAAGTTACTATTAACGCCTCTATAAGATGTTTTTATGGTCTAGAAAACAGTCAAATGGCTGTTTGATCAATTTTTTTTTCATAATCACCTTTCACCCTAGGGATGGAAATGCCATTTTCAGCTAGCTAATGAATGACATGGAAATCCTTACTTTTCGAACAGGAGAAACGAGAAATATTTCGTAAGGAATGAAGAAAGTACTGCGCGCATCTTCCGACATTCATGGCTCTCATGGGTCTGGGCACGGGTGGTAGGTTAGTTCATAATGCGACCTCTGAGACCTTAGAAATGATAGGTACGTAACGCTGTCGAAAACGATTTTCAGAAACTGTCAAAGTGTACGAAACTGATATAAGCGCTTGGCAGCCACTGATCATTTGTGGCGATGTTTTCAGAGCGAAGTAGCTACCTGCATTTCGATATGCGCGGGAGCCGACGTGGCGGGGCGCTGTGCGCTCGCGGTTATTAGCAGCGTCACGCCTGTCAACACCAGGCTGTTGTACTATGTCAGTACGTTGCTTACACTTCTAACTCGAATAGGTAAGATCATACTGGATTTCGGTTTTTTGTTAATAACACATATTGACCTAATCAAAATCTAGCCTAATAACATGGTTGCGTATTAAGCACCCGTCACTCTCGTACTTATATACGTGTCAGAAGGTGACGGATGCCTTGTACAACCTTGTCACGCGATAAACGCAGCCATGATAGGGCCCCTGAGCTCTAGGCTTGTACTACGTGGGCCATCCTGAGGAACAAGATAGAATGCCTCTATGCTATTTCACTTGTTGTCTCATCCCCACACCGGAACAGAAAACTCTTGCTTGTCGGTAGCTTAAAGCATAAGATGGTGGTAGCAATTCGGATGAATCTCGCACAAGGTCCTACCATCACTACTATGGCATGGTTCTGGGCCATATCAAGACACAGACAATTTTATCAAAATGGTAACATGTATTCCCATACAACCTTGCCTTGTGCTTCATCGGGCATTGTAATCCCTCCTACAATTACTACTCAAACTTACCTTATCGTATTTAGATAAGTAATTGTAAGATAACATTTGTATAGCAAATAAGTAATGCACAATTTTCTTGTTCTATTGAAATATATATCTTATCTACTTAATATGCTATTTTACGCTTATAAAGAACATTGGTATTGTTTAACTAAGTAGTTAAGGTTTTTGTAAATAGGTGCCTTTCAATACAAGATTAAAAAATACTGGAGGTATTTCTATATTTTACTGGTAAATTAGCGCGCTAAATATTCCGTAACTTTCATTTCACAAACTCATTCAACTTCTACCAGTAAACAAGATATTATTAAAAACGTTATAGCTGCACTTTACATTTTTTTATTTAACTGTTACGAAACTTGATTCGTTTGTTTATTAGTAATATTTCAAATGTTGCAAGTAAATTTTTGTCTAGGTCCCGTTATAACTATACAGCTTCATATAAATCTATGGTTTCTACATATACCTAGCTAAGAACTGATTAGATTATAAACTTGAAAGGTGACAAAATGTAATACGTAGAGTTACCTAGGGACTTTGCGATGAGCTCTAAAAAAAGGGCTGCAACAAAAGATCAGCAATGGTCTAAGTGGCACGCAAGGCCTATCTCAATCCCTCAATAATAATAATAGATACCTAGGACTACTGAGGTACGCTAGTTATTTTACCAAATTTGTAATGCTAAACAAAAAGAACAATACGGAATCTGCTGCGTAGCAGTAGGTGAAAGGATAGGACGGTGGTAGCAATCAGGACGAATTCTGCACAAGGACCTACCACTTCTAAGTTAACGTTTGACGCCTGCTTAATAAAGATACATGTCTATTCCAGTTTTTCTCCAAACCCGCTCATTCCCCTGGATGTGCACGATCACGGGTACCCTGGGAGTGTTACGCGCATGGCTGCACATCGCGAGTCCCCTGGTGATCTCCAGCCACGTCAACCACGCTGACTTCCACGGGGCTTATGCGCTGTTCATGCTGTCCACGGGCTTAATCAACGTGCTGTGTGCTCCATTCATTGGTGAGATAGTTGTCTGCTTATAGACAAAAGTAGGCTTCCCCGAAGAGTTTTTTGTAACCAAACGGTCCTGCATTGTTCTTTTGCTCTACATGTGCACAATCACGGGTATCCCGGAAGATTTTTTTTTATGGCATAGGAAGGCAAACGAGCACACAGGCCACCTGATGGTAAGTGGAAACTGTGACCCATAGGCATTCGCATTCACAAAACTGCAAATGCACTGTCAACCCTGAGGACTAAGATGGAATGCCTCTATGCTAGTCATTTCACCGGCTGTCTTATCCCCTAACCGGAACACAACAATGCGAACACTGCTGCTTGGCGGTAGGTTAATGGACAAGATGGTGGTACCAACCCGGACGGCCCTGCACAAGGTCCTCCCTCAAGTAAAATGCACATGCAAATATGCACCTATACCACACACAGGTATCTTAAACTTCTTCCATACGCTCCCTTGAATTCTGAGCAAAAGTTACAGTCATTACAATTTGCACACTTAATAGTTCTTGATAAAATGGAAAGCTTCCGCTATGTATAATAGGAAGCGACGTTATATCATGTTCTCTTTAAAGGAATGGTAAAGTTTCATATGCACGAAATAAATTAAACCGCTCGGCGCTCCAATTAACATACGCTACACATACTTGTCAGTTATATGAGTTGAAGAAAACTAGGGTGTGTTTTAGTACAGTACCTAAGTAAATGTAATAGCGCCAGCTTACTGAAGGAATACTGTCAAAACTAAATAATCACTCGGTACTTGTCGTTTTGAATTGTTAGGCTACTCTGACGACGTGGTTAGCAAACACGACGGGGTTGTGGCAGAATACCAGTGTTTTGCTCACTTGAGTAGCGCTATACGCTGAGCCATTACCTTTTTCTACTGCTGTGACGCACACATGCGATTGAGATTGTACCTAGTTTGTAAGTTTGATATTATTCTTTATCCATCTATCTATCTAAACAATCTCGGGTTCGAATCTTACATCTCACTCTTGCTCTTATGCTTGGTACAGTACATATCGATAGAGGATGCCCGCGACTTTGTATATTTTTTTTCCCGCTAGTTGCTACATTTCTTCCTGTTGGGGGACGATTTTCGGAAATCCTCTAGTGGAGCCCTATGGTACCCAAGGAATACTCCGTCCAAATTTCAAGACCCTAGGTCCACAAGTTTTGGCTGTGCTTTGATCAATCAGTCTCTCCTTTTTATAGATAGATAGATAGATTTATTGTATTAATAAAATAACATTACACATATTTTTTTCAGGGCATCTCAAAGACATGTTTGAGGACTACGTGCCTGCGTTCTACGCACTAGCGGCCTGCTGCGTGCCATGCTTGTTGTTCTGGCCGGCAGAATACGCCATTAAAAGAAATCGAAGATCTTAGATAATCATAATATAAAAGGCTACCACAATGAGTCTCTATTAAAAAAAGTTTAAATTGAACTTATGCCCTAGATCAGAAATGTAAACAACACAAGACGTCAACGTTTTGATAGATCTTATTTACTTAGTCTTGACAGTAATGGCTGCCGAGTAAAAACAATACCGTAACACGTCGAGATGGTACTAGAAGAATTAAACTGAGATTTTTTATGAAATCATTACGCTAAAGGCATATTGAATAAGCTAAATTTAGTCTTCCTTTTAAACAATGTATGCTTAATAAACGCGATACGCTAAAAACGAACATAAACCCGAGGAAAATAGGATTATATTATTTTATATTAAATGGTACATTATTACATGAGGTAAGATCCAAAAATTAGTTTCATTTTAATATATAACAACCACGCAAACTTTTTTATCAGAAAAAGTAACAGCACCTCATTCATCTAATTCGAAGCATTCATTTGTCAGACGACGGGGTAAAGAATTTTACAAACATACTTACATGAATTCCATTAATAATATTGAAAAAATTTAGATTATTTTTGGTTTGATCAATCATGTAAAACAGCAGGAGAAGTAAGGTGTTAAAAAATCACTTGTTAGTTTCTTTTGAAGGTAATGGGTTGCCACAGTTTTTTACAGGCAGTTCACACTGCATAGAAATGACTCCACTGTATGTGAATATTTGTAATACTTATACTAAATAACAAATTTAAAAAAACTACCCATTGTCCAATATTTGGTCGCACAAATTGAAAATTCCACGTCAATGTCAGTCTCCTGCCGGGTAAATGACACGTTGTATCCATTATAATTATATTATTTTGCGCTCTGACAGAAACAGGAGAGCGGGCGCTATTATTACGGCAGATTTAATTAAACACAAATACAAAAATTGTTAGGCTCTCAATTATTTACTAACATATATTTTCAATAAGTATTAAAAAGGATATAGCTACCTACAATTTATAGGAGATTGAAAAATCACCCCTTAATCAGAGTATAATTAAAGTACTCCAGTTGCTCATCCCTGACACATTTTCTCTTTCATCTGTTAACACATTTGTTATGCCAGAGAGAGACTGCGACAGCGATAGACAGGCCAGAACTATACTCAGTACCTAAGTCTTGCCAAGATGCAAACGCCGCTAACGTCTCTATTATCTATCGACTTAGTTATATGAAGTTGACACAAGCGATCGACGTGATCTGTCTACGTGTTGCGATAAACCACGTGGTCAACTGTCATCCCATACATTTTGAGTTATAGAAAATAAAAAGGTTAGTAGCGTTTGGATCTTGGCTACGGCCCCAGCTTAACTACTTCAATACTCTATCGTTCCTTTATAACCTGATCAGAAAAATAAAAAACCTCGCTTTATCGCGGAAATAGATAGAACTGATAGTTCTATCGTAATTCACGAACACATACGAAATAGTTACCTCATAATTTTATCGAATTTCACTTAATTGATCGTATCATTCGTATCATCGAATGCCATTTTCTGCTCTTTGATCTTTTCAGGATATCTAAAGCATTAATAAGGAAGGGTAAGGATACTTGTGACTACTTATAAAACTCATACAGCAAGAAATGCCTTTTGATGAAATGAAAATTCTGCGTAATGAAATGATACTCGTACGATCGTTGAAAGGTGTTCCGATAAAATAATAGGTACCAATAAAGAAACTATTAGTGGCAACCCTAATAGAGATTTTTTTTCTGGTCAGGCTATAAGAAATATCGATTTTTGAAAATAGCTTACTTAGCGTTATGCATCTTGACTACACCCCATGGTTTTACTATTGTTGTATCCGCAGCGAGCTAAGGACAAGTTGTAGTGTAGAAATTCACTTAAGTTAAGATTAAGACATTCAATGCCAAAAAGGTTAGGCTGTGTCCATTTCTTATGGTATGCAACAACCTCCTAATGTCATTTACTTTTGAGTTTTCTCTATGCTTGGCAAGTTTAACAGGCAGTTGTGCAATTCAAAAATCGAACACCAAATCAAAAAACCAATACCCCTTGAAATAACAAAATAAAAAATATATTGAGGGCCACTTGCACGAAAAATTTAACACAAGGTAACCTTAACCCAGTGTTAAATTTTTGGTGCAAGTGGCCCTAACTCGACCAATAATATAACCCTATGGTAGCACTGTAAGTATTTAAAAGCTTGTGGATAACATTTCACCCAAGTGAGAAGCAATCGTTTAAGACGAGTGCAATCAATATTATACCCACGCGAATTTGTTTTAAGAACCATTTGGGAGTGCCTAAGGGTCAGCAATCTGTCTCGCTCCGGAACCAGTGACCCAGCGGAGCGACATTGTGCTGGATGTATTATATTTCCGATCGGAAATAGACCTCTGATTGCGGAACAAATAAAAACGTTGCGAGTTTATTGCTACAACCATTGAACGGCCTGACGTAAAAGTAATGTAGCATTTAAAATTGGATTGGTGGCTTGGTGGAAAAGAGAAGGCATATAAGACAATATACATTCAGTTTGTTTTGTGTGTCCTTGCAAAAACGTGTTACAGTGAACGTGATATTCATCCGAGTGGATGCGGTTTAGTCGACAAATCTTTATCATTATTATACAGGGTGTCCCAGAAACCGACGTCAACCCGCCTAGGGCTGATAGAGCAGCTCATAAGCTATCGATTTAACCCATATGTATGTTCAGCAATTGTTATTAGTTTCCGAGATATTGATCATTTAAATCAGAGTTTTTGCCATTTTTCCTTATGTCCGTGGTACGAAAAAATCCTAAATTAATGTATTAATTCATATTTTTTTGTGTGTTTTCTTGCATGATTAGAATCACTGTGAAATAAGGAAGTTTTTAAAGCTACATGCCAATTTCTTTTTTATTACAAATGTTTGAGTAAACGCACAGAGTTACTTTCTCCATACTAAGAGAACCCCGCGTTTGTTTTTCACCTAGTATGGAAAAACAAACTTTGTGTGTTTTCTCAAAAAGTACAACATACATAGGGGTTAAATCGATAGCTTATGAGCTGCTCTATCAGCCCTAGGCGGGTTGACGTCGGTTTCTGGGACACCCTGTATAGTACCTTTCCGCATCTGTCTGAATTTTCAAGGTACGTGTGCCACCTTTACTGGTGCTCACCACCCAACGCACGGTGCAAAATTAAAGTAGTATGTTTATAATAATTAGGGAATAGCGACTCCATGGATTCTAGACCCATAATATGCACCCAAAAATCCCAACCCTAGTTATTACGGTGGTTCGTCAGCTGAGCTACAACAATGCATGGACTAGTTCTACTACCCGTGAACCTGATGTTCCAATGAACGTTAACTCAAAACAGAATTGCATTTAAATACAAATCATTAATTATTTCATTAGCCGCCTATCTGGGCCTCGGCAAAACTTCCAAAGCCGTGCGTTCAAATTCCATTTGAGTATTAAAAGCCGTCGGCTCAAGTCGACTAACTTTCTCCAATCTGTTTCTATCAGTGCTCGATTAATTCACGCAATTCATTCATTACAAACATCGAACTCCGCCTCGGCATTTTAAAACTTTGAAAATAAAATTTCGTTTCAGCAACATGAATTCCCGATCAAAGTTAATACGGATATTATAAATTTAAGTCGTAGGATTCGGAGTTTAATTAATATCCAGAAACTCAAATCATTTTATTTATTATTATTTCCTCTTAATTAGCTTTTTTTCAAAAGCTAATTATAGAATTAAGTCCACCAAAATACGTTACACAGGTATATTTTTTTATCAAAATTCGTTGATGTTTTTTTTTCGTACTTCTAGCGTGTCCTTTGTGTAGGTACAAAAGGTGAAAATATTGCCTAATGGGATTCTCTACCAGTTGATCTTTTAGCAAATCAGAAATATCTCAATTATTTTATGGTAAAAAGCCTATAAGGTGCAAATAAGCAAATGGTTCCCTTGATAATTGATATAGCTATTAAAATATGATTTGACAGAACCATTATTTTTTTAAATAATAGTGGGAGGCAGACGAGCAGGCGGCTCACCTGATGGTAAGTGATCACCGTCGCCCATGAACACCTGAAACACCCGGGGGGTTAAAGGTGCGCTGCCGGCCTTTAACAAAATCGACATAGAAATCTTCAATTAATCAGTATTTTAATTAATCCTAACAAAATGGTGTAACGACGCAATACGATACAGCTCTCTCTAATGAGATGTCACTTCGCACCGTCGCTTCACTGAATGCTCGCTCTAATTTTGAAATAGACGTCGGAAATATATTCGTACATTATGAGACTGAATATGACGTGTTCTAATCTACGTTACATTACTGCGTGTAGGTAGTTGATAAAGAGCCTATGAAAACAAAGTAAGTTTGGCAAATAGTACCTAATATTCATGACTTTTTTACAGCCTCAATAAAATCTGATTCATGTAACAAACAGTTGAGGATAATCATTTTTTGAATAGCTATAAAAATTACCAAGATATAAGATTTGTTTTTATCTCTTTCTAGGAAGACAGAAATTAACATGAGTATTTATATGGCCGACGTGTTACATGACGTCGCACGGCGTACCGGATCTTTTGTTCTTCGCTGTCTAATGTTTCATAGTTTAAAATGATTATTTTAGTTTCACTCTTAGTGGTCTATTTTACAGTATTTTCATATTCTGTTGAGAAATGCGATTTAAAAATTCATGTAGTTATATTTCCTATTCAAAAACACTGCTTTTAAGTACGTACAGTCAAGGAAATTGATTCGTAGACCATTTTGAACTATGTCAAAGTGTCACTTTAAATAAAATCATAAGAAGTCTCTTACATTTTGATTGATTACGTCACTATGACATAGTCCAAAATGGTCTACGAATCATTTTCCTTGACTAATCGCAATGTTTTTTTGGACATTCCGAAATTGAATTAGTAACGATAACTTTTGGTTGATTAACCTTGCCAAATTAACAAAAAAAGTCATAGCATTCGTACTTAAGTAAGTTCTTAAACTCTTTTATATTTTAAGATTCTTGAGTTAGTAACAAATAGGTACCTACGTAAAGGTATATAATTCTAAAATGTTATTAATAAACCACCCAAGTTTATTTGACTTTGTCGACCGCTCGCTCGCGATTTTCGCTCTCATTATCGTAACGTAAAAGATAATTGGATTAAAAAAGTTTCTTAGACGCAGCTATTGGATTTCTTCTAAATCGAAAATTATATTCGCCAAGGTAAAGATAGCGAAGCGTACATAAATTAAACACACAATATTGAGCACATGACTATAACTTTGTCAATACTCCTTTCTCTTAGTAGGTAGATAAAAAGTCAATCCTGCCTGTCACTGAAACGTGATAATGTTTGCAAATAAGATAAGCATTGTTTTACTGCTGACAACATTATGTATATTCAGAAACTTAAAGGTAGTGCAATGTTGGATTGACTCCTTGGGGGTTATTATAACTTAACTTTGCAGTTCAATTTATAACTGCTATAGCTTTGTCCTTTACGCTCGCCATAAAACATATTACATAGACATGTCAAAATAACCCCCCTTATATGCGTAGTACTATAGGCCACAACGAAAGGGACGCATTGAGCGACTACCGGGATAAATAAAGTTGTGTCGTACAGGATGACCCAGATCGGCAATATGCAGAGGCGCTCAATTTGGGATCATTAACGTAATTATTCAGTAATTTTATCAGCCTGTGATGTCAATTTCAGATAATTTTATAGGCGCTTTTATTCAATATGTTAAATACGTTTTACTAGAGCCGTCATGATTATTTTAACCTTATTTTTACCATTTTGTTCTATACTGTTTCATTGTTGACTATGTAATTATACTTTTATTTAATAAAATGTACATACCTTTTTGGGATATTGCTTTTTAAATATAAAAAATATTTAAGCGATACTATAATCAATTTCATGTTGAGCTGAACGTGTATTAGCATTTTAATGCAGTGTTTTAAGCAGGAAGTTAGTAAGGAGAAACAAGATCTACATGGATGAAGTCTCGCGGGCAAAAGTGTATCCTTGTACTATGGTTGAATTTAGAAAACCATCCCTCTAATTTATAAACGCGCAATAGCTAAGTGTGCTTAAAATATGGTCTGTCCTTGTCTGTCATTATGGCATTTAAATTGGACAGAAAGGGACAAAAATAGTAGTAGGTTGAAGTAAATATTTTTTATACTATTAATGTGCTGACACCTCCATTTTTGTATCATGTTGGTGATGGTATGCAGTTAATTACTTTTATTTCATTAACAACAACTCTTCAGTGATTATCTACGTCAGTTTTTTTAGTAAAACTGTTTACACGGTATCAACATCAAAATTAAAAAGAAACATTAGATATCGATTCTCAGAACAGTAACCAAACACAAGATAAATTTGGTGAGCGTTATCGTTATCAAAAATCAATTACATATTTATATTATTTTGTCAGTTTTCGAAATTTGTTTACGTCAGCGTTTGTCGCGGGCCTCGCGGTTGAAGGTTTGTAATGGCAAGAGCATGTCGCACCATGCTCAGTGCAGGGTTCCGAAGTCGTTACTACAAACAAACTAGACTTCGCGACATAGGTCGCGGTCAGATTACCAACACCGCAAATAAGTTTTCGGTAGGTATAAACCTTTAAACCGTTTGTAACTCAAGAACCACTGAAGTCTACTTAGTAGTGATAGTTTTCTTGTTAAATTCATTATAATATGTGCTTTCATTTAAGATATTTTAATGTACCCCACATTTGACTCTAACAAAAATAACCGCTTTAAAGCTTAATATTTCATAAACGGATACCTTAATCGTAAAATTGTTTTCACAAATCCGTAATATTTTTGAAAGACCTATCTAACGACACCCTACACCATGGGGTAGACGAGAAAAAAAAAAACATCCCACGTTAGATAAAAGATAAAGATAAAGAGACATTTATTCGCAACAATACAAAACCACATTAGGTACATAGATACAAAAATAACAAGACAGAGAAACAGTTGCGAAACGGTCCCAACTCAGCATTCGCTAGCCGTAAAGCCAGCACTGGTCTTCCGTTGGAACCGCTTGGTGAAGTGACGGATAGTGACACACTTAACACAAAATAACGTAAAAATTAAAAACATGAAAGATTAAAATTAAAATAATTTGTTCGAGATTATCTCAAACGACCATAAGAGTAACACCCTGTTAAGGTTGGCAACACTAAGGAAACAGAAAACAAAAGACTAGTCTATGGGAATGTAAACACAAGCCATGTAGGTTACGTAACAATAACAAAAATTGGTACACTTTTAAGAAACTGAATAAAAACAATGTTTTGTTGGTTTTACATATACAAAAATTAAACTACTGTGCAAAATAACAAACAAACAGTCTACAGAGTGACAAACGGACGGCAAGAAAAGGAATACAAAAACATAGCTACTGAGTCGTAAAAGGATGAACACAATAGGTGTACTATGTACGCGGCACATTATATTTTATCCGAAATAGGAAAGAAGCCAAATAAAGAAGGAAACGTGTACGTACACGTGTAGGTTACGTGTAGGTACATACATACATACATAATACTCACGCCTTCATTCCCAGAGTGGGGTAGGCAGAGCTACAGAATTACCCAGCACTCTTAAATAAGTTGTTGATAATAGTGTAGGTACACAAAAAAAAAACTAGATTTTATTTAACCACTTTTTGGCGTGACTAATATGTATATTCATGCCAAAGTCTTTGAGCTAGGCGGCGGACGGACGGACGGACACGACGAAACTATAAGGGTTCCTAGTTTGACTACGGAACCCTAAAAATGTATCCTTATCTTTTCACAATTCACCGATTACATCATCCATCAGCAGTTAAAAGTAGAATTAAAGATCCTGGTCGGACATATTGAAATGCAAGCAGGAATCGACTAAAAGCAGACGAATGGGGCTCAATTTATTCATTGGCTCGGGCAACTCGGTGTGCGGATTGAGATCGGAATGGATCGTACAGTCATCGTCGGCCGCCATATTTTATATCTGGTTCGTTTAAGTCGGGGATGGGGATTACCTTTAGATATTTGTGGGAATCTAGGTTGTGTGGTTTTGATGGATGATGTTTCACTTCGATTTTCATGAATGGTGCTTTCCGCCCATCAGTTTTTGGTGATGACTAGATGGCGCCTCTGGGAAGTAAGGTCTTTTTGAGAGTTGATAATACTTAAAAAATATAAATTGAAATTGTTGTACTACCTAAATATTTGAAATGTGTATATATCAAGTGAAAAAGTAAATTGTCACTAGTTTGGTCTTCTTTTAGGCATATATTTTAACATCAACTGTCAAAAAGACCTCACTTCACAGGCGCCATTTAGTGAAAAAACTGATGCGCGGAATCCCTCATTGTTGCTTTAAGCCTTGAATGTATGATTTGGTTATCAAAATATGCCCACACTCGATTTAAATCGGGATATACCGTATTTTCGTAACATATGGTCATTTACAAAACATTAATATTCTCCAAATATACACGCGAAATAATATATATAAGTAAGTCAAATACGCACGTGGGACGTGTCACTAGTTCTACGCTAGTTAATATTTTCTACGTATAGTTTGGGAGCTGTATGTCAGTAAAACAGTTGTATAAATGCACAGGGTGTTGGTAGTTGAGTGTTGAAGGACTATTAGCAATGGTAGATGGAGTCATTTTTAACATTTTTGACTACATTTACTAATGTTCAAATCCTTTGAATATTTTTTTAAGATATTACCTGTTTTTAGGGAAAATCTGTAAATCCCGATTTAAAGAAAATTACTTTTAATGTACGCAAAAAGTTAAATAAAGTTGTCTTACTTTACAGTAAAAAAAAAAACACAAAAACCATGAAATTCTGTATCAAAATTTAAGCTAGTAAAAAGGAAGTTATTGCATGGGTAATAACAATTCGTTTACCAACCAAGTTATCTTACTATGGAACCCTCAGTGCGCGAGTTCGACTAGCACTTGACCGATTTTTTTAAATTTGGTTTGTCATTTTTCCTTATGATCCCCTCTCCCCAAAAGTCCTCTTTTGGACTACCAAATCCCCGTACATTCTGATGTTTATATAGTCTGCTGAAGTTTTAACCTATTCGATTATGCATAGTAAAAGATGACATAGCGAGCTATCTACACTTCAGGAGACGGAGGCGTTTAGGTTTTGGAAGGGCTGTGTGATAAAAAGTGGGGTCACACGCACGAGTGGGAGGGTACTGATAATAAATCTTGGTAGCGGTAGACACACTCAAACAAAAATACAATGTCCTATTTTTTCCTGTGTTTAACCTCCTGGGACCCCGATCCTCGCTTGAGGACATAACAATAAATATAAAAGGCACCCTATAGTTGTTTGACAAGGTTGCAATTACAATGTTACCGTGAGCACCCCGAGGTCCCAGGAGGTTAATCCAGTCAACGCGACGACTTATATGTCCTATACATACAAATACACATATTTGTACATACAGTTAGTTACTTATGTCAAGATTGTATTTAGTTAAATACTTATTGAAATAATTTAGGTACTTAAATATAGTTACTACGATATACTGTTATGAAAATAAAAAAATGGGAACAGACCTAAAAAAAAAAACAAATACAAATAAACCTACTTATTTTACAAAATGATACATATTTATTTACGAATTTTATTATGTAGCTTTTGTGCTGTTCTTTTTTCAAATGAAAATAAGCATAACACGCATAATATTAAGACTGCACCGAGCAAACGTCGAGCGTCCAGTGGCGCCCTCAATACTATTATTGTGTTTTCTGATAAACGAAAGAATTTCCATGGAATTGGACGATGCTTTTTTGTAGCGCAAGTAAAAACACAATTTATGGGATACGTAAAAAACTTTGATAATAGTTACCCTTTGAGTAGTCAGCTTAACGGGAAAAGGTGGCCACTTTTTTCCGTTTAGTTGATAACTCGAAAGTCAATTGTTAGTAAACTATGGGATTTATCGTATAAGTTGTGTTTTTATTTGTAGTACAAAAATGCATAGTCCGAATTCAAGAAAATACTTTAGTTTATTAGAAATCTCAATAATAGTAATGAGGGCGCCACTGTACATCCGGCGTACGCTCGGCGCAGTCTTAAATGGACTCGAGCATAATATGAACTGTGTGCTAAATTCAATGTAACAAAAAAAGCGCAAGTATCTGTTTTGACCTTTTATAAATACATATAATTGCATGTATGGTTCGTTGTTCTCAAAGAGGCTGAATAGATACACACAAATGACAATTAAGGTGTCGTTACGTTTGTCATAACGTCATAAGCGAAACTGGCTACACTAATGCAGAAATAACGGATATAGGACCCAACAAGGTACCATGAAAAAAAAACAAAGCCCATTCTGTGAGGTAAGAAACTATATGAAAATGCATGTATGAGTATATAGTAATACAAAACTATCAAAACTCATGCATGTACATAAACAAGCGAAACAAAAATGGATTTTTATTAAACTTTATCCATTCTATCCTAAAACCCTATCTTTCACTTTAATAACGTATGATTTTCCGTCAATTTCTGTGCTCCAAACCGAAGTTAAGCCTGAATTTCCCGCGGAGGTTTCCCTCCCTGTACTAGATTAGGCGCTATCCCAGCCGGCCGCTGTATCGACCCGCCGCGCGTAAGAGCGCTTTCAGACTAGCGTTTTCATATGCGCGTATAAGCTTCTTTAGGCTTACGCACTTACATGCGCGCTGAATTTTGCGCTTTGAAAACTGAAAGCGCGTACCTGGCGTGTTGGCGTGAACTGGTGGAGTCAGTAGTGAGCGGGGATGCGTTTGTACTAGTTTTTCAACGCGTCAACGCTGGTACGCGTGTGGCAAAAGGCGCTTCTCACGCTACCGGTATAAAAACGCTAACCTGCAGAGGCCCTTACGCAGCCTATACAATGTCAATCGGATCGTGCGCCGACTCGCACACTGTCAGTAATGGCCGTCATTTGATTTAGAGGGTAGATTTGGCTTTCAGAGACATAAATAGATTTCAACAGTTCATTGTTTTTGTTACATCGGAATATTGACCATCAATATTTCTTTGTTGTGAATAGTGTGCAACATTCCAATAGTGCTTTTTAGGATTCCGTATCGAATTGGTAAAAATAGGAACCCTTATGGTGAGACTTCATTGTCCGTGCTTCTGTATATCACAGCAGGATTTATCAGCATTATCAGCAACTAAAAATGCTATCAACTTGAAATTTGTCATAGTTGTACAACTTACTTGCTCGCATTTGTTTTTAGTGAAAAATATAATATGACATCAATGTTACACAGTTAACAGTCACTATTGTTCAAAATATATGTTATTTAACTCTTTTTCGAACTAAAATCATATAAACTGGATGGGTTGCCGATTTATTTAATATTTTACCCAGATTTAAAGTATATAAACACCAAAAACGATTTCCACTTTATTATATACATATATTTAAATGTAAACTTTACTAATTACCATTGACATTGATATCGTGAGATATTTATATTATCTTGTCTCATTTCTCAATTAAGTTTATTTTATTATGGCATTTGCAACGGCAATAATCTCTGGAGATTACACATTAATATTATATTAATTATGTTGTTTGTGACAGCTCGTGAGATATTGATATTGTTGGCTGAGTCAGGTGCAATAATGATCGTGTAATGATGTCTATCAGTTCGTTGATTTATAATATAGCAGAATGATGATCCGGTTTGATGTACATCGTTAATACCTTTATTTTCAACAAGACTACCACTTATGTCATTCTAATAAGGCTAGGCGCCGCATTACACTAATATTGAAATTACAGAAATAAAACTACCTTACTACTTACCATCAATTTCCACTTACCATCAGGTGGCCTGTGTGCTCGTTTGCCTTCCCATGCAATAAAATAAATAAATAAAATACTTATTACAAAGTACCCATAGTTGCAGGTTCTACAGTTTTAGAAATATTTGTACATTTTCATTCCCTATTCTAAATCAAAATATAGAAAAGTATTTGTTTCAAAATACATTCAATTTATTTATTTGTTTATCTTTATCCGTGTGGTTGCCGGGTTAGAATAGTGCCACTCCATGTCTTCCCGTGGATGTCGTAAGAGGCGACTAAGGGAATATAGGCTTGTAGTACTGTTAGGCGATGGGCTTGCAACCTGTCACTAATACGCTGGTAAACAGTCTACTTTTGCAAAATGTGGTTACAGAATTATCAACAAGATTTAGAGTTGTTAGTAATTCTGTAGCTCTGCTTACCCCACTCTGGGAATGAAGGCGTGAGTTTATGTATGTATGTATGTATGTATCTTATACATTTGCACTCCTACGAGTAGGACCTTCAATAATAAGGACACTGTGACATAATTAATTGACATGGACTATTACAAGCTAAGTGCCTTATTTCTTACGATCACCGAATGCGTAGTTTTTTTTTAAATTAAATAAATTCTACTTAGAATTCAATTTATTATAATAAAACAATTTATATATACCTAAATATACCTCTATACGAGCACATAATATTATAAAAATGCCAATCGAATTCCAATCTGTGATCTTTCTTGTCATCTCATGGAGTCACACTCAACGATAAATAGAGGGAAACCCAAAAAAAAAAAAAAAACGGTGATAAATTAATTTTATTACGACGTAGCGTAAATTTAATTAATATTCGGTCTGCACCTACACGCAACTGCAAGTACCAATCTTTACACATTCATTTGTAGTTTTTATTCTGTTTCGACTGAACAAAAGCTGAAAGCCACTGAGGCAAAAGTCAATAGCGTAGCACTTGTAGCAGAATAAAAACATGGCGCGGATTTCGTAGCAATTAAATTTGCCACTGCACGTAGCGCGTAGCTCAAAGGACCGCTGCGCGCGCGGTTCTATTGTTCCCGTACATGACATGTCTGTAGCTAAATTGTTACGTGTTGGATGAAAAAATGTTATCCTTTATTCTTTATACACGGCAGTTTATCTCTAGTTGTAGTTATTTTTCGTCCACACAACTCAGACGCGTGATGACTCAGCTAGAATGTAAGCGAAATATAATAAGCCCTTCACACCCAATCGAACGGAAGATTCTTTGTTACACTAAAGTTTGTAGTTTGAAAAAATACGCAGAGTAGAAGAGAAAACAATATAATTATTCCTTATTTTGAATTTCCTGTTTCAACGTAATCTACATAGATAAAAATGAATGGCTGAAATGTATGCACATAACTTCCAAACGAGTGCGCCAAATTGGATTATTCTATTTTTATTTAGTTTTATTCAGTCAGGACAAGGTTTGAATGACAGAAAATAAAATCCACTGAGTGGTCGGAAATTTGTAGCAGGGTGAAGCTGCTGGCGAGCAACAAGTTTATAAAAATCATACATACATACATAACATACATTAAATCACGCCTGTTTCCCAGAGGGGTAGGCAGAGACCACTTCTTTCCACTTGCTACGATCTTGACAAATTTCTTTCGCTTCTTCAACATTCATACATCGAGTCATGCACGCACGTCGGTTTCGGGTACTTAAGATTCTGCCCTTTTCCAGTATTTCTCCGATTTGATTCGAAAAAGTACGCCTAGGGCGGCCCCTTCCGACCCTTCCACTCACTTTCGATCTGTATATCTCTTTCGTCAATCTTCTTTCATCCATCCATTCCAAATGACCGAACCATCGAAGCATGCCCTTTTCAATCTTAGTCACTACATCTTCTTTTATTCCACATTTCTCTCTGATTTTTTCATTTCTTACTCTATCAATCAGTTTCACACCACACATACTACGCAAAGAGCGCATTTCAACTGCATTTACACGACTTACATGCTTGTCCTGCCACACCCAACATTCACTACCATACATCAGGGTAGGTGCCAGCACTCCATTGTGAACAGCCAGCCGGGCTTTTTGTGAAACGCCCTGTCTGCTTACAAAGGAGTACAGGGCCCCATTAATTTGATTGCCCGCATTCACCCTCCTCTTGATATCCTTCTCACACTTACCATCTCTTGTAAACATACTTCCCAGGTACACAAATTCGCTCACTTGTTCTACTAATTCACCATTTATATTTATCACGCACTCAGTCATCTCCTCATCCTTCTCTATCACCATGACCTTGGTCTTGGTAACATTTACTTTCATCCCCTTTTGCTTAAATCCCTCATTCATCACTGTCACCATCTCCTGCAACTCAAGTACCGATGGGGCAAGTATAACTTGATAATCGGCATATAAGAGGCATTTGATTAGCAACTCCCGCCCGTGTGGTTACCGGGATAGAATAGTGCCACTCCATTTCTTCCCGTGGATGTCGTAAGAGGCGACTAAGGGAATATAGGCTTGTAGTACTGTTAGACGATGGGCTTGCAACCTGTCACTAATACACTGGTAAACATCTTAGCCTGATTTTGCAAAATGTGGTTACAGAATTATCAACAAGTTATTAGAGTTGTTGGTAATTCTGTAGCTCTGCCTACCCCACTCTGGGAATGAAGGCGTGAGTTTATGTATGTATGTATGATTAGCAACTCTTGCACACGCAAACCCTTATCATACCCTTTCAAATCCCACATACAACTGTCCATGAATAGATTGAACAGCCATGGTGAGGCAACACAGCCCTGTCTAACACCTTTAGAGATGTTAAACCAGGCCGAGTATGCGCCATTGATTCTGACACAGGCTTTGGAACCCTCATAAAGGGACCTCAAAGCCTGCACCAGGTTGCTGCTCACTCCATACATAGACAGCACCGTCCACAACTCCTTTCTATCTACCCTATCATAGGCCTTTTCCAGGTCCACAAAAGCACAGAAAACCTTTTGGTTCACCGCCAAGAACTTTTCTGTGATGGACCGTAGTGAAAAGACCTGATCCGTACATCCCATTCCCTTTCGAAATCCCGCTTGTACATCCCAGATTTTGTCATTCGTTCCTCGCATATACTTTGCCGACAACACTAAGGAGGCTGATACCGCGGTAGTTTTTGCAGTCTTGCTGTGACCCCTTTCCTTTATACAGAGGGACGATAACGGCCTTGACCCAATCTTCCGGGACTCGGCCGCTACTCCAACATGCATTGAAAAGACGGTACAACAGACTACCCACCACGCCATCTCCTCTCCTCAGCATTTCTATCGACACTCTATCACAACCTGCTGACTTTCCCGCTTTCATACTTTTTAAAGCCTTCATTATTTCACTCATACTAATCACACTTTCATCTTCGCTACTTGCATCTTTACTCATGCTTTCTGGCTCACGACAAATATCTTCGCATTCAAACAAGCTTTCAAAATAAGTTTTCCATCTATCAAGCATTTTTTCTTCCTCAATATTCCTTTATTATTCCAATATTCCTTTCCTTTATAAAAATCTTCAGACAATATTCATCGGATTTTGATCCTAACAAGAAACCAGAAATTTTAATGGTATTTTTTAGTTCCACATATGCAAACAGTATGTTTTAATTCCACAATTAAACTCCATCAACTAACCATCTCGTTGATATGTAAAAAAACGCTGGAACATTGCAAAAATTTCCTTATTCGCGAAAATGTGAGCTTCTGAAAGTTACATAATTAGATAGAAATTATTCTTACACGTGAATTTCAATTAAATTTCATGAAAAAAATCCGTTACACGTCAAAACCATAATAATTTTCAGAAATCAATCGATTTCACTCTATCTTTCAGAATATTGCATGAAATTTTAAGTGAAACTTTCACTTTTGAAACTTTCAGAATATTACAGAAATTTCAGTGAAAGCTTGACTTGTGTTTACAAGCCACCCATCACTAAACACACTGGCACTGCAGTTTTCCTATTAGCTATTAAAAGAGGCATTAGCAACTGTAACGCCATCTAGTAGCTCGCCGCAACAACTCGCGGTCACACTCATCATTTGAAAGACCTGACGTTGCTGCTTGCTGCAAACATGGTTTACAAGTTCATGTTTGTAAGAATTTTGTTTACCAGGTATTTTCGCTTCGTTTCTGCACTCAAGTAATAGCCGCACTATTGCAATGTAACTTGTTTACAGTTCGTAGTTTTATTTTGAAAATGCGCGAGCGTTTGCTTGTTTTTATTTGTGGTAAAAATGGTTGTGTATTTTATTCGAAGCGCTATTGGAAAGTATTTTTTTAAATTGTTTTATTTAACTGTGGGAAGTATTGTTGTTGGTTTTGTTGGTTTCAAGCAAGGGGCCTTCTTTTACTGTGTGTCTATATTGTATTGTTATCGGACTGCTCTACTTGGCCTTCAACTACTGGTCAAGTAAATAAGAGCTATGATGTATGTATGGATGTAAAATACTTTATACTAATTCTAATTTTAATTAATGGCTAATAATTTTTTTATTTTAACTAATTACAGAAATAAGTCCATAGATATCACACGTAAAGACAATTGTTTCGGTAAAAGAGTATTTTCTATGATGGACCAAACAGAAGCACATGGGGTGAGCTCCACGCGCTTCTGTCAAGGGCTTACTTTATACTATAAACAGAGCGAAAGAGATTTGTCAGGATCGTCGCAGGTGGAAAGTAGTGTTCTCTGCCTACCCCTCTGGGAAACAGGCGTGATTTAATGTATGTATGAAGGTATAAAGTATATACTTGAAATAACCAAACGACAAAATAGACAGAAACACAAAAAATATGTACAAAGGCGAAGGGATCTTCTCCACTTAAAGTTTGAGCGATTGTGATTTATTTATTTATTTAAAAACATTTAAATAGTCAAACGTATAACAATGATACTGACTAGATAGTTCATAATTACGTTAATAACGTTACAATACGATAACATGTCAAAAGCAATAAGGGTAAGCTCAAGTAGAACACACCCTCTGGACCAAACGACTAAGGTCTAAACGACATTTTGTTATTGGATATCGTGCCTTTTGGCCGAAATTTGTTTGGCAACATGTATTGTTTCCAGACCAGTTTAATTGGCCAACCCGCTTTATTTTCTGTTACTGATAATGGGATTTTTTTAAACGTGCTTTCTCTGATCAATAAGAATAATTTTATGTATAACTGTGCTCATGGATACCCAAGATATGCTCAGCCTAGTTTGGAAAACTGAAGTTATTGTAATCAGTGTGATTTTATTAAATTGAATTGAATTGAACTGTAAATATTTAAGGATTATTTTTATTACCATCGTATAGAACCCTATAGCTTAGGTTTGGTAAGTTTTTGTAATTATCCTAAAATATTTACAGTTGCAGAAAGAAGCGGGATGGCTAATGAAGCGGTTGGGAAACTATAGATACATTTTGCCAAAGAAAGTACCAAAAGACGGTGCGCCTACTTATTCACTGACTTACCAACAATAATACATACCCAAGGTTATTCATAGATCTGTCGCTTGTTTAATTTCAATAACGTGTACAAGCGTAGATGTGATTTGTTTGGCTAATGTCAGGAGCGGCAGCGCCTAACGCGATTAATTAACGCGGTGACTCGAAATGTATCTATTTCAGATTAATTAACGTTGATGGGTGTTAGTGGGAATCCAGCAGAAGACTGGATGTTTAAAGTTAGCTAAAAATTGATGGTCGAACAAGTTTAGTGGTTAATTTGAACTTTAGCGGTCCAAGGATGTTGTTTTATGCGCTGCGCTTCAATCAGACTTATTTTTTTGCGTTATTTCATTTTAATCACCAGCTAAATAGATAAAAAACGTCCGGTATACATATTCCGGTATATTTTACCGTTTAATGAGTCAGTAGGTTTATATGGTTTTTTTTTTGTATAATTATTCATCGTTATTATTTCTGTTATTATATTATAAATACGTTATATATTCAAACATTTTCAAAATGACTTTTATTATATTACTGCGTTATAATAATTATTCAAGGCATTATTCATTTTATTTTTGTAAACTTTGATCATTATACAAATCAGAACTAAGTGTATATTTTGTGTTATGCAAAATGAAAATTAAACCATTTGTTTTTATACTAAACATTACACACCCTGTTTACTGAATACTAGAATAGAACTGCAGGAACCGAGACATACCTACATTAGGTAACTTAGAGCGTAATTTCTGTGTCGCAAGACTCGCAAGTTTCTCACATAATGTCCTAAGCTCAAATTCTAACTACTTTACAAATACTCTAAGAGACGAAGCTTTTGACGTAAAGTTAACGAACTAATATCACACTACCGCATAACTCTCAGTCGTAAAAGTAAGACTTGCACTGATTTCATTTTCTTGCTTTAACGGTCGAAGTCAAAGATATGTTTACATTGTATGCAACTTATTCCATTGGAATAACGTGCAAAGGTGTAAACATATCTTTAACAATGACTGTACCTAGCTCACACTCATGACTGACTTACAGACAATTTACATCCGGAGGAAATTTTGAGGAAAGTTTCTTTAGGGTGCATGAGATGATTTTTCGATATTCGACCCCCACCTAATACAACGCAAAGTCACGGTTGTCGTAGTAGGTATTTCATACAATCCTTCAATTACAACACAACATAAATATTGAACGCAATACGAAAACTTGTTTGTCATGGTACGTCTCTCTAACTTAATATGAAATGAACAAACAAACAATGCCAGCCTAGATGCAGGAATCAACTCAACGTTGACTTGGCGAAATTGTCATTGACCTACTGCCCATATTCAAGCCAATGTTTGTCATGTCATCAGACTGCACATAGAACTTTTAGTTACATATTTGTTATGTATTGTAATTGTTTATGTTTAATAAAAGCTTTACATACATACATACTGTACATAGTACGAAGCAAAATCAATGGGTGCTTTAAAACCCACTTATTTTACTTTATTTTGAGATAAGCAGCTATTATTAAGTGATGTACCAAAATTGGAAACACGCACGTGACTTAAAAAAAACGCAAATGGATCAAACTAAAAAATTAAAACCGCTTACAGCTTTTTACAGAAGATTTTTTTTTAAACAAAACAGGTTTATTCAAAGAAGGCAAACTGAAAACCAGCGCAACCCGGCAAGACTGCCACACATATGAGTTACCTTCTTTTGCTAAACTATAATAATTATTTTCTGCAGCAATAAATATTTTTTATTTCATTTTCCAACAGCCGTACCACGCCGTAACTAATGGTTTTAACGGAATCAAAATATAAGGGATCCCCCTAATTGCATCGCGTCATGTCGAATTTGCTAACAAATTGGGGGGGAACGAATGAAAAAATAAGTCGTAAAAGTTCGCACCCGTGACCTAAATTGCTAAATCCATTCCTTTGTTTCGTGAAACGCTGCCCGCGTAAAGTTAACCGTTAGGTGGGACAGTCGTAAATTTTACTATAAAAGCGACTATTGCCGATAAGCAGAAAGCATTGATTATGATTTGATTAACTTATAAATTGTGACCTGGGTCTGTATTCTCCAGGGTTAACCCACATTGCATTTGACGTGTTATCGCATTGTTTTAATCTCAGCCTCAATTATCGTCAAGTAAATAACAGCTATCGTAACGTTGACAAAACGATAAACACACGTCCTCAACTTCACAACACACACAAGCTAAAACCCAAGAGAAGATTAAAGAATTCATTAGAGAGAGCTCCGATAGTGTGATCAAAAGAGGGCAGGTAGGTCCGAGGGAGTGCTCTGGTTCTGCGAAGCGTACTAGCACTTCCCTCGCAGTTAAGTGACGCGCACCTGCGATGAAGAAACCGTCGGCAGACCGACGGTGTGCGATGACAGGATCCTGGCACGGGGGTAGCACCCGGTGTGTATCACCGGAGTCCACTCGACCCCGATCGTGGTCACCAAAGATAGAGGTTGTTTCCTGTAAAAAAGAGAACCTCGGCCTCTTTTCTAATTTGCTCATATAGGTACCTATTACGTGCCTGAAATTTTAAACGGTGATTTTAATGCGATGACAAATAGACTTATATATTGCGTAAGCAGGTCGTCAAATATCGACCAAGGTTGTCCTGAGTGAGATGGAAGATTGATTTGTAGCAAGATGTTACTGCTTGGTCCCAAGAGTGTTTCCGCACCACGTTCGTTTCGTGTCGAAAAAAAGTGGCAGCAATTTGTTTAGTGACAGCCCGAAATCACAGACCTAGTTCTTACAAGATTCGTCCAATTTGGACACAGCTACAACGCTCTTCGAACTTTGTTTTCTCGCTGTAGTTGGTGGATATTGGCACCAAACTAGAAAATTAACACTACAAGACGTTATGTCGACACAGATTCCAAAAGTTAGTAAATAGGTTATGGTTATGGTTAGGTTATGGTTAAATGCCTTTTTGCACTTAAAGTTTCAATAAATCTGTTTCAGCAAATATGTCCCTCCATGCAAGCAGCATGACCAAAATTTGATACGAGTATTGCTACTATTATTTAACTAGGCGTCCTAGTAAGTAGCCATATTCCAATTAATAATATCCAGTCAAACAATATTGTAACTAAACCTGTCTTCACCAGAAATTGGCACCATTTGTAAAAACAGGAAAACAAATCCCCGTGTCAGCTCCATTTGCATGTTCTATCATAAATCGGGTTTTGTTCAAAAATCGCTATCGCAAATCATTGTTATTCCGTTTTGGAAGTTTCCCTGCACGCGGACAATTTGATGATCCTAACGCGACGGCTGGAAGGCTGCCAAAGCACCCCGTATCTGTTTATCTCAGTATTGGTTCGATAAAATCTTTCGCAGACGAAGATATAGTCGTTATTCTGTTGTACTGTATTTTTACGCAGTTTTTTTGGCCAACAAAAGCAGCGTACATATCAAAAAATAGATTTACGACACGCGGTGTCGTATGACTTATTGGTTGAGGCACAAGCTAGTAGAGCGTACCTACTTACCAAATTTCATCAGAATTTTATTAGTTAAGTCGATCGTTGAACGCGTAACAATCAGACAGACAGACGAACTAATTTCTGAATTTATATTATTAATACAAAGTAGCCAGCCAATTATTTAATAAGCAAGCATACTTGGGTAGGTACTCACAAAAGAAAGTGCTCAGCTCAGCTTGTATTATAGCCGTTTTGGTAACGGTTGTCTTCCTTATCTTAAGTTATAAATATAATACCTGGGAGACCGACCCGCTTTCGTATAGAAAACGAGTTTTCCCAAGGTGAGACCTAGCTGGATCGATTTTTCGCTCCTGATAACCTTCGCACGATAATTTACAGCTAGGTTCCAAAATTATTAGGTATAACTGTTTCTGAGATCTCAATAAAAAAGGTACCTATACACAAAATAAATGAGTTAGTAAATGTTAGGTGCTCATTTAATATGAAGTCTTAGGTGAAGGCTTACGTGTAAATAGCATAGTGGATGATAAATCTAAAAAGTGTAACCTACACACAAAATAATCACTACTTAATTAAATCAAACGGGTCGTTTATCTTTGAGGAATTGTGTATTATTTTCATTAAGTAAACTTATACCCATTATAAATGCTTATTTATAAAGCAGAAAACTAGTCTAGAGCGACATCTACCAGAAATGTAAGAAACTTATACACAAATGCCATCTAGCGGACTTTAAGCAAACTAGGTTGAACAAGGCAGCTTCACAAACCCTACACAAGCAAAGTTAAATTTTAGCAAGTTGATGTGCTTCGTAGTTCCATTGGACTGAAATAGATGGCGCTGATACGAATTTTCCAACTTACGTTCTGTTCTCGGGCAAATACAGGAAGAATTTAGATAGGTAATGAATGATAATGAAATTAAACTGGTTGGGGAATTAAACAACCTTCCTTTTTACAAGTATTTATTTAACTAGTTTTTTAGAAATATAATCATTAATCTTGCAAACCAGTTTTGAAACACGTCCCGATATCATACACAATGGGCTGACATTTGGAATATAAGGTAAGGTGGGGGAAGATTGAATGGTTTTTTGATGAGATGGATAGTGTTGTGTTAAAACCCTCGTAAAATAAAAAACTATTTACTTCCTTTCAATTGCATAAACTGGTAGGTATGAGCAAGGGCTATATTTTTGTAATCTGTCGATAAAACTCGGTTTCGCCTATTCTAATATATAAAAATAATAAAATCAAATCAAATTTTGTCTAAAAAATTGACGGGTTAAGATGGAATGGTCGAGGGGTAAGATTGACATAGTGTCTAAAGTCTTTTAAATGAATGCAAACGGTTACTGTTGCTCGTTATTGTATAGAATTCCTTACGCTTAACAGATACAGATGATTTTTGCGTAAATATTCCTGATAGGTAACAAGAAAAGTGCAGTTGAAAATAAAAGTATTTTACTCTTACCCCGCTTCACAGGGAAAACGACAGTGATACTCAAACTTTTTATTGTATATTCTTCATATAAAAAAACGTAAACACATTTTTTTTAATATTAAGAAGATCAGTTTGGAATTAAAATAACAGTTGCATGGAAACAATTATTTATTTTATAAAAGAAATGAATACTAAAAAGTAAGTATTTTCTCGCAGCATGACTAATTTTGTCACAAATTAAGCCACTTACATGTAAAATATTAGAAAATAAATATGAATCTGTGTAACAAATTAAGACACATTTAAAATACAAAAATATACCAAGTACTTAGTAATCTGTGTAGAAAATTTAGTCACAGACTTACTTACATTTATAATAATTAGAAATTCAAATAAGTACTTCTAGTAAACTTTAAGAGGTTTTTTTTCTCTCCAAACAAAAAATTACAGATTTATTATTGATTTCACACAATAGTTTCACACAACACTTCTTAGTTACTATTTATCTTATCGTTATATTAGGTCAGAAAATAAACCTTACGTTAATTTTTTTTTTTAAGTGCAAAGTTTGAGAATATGTGTCTTTTTCTATGACTTTCAAAAACGGGGGAAGATTGAAACATTACTATTTCAATGTAACCCCAGCGAAATTGGCTGGGTAAAGATGGAAACTTCTCGTAAATCTCAATATATGATTAATAGCTACACCTAGCAGAAGTAAATAAAAATAGAATCTCAAATAACACATAAATAGTCAGTCAGAACTTTTATACTCCCCTTATTAATCAAGTTATGAAACACGGGGTAAGATTGAAAATCGACGAATTCACCACGAAATGCCGACCTTCACAAAATAGCACATAACACACGTCTACTTACTCCGAGCGGTCACTGGCGAATGTGCGGCGGATCGTAACAAAATGGCGGCTTAATGGATGATACCAGCACTAAAAAAATTAAACCAAATAGGGAGTTATATGAGACTTTTAATCTTTCCCCTTTTTTTATCTTCCCCCACCTTACCTTACCTAGAAATAAACTAGATAGCAATGCAAATTTATCACGTCTATAATCTGATCTGATGATGGAGTCGGAAGGTGGCAACATAATCTCCGCTGCAAATAAGTAGGACCACCGAATCGGTATTCGTTAGTTGGTTCTTGACAAGCACAATGACTAATATAACCTATACATGTAGGTACATAATTATCTAAAGCTCGTCACGAAAATGAAACTTTTTGCCTATTTTTTCGTAATTTGTAAATTTGTTACTAAATTGTCGTGGAATAGTTATAATTTTAGCAGCCACATTGATCCTATTGGTATTATTGGACCCGTAATTGTTTAACACAAATTTAACAAGCTTTTGTTTAATTTTTACGCGCTTAAATGTTACCACCGCTACGCTATGCCTCTCGTTTCATTAAAGCACTAACCACGGCGCAATGGCACAGCAGTTAAATGAAGCTATAAAGATATTTGTTCTAACCATAATGAAATACTGTTCAGACGCCTTACATTTTTATTTAAAACTAGGTAGCTGCCGCGACTCCTTCTGCGTAGATGTATTTTTTTCTACTCCACTACGCCTCTCGCGGTAAAAGTACCCTATGTCCTTCCTAGGGGTTCAAGCTATCTCTATACATCAAAATACATAGAGATCGGTCCAACGGGAGTGATGCCACGAGCGTCGTCTATGCGTTGCGTCGCCACTGCGTTGTTCTATTTATAAACTAAAAAGACACGCCAAACGATGCGCTGAAACACGTAACGTATTGCTCTTAGGCATGAAAGCGTAACAAACAGACAAAGTTACTTTCACCTTTATAATATTAAAAACTTCTTCGTGAGCACTTCGTGTCGCAGTCATAGTTGTATTGTCTTGGTTCATTTCTCTCGCTACTTCTAAAACTAGAATTTCTGTCAAGTGGCTGTCATTTTTATTATTTCCCTGATGTGGATGTATGTATGATATCTATGTATTTATGTATTTATTTATTTATAATTATTTATTTATTTATGCAAGTCATATGTATCTTGTATTTATTTGTATTTGTATATCCTTATTTAGTTATTTATTTATTAAGTCAGCGTTTATTTGTTAATGTTTATTGTTTTTTGATTTCACCATTAATTGCAAACATCTATCTTGTTATTGCTCGTGTTAAGTCTGCACCACCTACTGCATAAAATATATTTATTTGACACCTTATCCCTACTAAGGTTGTCTGGAAGCCATGGCTAATCAGCGAGTAGACCGCCTGTTGTTTACCTGTATAATTTTTAATTGTGCTCTTTCTCTGTTATGTTTTTGTTTGGTGTACAATAAAGTGTTTTGTATTGTATTATAGTATGGATACTGAGGCACGAATATCTTGAAATGCCACGACTAAGTTGACCAATAACTAGTTCTAACACGATAATATAAAAGGCCGTAGCACAGATGTCAATATTTGCACCCCTCATTCCCGTAACTAGTCCACTAGGTGAGTCAATCTCGCAATTTCCGGCCCACGGGGATGATTTCCCCCTCGCCTAACATTGGGTACGTACGTTGGGCGGCTGCCACTTGTAGATTCGCAATTTCGCAAGTCAATCATGTTACTTCAAAAATAAGTTATTTATAACTTTGAGCCGTTTGTGCTGTTTATGAAGGTAGCTAACGTTATCGAAGTTGTTTTAGACGGATATGATAGACATCGGTTGAACCTTTTCAGGCTTATTAACCGTAAAACTAAATCAAGCGGGACAGATTACTTTCCAATGTTCAATTTAAATTTTGGCACAAACGTACATAATTAATCAGACTACTATTATCCAAAAAAATTGGCTGATCTAAAAAACGCTTTAGACAAGGATCTACTGACTGCTCTCGATCCCGACGAAACATTAATACAACATGTATCGATTCGATGTTTACGTTTACGATTTTACACTTCGTAAAAATCTCGTAATGACATTGATAGTGTATTTGATGCGTGATGATGCTAAAGCCCCAAGTTTTTGAACTCAGTAGAATTGACCAATGAAAATAAACCTCTTGCGCCATTTTATATCCATTTTACGGCCAACAGTATTTTTAAATCTTAATTAAACAACAATGTTGAGTCAAAAAAATTGCATATCTTTTCATGCTGTGTGACATTTAAGAGAAAATAGAAAATATTCCACGATCCTTTAGTTTGTCCTTTAATTCCACTAATCCTCTATGATCTTCTGACTACGTTTCACAGGTGATTTAGCTAAATTGGCTCATAATTATAATCACATCTAAGCTCTTTCACAGTCAACATCTAACTACTTAGCCTCGAAAACCTGACCCTAACCTTTTCATTGCCCTATTTTCCGACGCCGTTCAATAGCAAGCTCTCTGTGACCACCTCAGCGAGATCACTAATTGAAAATCAAAGAAGTATAAATACTAGCGGTCAGGGGCACGGCCTAGAGCTGGCCAAGCCTCGCCGGTGCTATTCTTTAACCAATTCAGAGTTACGCGACTCGATGTTGGGTCTATTTTTGCATTGATACCTGGAAGTCTGGCACTGTATTGGCGTTCCCTAAGGTCAATCGCCGCAGGATCTTTTAATTATAATGGCGATGGCGACAAATAGTATTCTGACAATTTCGGGTGCCGTTACAAAGTTTTTGGCTCTGTTTTCTCGGATCTAAATCGTACGCGATGCCAAATCGCGATGACTTGTAATTGGGATTGTTAATATTTTTAAATTACTCTAATTTGAAAACCATTTCGAGGAATAGGGTTATAAAGCCGTTCTGCATGATAAGTTTTGGATTTTTTTATCTATTTCGGACATTTCGACAAAAGTGTATTTGACCTTTGTTTGGCTTTCGTTTTTGGCTTGAAGCCCTCCTAGGTGTACCTTACGGTTTAGTCGAAAACCGCTTGAAATTATAATCTTTTATTGCACTATTACAATCACATTTTATCATTAGATAAAATTTAATTGTAGTAATTTATTAGAAAATGCCAACCCAAATTTAAAATAATCATGTCATCCATAAAACGTCTGATAAGTACTTAAATAAAGATATTAAAATAAAACTATTGGGTCAAATACAAAATTAATGAAATTGGTCTGTTAAAATTACCTATTCTTTTGAATTAGAATGTAAAAACCGTGAGTTATTATTTTTGGTCGATCCCAATAGCTTTTTTGTAAAAAGCAATTACAAATAAATTCGTACAATGGCGAACTTATCCCATTAAGGGTTCTCTTGCAGTTAACGTTATTTGTATAAGATATCATATTGTACTATAAGTTTAATAAATAATGTCGACGTTTCGATAGAGGATAACCACAGTCTGCCTGGAAATAGATTGTCAATTTCGTGTGCAGTTTCATCTGAACATTGATTGGTTAGTTATGTATCGGAAGTCTCAATTTCAAGGTCTTTGCCAATTAAATTTTCGTTTTCGTGTCCGTCGTTTGGTTATTAATCACAATGAAAATTCTAGAAGGAGAAAAAGGTATTGACGACAGAGTTTTATGTACTCGTATTAGGGAAGTCTTATTTGACTCCAATGCGCTGCGCATACTATTTTACGGCCTTATTTGTCACTTAGCAGAAACAAAATCATTATCATATGTACCTTATTTTGACGACGCGGTAGCCTAGTTGGTAGTGACCATGCCTAGGAAGCTAGTGGTCTCGGGTCGATCCCCGATATGGGCAAATATTTTTATATAACCTACGTGAGACGAGTCGCAACACACCAACAAGTAAACACTGTTCTTCAATATTTGCCTTCACAGCACTTCACCCGTTATTGTATCGATAACTTCTTGAGTCGACTTCACAGTTCCTATAGAGTTGTATCGGCGCTTCATAAACTGACCCGTAACTTGACGTGGGTGAACCGAACCCGGGTGAATTGATTGTTTTACTTCGCTTCATAGAACTTTCTCACAGCGCTGAAGTTTCGCTGAGAGATGCCTTAGTAAAGTCGACGGAATACAATTCCCTTGCAGCACGCTCAGATGTTCTGATTTCAAAATAAAATACAGACTGGTCTGCACAGTAGCTATAAAGTTTGATTATAAATCTTTTTGCACAATATCGTCTCTACTCAGTCTTTTTAGTGAAGTTAGAAAGACACAGCTTCCTTTAGTGTGAAATAAGACACGTTACTCATTGACGTAACGACGACTAAACGAACTATCGAGTTAACGTTATCGAGCATAGTAAACGTTTATGTGACTCATGGTGCGAGTTGAATCGAAAACTATTCAAAGATCGGTTAATTGCTATATACTGTAGAACGTAATATGAGTTTTCGATAGCAACTCCTGGTACGAGTAGTGGTACAGAGTTCTTGCGAGATTTGTGCCGTTTGGGTATCGTATTTGTATTGTAATTTGGCAGTGTATGTCTCCTTGTGTGTGCACTAAGGTACATGGAATCTTAATATCGGCGCTTTTGCATCTAGATACTCTGCTAAACAAAAACTATTAAAATTATTACTTAAGCATTTTCAGCTTAAGGCGCCGCTCCACTGCATGAGGTTGGCCGTTAATGCTGCACATTTTTTTTGGAACTGATAAAAAAAAGAAACAATTAGATCGAGACACGCGGGAGCGCGTCAAGCCAAGTTCAAGAAGCAGAGCCGGCGAGCCGCACCGCGTGTCATATTACACGAACCATTTGGAGCCACTTTTGACCCCCTCATAAATCAAAAACTATTTTACATAAACGTATCAAATTTGGCTCATATATTGAGACTTGCAAGATACATATGTGTTCTAAATTTCATAAGCTTATCTCAAACGGTTATTTAGATATTAATGTCCAAAATTCCTCATTTTTATCATTGACTGACCTATAGACCAAAACTCTAACCCAGTTCCAGATGACCTAGAGAGTTAAAATTTGGTATGCAGATAGGTAATTAGATGAATACAAAGGAATAAATAAAAAACTGGCAACTTTTAAATAATTAGATTCTATTATGAACGCTTAACGTAAATACCTAATATTACTTAGGGTACCTACGTTATTAACTGGGATTAATTATTATTTTTATATTTAGCGCACATCAATAGTGTAAAATCATTACCTACTCATAAATAATGATAAAATAATAGGCATTTAGATTTTCGGTATATACACGACGCGCGCGCGCCGAGTGACGCAGGAGCGGCGCGGGCGCTGTGACAACCGAATCGAACCGTTGTTGACGCGAACGTGCCCGAGCGAGCGGCAGCCGCGCTCACAACTCACCAGTGTTGCAAAAGTTCCCGATTTATCGGGAGATCTACCGATTTCAGCTCTTCCCTCCCGATATCCCGATTTAGAGACCCAATCTCCCGAATTTCTACATTTCCACCAAAGGTAACCTGTTAACATTAAAACAATGCACGGGGATTCCCCAAAAGTTCACGCACGGCTTTTCAACAATGTAGTTCCCACAAAATACATTAAATCTAAATACCCTAAAATAGAGTTTATTATTGTATAGTGGGTTGTATTCGGGAGATTCCCTAAAAATCAGATAAGTAGATAGAATTATTACTTCACTTTCTTTATTATCGTTTCGTTCGTTTAAGTTCTATTTTTTTTTATAATTTAATTGTTTGTAAATTAAAGTAATTAGTGTAAAATACAGTTGTTTTATTGTAACTAAAATCTCCCGAATTCTCCCGATTTTTAGCTGGAAAATTTAACGAATTTTAAATTTTCACTTTTGCAACACTGCAACTCACAAGCGCGAGCCCCGTCTTGCTGTCCGGTTGTCTCTCGATATCTGACCTATAAGGTTGCGATTTATGCTGCGAAATTGCTAAGTTTTCTTAAGGAAAACTTATAATTTGTAGTAATATTATTATTACAATTTCTTTAATAAGTAGGTACGTACGTATAATATTATAGTATAGGCAATAGTTTAAATAAATAATAATTTTATAGTTATAAGTAGGGAGGTGTATATACTTATTATTATTACAATTCCTATAATAAGTAGGTACGTAGGTTTAGTATAGTATAGGCAATAGTTTAAATAAATAATAATTGTATTTTTTAGTAAGTAGGTAAGTTAAGTATAGTTAAAAGTAAGTAGGTGTATATACCTACTTAACTCTGAGTTTGAGAACTTGTTGATAGTAGGAAATAGTTTTATCTTTTTATTACGTAGGTAGGTACCCACCAAAAACATAAATGTAAAAAAGGAGAGCCAAGTTCAATACAAAAAATATTCTCTGCTGTGGGCTTGGCAATGCAATTGTTTTATATTTATTTATAAAGTCTTCTTTTAGTTTTAAAAGGACTCACGGCGTTACGAGGATATGTACTTACCTACAAAAAGTAATGATATCCCACCAAAAACATAAATGTAAAAAAGAAGAGCCAAGTTCAATACAAAAATTATTCTCTGCTGTGGGCTTCGCCGCAAAAAGAATGGAGATCTGAGATTGAGTGCCAAGTTCTATGCAAAATCCAAATATGTAGTCTAAGGGCTGACTTGGCTGGTTTTCCCATACGAATTATATAGCCTTCGCATGTTCTAAACCTGTTACCTTTCGGTTCTTATTTTATTATTCCGAAAATTTGGCTTGCTGGTAGAAACTACTCATCGAACATAAGGCTCTTCCATGACTGTGTAAAAGTAGGTACTTAATAATAATTCGTATGGGAAAACCAGCCAAGTCAGCCCTTAGACTACATATTTGGATTTTGCATAGAACTTGGCACTCAATCTCAGATCTCCATTCTTTTTGCGGCGAAGCCCACAGCAGAGAATAATTTTTGTATTGAACTTGGCTCTTCTTTTTTACATTTATGTTTTTGGTGGGATAAATATTTCTGGCACATGCTTCGGCATAATAGATACCACTGCTTCTATTAACGTAGGTATGACTAACATATTGATAGCTAATAACCGCAAATATACCTCGATTTCAAAACGCCTTACCAATTCTTATCTGCCAAGCGCACGAGATATTTGACAGCATGTTGCGTTATGTAAGAAAAGAAATGGCATCTATTTTCATCGACATGGCTTGACAAGTCAAGGCTCTAGGAAGGTTGTTTACGTAATTCTGTTTGATATTACAAGCCACTTACGGCCAGACGAGCATTAACGGTGGCTTAGTGACATATTATTACGGTAAGTGCCTCTTTTTACCTGCATTGCGGTTAAATCTACGTTTTAACAATAAAATATGCACAAATGACGTACGTTGTGCAGGTTTATAGATCAAGCTATACCTAGTTAAAATTCTTGAGGTAAAAACAAACGCCGAAAGCTTTTTGTCAAGAATAAAGATGGCGACGGCGGATATTTGCCCAATATTGCCACCACCGGGTAGATTAGGGTATATTCGACCAAGCTACTCATTCACCATTTTTGAACCCTACTAAGCTTCGAATAGAGTTAAAATGTGTTGAAGGAGGTTCTAGCTAGGTCAATTATCGTAAATTCACAATTTTCAGATGAACATTTACATTGAAAAAACACACTCGCAAAATTAACGGTACGTTAAAACGTTAAATTAACGAAAGCCGGACGACTTTTTTCAACAATTTTAGGTAGGTACCTAATTTTAAACGGGAAAAGTGAACCGCGACCACTTTCCTTAATTTAGCGTGTAGGTATACACCCTTTATACTCCAAATTTACCCAGCACACTTCAGTATTCACCTGTCAATTGAATGTTTACTGAGGTACATCTACTGTGTACGATATGGATACGAGGTAAATAGTTCTTGTCGCCACCCATCTCGTATCGAGAATGTTTTCTAGATGTCACCGTGGAAAAATTGCTAGCTTGCTTAATACTCAATACTCAAAAGTTTATTGCATGCCACAATGTTCCACAGTTGACAGGCTAACTTAAGCTATTACAGTAATTAATATGTAATTCATATTAATTATGGACCCTGTTGGGCACAGCCACATTAAGAGCGGGCTTCAGGTCAATAATGTTACATTGTACTTACTCACTAATTATATTGCACGTAAGGTATATACGTTGCTTAAATACAAAAGCGACACAAAACAAAATGTGTTTGTGTTGCATTTAAATTCGGAATGCTTTTTACTTAAAGTTTTAAATCAAACTATATTTGTTTTTGATTTGTGTCGCTTTTGTATTTAAGCAGCGTCGTTGCTTAAATACAAAAGCGACACAAATCAAAATGTGTTTGTGTTGCATTTGAATTCGGAATGCTATTTACTTTAAGTTTTAAATCAAACTGTATCTGTTTTTGATTTGTGGCGCTTTTGTATTTAAGCAGCGAATTATGTAATTTAAATTAGGTCAAATTTATTTGAACTATTTAATTACAGTTGAATATTTATTATTATTATTTTGTATTACTTAATCCTATTGCTCGTAAGTGTCTTCGGCATCATATCTTGTTTTAACCCTTGTATACAACATACTGGCTTATGGTCGCAACTACATCTACAGAGACCTCGTTTATCAGAGTGTTCCGTCAGAACTACCTGTCTCTATTCTATGAATAAATAACTACCTCTGTACCAAATTTCACGTGGATCGGTTGTGTAGTTGAGCCGTAAAAACGGATCAAACCAACAAACATATTAGAATTACTAACAGCTTTATTAAATCAAAGTGATGTGACTAATTTCCTTCTCATGAAATAAAAAGATTGATTTACTAATTGAATGGTCTGGCTTAGACTAGATACTAGAGTATCCCCTCGTCTTTTTAAAATAGCCGGATGATACCGTTTTTTTCTCGCTTAGTTAAACATCGAGAATTCTTTGTAATTAAAGTAGAGGGGAACAATTAGATTTGCACATCAATATTATTGCCATTTGAAAAGTTTATTATGCAAGTAACCTTTTATAATATACGTATGCAAAATACCGAAAAGATTTGTTAGTCGAACTTGTACGACTTGAAGTTTTTGCAGCTAAATGTTTTGGAGTCTGAATGCCATAGATAATTTTTAACTGACCAAATTCTTCATTTTTGACTAAACATACATATCGTGCCGAAAAGCCTAATGATAATCTTGAAAAATTATTCTTAGATATCGTCGGTAAAACTGCAAAACCGCGTGAGTAACATTTTTTTAGGAGTAAAATGCACCTTTTTAACAAGATAGTAAAGTTTATTTTGCTGAATCATAAATTTGTTAGATACGCGTTTTAGCAGTACCATCATCATCATTATCATCATGTCAGCCGAAAGACGTCCACTGCTGGACAAAGGCCTCCGCCTTAGCAGTATCACCGACGATATTTTGCCTTATAATTATTTCCAATGTTTTCCACCGAGAGTTGGCTCATATTTTTCAGATACAGAGCGTTGAGAGGCTATACAACATTTTTTTTGTAAGTATGTTTACCGAGCGTTTGTTGAATGCAGGAATTATGACAGTTTGCTATGTTTGAACAGCAAACAGAAGCACTTAGCATACAAACAGACAAGAGAGTTGCTTACCAAATTTAGTAAGTACCTAATTTAATTTATTTTCAATTTCACGAACAACGGCTTTTCTTATAACAGCCCATTACCAAACAATACGACGATTTCTAAGCGAATTTTGTTTTTTTTTTCTAAAAAAACATGAAATAGGTGCTGCATCGTCGTTCGGTTGTATAGCGACCCAAGAAGCCTGACAAATGACGTCCTTTTGAAACACTTTGCACACCCTTGTCGCTTCTATATTGTTTTAAATTATGTAAACACGGCAAAAAATATTGCATGACGCGTTTGAATTGGACATATTAAGAAAACTATTGTAGTAGGTAGGTAGTAAATGACCTTTTCTCAAAAATTACCGGAAAAGTTGACATTACTAACTCCATACAGAGACGCGAAGTGCATAGTTTACAGACAGTTCCCAAATTAAAAAAACTACATTGCGTGCTCGCTACACAAGCCCGCAATGTTGCATACAAATTTCATTGTTATCTAGTTTGTAACTTTAAAAAAAGTGAAAACATAATAAAATTAGGGCACAAGTCTTATTCATTCATATTTTATTCGAAACGTAACTTTTTTATCTGCGTCTGGAATAGCTTGAGTTTTTTTTTTCTAAAAAAGCTTGCGTTTCTCCTTGTCATAAACATAAAGGCGGTAAAGAGTAATGGTTTTTTCAGGTGAAGATTTTGATTGTTTGCAATTTTTTTCTTGCGATTTTTGAGAAAAGCACTGTACATCAGGGTGTAAGGGACGGCTCACCGAAAACTGAAACCATAGCTTCATACCATTGTACTGATCTGGATTTCAGTGGAAATTTTCCCGGGAAAACGAAAATTTTCTCGTTTTTTTTCCATGTTTTTGCATATAAACCGATCTACGACAACATATTATGATATACTGAAGCTCATTATGTAAAAAAAAACTGTGAAAACGGCATTTTCACGTAAAAAACGAGAAAATTTTCGTTTTCCCGGGAAAATTTCCACTGGATTTCAGTTCAGTGCAATGGTCTGAAGCTATGGTTTCAGTTTTCGGTAAGCCGTCCCTTAAACTCTGTATATATACCTACCTATACAGGTGTAAGGGACGGCTCACCGAAAACTGAAACCAACGAGAAAATTTTCGTTTTCCCGGGAAAAAATCCACTGGATTTCAGTTCAGTACAATGGTCTGAAGCTATGGTTTCAGTTTTCGGTGAGCCGTCCCTTACACCCTGTATATGCAATAAAGCACTATATAAAAAAAGGCAATAATGTACTATTTGCATGTAGTTGTGTACAAAACTACTATGGCTTTTACATCAAATTTCAAATATAGAATTTCGAACGGTCTATACTGATGTGTTACGACTATATGCAAGAGGTCATTTACTTAAGTTTTTCACCTATAGTAATATCTCTTTTGTAGGTAAGGTAGTCTTTAATTCATACTTAAGTATAAATTTAAATGTAAACTTGTGCCTGCGTGATCGCTTAATAATGGGAAAAAAAGGATGGACTTAATAAATGTATGAATCGCGACCTCAATCCTCGTCGATCAATATCGATCAGACATTATATCATTAATTTAACGATAACAATCAAGAAAAACTGATATATATTGCATCGTCGTCGGTGTTATCTTTTGAGAAAAAGGTTTTAATTAACTTTTTATTAAAGTATTTTATTTAATTGTATTGCCGGCGCCTAAACATTTCGTCATAAGTCGTCGTTATAATTAAGTTAAGATTAATTTCGCAGATTGTAGTTGCGCATCAAACGTTAAGATTTCATATATTAAACACAGCCAATACATATACGAAAAACTTAAAGAGCGGGAGAAAATGCACGTTTTTTTATAGATTACGAGGAAAATGTCGCGCGAGCATAATTGACTTTGCATAATTGATTTTAAATGTTGAATAAATTTTCTAATTTTATAATTGTAACGTTTCATTTTTTTTTAATGTTGACTTTTCTAAAATAAGACAAAGCAAGATGAGTCGATTTACCAACTTATTCCACTTCCACTTTTAAGATTAATTGTAAAAGTAGCAATAAAGTATATTACTTATAATATATATATTTAACTCCTACTCATTTATAGTCAGTATTTTTGTGCTTTAATTATCCCCGTGTGGTTGCCGGGTTAGAATAGCGCCACTTCATGTCTTCCCGTGGATGTCGTAAGAGGCGACTAAGGGAATATAGGCTTGTAGTACTGTTAGGCGATGGGCTTGCAACCTGTCACTAATATGCTGGTAAACATCTTAGCCTATTTGTGCAAATTGTGGTTACTGACTTATCAACAACTTTTTAAAGTTGTAATTCTGTAGCTCTGCCTAGCCCACTCTGGGATTACAGGCGTGAGAGTATGTATGTATGTAATTATAAAAGTAAAAAATGTTGTTTAAAAAATACCACTATTGTATTTATTTCAAATCGTAATGATACTCAATACACCTTTCATTGTTAACATAAATGAGAAAGCAAATAATGGCGGTTAATTAAAGTGCCTAATTTAAGAATACTTCAACTTTCATCAAAATACAAAAGAAAAGATGAGAAACCGCAAAAAGCATCCACAAGACAAGTTTCATTAAGTTGAAGAGTTTTTGTATATTTTCGATTCCAGGGGGTTTGCACTTAAAAGATGCGTTGACTACAGAACCACAAAATTTTCATAACCTTAAATGTTGTCTACAAGTTGTCTACAGATGGGATGTCCAAAATGCCAATCGAAAGCACACGTTACAAATACACAGGTTTTGTATAATATACAGCCAAACCATTTTTTACGGATTTTACCAGCGCTAACTGTGCTGCTATTTTGGAACCAAATGGTCTCATGCGTGACGATGATGGTAAAAGACCTGCGGGGCTAGACAAGTTGCCATCGAATACAAACGCTAGCGTTTGGTAATCCCTGTCGCTTTGCGTTGTCAGAGAAAAATGTATGGAATTGACGGATGCTTTATCCACATTTGTCACGCGATAAACGCAACCATACTATAGGCCTGTAGAAGTGTAGGAGAAACTTTAAGGCCAGGGGACGAGGAGCTCACCGTACTTTTGAAGATGTTTCATAGCGCGTGGCTTACACCTGGTCAGCGCAATTTGTGGTCAAAATATTGGCCTTTTCTTGGCACAAAAATTAAGTATTTAACACGGATATACTGCCAGCAATTTAGGAACGATGCTCAATGGTAGCGGAGTCCTAAAAAAATACTTAGATACCTATGTCACTTCTTTCTTTCTGCAAATGCTTTAATGCGCTAAAAAGATAAGACCGTCTTATGATAAAGCCTCAGATCCTTTTTGCCATCGGGGATTGAGCGAAGGCTTACCCGCCGCAAAAATATTACTTCTTCATCACAAGTAAAGACAACTATTATATTTCCCGACTCTCTGCTTCTGTAGCAGTCTAAAATGGTACTGTTCGTAAACCGTTCGTGAATTTGAGATTGTCTTGGTTATTTTTCTTTAATTTTATTTTGTAATTCTAATAAGGCAGGGGCATGTTTTGCGCGAGATTTGGTTCGTAATTTGGCTTCGGTCCTTTAGCAGCTTCTGTTACCTATTGTCGTTATACCTTAGCTTTGCGTCGATGTGTGTCGCTTGATATTAAATACGTACGCAAAGCAAACGCGTTGACTACGCCGTGTTTAACTAAACCGGCTTGGTGCGTCCTGTTGAGTTTGCTTGTGGTAACTCGCGGCGCGTACCATCGACGTATGCACACATGCAAGCCGCAAAATGTACTCGTACTGTTTGTACTGTGGTAACGGGCAGCATGTGTTTGTCGTGTCTAATTTTATACTTACCATAGATGAAATAAGTATCACTTTTTTAGTCGGTGACGGCGAAGGGTGTAACTCATCTAGAGTTTATAGGATAGTATGATGAACTGTTTACCTATGAGTAATGCTATAGACAACGTCTTATACCGTCCGGCGTTAGACGAAGTCGTCCATTTCCGTCATCGGGTTATCATCCATCTTGCGCTGTCAACTGCGGCTCCTCGCATCGACATCATTTGCACCCTTCCGGGGCATGGCCGAGCCGATGATAGATACGGTTTCAAACTAGTTCTTAACGCATTTGCAGTTTTTATATTGCTAATTATGTCATCGGACCTCTGAGCTATGGGAGCTATCAGGTGGCTTGTGTGGTAGTTGTGCATGCCAAAAACGTGATGCTGTAAGTTAATGTACTCGTAGTGTTGACACCTAACCTTGTGGTAAATCTAGACAAGACAATACGCACACTTAAACCACCTCATATTAAAAAATGCTTTCTTTTTTTAAAACCCACAATCACAATTTGTTAACGTTCATATTTATCATGCTTCTTCGGTCAACCTCAGTACTTTTTGTACTGTGACCTACTGAAATAGCAACACACGTAACTTTCCGTGAAAATACGATGGAAAACAATTATGCACTACATCTATATCTACCAAAAGATTAAATATATTCTTAATCAGTTTTTTTAATAACCGGATTTTTCCTTGATTATAATTACATCGTTTATGTTTTATTATTGGCTAGGGAACTAATATAAAAACTAACCTATCTCTACCTGATCTTTCCTACAGGGTGTCCCAGAAATAGCACGTCACAGTGACACTGGAGATTCCTCAGCCTCAGATGAACCAAACCAGCCTATCATGACCTCAGTAAAAGTTGCACCGTTTTCGAGTTATACCAATTTACGGATTTTTCCAAATTTTCACCTCTTTTGACATTGTAAGTGCTCGCATTTACTGGGATAGCTTTAGAATTTAGTTTTTTTTATTTGTGCGCGTTTATGAATAGTTGATTAAGATGATAAAAGCATTATTATGTCAATAACTAATGTAAAAGTTGGAAAAATACTGTAATGAACTTGACTTAAATTATCATCAACATAGTAATTTAAACTTTGAACACCTGCCCTAACTTTTTTTTAATACAAACGAAATGAGCAAATAACTTTAAAAACATGCGTATTTTATGCCAACTCTAAAATGGTACAGTCAGCGTCAAAAGTAACTGGTCACTTCAAGCTACTTTTGTACTTTATCGCATTAACACATTAGACAATCTTGTTTAACATTGCTTATGTGACAGTAAAGCGGCAAGGTATTTAAGTGATCATTTTCTTTTGACGCTGACTGTATGACACATGATATCTTAATGCATTAAAGTAGGAATTCGTATGACATTTGCCAATATGGATCCTCGGAAATCAATGGTAATCATCTAAAAAATTATCTTGTACTCTACGATATCTCATTTGTTTGTGCTCCTTTGAAGAATATGATTGATTATTGGTTGACCTTGGTTCAAAGATAATAAAACACGGGTTTAATTTTCATTAGTTTTTACAGTAAATGTTCGAATTGTTTCCCTCCGACTCTAAGGCACAAATGGCATCTTCGAATAAAATTTCGGTTTAATTTTCGTAAACTGGTTTCCGATATGTCTCGGGCTGCATTGAAGACACGTCGCCGTAGTTCCTCTTCGTTAATTATTGGTTTTGAATAAATATTGCCTTTCAAACATCACCAAAAATAAAAACATTTTACAAAGCGAAATTTACTTCCGTTAAGAGTGCCGAGTAGTCGTTTCAGATCCACAAGCATATTCGAAGATGCCATTTGTGCCTTAGAGTCGGAGGGAAACAATTTCGAACATTTACGTTGTCATGTCAACTTGTTTACAAGTCATGTTAGGCTGGTTTGGTTCGTCTGAGGCTGGGGAATCTCCAGTGTCACTGTGACGTGCTATTTTTGGGACACCCTGTATATTTTACACTAACACCTTACTTACACCTCTGCCGTTTTTCTTAATCTTCATTCAACACCCGTTGCCATTAAGTTCCTGGCCCTCGGATCCAAGGTTCTTGGTTCTTTATTTACCTGAAACAAAGAGCATTTCCAGTGAGCATCGGTGGGACAATAAATCAAATGTCCCTGAAGGTTAACTTGCCGCTATTCACAAACTTACTACTAAAAGAAATTAAAAAAGAAAGATTTCCAAGTTTTGTCACAGAGTAATATGCTTAGTAAAATTTATTTAAGTAAGTTTTAAAATTGTTTTTTTTTTGTGAACAATGTAGAATTCAGAAACAAAAAAAAATACAAATAATAAACGAGATATTATTTAATCTGTCTGTCAGTATCAGTACACATACTACGACCATAAAATAGAAATACAATCTTCATTAGGCAGGAAATTACTAATTAATAACAAAAATTAGAAATATTAAGTCAGTTATTAATTTAAAGTACATTTGGTGTTACCATTTCTAAGTAAATGGCGTAATAGTAAATTCCTAACCAAGGGATGAAAGTGATTAATTGTTCTCGATTAGATATTATTATTTAGTTACTTCATGGTTTAGTAACGATGCAAAAACAGCTGAGGGCTTAGCCAATCTCATTTCTAACTCACCTTCATCCCTAGTGACGGAAATACCAATTTTATCGCGCTATTGAGATATGGAAATCCTCGCTTTTCAAGCTGGAGAAATGAAAAAATATTTTATATTTCATAAAACGCATTCCATCCCCGCAGCAGTTAGAACATAATAGCAGCGTGTATAACGGTTATCGAATTTACTTCATAAAAATTTGGTCCGCTGTTTGGTTTGTCCCAATTTTTTATTTTACCCAAAAACATTTTTCACTAAAACCGTTTAACTTTTCTGTATTGTTATAAAACTAACCTAACCTAAACTACCGGTTCTAGGTATGGTCAGAGAAAATGGATTCTCGGCCAAATGAAAATTTTGGCAAACAATATTTCGAAATATCAATATTAACCTTGCATATTGCTATTGCTATTATAGCGAGTATAGCATATAATAGCATATCCTTGATGGCGACCCATATTGCAGCTACAATATTGGTATTTCAACACAACTGATCAGAGCACTAGATAGTGCTAGGTATGTATCTACAGTTCCGCCCGCTTCCATGAAAGGCCATTGAGTGGTTTATTGGCTTTGTGATACAGTAAACTCGATACCGTATCGAACGTAATTTTGAAAGCGTGTTTTATATCCACAGTTTTTGTTTCTTGTAGAAAGAGTTTACAAAACGGCAAATGTATTTCAACTTTAAAAATGTAATGTTTTGTTTTCTGTAATATCATTTACCTAATTATTATTTTAGCGCGTTTTTTCCACATAATACGATAGCAAGAAATTACTGTTAACACGTTTTCATTTAAGAACATCTAGTCTTATCTCCAGTGGGTACCTGAGACCTCTGCCTTAATTACGTTTTTAGATAATTAATTACGTTGTTCCGGAGAGTCTCGTAGCGTGTAAAAAGGTTTTGTATTTGTAATGCGACGTCAATTTATTATCTACTTTAGTTTTTTTTTTTTTTTGTTGTTGATATTGGATTTTCTAAATTACATACATACATAAACTTTATCCCCACGCCTTTATTCCCAGAGAGGGGAAGGCAGAGCTACAGAATTAAGAACAACTGTAAAAACTTGTTGATAAATCTGTAACCACATTTTGCACAATTAGGCTAAGATGTTTACCAGCGTTTTAGTGACAGGTTGCAAGGCCATCGTCTAACAGTACTACGAGTGCCAGCCTTTATTCCCTTAGTCGTCTCTTACGGCATCCAAGGGAAGACATGGGTAAGGACCAAAAAGTTGTCCACGCTAACTCACTCAATTAAATTTTCTATGAAACTTTTCCGTTGTGACACGAAAGTTAGCCATACAATTGTAGGGATAATTTTCGTCGCACAACGGAACTTTTTTCAACTTCGCTGTTTGTATGGTTAACTGCGCTTAACAGTGGTCCAACTTTTTGGTCCTTACCCACATGGAGTAGCACTATTCTAACCCAGCAACCACAGGGGTGCTGGTTTTCAATATTATATGTATCGTATAAATAAATCGAAGGCCTCATATAAGAAGCTTAACGCTAACGTAAATGATTTTCGAAGACGTAATATTGTTGGGAATTGACAAAAGCGCTTGACGCGACCGTTCAGCAGCTTACGTCAATTCTTAATATAACGATAATAGTAATATCGATAATATTTGCCGAATGTATCTTGACTAGGGCCGCAGTTTAGGCTTTCGTTAACTTTTTTGATATAAAATTGATTTTGAAAAATAAACTGGAATGTTTTTGTATTTGCATCTTCACTATATACCTTCTAAACATTCTAGTGGCCGGGGAAAATTAACGTGTGGGATTATGAGCGCATTATGACCTAGATCTGGGTCAGGATGTGCCCAGGCTAACTTGACCTGCGAAGAATGAATTAGCTGATATAAAAAAAGGCTTCAGCGCTGGCTGATATTGATTGCAATGGCTGTCACTTCAATATAATGTAGATGATAGCTATTTCTTCCAGCGACTTTGTCCAAGTAACACCAACATCTAATGGGAATAGTAGCCTTTTTTCAGAATAAAACGTGATACACACAGAATACAGTCAGTAAACACAAAAATACGATAAAATGATTTCTTCTTAATCCTACCCAGCAAATACCAACAAAAGTTAAATAAAAAAGTTACGCTATTATTTAATCTAATACATCCATTTATCTTGTTTCAACGCGGCACACCTAAACGTTAGTGACTGTCCGAAACAAATGATACTTGACGGCTGAACAAGAGAGTACTGGTTGGGAAGCTGTGTTCAACCACCCACGCAAAAAAAGGGGTGTTATAAGTTCAAGCTGCATTCGTGTATCTTTGTTTCTGGGGATCTCTTTGAATCGCCAACACTCATTTGATCGAAAATATCATTTCATCGAATTTAATTTCATCGAAAGGCATCGGTTACGTAGTTTAGGTAAGGTCTAACTGCTCTACCAAAAAATCATAACTCCTGCACGGGTAAATGTCTGTCGATGAAATGAAAATTCGGCGAAGTAAAACATTCTATGAAATGTGTCGGTGATTTAAGGCTAAACCGAGTTCCTGTCTGTTTCTGTCTGATATGAACGCGTTTCTTTAAAAAAAAAGTAAACTAATAAACAAACATAGAATAGTACGAATGCAATCTCAATTGACTCTTAAGCCTCATTTTGTTCGATCAATAGAAGCTAATGGTTTACCCCGAAAGAGACTTCATGATGTCCTCCCCCGAATTCCATAACCATAACGTAATCAATTATCCTGCTCATGTTAGTACTTTTTCGTTGACTTTCAAACGATTAAATGACACCCGAGATATTTAGAAGCACCAGCGGCTTTATTCTGTACGCCTATTAGTATCATACGACGATGTCAATGTAAACTACGAATTTTATGACTGTTAAACAGAAAGGGCCATTTTAAAAAGTTCTTACCATAATCCATCATTTTACCGAATTTCACTTCATCGTGTTGTACTGGTACACAAGTGTAAATCCCAAGTTTAAAACTCATGTTGATCTCGGCAACAAATAAATAGCGATCGATAATATTTTCTTCATACGATTTAAGTATAGCGACCTCTCGAGAGAATCTAAGAAACTAATCTGGCGACTAGACTATTAAAATTGACATCTAGTGAAGGTTACGGGTACCCCTCAAGACACCTAGATGGCGCTGTTATTCATACAACGCATGATAAACATCTGTTGACGATTTAATAATATTCAGATAATAAACAAATTTAATTCATTTATTTTCATAAAATAAATTTAAGAAAGGATTGCACAAATTCTTTTGTAGTGAGGGAATATTATTTATTAAAACCTAACAAAGAGTGTTCAGGTAACTGAAGTCGAATAAATAAAAAAAAGATAGAGATAAATTCAAAGGAAAGTGAGCACTATTTGTTACTCGTTACGTTAGGTTTAACTTTGTACCGAAAGAGTTAAAACTATAAGTGCGGGAAAGTTAGCGCACCGACGCCTGGAGACTCACGCAGGTAACGCGAAAATTAGGAAATGGAATGCAAACGGAAATGGTCTCTAATAGTAGGTGATACGAATGATTTAGCATTGGTCTATGATGTCTCGAAAGTCCCGTAGTGCGCATGACAAGAAAAGTCTATATAAGGGCTTACGGAAAATGGGAGCGTGACCTTTTTATACCGACAGCGAGGGGGTGAGTGTGGAAATTATCACTGGGTATTCGTATCGTCCATTTTGTCCTGTATTTTAATTATTTTGTGCACTGTGTTTAATAGGTGTGGATATGTTTGTGTGTCGCTTTATATAGCGTATAGGTATCGCTAGCACGAAGATGGTTTATCTCTTGTATTAAACAGTGTCTATGGGAATGTGTTATAATTATAACATGGTGTTTGTGTACTTTTGGTATGTTTTTATAAGTTTATTAACTCTATTTTGTTTTCCAGAACTCTGTTATGGCGCCTTTATTGGTAGCCAAGTATACAGAGCTCCAGGCAGCGTAATATTCGGAAAGGAAAACCTACGCTCACATTTTGGTTATGTTATGAGACCTGAAGGTATCCACAATCAGGAAACGGATGGTTTCATCTCATTAACTGAGTGGGTCTAGAGGGTTCGTGTTACAAGGTCTCTGACGCCTTTATTCGGTTAGTCAGACAACGCTAGTGGTATTCCGTTTACTCTCTTCATAGGAATCCACGTAGACGAATCCGAACCACTTCTGGTAGTGGAGGTGGTACGTGGAATACCTCATTGCGTTGGCCCCCTTATCTATATATTTATATATCGACCACGTTAGGTATTATTTCCACCTGGAAGCCAACTAAAGGTTAGCAATAGCCGGCTGCTGGGTCTTAGGACTACACACAGGAAACTTGGTTTTCCGAACTCGTTATTATGTTAGGTCTTAGTTGGTCTAGATGGTTATTATTGCACCTGAATAGCCATACATCACTCACACGTTTAACGTAATCGTAAAAGTCGTAGGTATTGGACTTTTAGTTGCACTAAAACAATATACCGATAGGAAGCTAGGGTTATTAGGTAGTTAGAAGTTCTTTCATTACACCGTGAGAGACTTATAAACACGTAACGTGATTAGCTAGACGTATGTTGACAAGGTTTGTTTCACATCGCCGCTGTCGATGACGTAACAATCAAGATTATTGAAGTTGGTAAATATAAACTAGCATTTCAATTTCGGATACTTAGAAATAAGTTATAAATATTTAGTGGTTATAATTAAGAAACGTCAAATTAGAATTAGGTAGGAAATAGTGTTTGAATAGTGTTTCGTTTGTATTCGGCTAAATTTTACTGGTATGCCTTTGGTGTTTATCTATTATAAAGGTTAAGGTAGACCTCTGTTAGAGCAAGTGGAAATCTAAGTGGACGTTTAGTGGATCAATAGTTGATAAAGGGATGCTAGTTGCCCGAGTGTGTAATAAACAAAACGTCGGAATTGGTACCCTTCAAGTTACAGTAAATTGCCATAATTTGTCCACACCAGGTTGAAGCTAAATAGGGCCGTTGAGATACGTACTGAGACATTACTAGGCAATAGGAATTGTATTTGTGGTCGGAAAATAGTTATATTTATTTATAAGATACTAGGAAAGCAAATAATACGAGGTTTACACAAACTATCTTTTGCATTAGCTAGGTCTAGGATCTGAGTAGTACTTACGGGTTGGTCTGTTCTCTTTCAATTCATCGTTAACAGTTAGGGATGTACAGTACAAACCAAAGCTAAGGCTTTCCTGTTACTGGTTAAGGCCGTTCAGAGGGTCACTGTACTTACATGTTTGCTAGATGGTTCCACGGATCCTCTAACATAAATAAGCGATGTGTAGTTTGGGTACATTCCATCTTGTGAGGATGCTATGATAATTAGGGACTCCAACGCTAGTGGTATTCCGTTTACTCTCTTCATAGGAATCCACGTAGACGAATCCGAACCACTTCTGGTAGTGGAGGTGGTACGTGGAATACCTCATTGCGTTGGCCCCCTTATCTATATATTTATATATCGACCACGTTAGGTATTATTTCCACCTGGAAGCCAACTAAAGGTTAGCAATAGCCGGCTGCTGGGTCTTAGGACTACACACAGGAAACTTGGTTTTCCGAACTCGTTATTATGTTAGGTCTTAGTTGGTCTAGATGGTTATTATTGCACCTGAATAGCCATACATCACTCACACGTTTAACGTAATCGTAAAAGTCGTAGGTATTGGACTTTTAGTTGCACTAAAACAATATACCGATAGGAAGCTAGGGTTATTAGGTAGTTAGAAGTTCTTTCATTACACCGTGAGAGACTTATAAACACGTAACGTGATTAGCTAGACGTATGTTGACAAGGTTTGTTTCACATCGCCGCTGTCGATGACGTAACAATCAAGATTATTGAAGTTGGTAAATATAAACTAGCATTTCAATTTCGGATACTTAGAAATAAGTTATAAATATTTAGTGGTTATAATTAAGAAACGTCAAATTAGAATTAGGTAGGAAATAGTGTTTGAATAGTGTTTCGTTTGTATTCGGCTAAATTTTACTGGTATGCCTTTGGTGTTTATCTATTATAAAGGTTAAGGTAGACCTCTGTTAGAGCAAGTGGAAATCTAAGTGGACGTTTAGTGGATCAATAGTTGATAAAGGGATGCTAGTTGCCCGAGTGTGTAATAAACAAAACGTCGGAATTGGTACCCTTCAAGTTACAGTAAATTGCCATAATTTGTCCACACCAGGTTGAAGCTAAATAGGGCCGTTGAGATACGTACTGAGACATTACTAGGCAATAGGAATTGTATTTGTGGTCGGAAAATAGTTATATTTATTTATAAGATACTAGGAAAGCAAATAATACGAGGTTTACACAAACTATCTTTTGCATTAGCTAGGTCTAGGATCTGAGTAGTACTTACGGGTTGGTCTGTTCTCTTTCAATTCATCGTTAACAGTTAGGGATGTACAGTACAAACCAAAGCTAAGGCTTTCCTGTTACTGGTTAAGGCCGTTCAGAGGGTCACTGTACTTACATGTTTGCTAGATGGTTCCACGGATCCTCTAACATAAATAAGCGATGTGTAGTTTGGGTACATTCCATCTTGTGAGGATGCTATGATAATTAGGGACTCCAACGCTAGTGGTATTCCGTTTACTCTCTTCATAGGAATCCACGTAGACGAATCCGAACCACTTCTGGTAGTGGAGGTGGTACGTGGAATACCTCATTGCGTTGGCCCCCTTATCTATATATTTATATATCGACCACGTTAGGTATTATTTCCACCTGGAAGCCAACTAAAGGTTAGCAATAGCCGGCTGCTGGGTCTTAGGACTACACACAGGAAACTTGGTTTTCCGAACTCGTTATTATGTTAGGTCTTAGTTGGTCTAGATGGTTATTATTGCACCTGAATAGCCATACATCACTCACACGTTTAACGTAATCGTAAAAGTCGTAGGTATTGGACTTTTAGTTGCACTAAAACAATATACCGATAGGAAGCTAGGGTTATTAGGTAGTTAGAAGTTCTTTCATTACACCGTGAGAGACTTATAAACACGTAACGTGATTAGCTAGACGTATGTTGACAAGGTTTGTTTCACATCGCCGCTGTCGATGACGTAACAATCAAGATTATTGAAGTTGGTAAATATAAACTAGCATTTCAATTTCGGATACTTAGAAATAAGTTATAAATATTTAGTGGTTATAATTAAGAAACGTCAAATTAGAATTAGGTAGGAAATAGTGTTTGAATAGTGTTTCGTTTGTATTCGGCTAAATTTTACTGGTATGCCTTTGGTGTTTATCTATTATAAAGGTTAAGGTAGACCTCTGTTAGAGCAAGTGGAAATCTAAGTGGACGTTTAGTGGATCAATAGTTGATAAAGGGATGCTAGTTGCCCGAGTGTGTAATAAACAAAACGTCGGAATTGGTACCCTTCAAGTTACAGTAAATTGCCATAATTTGTCCACACCAGGTTGAAGCTAAATAGGGCCGTTGAGATACGTACTGAGACATTACTAGGCAATAGGAATTGTATTTGTGGTCGGAAAATAGTTATATTTATTTATAAGATACTAGGAAAGCAAATAATACGAGGTTTACACAAACTATCTTTTGCATTAGCTAGGTCTAGGATCTGAGTAGTACTTACGGGTTGGTCTGTTCTCTTTCAATTCATCGTTAACAGTTAGGGATGTACAGTACAAACCAAAGCTAAGGCTTTCCTGTTACTGGTTAAGGCCGTTCAGAGGGTCACTGTACTTACATGTTTGCTAGATGGTTCCACGGATCCTCTAACATAAATAAGCGATGTGTAGTTTGGGTACATTCCATCTTGTGAGGATGCTATGATAATTAGGGACTCCAGATAGTGATGCGACCAAAGGGCCACTAGACTAGACCAGTCTATTGATATAACAAGCCACTCGGAAGCTCACTGCACTGATTATGTGTGTTATTCTTAAACTTGATAAATCAATATCAGGTTATAGGGTCATTTGCCCATCTACTAAAACTACCTACTTGGTTAAAGGTTGTGATTGAATTACTGTGGAGCAGTACCCATATGTATGTGGATTTTACATACTTTATTTATAACTATAATAAGAAAGTTATTTGTCGAGAGATGGCATTTCTGAGAAAGGTTAATAATAGCTGTAAATTTAACAGTTTGTACTATGGTTATAGTGCTAAAAATGGCTATGAAAGTGATTTCATAACTCATGTTCTAGACCTGAGAGTTAAAGGTTAACATACCCATAATTTGGGCTACATTAGGTTTACTGTTGGTGTTTTGTTAAACATTGATAGCTATGATTATGAATTTTAGAGAAAGTCACCTAAGCTTTATTATTAGGAAATAATATGAGATACTAGTTTAACTTAGAGATGAGGTTAAAGAATTTATTTAGAGATCTGGACTGAACTTTATGATAATGTTTTGTCTTAATACAAATTCCAGTTGATGAATTTGAATCTAATTAATTATTCTAAAGGAGCTTGACCCTTGAGTTTGTTTCGGCATATTCTTCTCAATGGGGATCCTCAGGAAATGCTGGTAGAGTCAAAGTATAAAATAGACTGGAACGAGTCTACAAGTATTAACACTAATATATTAAAGTGATATACTAAGTAATAATAGAAATATTAGCGGGCGAGCTCTATAGCAATGGCCGAGAGCAGCGGAACGGGCGGGGAGGAGCCCGACCTTTTACTGCTAATATATATTTATCCTTTTCCCATAGTGAAACAAGTAGTTACTAAACTTGTCTAGTGAAGCAACATAATTGTTCTATTTTGACTAAATCATTTTAATAGTAATCAAGATCTTCCTAGAGGATCTAAAGGCTCAATTTAAGAATAAATTAGGCATTCACTTGGTTACAATTCATTTAAGAGGTAGTTTAGTTTCATAAGTTATAGCAAAGAGTCCTTTCCCCAAGTATCTCTAAATAATAAGTTTAACCAGTAGGAAGGAGTAGGTACTTAGTCATTAATATAAGAAATAGTAATCTCTTGCTCATTAAAGTACTTAGGTTACTAGTCAGGATCACAATGTAGGGTTCCCGGTACACTAGACGATCACGAGGCCAAATCAGATGTAGTATGTAGTAGTGAGTAGAGATTACGAGTGTAGGTTAGTTAGGTAGGTTAAAGTTAAAGATGATTATGTAGGTAAGACCCTATTTCAGGGGGGGTTGTTACAGTGTCATTTCAACGAATGCTATTTTCTGCTGGAATCGTGATGTTTTCAGGATATCTTTTAAACATTAATTACGTGTGTTGTTAGGATACGCTAGACTAATGACTAATGACCACCAAAAAAAAACTCATGCGGCGAGAAATGCCTTTCGATGAAATGAAAATCGTTATCAACGTTATGATAGATCTTTTTTACGTGACAGTAATGGGAGTCGAGTTGAACAAATACGATAACAGTTTACTGCCAAATAGAGCTCGATAATTCGGAGAAATACGAAAAGCTACGTAATAGCTACGAATAAGCTAATGCTACGCCGTAGGAACTAGAGTTATGATACGTCTACGAATATAATATAACTCTTGGCAATGGTACCAACATACTCAGGGTAGTATTAATGAAATGCTCTTGAGTTGGAAGCCTGACTCAAGACACGTCAGTGGCCCAAGATAAGATTGATTCAGCAAACGTTAGGGTATCGAAAATTTATAAAATTAACGTACGTGTAAGTTCCAGGACGGTGTGGGCCTCTATTCTAGGCCGTAAAACGATATCGTGTTTGATCTGTTACAATATCGTTTTTGACGCGGCCGTAATTACTGTCAAGGAAATTAATAGCCATCAGAACGTTGACAACAGGTCAATAACAGTATGGTTTTTCAGGCCTAGAATCTCTGCCCTGATTTAATATATTTGGTCAGGTTTCGAAAATCGTTTACGTAAGCGTTATGCGTCTTAATTAAGGCACCAAGTGTCAGTTTTATATTAAGTTTAGCTTTACAGTGTACCAGTGTGTTTATTGTCTTTAATTCATTCACAATAGATTCATATTCGTTTGACGAATTTCGTTGTATAGGTCCTTAGGAGGTAGCTGAGTGGATACCACTTTCGCAGCTCTACTTTACACACCGTTATAATTTATAATTAAGCGAAATAAATGATTTATATTTCTATTTAAGGTCCTACCACCACTTAAATACTTAATCATACTATATGGACCGAGTTAATAGCTCTTGGAGCCCTAGGAGTTACGAGTACGTGAAAGTACTTGTGAAAATTAATTTAAAGCAAACGGGTTTAGTTACTACATGTACGTGTTTTCAGAGTGAGTATGTAGTTTTAAGTAAATTGATACAGCGTGAGTTCTAATTGCGGTGCCAGTGCCGTTGTTTGTGAAATTAGTTTCGCTTTTATATCACTAGTGTTTATTTAGCACCAAGTTATAACAGTATTATGAAAAGGTCCCTAGATACCGTCAAAATGTAAGGAATTGAAATAAGTTTTTTTTTATAACTATAAGGTCAGGCGGGGATATTCCAACAGAGGGGTAAATCCGTTTTTTTTAATTGGGAAGACGACGCTTAAAAACTATCGTTGCGAACTTTTATAGTAGTTTACTTAAGTACCTAATTTTTATAAAAGGTAGCAAAAATAGTTTCTAAACGGAGTATTCCCAAAAAAAAAAAGACGGATTTACCCCTCTGTCTGAATATCCCCGCCTGACCCGATAACGTTCGTCAAATGCATCTTGTTTAGGTTTACAGGGATATACGACACGTTAAAACCTTATTGCTTTTGACCTGTTTCTATATTGTTAACGTTTTGTTTTGATTAGGTGCAGTAAAAACATACATATAAATACACATATTGTGTTAAATATAGGTGCACAAAGCCGTGTAGATATTTTTGACGTCTTTGTAACGTGTACATATTTATAACTTTGATTGTACCATGTAACAGTTTCCACTTACCATCAGGTGGCCTGTGTGCTCGTTTGCCTTCCTATGATATAAAAAAAAAAAAAAAAAAAAAAGTATAAGTACTGTGGTTTGTATACACACACAATATTATCTCAACAAAACCCTGGGAAGTTTGTAAAGGGTACCGTTTACCGACTTCTAGCGGGCAAAGTTGCAAAGATGGGTGTTTTTAAATAAGGTTTAAATACTATAAGTTCTCTGGGAAGAACATCTAAGTTGGGTCGCCTTTTTACAAATTTGTTATAATATTTTCTAATTATACATACTCAAAGGATCTGATCTGTACCCAAAGGGTAAAACGGGACCCTATTAGGTACTAAGACTCCATTGTCCGTCTGTCTGTCTGTCACCAGGCTGTACCTCATGTATCGTGATTGCTAGACAGTTGATATTTTCACAGATGATGTATTTATGTTTCTGCTATAACAACAAAGACTAAAAACAGAATTAAATTAATATTTTAGTGACGCTCACATACAACAAACGTGATTTTTTTGATCTATATTAATAACGGCAACTGGTGTCTAACGTTGTATAGGTAATGGTACGGAACCTTTCATGCTCAAGTTAGACTAGCACTTTTTTATAGTAGAGGAGGTAGAAGAGCCGGAAAGTCTAATGACTGCGATCACCGATGCCCATGGACACCTGCCTCACTAGGGGCCACTGCGTATCACGTCGTCTACTAGTGACGCGATTGGTTTAAAAAAGAAACGAATAGGAACGCTAGTTAGCATAATGCATCTTGTCTAGAGCCTCAGATATAAATACACATAGATAACGCAAATGTATCTACTTCGCATGTCCGAATCAGGACTTAAGCCCCGACACAGCGTCAGGGTTTGCCGTCGCTGCTGAGTTTCGCGCGCCTGTTGTTGCAGCCAGTCGGCCGTGAAAATTAAGAAAATTCCTCGTTGCGTGATAATAAACTGCAATAGCCCAAAAAAACGATGACTTTGAATCGATTTTGCAAGGAACACGGAATATTCTTTTCTCCCGGTGTGTCCCAGTTGGTAGCAAAAAATTACACGGTTGGTTTTCATACAGATTGAGGTGATTACGTTATCAATGTGTATTCACATCTGTGGTTTGCATCTTGAATAGGGCGTCAGGTGAGACATCGCAGACGCGTTGGCAGCCTTCGAGAAAAAATCATGCTCGTCTCGTAAAGGTCCCTACGTTGGTCACAAAAGAAACGTAAAGCACAAACACTTTTTCATAAAGAATATTCAAAAAATATTATTACGTTATTAACTAAAGTCCATTCCCTAGAGGATAGAACCAACTTTGTTATTTAATTATCTCACAGAGCTGTTATTATAATTTTGATCTCCATAAATTCAAGCATTTTTTATATTTGCTGAAAACGGTTTTTGTTTAAAGAAAATTTTATAAACCCTGAGCTAAAAATAACAATTTCGTAAACGTTTGAACTAATTGAAAACGGAACGAAGCCGAGCAATAACAAAAGCGAGGTACGAATGTCTCTTGCACAGGCAATATCATAACAATCATATAGGTAACTAAGCTAAAGTGAGCTATGCAGGTTATTTGATATATTTTTAATTTAATATTTATCCCGTATGGTTTCCGGGTTAGAATAGTGCCACTCCATGTCTTCCCGTGGATGTGGTAAGAGGCGACTAATGGAATATAGGCTCGTAGTACTGTTAGGCGATGGGCTTGCAACCTGTCACTAATACGCTGGTAAACATCTCAGCCTAATTGTGCAAATTGTGGTTACAGAATTATAAACAAGTTTTTAGATTTCTTGGTAATTCGGTAGCTCTGCCTACCCCACTCTGGGAATGAAGGCGTGAAGGTATGTATGTATGTGTATGTATATTTTTTATGTTTATCTTTATTCTGTAGATTTCCTGTCCCAATGGGTACTTCTGATAAAAAAAAAACTATTTCAAGAAACTCACTTTTATTTATTTATTTAATAAACCTCCGTTATTCATGTTTTGTAAGCTGTTGAGTTTCCAATTATATACTTAAGTAAACATTTAGGAACATTGAAAAACTTCCTATATTGGAAATATTTTTTGCTGGTGCTGCATTCTTTGTTCTTACTAAGCTAGCATATTTTACAAGATTTTATTTAACTTGTAATGTATGCATATAAGTATGTACTCATATGTATGTACGGGATAAATCTTGCAAGGTAAATTTGACCCACTTCCCGGTCACAGGTGAAGCTGAAAATTTGTATAAATTGGATGACAGTGCAATACTATTATGACATGGAGCTGATCTGATGATGGTCTGAAGGTGGCGACAGAATCTCCGCTACACTTAACCTAGACCAACCGTGTTGGGTCTCATTTGTTTGGTCTTGATAAGCAGGTAATGAAAGTTTTATAATTAACCTACGCTTTCAAAGCACTACGTAAAAACTACCACAGATACAGTTACATGTCTACCTTCGCAAACATTCTCATCACAATGTACGTGTCTTATCTGTTTATGTTCGTTGTAATTCTACACAATTAACGCTAATAGACACTTTATGTCCAATCTAGAAGCTCTTAGGTCTCGGCGGAACAATCAAGGAACGATCTCGGACGATTGCTTTCTCATTTACAACGAAACGCGACGACACTCTTCTAATGGGACAATTATCGGTAAATTCACTTGTCACGGCTAAACGTGTAACCAATATTATTATTTTGAACGGGTAACTAACAAAAATCATCACTGTGTATAACTTTATTTGCTATAACGTTTAGTTGGTATAATGAACAAAAGGTTTAACGTTACACTATATAATCTAATGATATATAATTAACTAGGGACATAATGACTTTTAAAACCACGATTAAATGGTATAATAATATAACATAAATTTAATATGACAAATACTCCATTTGAACGTTATACCACTACCGTTACATAAAATAAATGTTACTTATACTAATTAAACATCAAGATCAATAAAATAATAGTGTTTGTTGTTTAATCTAACGTCAGGTATACTAATGAACGTTTGTAATATGAAGTTTTATCTAACGTTGTTAATGACGCCCCATTTTCAAAGGTTAAGATCACATAAAGTAACGATTAACATTGCCTATAAACTAAATTCTTTAAAACTAAATCATATAAATATGACATTTAACAACACCTTGATACTTACCAAGTCCATATTCCATGTAAAACATAAACTCGACTTCATATCTGCTCCATTTATGACCGTATCATACAAAGCATTACTTATTTCAAACAAGTTTTGTTCAAACGACAGTTTCACGGCACTTTTTCTTGATTGCGAGGCCGGTGGAGTGGCGCTAACTGTGTGGAAAATACACCCTTTATCGTCGTTTCGGGCCAAATGGGCGCTTTGACATCTGCTGTTGACGAGAAGGGGTCAATTTAGGCCAAATGTGGAGACGTTTTACAACAACGCTACCTATATTTAAGATGGTCTAAGCAGTATTGTAAGCGGGCTTCTTTTATGTTTTGTCACGTTTTATCCCATTCTTCTCTTGCAACAAAGGAACGCTAAAGTATATAGCTGTTTAGAATCCCCCGGCTTACAATGTCGCTTAGATTATCGAGTATGCGCCCTGAAAGGCCAACGGAGGCTTTACTATACAGAGAAAATGTGTGAAATGAAATAGTTCATACGATGTTTTTTAAATTAAGTATTTCAAGAAGTGAAAAATCGACTGCATTGTTTGATAAGGTCGTCTATATGTATATACGAGTATATGTTGAAAAAAAATCTCCCCATTGATAATTAACTTTTATTAAAATAATATAGCCTATTTCGATCCCAAAACAAAACAAATCTAATGAAACCGTATATGTTAAAGTGTCACAGAAATAGGCAATCGGATAAAAAACCCCCCTTATAATTGTGTGTGTTATTTCATCACTACGATCAATACAATGACTTATGACCTATTATTATTCTAAATGTATAGGTCATATTTACTTGTCTATGTCTTTCTGTCTAAATGTATGTTTACGATGATCTCAAAAACGACTTAACGGATTTTTATGCGGTTTTCACCATCAATTAGATATTTTTTCACCGAAGATTTTGATGTATAAAAAAACTCTAATTTATGTACGGATGTTACAGGAAACTCACATAATCCGGAGCGAAGCGAGGGCGGATCGCTAATTTATAAATAAAGACGTTCTTTTGCGTGACTCTGTGACACTAAAACGCACAGAATATTAATAATTAAGATGGATTATATGTTACCCTTTACCTTTTAATACTCATGACATGACGGATATGATGACAGACAGCATACATTTGTGCACGGTACATTAAATTAACGTTATTTTTCAGCTGTCATCTAAGATAGGCGTGTGCGTGACGTGTGTTTTTGATATGGAGCTGAAAATGTTATTTTGTACTAAACTTAGGCTGCGGTTTCACTGAGGCGGAGAGAAGCAGACCTGCTCCAATATTAACTAATAGAATCTAAACTAACGTGCGCAAGGCGTGCTCTACGTGACCGCATGCATGCTTCATTGTAAATGCGATGCTCACCATTAATTATATAATTAATAGCCTGAGTATAATCATATTATTAATACATACTAATATAATTATTAGTGTATATCTAATAAGGTACCGCTATTATGTGGTGATCAACAAGCTGGACCGAAGATTCTGCAGTCAAACTGTGCAAACACTGTTTACTGAACAATACATAATATATAAACTTTGTGTTTGTTATAAGAAAGAAATAAATAATGATAATAATAATAACCCTCCACCCAGACGCCCTCCAGCCAGATGGACCGACGACCTAAAAAAAGTGGCTGGTGGTGACTGGATGGCAAAAACGGGAGATCGGGCCTTGGGGCGAACCCTGGGGGAGGCCTACGTCCAGCAGTGGACTGCGATAGGCTGAAATGATGATGATGATGATGATGAATAATAATAATGCGCCTTCTATTGGTTAATATTGGTTCAGCTCCGCTCCGCTCGTCTCCGCCTCAGTGAAGCCGCAGCCTTTTTTTTCTGTAGCATAGAGAAGGCAAACGAGCACACAAGCCACGTGATTGTGAGTGGGATCTGGGACCCATGGACATTATCATTCTCAAGACTGCATTGTAATCTTATGACTGCAAGCCCAAGTCTGCAAATGCGAAGCTAACTAAGTTGGAATGACTTTATGCTAGTTATTTCAGGTGTGTAATCCCCAAACCAGAATACAACAATGTAAACACCGCTGCTTGGTGACGTGTCTTGAATAAATCAAAATTGTATGACCTTAAGTTTCAAGTAGACAAGGATGCTTTGTGAGAACGTTATCGCTATCGCGGCGGTCGCGTCAAGCGTTTACCTCAATTCTATACATATTGACAGTTTTCAACAGTCGTTTACGTTAAATTTAATGATTTAAGCAGCTTGTCTAAGGCCAAGTTTTGCAAAATAAAGCGTTCATATTGACAAATACTAAATACCTCTTCAAATTAAGTGCCATCCCATCCAAATTTCTTTACAATACGGACCAGACATTGAGTTCTCGGTACCGAATATGGTAAGCCTAGCTGTGTTGCGTTAAGAAATCTGCGTCAACTGTACCCTTACCATGAGTTCTAATTACCGTTCTCACTAGCGAGTTGAATGCTCTCACCCCTTATAGTATTCCTATAGAGTTCGGTAATTGTAGCTCATGGTAAGGACTAAGGGTACTGACGTCTGGCCGGTAGTTTGCCGCCGTTTGCCGGCAGCCGGCTTATGCTGCCTCGTCATGCCACTTTCTGTTTTTGACAGCCTATAAAGCCTTTATCACCATTTTATTGTTCCATATGTTAACATATAAAACATTATTCATATTTATACACGAAACAACCTTTTGTCAACGTTTGCTTACAATGTTAGCTTGCGCAATCCTATACTTACTATAAATACAAAAGTGTGATCGTTTGTTTGTCTATTTTGTCTTCCAGTTAAACGTTTTAATTGACAACATGAAATTCGATACAGATACTTTTTTTTTATCGCGAAAAAATTGACAATTATCGATGGAAAAGCGAAGAAAATACTTAATGTAGGTGTTAGGTAGAATTTTAGTCTAGAGAGAAAAGAGAAAGGTTGTGCATCGAGTAAGCTAGTGTACAAATTTAGTGTACAAGTCACCCTGCATGTTTGTAGCTTTAATACTTAGCCTTCACCAATGAGCTTCCCGTCTATTGCGTCACCAATGAGCTTAGGAGCTAGCGCCACTCCGAGGCAAGTTCAGTAAAGAATGGGTACACTTTTTCTTGGGGGCGGGTAACCGCCATTTTTGGTTATTTTTTAAGAGGTATTGTTTATACAGTTTTAGGTTTTAGGACATTTTTTCAATTCGGTTTTTGAATGAGATATTAAACTTCAAACTATGGGCAGTAAGTACTAATTGCACAAATTATCGAACGATTATTAGTGGCAGCCAGCCGTGTCAACACCGTAACGAGCTACGTTGCTAATTATTAGTATTAAGTACCACCTTACGAGGTTACCCTCAACTCATAATACTAAACCACACTATACTTTACCATTAAGTACTAAAATGCTAAATCTGGTTGAATTTGAGGTCAGCGTGATGTCTCTCTTCGGCGGAAACAATGGTGGATGTCGAAATTCTCAAAACGCACTTTTACGAATGGCCATATTGAAAATGTATTACTTGTACAAATGACAACACTTACCCAAACCCTTATGTATGACATAACAAACCTTTTTTGTGTCTTTACCACAAGCATTGCTACAGTTTTAGTTGTAGGCAAATGAAATTAAATTGAGAATGTTTCCGAAACTGGTTTCCTAATGGCTTTTAGTAGAGAGAGACCGTGATCAGCAGAGATCGGAATAGGTAGAGCTAATTTGCCTAAACTTGATGCATGTTCATTCATAAATGTGTTCCTATTTCACTCACTCATGAATGAATATGCGTCAAGTTTAGGCAAATTAGCTCTGCCTATTCCGATCACTGGTGATCAGCCCTATTCATTTGAGTCTTTATCAATTCCCAACCAGTTAGTAAGTTATTAGTGGTAAGATCTTTGTTAAAGGGGTGCAGAACCTTGAGTTGGTGACAATGGCGAAGTTAAGAGTATTTCTGAACCGGCTTTTGGAAATAATTGGTAACGCAGCTAGTTCAGGTTTAAGTTTCAGGATTACCTCTACCGTTGGTGATACTGCAAAACCGCGTAACTAACAAATTTATGATAGAGCAAAATAAACCTTACTGTCTTACTGAAAAGGTGCATTTTGCTCCTCATTTAAAATGTTACTTACGCGGTTTTGCAATTTCACCGACGATATAAGTAGTGCAAGTAATAACTGTTTAAAATGTTCAGCAATTACTCCTAACTGCCCATAGTTTGGACGTCGTATATTAGTAACTATTTAATATGTAGAAAATGTTTCAAATCCCAAATTGGAGAGCATTTAGTTTTTTTATTTATTCTTGTACTTACACCACTTTGCTCTAAAATCCAAACTTTAAGATTTGTATGAACATGCCCGCGGCACATCGAGGTCGAAAACATGGATTTATAATAAACTTTTAGATTATCCATCCAAAAATGGCGGCACCCGACCTTCTCCAAGGCAGACCCCTTTCCATCCCTTTCTTCAGACAGATTTACCAAAGTAACGTACCGCGTTGTTAACTTAATTTGACTTGTCAGTGCATATGAACTGCGTGTTCGATAGTCCCTACAACTTTGGTCGTATCGTCGGTCATCGATGCAGTTCTGCCAAAGTTTTTCGGGTACGTCATGCCGCATTATACTTATGACCAATTTATGTTTTGATTGTGACTAGAAAATGATGACAAAATTTACTATGAATTTGCCTAATTAAACTTAAAAATGGACAACGTCTGAAACTACTCATACACCGCATGGAAAACAGATCGCCGTAAAGAGAAAGAAAACTTAATTATGGACTTACATATTAAATATTGAACGTGGTAATATCCATTCCCAGTAATAATCTGTTTATTACGGATGTAAATTTCTCAATCCGCATGCGAATGAATTGGATATTAATTGGTCCATGAAATGGAATATCGATCAGATCCCGCGTCAGAACAGCCAAGTGGACATCGAACACGTGACTGTCTACATACGACTAATGACCGTTCACAATATTCAAACCGCGGATAGATTAGTTCACTGTGGATGTCAAGGACAGACGAGATGTAACTCCAATTATAGGTAAGAAATAGTATTTAAACACTGCATAGAGGGCAGTATCAAAATTGATAGCTAAATGTGTAAAAAAAATATTCTAATTTTAACTCCCAAGTCAAGTTTTGACTAATACATTATCCTCTTGCATTGTCCTCGCTTATTCGACTCCAAGGTTAACTGGGAGAGATCCTATATGCTATAAGTTCAGCTTTGTAAACACATACACACATACACATACATTATATGTATTGATGCAAAAATAATTTGTAATTGTTCATGTGCAAAATAAAGAGTTTAGAATAGAATAGAATAGAATAGAATAGAAATAAACATTAATTTATTCAACGCATACACATATTTTAAAATCAGATGACAAACAGAATAAAACATTTTTCTCCCACATGCTCGGAAATGTTAACCTTACTGTTGTAAAATCAGCCCGCGAAGTTTCGAGTTCCAGGCCCAGGCAAAATTAAAAAAAAAAAGTTATTATTTACCAGCGGCAGCGGCCGCGAAAATGTATACAAATTTCATAACGTACCCGGTTTTTTACTTTTTAAAACCATATTTGGACTATGATAACTACCTCTAAACAGCCAAACACTCGTACAATTCAAAATTCTTCCATGTTTATTTACTTTTTAAATGTCATAGACTAAAAAGGTAAACGCCGTTTATCGCGTTTACAGCGCATTTACCAGTGTCAAATAGTTTTACTTTTTTTAAAACGTTCTGCGTTTAGAATTAAAAAAATTAAGGCGGGAATCGGGAATACTTTTTTCGTAGGGAAGTTTAAGTACAGTACGTATTATTTTTGTTTCGCGAAAATACAAAAGTAAAATGAGTAATGCCATTTGCCTTCGTCATATTATCACATCGTATTTGACTTGATTTTGTTAATACATTTGAATACATATTATATCAAACCTGAAATTTTGTTTAATTTCCTCGCATTGTTAGAGAAAAGCACTATACAAGCCTCGACCAGGAAGGGCGGTTGCTGGACTCGTATATAGCGTGGCCTCGACTGCGTCTCGGCCCCGCTAACTCTACTCGTCCCGCAACGGCCTACTTCCTGGTCTGTGCAGTAATGTACTATAACATGGCGTTGAAACGGGCCCCTCTCAGCTTTGTGCCGCAGCAAGGTTACATACAGTAGGCTGCAAAAGTGCATGGACAGTTCGGAAAGATAATGCTCTGAGGCAAATTACTGACGCCATCTATCTGCTCGTAGTAGTTCAACAAGATCTTACTAGATGGCGTTGTTGCAGATAATGATCTAAAAATATGAAAAAAAAGCGCACACATCAACCAAACATTTTTTCTTTATTTCATAGATTTTATATTTTAGTATAATAGATGATTTTTAAGTAGTTTCAAACTATTAGTCAATTTCAAACTAAGAGGTTAAATTTATCAAAAACACTTTTCATCCACGATGTGGAATCGAACCCGGGACACTCGGGGTTCTGAACGTTAGCGGCCTTATGCCATCGGGCCATCGAACCATTTATTGTTGGGTCGAAATTAATTACCAGTTTATTATGATTTGCTTATTTTCGCATGACACAGAAACACGTTAAGTATTAATACTAGGAGGGTAGACTTAAGATTTATAAATACCAGACTGATTATTACAAAGACTTACGCTCGTTCGTTCGTTAGCTGCTCAATCAATTGCCTTTGTTGTGTAGATTTACTTTCGTTGAAATTTCCTTAAAAAATGACTTCTCGTTGCAATATTGACCTAGTCAAAAGATCGCAAATAATTGCTTTGCACAGTGAAGGCAGAAATTTGTCAGAAATCGCTAGAGAAACCGGAGTTAACGTAAGTAGTAATTTTTTTGGTCAACTTTTTATAAAATAATTTTGATTTAGTCTTTATTCATTTTATTTTATATCTTTAATTGTTATTATAAATGTCTGTTTTTTTTTTAGAGGAAAACTATTGTTTTATGGGTACGGCGGTTTGAAGAGGAGGGATCTTTGCTACCCCGGCAAAGAACGGGTAGACCACGACTCATAAGCACACCCCAGCGTCAAGCCATGGTGAGGGAGTATGAGGAAGATGGATTTAAACCAACAACCCACTACGCTGGTTTATTCAATACGAGTGCGGATACTATTCGTCGTGTTCTTCACAGTGAGGGTCTGCATCATCGTATCGTAGGCATGCTGTCAAACCCTTGCTAACAGAAAGCCATAAAAGAGCAAGGTTCGCTTTGGAGTATTTAAATTTTGACTGGAGTAATGTCATCTTTACAGATGAAAAGACTTTTAAATCGAGCCAACACGGACGACTAAGCTTGTGGCGCCGAAATAATACTCGGTATAATGACAATCATGTAGTGCCCAACATGGAATCTGGTCGTATAACCGTAAATATGTGGGGATGGATGAGTGCGGCTGGGGTGCGTCCCACGAGATATAACTACATAATAACTATTTTCATGTTACTAACGTTTACGAGATATAATGAACGTTAGCTATAATAACAAAATCAATATTTTTATAAGGAATAACGGTCAAGTCATATAATATTCATTTTATATAATATTTTTTAATATAACACTCACAATGACTAATTTCAGTTCGTATAACATACATGACATATAGCGATCATAATACATAATATCTTTTAGTATAAGGATTATAAGATCTAATATCGTATGCTATACTCAATGGGTGGGTACTGTAAGGAGCGGGTACAGTCGAGTTCATAGATATGTGTACCTTGTAGTACTTTGTCATTTTAATTGCTGTGACAATTCATATACTTATGGCAGTTTAAACATGACATAAAATAAATAGACAAGGTACTAAAGTGTACACATATTTATGAACTCGAGTCTACCAGAACGGTCTTGCTTGTAATTTGTTTTAATTAACCAGAAAATGCCACGAGCATGACGAATCAGGTCAGAACCGACTCGGTTAGGTTAGGTTAGAAGGCCTAGGCGGGAGCAAAGCTCCCGCCTAGGCCTTCGAGGTTATTTTTTTTTCTGCCCAGAAAATTCAGACTGCTGCCAGTAAAGTTAGTAAGGTAAGGTTGATTGTTAATTAAGAAGGCCACTTAATACTGAAAATAGAATTTAATTTCAAATAAATAACATATGCATGTTTTTATATTATACGTGTATTATGTTTTTTGATGTTAGATAATTTGATTAATATATCTTTTAAATCTTAGGTGTTATGAACGTTATACGTTTTAATAGTTATATAAATTGATATTATATATTAATAACGTTATACTTTATGGAAATAGATATTTTGAAATTATATCTTCCGTTCATTATATCCAGTGAACGTTATACTAAACGTGTTTATACAAAGTGAGCGTATATATTATGAGTGTTATATTATCAGTTCTTATATCTCGTATTACTTACCCGTGCGGCTGACCCAGGAGAACTGGTTAGACTTCCCAGTCGAGCGAACAGTGTTCATTATGTAGAAATGCTGGAGGACACCATGTTGCCCACCGTTCGCAATGTGTACCCAGAGGAGGCGTTACCGGTGATAACGTTTGTGCAAGATAACTGTCCCATACACCGTTCACGAAGTGTGAGGGAGTGGTTTGGCACAGCACAATAATATTAGGGTTATTCCCTGGCCTTCAAGGTCACCGGATTTAAATCCAATCGAAAATTTATGGGATATTATTGTCCAACGTTGGGACCACCAGAATGAGCGAACTCCGAAAGCCTTAGAAGACCACTGTTTAAACATTTGGGATAGTATTCGTGGTTCCAATCTGTGTCAGAATATTATCGGTTCAATGCGTGCTCGAATGCAAACTGTAATCGAACAGAGTGGGAGATATACTCGTTATTAAAGTTTAGTATATAAGTAACTCGAGTGGACGACTGGAGATCGGGTTAACGTAAGTAATTATTACAAAATTGAATATTATTTTCGCTCTTTTTGCGTGTACTATTTTGTGACCATACATAATTGTCTTATTTTAAATATTTACGGTCAAACAAATTACACCATTTTAATTTTTTATCCATATATAAATATAACCGCCTGTTTCACAATCGGCAAGTAAAGCATATTAGACACATCAATTTAGCCCTTTCTCTTTCTTGCACTTTAAATAGACAAGGAGAGACAACTTTTAATGGCGGATAAATTTACCATAGTTAACATAATGCGTTTGACTGTTAAGGTAACCCGATCTCTAGTTTAATTTTTGTTTGTTAATAATTACTTTGTTATTGTGGTGAAACTTCAATCTCTTTCCGATTTCGGAAACGAATACTTAAGTTATTACCTCAATAATATGTTCGGTAGACTAAATTAAAATGTTATTATGAGAAATAAAGTTTTTTCATTTCAAATAACAAAAGTTGTTTCATTTCTTGAAAATGATAATTATTTAAAAAGATAATACATTAATATATTATGTGAAACAAAATTAATTAAAAAAAGAAACAGGTGGCAAAAGGCAGACCCGATCTCCCGACCTACGGAGAAGACGCGTTTCTAAGCAAGCTGTCAACTAACTCGGCCAACGATGCTTTAAATTAACTGGCGAAATTATCGATTGTAATACTGAAACGTCATGAAGTTGTAGCAAACAACAATTGAACTAGCTCAGATAACAACGCCATCTAGGTGGTTTCTTACGAACGTCACCTCACGTGTTCACAGGATTATAGACATTAAGGTGCCCATGCAATTTTGCAGCTGACCGTACATACAAATATTAAATAATTATTAAGCCATCTGTTTTGATGATGATCTTTGTGCAGTACACATACACATACATACCTTCACGCCTGTAATCCCGGAGTGCGGTAGGCAGAGCTACAGAATTACCTACAACTTTAAAAACTTGTTGATAACTCTGTAACCACAATTCGCACAATGAGGCTAAGATGTTTACCAGCGTATTAGTGACAGGTTGCAAGCCCATCGCCTCTTCATCGTCGCTTTGTGCAGTATTTACTTAATTACTCATTTTACCTATAATTTGAGTTATATTTCATTTGCGCCCGGCATGTCTTTTTTTGAGAATTGCCCTTTGACATTGCCACTTATAAAATATGCCAATTTCACCCGGAGTAATTCAATCTATCGGCGGATTAAATATTTTAACCGGACATAAATTGGTCATATAGGACCACAGTTGGCTTCAGCCAGCACGTTTTTCAAGCTTTTTATTAACTTGCAATGTTTGTTTGTATTACAATATTGAGCCAGTACCCGTTAACGTAATGGGCTGAAATTTGGACCACGGAAGCAAACCTGATGACTATGCAGTATCGTGGTATCTAAGAGGTGATTTGAAGGTGGAGTTGGAAGGTATTAATAGGATCTTCGCTGTAGTTAACGTAGACCCTTCGTGTTGGGACTCTTTCGTTTCGTTTTGATAGGCAGATAATGAATTTAAATAAATACAGTCGGCAACAAACGCTTGTTCCAAAAAAAAAATTGGCTGAAACTTATGACTGAATGTTCTTTCTATATGTATGGTGTGAACATACATTTGTTTTTCTTTCTTGCCCAAACAGCTCTAAAGGAATGAAAAGAAAGAAAGAAAATCATTTATTCGTGACATGCATAACAAAGAACAGATTAACAAATACAAGAAGAAAGTAGCCACGCAGTAGTAGCACTAGGCTTAGGCACTTTCGTGCTATGCCACATTACCTTCATGTTTCAATTGCAGCACTTATCTGTCAAAGACATCAAAGCAACAAGGTACTTAACTGCGCAGCTCCTTATAAGACCGACTGTAACCACTATGGATAAAATACAATAATAATCACTATAGAGAAATTCACACTAAATACATAGAAAATCTCTTGAATGGAAACAAAGACACGCACTCATCAAATAAATATTTGCCCTTACCGTAAATCGAAGCCTCAAGCAACAAATGTACGGTCGGGCTTAGCTGTACATTAGCGCTTTGTCACGGTAACGTCATGTATGAACTGCTGCATTAATCCCTCAAAGGCGTTAATGCGACAAGGTACTCAAGTGAATAGCTACTCACTTCTTTGATAATGGGTTTGCTGTTGACTAACTCTTGCCCTTGCAGGGCGAAGAAGCGAGCTCACCCAGAAGATGGCTATTCACCTTACCCTAGCTTTAAATAGGTAGAACTATTGCGAAATTACTATACTGTTCTGCTACTATAAGACCGACTACCTAACTAAGAACTTCACATCGTGACAACATGTAGACTAGCACACACTTTGTCCTCAGTAATTCCGTGCACAATTGGGACAAACCAAAAAAAATAACACACGGTTTTTACATTGTAATTCTCATGACTACAATTGGTAAAAAAAAACATACATTTTGTATTTTAGTTATGTTAAAATATTTCTATATATATATCGGTTTTCGCCTAACCTATAAGATAAACCTAGGAGGGCTTCAAGGCGAAAACGAAAGTCAAACAAAGTTTAAATATACTTTCGTCAAAATATCGAAATAGATAAACATTTCAAAAACTTAATAATACACCTATGCCTTTAAAACCCTATTCCTAAAAATATGAACATTCCCAATACTGCCCGTTACTAATATAATTTATACATTTCATCAACGTATTTCTGCAAGAGAGAACTCATTCATCAGATTAACATCTAAAATGAAGTTGACCCTTCCGGGACAAAACATCATTTCCTCATAATACGAATATACTCGGTCAGACAGCAGATTGAATTTTCCAAAGATAATTCGCTCGGGGCGTATTTGGGACGGGGCACGGTGGAAAGTTGTTTCGACGGCTAAAGTGGCGAACTCGACATCATCGTGTATTTTTTCTTTGGGATTTCATTATGTTTTGAAAAGGTTCGGTTAAAGTTTGTAAGATAGCATACAAACTATTTAAATATAAATAAATATCCGGAATGTGTACGCATAACTTCTGAATGACAGCACCAAATTGTTTTTCTTTGTTTTGTTCGTTATAGTTAGGACGAAATCGAAAAAAAATCTCTGGGAAGTCAAAATATTGCAGCGCGAGTGAAACCACTGGCGGGCAGCTAGTATACCATAAAATCTTTAAACACGGTATCTTTTAGAAAATATTTCAATTTAACTAAAAAGTTGTCCGTTTTATTTATGACCGTGCCGTAATGATTCCGCCAATGTCAAGTGAATGGAGTAGGTATAATCAGTAAATAAAATATATTAATAATAAAAGCAGGACAATTTTCAATTGGCCATCTTCCCTCCCTGAAATTTTCGGATCAGTTGAAGTTTCAGCTAAATTATGTAGTGAAACATTGGATTGACGTTAACAGGGGTTTTATTCCTACCTACCGTGATGGCCATTTTTGTCATTTCCAATCTATCTTGTTCCACTACTACTTTTATTAGTCAAACCAAGTTTTAGCATATTTTAATATTTGCATTTTATTATTTGGTTAATTACTATTCAATGGTAACTAGACCTTATTTTGGAAAAACATTACTTTACCAGGTTTAATTAAGACAAATAGTCGTTTCGCAAACATTTTACTGAAGCTCATAATTAGGCATCGGAGTTTTTGTCGCACGGTAAGACTAATGGCAAGCTATGGAGTCGTCATTTGCCATAAATCTAAACTCTTATTCATATTCATACTCATTTATTCCGTTTTTTTTTATAATCAAGCACTACAACGTTGACGAGTTAAGAAACGATTATTTAATGTTATATTTGGAAAATAAATATTACAATAAAAAATAATTATCGTTTTTATACTGATTTAATTAAGAAATTTTATAAACAAACAAAAGATACATTAAAACACGACAGAGGGGAATGTTTTAGTCCAAACTAGTGGCGAATTGTATGTTAAAATAGTTCAAGTTATGAATTTATAATCTAATAGATTTTTTTATTTATATAACTTGGCCTGGATAAATTATACACGACCGACCACTATAGAGGCATTTTAAGACAAATTAAAAAAAATAAAAATTTAAACTGTTTATTTCCAAAAGCCTTAAAATCTAAAACAGTCTTAGCTATAATCTTTACTTTTAAGATTGTATTAGCTAAGATTATACAATAATAAGTTAGAATTAAATAATGGTAACTTTACTTAAATAATAGTAACTTTACTTAAAACTTAATGTGACTTAATGTGACTTTGGTATTGCACAAATATCTTTATCTTAATGAGTATGAATATGAATAAGAGTTTAGATTTATGGCAAATGACGACTCCATAGCTTGCTATTACTCTTACCGTGCGACAAAAACTCCGATGCCTACTCATAATTAATAATTGCCGAACGATATTTCAAACTTTGCATACCTACTGATTTATTTCATATATCCTAGTAAATTTAATCATCAACAAACAATTTTATTTTGGTTTTGCGTCTTGTATAGGTTTACATTCCAAGAGTTGTAGGGAAGGTTAAGAAGTACTAGAATACGTTAGTTTTTTTAGGTTATATTGGGTAAGAAGTGTGACCCTCCGTAATGCGTCAGCCAGCGGGGTTGAGGGAACCCTTCGTCTACCTTTGTGCCCTCGGGCTTTCTGGTTTAGAAACCAAGGCTACCTCCCGGATTCTTTGGCGTCGAGGTTCCACAGCCGGATGCGCTTGTTCGCGTGCCTCCTCCCTGAAGGACACAGATGGTTTACCGCTAGATTTTAGTGGGTATTCCAGCCGCTACCGGGTTAGAATAGTAAGTACCACTCCATTTCTTCCCGTGGATGTCGTAAGAGGCGACTAAGGGAATAAAGGCTTGTAGTACTGTTAGGCGACGGGCTTGCAACCTGTCACTAATACGCTGGTAAACATCTTAGCCTATTTATTGTACAAAGTGTGGTTATGGAATTATCAACAAGTTTTAAAAGTTGCTGGTAATTCTTTAGCTCTGCCTACCCCACTTTGGGAATGAAGGCGTGAGTTTATGTATGTATGTATGTTTCAGCCGCTCTCAGTTTGTGAGTTCACTATAGCTATCCCGGGCCCCCCTGGACCTGGAGGGTAAAGCGTAGGTAATTGCATTTCCCAAGCGTTAAAATAAGGGATTAAAAAGTGACAAAAAGCGCCTCCTGTACTTTATAATTTCGGATATTCTGTTTCCATATTCACTTACATTATTAGCTCGCGCTGAATATGTCGGGATAATAGGCTCGCGTCCACGGTTGCCATTCAGCTTGCCTGACGGACCGATTGATTTGGGCATTTACTGGCAACGGGCAGCACAGTCGATTAATGAACCTTCGTTCCAAGTTTCGGGTTTTGTTAGCGATTTCTCTTTCAAAAACTCTGTTCTGTGACTTTTTATCCAATAAATAAAACGCGTGTTTTTAAAATTTTACTTTTAACCATTGTGTTATTCTTGCAATTCTAACCAATGGGTTAAGAGGGATAATAGCAATAATCAGTTAGGCCTTAAAATAGGACAAAAAATAACCAAAAACAAATATTGGAATCTGTCACAAAAGAAAACTATTTGTTGATACACCAGTCATTTTCTAATTTCATATAAGTACGCATAGGTACGAGTAGGTATGTATAGTTTTATAAAAGATTTGTGTTACTATACAAAAGCAATTATTCTATGTAGGGCAATGCGAAAGAACGTATCGAGCAACTCAGCATAGTAGGAATTAGTGGTCCAGTGCGGACTCAGTCAGTGATTGAGGTCGAAGCAAATAAATCGACTGCCGAGAAACACCCATTTCTCTTCCGACGCTAAAAGACGGAGTTTACCGAAGTCCTGCAATTTGGGACAAACGTTAAACTGGCTTTAATTAAGAAATAACGAAACTAGGTACTTCGAGACTTGTTTAGAAATGGAGGTGTGATAGACAATCACTAATTTCAGTTTTAACGTTGATATTGGACACGAAATTGGATGAAATTAAATCAGAAAGGACATTGAATTGTATTTGCGCAAAGAGAATAAACAATGATGAAAACGTAGACTTCGGCAAGATATTACGAATTAATAAATGAATGTGACAATAAATTAAAAAAAAAAAAAAAAAAACAATACTCCGCGTTCAAATACGCAAAAAATAACTTCCTTTAAATTGGTATAGCTTTTTACCCAAAAGCCGGCTTCAACTGGACTGACCGGATTCGGTTTTCAAATGCTGTTTCTTAAGTAAAGCAGTCCCACTTCTTAGTTGTTATAAAACTTTAAGACATTTTCTAACTCGCCCGCTAACCTAACCCGCAAGGAACGCCGCGGGAAAGTCATAGTCAGATTTTAAAAATCAATTGCTCAACTATGTTAACCGAGATATCTTATCGCCACCCTGGTACCTATGTAGCCATTTTTTTTAAATTGTACGTATGAGTTTCGGTAGCCATTTGTCTTCATCATCGGTTCCACTTCACCAAATGATACTTTTTGAATGCTGGACTTCTTACTAAAAATACTAAAATCGCTGTATGTATGTATACCGATAATATTTGAGGAGTTTCCTCAATTCCTCACGTACCCCCCTCATCAGATTCAGATTTGGGTCACCAAAGGTGGGAACACCTCAGAAGTATACTCTATCAAACCAAACAAGAACTTTTAAAATTGGACTACTCTGTAAAAAGTTATGCGTGATCACACTGATCACTGATCATACATTAAAAAAAATCAAATAAATACGGGTTGACTTGAGAACCTCCTCCTTTTTTTTGTAGTCGGTTGAAAAACTAAATGGGTAATGTTTTTTGTTTCTTATTATATACGTCTCTATATTATATACTCTAATAAATATAAACTACTTTAGGTATATCACAGTAGCAGGCTACATTAGTTGTGAATCGTGCGCGGTGCGTGACGCTTTTCCTATGACAGGGTTCCACTGGGGCACGCCAATACATAAATAAGCACAGTATTCCTAGCTTCTTACTAGCTTTCGGCTGGCTATATATCGCTCCCAAGCTTACATTCACAACTGACAGTATATTTGTCACTCGTGTCATAGAAAATAGTTATTTGTTCAACAAGAGAGCAAAGTTGGTTTTTGCTGCGAGTGATGATTTTGAATCCCGAGTAAGCGAAGGATTCTATTATTGAATCACGAGCGTAGCGAGTGATTCTAGGTTAGAATCCTGAGGGTAGCGAGGGATTCAAAGATACGAGACGTAAAAAACTTTGGTCTCGTGTGAGACATACAACTTTTCACCTCAGCAGCGAGAACAACACAGCGTGAAGCTGGTAGGGCCAACGCAGGTCTTCCGTTGTGACCATTTGGTGAATACACGACTAAATAACGACACGATCGCATATGCATCAATCACAAGCATTTTTGCAAAATACTAATAAAATAAAAAGTGGAAAAAATAAACATGAAACAGATAAAACCTGTCACTCAACTTGATAATGCCGTAGTGCAAACACAACTTTATACAGCTTTATGTAGTCTGTGGCTTTAAAAAACAACTTAACTAGGCCTTGTCTATTGCTATTGGCTACAATAATCCCGCTATTTTTGAAATGCGTTCTGAAACTGCCCCCGTGGTTTATGTCACGAAATTAAAGATTGTTAAAACGATAACAAAATTATGTAGATACCTACATGATAAACTTCTTATTTTTCATTAATTTTGTCTTCAAAACATTAAATAAAAAAAATGATTGTTCCTACTGTATAAAATAGTTATAATAAACACATTTCAAACTTTAACAGATAGTTTTATTTGCAATTTTACGGTTATGTGTGCATCCGAACGTGCGTTTCTTTTTGGGCCTACTATGTGTGGAATTTGAAAATCGAACTTCGAATCAAGTTGTTTCTATCTCTCGCTTTTTTCCTATCGAAGTGAAAGTGACAGAACAAAGTGAAGTTCAATTTTTTCGAATGTTGTGAGTAGCCCCAGCACTGCTCACGGCATTTAAAAAAATTAATTAAAAAGCTACTTTGCCTCTCGCTCGCAGCAAAATTGAATTTTGCTCACTGTTTTTAAGCAGCAAAACCTGCTTGTTTGAGCTGCTGAGGTGAAAAGGAATATTGCCGACAGCTATTAGGATGTTATCTTTGACTTTTTAGTATATAAAGTACCTACTTATTGTTGATCTGTAATTACATTATAACCCTGAGACGCCGAATCTTTTTAAAGTCACCAGGGGGGTTATAATGACATAGCAATGCAGATCTGTTTACGCTGAGAGAAAGTTTAAGGTAGCTAACATTCCTTATTGATTTTACCGTCTAGAATTAAGTATAAAGTTACATCTAAAATTGTAATGATATTTATTACTAGCCGTTGGCCGCGACTCTGTCCGCGTATAAGTTGTTTCTCACCAGTCCCTCGGAAACTGTTCAATTTTCCTATTTAAAAAGTACTTCATGTCGTTCTTTGGAACTTAGGCTATCGCATCATCATTCTCCTGCCCTTATCCAAACTTATTTGGGGTCGGCGCAACATGTCTTGCGAAATTCAATCAAAATCTGTTTAGCAGTTAAAGCTGCAACAGCGTAGCAAAAATCAAAAAAAATAAAAATTACTTCCGTATTTATAATACAAAAATACCCTGAATACTTTCTTCAGGTTGGAACAAGATTTTTATTTCATTTCTCAAGCTTCCGTCGGCTAATCCTACCTTTCAACACTCAAGACCTCAGCTTTAGTCGGAGGGTCGGAACGGGTTAACATTTGTTTAGGACTCGAATACCTCTAGACAAGTGAGTTCCATTTTCTTACCTAAGTGTAATATTTCAAGATCAGCTTATAACTTCTTAGCAAATAATGCAAGGTAGCTTAGTTTAGCAGTTTATTATCATTTGTTAGTTTAGTTTTTGGTGGCAGTGGTTTATGTTGCACACTGCCTACCTAATAGTAGATAAGTAGGATCTGAGATCCATATATATAAGCGTTCTCAAGACCATTATCGCAAGACTGCAGTCCTTATACTGTAAATGCATTACGTTAAATATTATTTATTCATTTCGCCGGTTGTCTTATCTCCACACATATTTTTTTCTATCTAATTTTATTTTATTGAAATTGAAATTTTTATTGCATATGGAATTTAGGTTTAAAATCTTGCAGATACATTTGCCAGACAGTGGTATAGTTTCACCAAATCCTGCCTTTACAGGCGTATACGCATTTAACAATTGCGAATATCGACTAGTTTAAACATTTAAATATATTTATCAATATGTATAAATAAGTACCATGAAATATCATACTAAAACTAAAAATGTCAAGTATCAATACAATAGTAGAAGAAAATAATAAAACATGTCTTAAAATAAAATAAAATAAACAAAAACATTAAATCATTTCAACATGTCCAAAGCATATTAATTTTCTAAGTACTCCTTAAGACTATAGTAACATTTATGTGCAAGCCATGACTTCAAGCTATTTTTGAACGTTGTGATATTGCAGTCTTTGAAGTGATCAGGCAACTGATTATAAATATTAATACACATCATATAGCAGTTTTTTGACGACAGTGCTAGTTTATTTTTATTAGTTCGTGTTACAGCGGCAATAGATAAACACCCAGTGAAAATTTTTACGTCTATCTATTATGGTTCGTGAGACCAGGTACCTGAGACACCTTTGACAAATGGACAGACAAACAGCGGAGGCTTAGTAACAGGGTCGCGCAGGCACCCTTTGGGTTCGGAACCTAAAAAGCTTCAAACATCACCTTACAAGGAAAGGTACCCAACAGTCCGGCTCCGGTTTGATATATTTAAATATGTTAGAGAGCACTCTTAATTTTTTTTTTAGCTGCCCGTACTCAACCTTTTCTGAGAAATTGTCCTCCAAAGTACTAAAAAGTGTCCAAAAATTTCTGTAGAGAGTTTTGTTAAAGCAAATTGCTAGTTGGGTCGTTCTTCTTTTTTACCGACAATAGCCTGTCTCTCATCTTATTAAGCGTCTCATTAGAGTAAAGATAATATTTTTTTTCGTGTTTAATATACGTCCATACTTTTATTTATCTAAGAGTTCCCAAATAATTGTGCTCTTTCTTTAACCCAGGTTTTTTTTAAATAATATGGTTTTCCGTAGAATGCCGTGACAGAGTGGTCATCTAATAGGTACTTGGTCTCGGCTGAAAACGGCCCCTCTGTCACAGTGTTTCTGGTAAACCATATTAAAAATAATAAAATATTATTGCAGGACAGGAAGCATTAATTAGTTTTAATAAAGAATAAATGCAACTTTTTTTGAAATCAAGCACTGAAACCATAGTTATTGATAGTTAAAAAATCTGAAAAACTGTAAATCGACTGTTTATTGTCGGTAAAAAAGAAGAACGACCCAGTTAACTACTGGCTTGAATATATGTTAGAGAACATGAAAAAATAACGGACCCGTGTTTTATTATTCCGGCTCAAACTTATATTTTACAAAAAAAGTGAAGTGAGTGAAACCATGTAGTAGTATTTTTTTTTTTATTTTTTTTTTATTTGAAAAAGGGGGCAGACGAGCAAGCGAGCCACCTGATGGTAAGTGATCATCGCGACCCATAAACACCCGCAACACCAGAAGAATCGCAGGTGCGCTGCCGGCCTTTGAGAAAAGAGTAGGCTCGTTTTTTAAAGGCTCCCAAGTCGTATTGAGTCGGAAATACAGACGCCGAAAGCTGATTCCACATAGATAAGGTGCGTGGCAGGAAGGCCCTTGAAAAACGCGCGGTAGTGGATTTCCAACTATCAAGATGGTGTTGATGAAATGATAGTTTGGTACGAGTTGTACGATGGTGGAAACCAGCGGCTGGTATCAATTCGAACAATTCCTCAGAGCACTCTCCGTGATAGATGCGGTAAAAGACACAGAGGGAAGCAACATCCCTCCGCAGGGCCAGTGGATCCAGATTTTTGAGAAGCCCCCGGTTGTTGATACATCGAGCAGCTCTGTTCTGAATTTGGTCAAGAGGAAGAAGTTGATATTGGGGTGCTCCGGCCCAAATATGGGAGCAATATTCCATGTGAGGCCGTATTTGTGCCTTGTAAAGTTGAAGGCGATGAGCCGGCGTGAAATACCGCCCCGCTCTCCAGAGCACACCAAGCTTCTTTGAGGCTAACTTAGCTTTTCCTTCCAGATGACATCGGAACTGAACATTGCTCGATATATCAACACCAAGAATCCCAATACTGGACGCTGCATTAAGGGGAGTACCCTCAAAACGAGGAGAAAGGCTAAAAGGTTGTTTTTTAGCGGTAAAGGCGCAGACTTGTGTCTTCTGAGGGTTAAATTGGACCAAGTTAAGGTGACCCCAGTTCGAGACTTGCTCCAATAATGTCTCGACTTCAGACACAAGTGCATTTCGACTCTCATTGACCTGCTCCCGAGAAATGTTTGCACGACCGTTATAAAGTGCATCCCCCGTACTGTCATCCGCATAACAATGAAGGTTGCTATTCTGCAACAAATCATTGATGTGCAGAAGAAACAAAGTGGGGGATAAAACACAGCCTTGTGGGACACCAGCATTCACAGGCTTAGAGTCAGAGCGGACACCGTCGACTACGACAGTTATGCTCCGCTCGGCCAGGAAGCTAGTAACCCATTTGCACAAATTCCCAGGAAGCCCGTATGAATCAAGCTTTGAAAGAAGCGCCCTGTGCCAAACCCGATCGAAGGCTTTCGCTATATCCAGACCCACTGCCAGGGCCTCTCCCTTGCTCTCAATTGCCTGTGCCCAGCGATGAGTTAGGAAAACAAGAAGATCACCAGCCGAACGACCTCGACGAAAGCCGTACTGTCGGTCACTAAGTAGCTGGTGTTCCTCAAGATACCCCAATAGCTGGCTGTTGATAATGGACTCCATTATCTTGGAGAGTAGGGAGGTAATAGCGATCGGCCTGTAGTTGGACGGGTCAGAACTATTACCCTTTTTAGGGATCGGGTGGACAAGTGCCGTCTTCCACAAGCCTGGCACCAAGCCTGAAGAGTACGAGAGCCGAAAAAGGCGCGTAAGAATCGGTGCCAACTCCGGAGCGCACGTGCGAAGCACTACTGGAGGAATTCCATCGGGCCCACACGACTTGTGAATGTCAAGGGAAAGAAGCAATTTGCGTACAGAACTTTGCCGGAATTTGATATCCGGCATAGAGTTTGTGCACCGCGAGATGGTCGGCGGTGAGTATCCCCTGTCATCCAGAGTCGAGTTGGATGCAAAAAGAGCACTTAGAAGCTCAGCTTTCTCCTTTGCACTGTGGGCCAAAGAGCCATCCTTCATGTGCAATGGAGAAAGAGATGGTCGACAGAAGTTTCCTAGGACAGCTTTGGCGAGAGACCAGAATGCCCTAGTGCCCGAAGGCAGACGTACTAGCTTCTCGCCAATTCTGCCTATGTGCTTAGACTTTGCTAAGGCGATATTCTTCTTCAAGGATCTGGAGGCATGGTTTAATTTTTTTTTCAGATCGCTGGTGTTGGAGTCCCTCGACAACTCCGCCATAGCCCAGTCTCGGTAACACTTCTGCTTCTGGCGAGACGCCAATTTGCAAGAGCGACCGAACCAAGGTTTTGACTTGCCACCGATGGGTACAACAGAGTTTGGAACGAAAAGTTCCAATCCCTGGAGTATAACATCAGCGACAGAGTTTGCACATGTGTCAGGATCGTCCAGCGAGAAACAAACCTGCCTCCAAGGGTAGGATGAAAAGAAAGTCCGCATCCCGTCCCAATCTGCTGATTTGTAGTGCCAGACACGACGGCAGTTCACAGTTCGCTGACGCAGTGGTCTCAACAGAGGCACAGTGCTCCGGACCAGGCAATGGTCAGACGAGCCAAGAGGGGCGCCAACTGAGACTTCATATGCGTCTGGATGAGAGGTCAGCAAAAGATCCAATAAAGATGGAGTGTGGTCCTCCACATCTGGAACTCGCGTAGGTGAGGTGACCAGCTGTGAAAGACAATAGGCCAAGGCAAAGTCGTGGATGGATCTCCCCGTATGGTCAGTTGTACGAGACCCCAACCAATCGCTGTGGTGGGCGTTAAAATCTCCCAAAACCACGATTTCTGCGGTTGGTGTCCGTTGGAGCACCGAGTCCGTCGCCACTTGAACACTCTCAAGAAGTCGGTCCGACTCTGTATTCCCGCTATGGGACCTGTAAAGGCACGCATAGACGCGAGGGTGGTCTCCGCAATCTACGCGAAGCCAAAGGGTGGAAAGGTCCTTACCTTCAAGTTCGTGGAGACGGCGGACGCACATATCCTCCCTGATATACACACACACACCAGCACGCGGCACAAAGGTGTGCTCGATAGTATAGCCTGGATACCTTAAGTATGAAATATCAAGTGGGGAGGATATCTGCGTCTCTGTAAGAAAGAGCAAGGCCGGCTTCTCAGTCTCGAGATGGTAGTGGACGGCATTGACGTTAGAGTTTATACCTCTGATGTTGCAGAAGTCCACACGGAGCAAGAGTGGGGATGCTCCGGGACGCTGCTTCCTGTTGCCTCTTGCGGGTATAACGAGCGGAATTTTGCCCACCCCAGAATACGCAGGGCAGCCTGAGCAAGAGTGCTCAGGAAGGGATTCTCCTACACGAAGAGTGTTGGTACCCCCCTGGGGTATTATATTTTGAAAAACCGCTGTCATAATTGATTAAGTTAGGGGATGGGAAAGGGGAAGGGGGATTTGGGAAAGGTGAGAGGGGGAATTGGGCCACCGGCACTCTCACTTGACCAGACGAAACGCAGCAGAGGTACTACTACTTCACGCCGGTATTCTGTGGGAGGGTGGTACTACCCCGGTCGAGCCGGCCCATTCATACTGTACTCAACCTAACAGTTGAATACAAAAGTAGTAGTAGTAGTCATTTATTTCATACTGGAAATTACATTATTATATGTCGCATATTTATAATAAATTCACAATAAGATCGTCAGTGTACAAAAAAAGTAATAATATAAAAAAGTAAAAATCAAATAATGTCAATGTGTACAAAAGTAATAATAATAATGAATCAAAATAAAAACAGTAATAAAACAAAGAAATATAGCTCAAATGCTACAGTCATAAAATGTCAATAATAGTGTAAAAAATAAAAATAAAAATAAAACCATAATCTAATCGTCACTATATTCTTTAACGGAATATAGTGATTTCGTTAATAACAGACTTTTAAGTCGGTGACCATGAGAAGTAAGACATTTTAGACTACTCTCTAACATACATAAAAATAAATCAAATCGGAGCTGGACATTTGGGTACCTTTCCTTGTTAGTTTGATTAAGCAGTTAAATAAACATAAAAACATTGAAATTGTATAATAAAAACCAAACCAGCAGCTGAGGTACTCAGAAACGAGTAAAATAAAGCTAAGTGCCTTGTCTATGGCAATAACCGGCGAGTCGACAGCGTTCATCCCGTATTCAGGAGGATTCTGTAAAGGCTGGCAGACGGGTCAGTGGCAAATAGGTACGTTACGTTACCACAGAGGATTAGAGAATAGGTCGGATGATATTATTATGTTAGTACTAGCTCTTTCCGTGAAAAATGTACTAAACATTTATTTTATTATCCTCGGGAAACGGACACTTAGTTACAATTATTTTGAGTAAATACTTGAACCTACTTATTCGTAAACGCAAAATAAACATATTTTAGTTAAAGTGTTCTTTGTTCCTTACCAGTTCTTTTTGTGAAAAATATAATAAACATTTCTCATGTTATCTTTAGAAAACGTACACCTACAGTAATTTTCTGTAAATAGTTGAACCTCCATATTCATAACCGAACCCTGAAGCTGTTTTAGTTGAAATTGTTGTCTCTATGAAATCCAAATGTCATAGTGACGGATAAGGACAGACCAAATATAGAGCATACTAGCAATTGCACGTTTATGAATATGATAATCTATACTGAATTTATAAAGAGAGAATGCGAATTTTGTGACTTTGTATCTATCCATCAGGTAATCTGCAGAACCTATTCGAAAAATGCTTTCACAATTTGAAAAGTATATTATTGTGGATGGACATAGGTTATTTTTATTTGTTAAGGCCGGACCGAAGAGGCACTAGTATAGTATTTCGTCCCTTTTATTTACAAAACAAAACAAGCAAAATATTTAGTGTGAGCAGAAGTATATTTTATTTAAACTTCAAGACTTGAACTGTACTTATATATGACACGTATCAGCTAATCAGTCGCTTAAATGACGTATTTACTCGATTATTTTGACTTATGCCGTGTGGTTGCCGGCTTAGAATTGTGCCACTCCATGTCTTCCCGTGGAAGTCGTAAGAGGCGACTAAAAGAATAAAGGCTTGTAGTACTGTTAGGCGATGGGCTTGCTACCTGTCACTAATATACACTGTTAAACATCTTAGCCTAATTGTGCAAATTGTGGTTACAGAGTTATCAACAAGTCTTTAGAGTTGTTGGTAATTCTGTAGCTCTGCCTACCCCACTCTGGGAATAAAGGCGTGAAGGTATGTATGTATGTATGTATTTTGACTGACGTTAAGCGATCACTTACTTTACTTATGAAGTTGACATATAATCGAACTCAGAAGTAGCTGCACATCACTACCCTCACTAAAAAATTACTGCGACAAGGTGCTAAAATACATAGCCAATCCTGTTTTCAACTGTACAACGTTCTTCAAAATTCGACGTTTTTAATCCACAGTGCTGAACCCCAATACCTAATTTTTGAACCACTGCGTCTTTTAACCTGTTATTTTACATTGAAAAGTAATTTCCTTCATCATGTTTCTATCTTGCAGCATCTCGATGAATTGTTCAAGCTGACTCTGAGCAACCTGAATTAAACTTCTTTGAGGACCGTTACGTAATTGAATTCTCGTAAGAACAGTGACTCCATTTTCCCGCTCAAGATTTCCCGCCATGGCTGCAGCAATAATTTTACAGTCGTATTTATCGATGTGGATAATACATCTCACTTACTGTTTCAGTAGTAGGTAGATATGTAAGTGCGAGTGGGTATGGTATATACAATTTTAACCCAATTTGTCTCCATACCGCTCCGACCGCGAGACTCACCATCTGAATACAGTCTTTACGGGGCCATACTTCTTTTACTGGTTAGCACAAGGTGTTGATGGCACACAGAGCCATATATTTTTATCGCGGCAATAAATCCGGAGACGTAGCCTTTTAGCTCGCAAATAGATCCAGTACGTCTTTCTTTATAGTGAGAAATAAATAACGTCGCTTTCTGATTGAAACTAGAATGACATTTACCCCAACATTTACCTTCGATTGATTAAGTTATTTAAACGTATTGTCATCGAGAAAATGTGTTAGGCGATTTATATCAGCGCCCTCTAGTATGTATTTACCCGAGATTTGATTTCTCTCAATATTTGGTTCCATGCATATCCATATACAGATCGAAATTGAGTGGAAGGGTTGGAAGGGGCCGCCCTAGGCGTACTTTTTCGAATCAAATCGGAGAAATACTAGAAAAGGGCCGAATCTTAAGTACCCGAAACCGACGTGCGTGCATGACTCGATATATGAATGTTGAAGAAGCGAAAGAAATTTGTCAAGATCGTAGCAAGTGGAAAGAAGTGGTCTCTGCCTACCCCTCTGGAAAACAGGCGTGATTTAATGTATGTATGTATGCATATCCATATTATGAATATCTTTAGACATTATGACGTTGATTGCATCTGCCAGCCGCCCATTACTTATCAATCTTCATAACTAAAATACTCTTTTCTAGTGTAAACAATTTGAAACAATCACATCCCTTACAAAATATCTTAAAGAATAAGAAAGTCATCTACCCATAGACCCTTTTCAAACTGAACACAGTACAAAGAAAACTTTCGCGGTTCAGTTGACGGCCCCGTCGCCGACCGTCGCAGGCGTCACTCCTGGCAGATTTATTGCACCCGCCTGATATTAACATTCTTAATACCTTTAGTATGTAACATTGTTTCCAAACAGCTCGCAACATACTCGACGTGTTTTCTTTTAAGCTCGGGAATTACTAACTTCATAGAACAATGATTTATGTTTATGAAAGTTTCTGAAGCCATGTGTTTTTATCGTAAGTGTTATATGTTTGTGTGACTAGTGGCTCTCAAATGGATGAATCGGGACAATTTTAGCTAAGATTGATAAAAATGAGATGGGCCGTCTTAGAGTTATCACTATCAGGGGCGTTATGATGACGTAGTCATTGCAGTTCAATTTACGCTGAGAGAAAAGGACAGACATACTGTAAGCTATATTAAATACATAAAGCAGATTTATTCAAGGACACATTCCTGCAGTCAAACTGTTGTAACAGTTTTGCAGGGCGTTTAATATTATTGTACTGTGTTGTTTGTTTTTAATAAATAAATAAATAAATAAATAATAGTGCTTTATAACTGACATAGCCCTGTCATTTACGCTTGCTGCAAAATATACTGCATAGCCATGTCATTATAACCACACCAGGGGGGTCTGAAAATAGGGGTCGCTATTATAATTTACAATTTAATGGGTTTTTTTCTGTCAAGTTCAGTTTTTCTGTGAAAAATATACGCGATTCGATGGAAAATGCGGATGCCCTTTTATTTGAATTTTGGGTACGTTGGATTTCTTTTGGTTTGACTTTTGTGTCTGTTAATATAATTAATTATGTACTTTGTTAGCTGTTTTTATATTTGGTCACCGATTTCTTCGTCAATTGAAGCCCGATTAAAATAAACATCGCTATACGCGATAGTCTCATTGTCACCATGTCAGAATCTGATGAGTAAATCCATGAGGCATTGAGTGAATTCCCCAAAAAAATATAAGCTTACACTGGGATTTTGGAAAAATATTATTAGGTGAAATTGAACTTATTTAGAAAACCACAGATAGCCACCTCAAATTCTTAATGGTACCTTTTCCAAGGGTCGTTATAATATATCTCTATTCATATAGTTAAGTCAACTACGATCTCCTACAATAATATGTTGAATATCTAAGTTTTTCCCCTAAAAAACTCTTAAAATCTTGCAGCCAAGCAAGAAAGTAAATAAACCATGAAAAGCGATTAAACTGCAGCTGGTTCTGACATAAAAATAACAAAACTGTCGACTCTTGAAAAGGGATTTGCGAGTCAAAGACGTCTAAGACATCAAAGAGTGCAACAGGGATGAAATATAATAAATATACTACAGATCAGAATACAATTTCGCTCTTTACATAAGCAAGTCATGGATAGAAACGTAGAAATAGACAAGTTCTTTAACATATCTTTCTGTGGTTTATTTTCACGTTGTCTTTTCTCACAATTTGACTTTCGATTTTACTTAAGTTTGATTATTTTTAGTTCGTTTAGAGGGTCGATTTTTGAGAATCTTACAGTAAAAATATCATTCATGAAAGTGAAATGCAAAAATCATAACCTTTAAAGTTTGTTCCTTTTCATGAGACTTTTTTCTACTATCGAGCACTGGTTTCTCAATAATCGATAAGGTCTAATTGTAAGGTTAACTAACAGAAATCTCACATAGGATAAGTTCGCCTATGTACTTTTTGCAATTTATATGTGTGTTAATCGCTATCTGTTATTAAGCCGTAAAATGGTAAAAAAAGGAAGAGATAAAATAATAAATAGAAAAAGCTCATCTAGCTGAGGCAGCAGAAGCAACTTCAGGCAGAAGTTGCAGTTTTGTTAGAAAATGTTATGCATATTTCAAAACTTCTAGTATTTCCAAGCCATGACGACGCCCCTCCGCACTACTTCATTTTCGTATACATTGACTCTTACGTTCAACGTTAATTTGACTGACGAGGTACGTGACAAGCTGTAGTTTGAAAACACTAGTAGGTACCAAATAACAATAATCAATACCTTTCCACACCGCTTACCGCTGCACCGGCTTCATTCCGAGTAATTTCATTGCAATCTATCAGTGCAAACACGGCATCCATCAAACGCTTGTCGCGCTGTTTGTGCATTGCTAATAGATCACTGTTTACACAACGCTGTTAACGATGACATCTGCGTTACCAATTGTAACAGCTGGGGGATTATACATAGGCTCATAGTACCGGTAACACAAACTTGTCCTACTTTTTGTTACCAGTGGCATTTAGGATTTTTTCTAATTATCGAAAGAATAATGCTTTCTTGTAAAAGTAGCTATGATAGGTAATTTGTACTGTGAGCCTTTTAAAGTTTGTGTTAAGAGTGTATTGGTAAAGTACCTATGGTCATACTGAAGCGTAACGGAAATTGCCATGCTAAAAGGTTTCTAAATAATTCACACGTTGAAAATTGTAATTATCATGTGTTGGCCGCACTCAGTCAGTTAATGAGGATTAAGTCGTTAATTTGTCTGTAAAATTTCTCTGAGTAAGACAACTAAAATAGTTCATGTATTCTGTCAAACTATAGATTAAAAGCAAAAAGAACACCCAAATTCCTAACCTCTTTCTTTTGAAGCCTTGCTCTTCGTTGCTAAGCATAAAATAACATTTACGATATTTCTCGGTAAGCCTTCCGAATCTCTTTTGGATAAAAATATTTATTTCCTAAGGGAAAGGCGGTAAAGTCGATGTTCCTAAATTGCCGTCTATCAAAATAGGAAACGAGTTCGGCGCAGGACGTCCGATTCCTAAACATTTATTTTCCGATACTTACAACAAAGAAGATGGAAGCATTTTGTACTTTAATTTAGGTTTTTGTAAATTGACAATCGAATGATGTCAATTAAAAAAAAGGTTAGTTTCACGATATTATGCACATCGTCGGTGCAAAACCGCTTAAGTAAAATTTTAAATAAGGAGCAAAATGCACCTTTTTTATAAGACTGTAAGGTTTATTTTGCTCTATCATAAATTTGTTAGTTACGCGGTTTGGCAGTATCACCGACAACATGTAAATGTAGCACAGGAGTTAGTTGTCATATTACTTACAATTAGGAGGATTCATGACTACGTACGAGTATTATAAAATTCAAGTGTTCCAATGTGTTCCAAATGCTCGAAATATCTTTCCTGATATCTAAATTGTGTTACTTAGTAACGTACAAGCGGTTTAATGAATTAATTAATTTTGGTATGGATAAATGATACTTAGATAGATAATTAAATAAGATTTTATTTTATATTCACTCGAGATATCTCTACCGTGCGAAACCAACCATCAAACAAGGGAAAAACCAAGCTACAAATATTGTTACTCTATTGGGAAATAATAGTCAATAATGAAGGTACAATTATTATGCTACTTAAACGGAAATTCCCCGTTTCCTCTGAAACTAGAGCCCCCTCACACCTAGCGTCATTCAAACGTCAGCGTCATATTAACGTTTGCGTAGCGTCGTCGCCACGTTCTTGCAGCGCCTGCGTGACGCAGTGGCGGTTTTCGAACGTCAGCGTTGCAATAACGTACGCGCAACTTCGACGCCGCGTTGGTGCAGCGCCGTCGCGACGTTAGTGGCGTCTATAGAACGTCGGATCGTCTTGTCACTGCACCGGGGAGAGGGAGGGGCGGTGAATAGGCGCTGCGCGGGCGTTATTGAGACGCTGACGTTCGAAAAACGCAACTGTGTCATGGCGGCACTACGAGAACGTGGCGTCGACGCTGCGCGAGCATTAATGAGATGCTGACGTCCGAAAGACGATAGGTGTAAGGGGGCTCTTACCGTTCTCGGTAATGCCGCGGCGGATCGAGTTATTTAATTGAACTTCGCCAATTATAACAGTTCTTTAGCAGAAACAGTAATTTCACGTATACATTGAGGCAGGTAGGTACTTACTTTAAAATTACGGGGAAAATAAATGAACATCAGGTCTTGCTCCAAGTAACGGTTAATTTCACTCGCTATCTCGTGCTTTCTACTTTAATTATATTACCTCTTTAGTTACATTTTCACTTGCTCAGCTTAAAGTCAAGCAGGCCTTTTTATTTTAAAACATCATAATTACCACACCATAGTGCAGATATAATCAAAATCTAATAAAAAATAGTTGAATACCAGCGATCATAAAGCTCATGACTCGATTCCGCTCCTAAAGAACCTGGTTAAAAACCATTCTAATGCCTTGCTTACAGAGTCCTAAAAATCGATAAGCCTAAACATTGTTTTCAGCTATTTTCACCCCGTTTGATCCGTTTGGACGTGTGCATGGGATTAAAAACGACGTCCATTTATCCGCACCTAAGCCCGTTATCGGCAGTGATATAACCAATCCGATAGCTCGATGGTTGATTCATCCTCTCCCGCACCCTGTGGAATACTGATGAATCCCTTTTGGAACTTTAGCGATAAATAAATAAATCCATAAATTATTAATGGCAACACTTTGTTTTACCCCTTACGCAAAAAGAGGGGTGTACGTTTGCGTTTCACACGTGTGTTAAATTTCGACGACGCGTTGGCCTAGTTGGCACTGGTGACCCTGTCTACAAAGCTAGCGGTCCTGTGTTCGATTCCCAGTCAGGGCAAATATTTGTGTGATGAGCGCGAGTATGTGATTCTGAGTCTTGGGTGTTTTATAGAAAACATCCAAGACTCAGAATCACTGAACCATAAACTTACGTATATAATAAGAAATAAATACTTGAATACATAGGTATTCAAGTATTTATTTCTCTATATACGTAAGTTTATGGTTATCAAGTACCCATTGTACAACCCTAGAACGAAATAAAGGGTGGTCCAGACGTAGAGGCCGCTTGTTGCAACTGTTTCTATAGCAACAAGCATAAACAATTGAACCAAATGTCAAAAGTATCTTAAATATAATTTATCCTAGTTTGCATTTCGGTATTGAAATCTTAAAAAATCGCTCATAATGAAACGTATCGAGCACGAATGTCGAGCTAGGTCAATAATAGAGTTTTACGAACGCCATTCTCAAAATCGTCTTGACACTTTGTACCACTTCCGCCAGCAAAAAGTACCTGACCGGACCATCCAAAATGTGTTAAAGCGATACATAGAAGATGGGCAAGTAGGATTCAAGCAGCTTCCTGGGCAGCAACCGACTGTAAATACGCCTCGATTACAGAAAAAGGTGTTGAAGAAGGCGAGACAAGATCGCAGCAAATCTGACCGTGTCTCGTCACGCGAGCTTGGATTGACACTTTCTACGTATCGGCGAGTAAAGAAAGCAGCCGGGATTCGAAGCAGAAAGAAGAGACGTAGTCCTAAATATAATCCAGGTCAAATAGATCGGTGCATTAAAGGTGCAGCTAAGCTGTACAAGGAGTAAGGACAGTATTCCCAGCGGGCGTAACTTTTCCTTTGTTCTGGATGACGAAACGTACGTGCCGTTAGATCCGACTCAATAGCGGGAGACAAATAATACTTGTCGGATGATGAACAAGAAACACCAGTCGAAGAAACTTTACTCCCGACTGGGAAATTTGAGAGCCGCTATATGATCTGACAGGCCATCTCCGAAGGTGGGCACATATCCGAGTCGTTCGTTATTATTATTATACTAGCTTTTGCCCGCGACTTCGTCCGCGTAGAACTCGTTTATCGCAGTTAAGTACATTCATAGTTTAAAGTAATTTAATAGTTAGACGTCCTCCCTGGCCAGAATTATATCGACATAGCTTTTGCCCGCGGCTTCGCTCGCGTTAAGAAGTATTATTATTAATTATGTATAGTTTTTGCGGCTTTACTTTTTTTAGCGTGTGTAAAAAAATAGGGCCTTCAAATCTTCTTTGTACACAATATTCTTAACTAATCTGTCATAAGGCGCTAAAACAATCAAGCTACTGGGTGAACTTACTCGAGAGCAAGCAACATAAAACTGTCCATGAGAGAAGCAATGTTCTCTCTGAGACTTGTTTATTGTCATGGCAAAGCAGACTTTTAGGGGAAACTGTAATCGTTTAAATTCACCCAGTTAATATAGTGGCTTCCACTATATTGCGATGTAACGCTTTCACTTGCAGTCTCGTACCGTTACAAAGTTTTGGTGGTTTTAAATTTCTCAACAACATAATTGGAGTGCCCACATGCAGAACAGAATAAGCTTATGATAAGGCAAACCTGGCGGTTGCAATGAATTTAAAAATTCTACAGGGTAATTAGTAGCGTCATCTGTATTAACCACAGTATCAATCGAAGTATAGACCTTTTCTTCGCCCTCAAACGACATGAGCAGTATATCGTTGATAGCTGCTGCTTGATCGTTCTTTGGAGTAAGAACGGCACGCTCACATAACCATTCAATAGGCTTGTCATGTATATGAATAATGTCTGGATAAACTTTAGACAGTAATTCTTGAATCGTAGTAACAACTGTGCACAATTCTTCCGGGATGGTTATCATTCCCTCAAACGATGGAAAATCACCATTACCGATGTTAAGAAGGAGATCTGAAAATCTACCAGCAGACTCATCCCCGCCCAAATGTGCTCTCATAGTTTTAGAGAGCTTAAGAATATTAACCTGGGGCCACAAGTTAGTTAATGCACGACTTTACTTCGTCAGTTCGGGTTCCTTTTGGCACCTCTGGTAGAGTCTGCCGAAAGTCTCCGGCCAGCAAAACTGTGTTACTCCACCCATTAATTTTGTATCACCCCTTATATCTCTTAGTGATCTGTTTAAGGCTTCAATACCACCTTTATGAGCCATCGTTATTTCGTCCCACTCGATTATTTTTGTACTCTTACTTCAGCAAAATTACTTTGTTTGGAGATGTTGCAAATGGGAGTCTCTGCAGTGATTAAATTGAGTGGTAACTTAAAAGTAGCATGAGCATTTCGATCACCTTCGAGTAATGTAGCAGCTATGCCGGACGACGCCACAGCCAGAGCAATGCCGTGAGTACTTCTTACTTTCGCCAAAGTAAATTAATAAGGAAGGTTTTACCAGTTCCACCTGGTGCGTCTAAGAAGAATATTCGACCGTCATTTGCGTCTACACTTGTGATAATTTTACTGTAAACTTCCTGTTGCTCGTCATTCATTCAAGGATGCTTCATTTTGTCTTACTGCGTCTTCTAAGGCCACTGTATCGTAACTGGTCTCCTTCATGTACTCTCTATTTCCAAATTGTATTGATGGAATTGGCTGAGGTAATCCATACTCTTTAAGAGGACGGCCGCCTAATGATAATACGGCATCCTCTAATACCGACAGGCATTTGTTGAATATCAGGTCCGATGAGTGCTCTGCATCCACGTCACCTTGCCTTTCCAGTTGTTTTTTAAAATCCTCAGAAAGGTATTCTTTGTATTTTTCCCAAAGACATAAGGGGTCGGAAACCTGGCAGAACAATAAAATTATAGCAAATAGCTCTCGAATCATATGCGGTGTTTGACAAAGTGCTGCCTCTTCAAGAGCTGACTCCAAATGACGATCATCTTCGAGTAGACCTTAGAGCCTTGCACGCGGATTGGAAAGTGGGATGTAAGTGACCATCTACAGCTTTCAACGCTTCAAATGAAATTGGGCCTCTGATCTCATGTAGAAGCATTCGAAGGTGGTAGCATTCTGTATTGTTTGGATGAACAGTATAAACCCTACCTAGAACGTGTTCTTTTTTGACCCCTGACCATCCTTTAACATTCACTCCTCTCTTCCTTTTCGTTCCATTAGGTACTGATAGGTTCAAATTAATACATTTACATCCTCCATCATCCCTTATTTTATCCCCATGGGGGTTGAATTTATAAAAATCCTATTTAAGCGGACGTCTTCACAAAAGTCGCTCCAATCTTTAATTTCAGTTCAATCAGTCAAAAATCTAAGAAGATTTATACAAACTTTCATCCCCTTTTTATCCCCTTAGGGGTGGAATTTATCAAAATCTTTTCTTAGAGGATGCCTATATCATAGTAGCTATATGCATGCAAAGCCTCAGCCCGATCGGTTTAAAATTGACAAAGTTTCATACAAACTTTCATCCCCTATTTTATCCCCTTGGGGGTAGAATTTATCAAAATCCTGTCTAAGCGGACGTCTTCACCATAGTAGCTCCAATCTTTAATTTCAGTTCAATCAGTCGAAAATCTAAGAAGATTTATACTCATCCCCTTTTTATCCCCTTAGGGGTGGAATTTATCAAAATCCTATTTAAGCGGACGTCTTCACCATAGTAGCTCCAATCTTTAATTTCAGTTCAATCAGTCGAAAATCTAAGAAAATTTATACAAACTTTCATCCCCTTTTTATCCCCTTAGGGGTGGAATTTATCAAAATCCTTTCTTAAAGGATGCCTATATCATAGTAGCTATATGCATGCAAAGTCTCAGCCCGATCGGTTTAAAATTGACAAAGTTTCATACAAAGTTTCATCCCCTATTTTATCCCCTTGGGGGTAGAATTTATCAAAATCCTTTCTTAGTGCACCTCTACGGTACCTAAGCTACGTCCCTTCCAAATTTCAAGTGCCTACGTTTAGCCGTTTAGGCTGTGCGTTGATATGTCAGTCAGTCAGTCAGTCAGTCAGTTTCTCCTTTTATATATTTAAAAATAAAAATAAGATTATACTAACCGCACAGTCAACGGCGAAATATATTTGAAAGAGTGTATTAAGAAACTGCTAGTGCCTTTTATTCGGAAGCTAAATGTACAAATACCCGTTTTGTTTTGGCCAGACCTCGCTACGTCACATTACGTTGGAGCTATATGCTTGATGAACTTAAGAAGGCAGGTATCTCTATTGTACCAAAACGAGACAACCTACCGAATGTGCCCCAGCTTCGGCCGATTGAAAGATTTTGGGCTCTTTGTAAGCAACAATATTGCGAGTTAAATAAGCCGGCGACTAACATTGCAAGTATGAAGCGAATATGGTCACGGATTTCCAAGCAGATCGCAGCCAAATCTGGAAAATCGCTGTTCAAAAGCTTCCGTTCCAAACTACTAAAATGTGCATAACAAGGTCCCGTTGGGATATAATTTTTTGATATTTTTAATGTAAATAAATTTTGATCTCAAAACAAAACTCAGATTTTGTATAACTATATTGTGGTTGCCGGGTTAGAATAGTGCCACTCCATGTCTTCCCGTGGATGTCGTAAGAGACGACTAAAGGGAATAAGGGCTTGTAGTACTGTTAGGCGATGGGCTTGCCACCTGTCACTAATACTCTGGGAAACATCTCAGCCTACTTGTGCAAAATGTGGTTACAGAATTATCAAGAAGTTTTAAGACTTTTTGGTAATTCTTTAGCTCTGCCTACCCCACTCTGGGAATGAAGGCGTGAGGTTATGTATGTATGTATGTATATTAGTTTTTTGTTTTATTTGTGTTGTTGCAGGCGGCCTTTATGTCTGGACCACCCTTTACAAGCGCGAGAATCTGATTGTCCGTGTGGTTGCCGTGTTTGAATAGTGCCACTCCATGTCTTCCCGTGGATGTCGTAAGAGGCGACTAACGGCCGAATCCTATATTCAATCCGAGGATAGATAAGGCTTACCTCGGGTTAAAATTTGACATTTGCCCATACAAAATGTGTCAAATTTTAATCCGAAGTAAGCCTATCTGTCCGCGGATTGAATATAGGGTTTGGCCGTAAGATAATAAAGGCTGGTAATGGAGTAAGGCGATGGATTTGCAACCTGTCACTAATACACTGGTAAACATAACAATCTTAGCCTGATTGTGCGAAATATGGTTACAGAATTATCAACAAGTTTTAAGAATTGTTGGTAATTCTGAAGTTCCGCCTTCCCCACTCTGGGAAGTTTATGTACCTATGTATGTTTTGTTCTCTGATATTAATTTATTATTTAAAGATTTATCGGGGTCTTCACCTAATTGATTTGAATGCTTCATATTCAAATAGAACGCTAATTTTAGTAACGTGTTTCTCAGCTAGAATTGATGAAAATCGGATCGGTCGTATAAACGTTATCAGTGATGTTACCAAAGCAGTTCAGTTTAGGTTGTAAGAAAGTGACACCACTATATAACTGCTATAGCTCTGTCCCTTTCTCTCGAGATAAACTGAGCTTAGGCCCTAATGCATCTTGCATTACGCTAACCGGCGTTTGTATTCGTTCCGTTTTTAAACCAATCGCGTCACTGGTCGATCACATGACTCTTCGTATCAAGTCATCTCTACTGACACGATAGGGGCCCTGCTTTAGTATGTCATAATAAGCCCCTAGCTATAAAAGTAGAGGTCGCAGTTCTATCGGGGTTTTTTTTATTTACTGCCGCCGCGCATACTTAACAGTGTTTGGTTTGTACGTATTGCTACTAACGCTATTGTAGGGCCATTACCAACTGACCGTCGGGGTAATAAATCATTTTATCGGAGTCTCTCGCTCGTACTCGTGGAGCTTATGGAAAGCGTAAGGGATGCGTGTAGTATCAGCGTTATCTTGTATCCCTTACGCTCGCTATATTCCCTACGAGTACGAGCGAGAGAGACCGATAAAAATGATTTATTGCCCCGACGGTCAGTTGGTAATGGCCCAACAATAGTTTTAATTGAAAAATAAAATTGTTAGACTCCAGTTAAAAGCATATTACCGCTACTGTAACAAGTCCGTGAAATTTCAAGCATTGAATAGTCGAACAGGGGCCGTAGCCAAGATGCAAACACTACTAAAGTTTTGCTTCTCCATCACTTAAAATGTATGGGATGACAGTTGACCACGTGGATCATCGGTACGCACGAAGAAAATGTTAGTGGGTAATGACCAAAAAGTTGGCCAAGCTAACTCACTCAATAAAGTTTTCCATGAAACGTTTCCGTTGTGACACGAAAATTAGCCATGCAATTGTAGGGACTTTTCGTCGCGCAACGGAACTTCTTTCGACTTCGTTGTTTGTATGGTAAACTGCGCTTAACTATGGTCCAACTTTTTGGTTCTTACCCTAGTAGCGTTCTCATCTTGATGGCTAGGGCCTCAGATCAGAGGCTTAATGGAATAACAATACAATAAAATCCCACCGCCAGCTCATTCGGTTTCAGAGGAATTTAATATACTCTACTCTGTACTCAGTAGACTGACAACTGTGACGGCGTTTTATCGTTATTTTGTATTGTTCGGATTAAAACAAAGGAATTTATTAAATTACGAGCTCCAGTCCGCGTCCTTTTTGTGCACTTGATCTGTTGACACTCGTTGTGATTACAGCGAAATGAAGTATTAAGTTGACATTATAATACATATACTTGATAAAATAAGGTTAATAATAGCGTTTAATATAATTATATCTTACTCATTGTATAAATGCAAAAGTTTGGAAGTTTGACTGTGGCTTAGTTAATGACGAATAATGTATAAAATTTTAACTCAGTTGTTTAAATAAGCCCTTTTAAATTTTTTGTTAATGTTTTAGTGTAACTAATAATTAAATTCCTAAAGTGTGGTTACCCTACATTTAACCCTCTGCAACTGAGGTGACTTTTTTAGAAACATTCTGCTGAGGTGGAGTCTGTCAGACGTCATTTTTAATGAAATATAGAAAAAAATACTAATGGTTCAATGATAAGTATTGTTTATTTAGTGCATAGCATGATTATTTAATTTTAATGCGGAATTAATAATAAACATGTACATGAGCTTTTAAATAAAAAAATAAGTAATTAACTTGAATAAGGTAATAAAATCTAGTATCTTTCACAAAGATTAACTTACAATGCCGCGAGTCGTTAGAAGAAGGTACAGAGCGATACAGAGCCATATCACGGTATACGGCGATTTTTTTTGGCAACGTCTGATAGACGTCACGTCAGTCGCAGAGGGTTAATACAACTGTAATGCCAGTCACTCGATGTTATCAATCTAATTAAAACATAGTTGTAGGGTAACCTCACTTTTGATTGACCCAAAAAGTCATCTGAACAACTCGCGATTGGTCTTTCTTGTCTCCTTTTCCACAAGGACTTGTTTTTAGTGTTCCGAAGTCAAACTAGGAATCCGGTCTAGCTCAGACACTCTTATTATTACAAAGCTATAATTTGACATAGAAATAAATTTTAACTACACCGATTAAATTATAAAATAAACTTAGAAACTTGAAAAATTGGGTACCTACTCGGACCATTTTCATGTAAAGCAATTTTTTTTTTTTACATTTTAACATCAAGTGTGTTATTATCAATTTTCAGATTTGGAGCATCGTTTAGGAAATATTGAAGTTGATGAGAGTAATTTTCGCTGGAATTACGTGTGCTGCGCATGACATACTCTTCCCCGATATTTTCAGTATAATTAATTCCTCCATATTACAGAGTCTACACGGTAAACACATGGTTTTTTTTTAGATCAAAGGAAATGTGGATAAGGACTAAAAAGTTGGACCATAGTTAACCGTACAAACAACGAAGTCGAAAATTGTTTATGGCTAATTTTCGTGTCATAACGGAAAAAAATCATAAAAAATTTCATTGAGTGATTTAGCGTGGCCAACCTTTTTGGTGTTACTCAATTAAGACACGACAGCGAGTCCAGCCAAGTTCGGAAACGAGAAAAATGACGTACCACCCATTTTTTTTATTTCACTGTTCAAAATACGAGCCATGCATTTTCGATGATAATAAACGGAACAAATATGTCCCGAAAGCAATGAACAGCATACTTAAAAAAAAAAGATAAAAAGATACATACATACATAAATTCACGCCTTCATTCCCAGAGTGGGGTAGGCAGAGCTAAAGAATTACCAACAAGTCTTAAAACTTCTTGATAATTCCGTAACCACATTTTGCACAAGTAGGCTAAGATGTTTCCCAGTTTATTAGTGACAGGTGGCAAGCCCATCGCCTAACAGTACTACAAGCCTTATTCCCTTAGTCGCCTCTTACGACATCCACGGGAAGACATGGAGTGGCACTATTCTAACCCGGCAACCACACGGGTAAGATAAAAAGATAAAAGATGTTTATTCAGTAAGTAGGCCGCACGGGCACTTTTACACGTCAAAAATCTACCAGCGCTTCGCAAGAGACCACTGCTTAGAAGAAACGCCGCCGCAAGAAAGTCAACAGTCAGTCGGTTTTTAAATATTGCTAATGATATTATACAATAATAAACTTAACCTAGCTAACATTATATAAAACAATGAATCTCACATAACACCAAAAATTAATATATTCATGCGTAGTTGAGCAGGAAAATTTGCAGAATTGTCACAAAACTAATAAGCAAAAGTAATATAATAAAATAAAAAATATAGAAAGTATAGAAGTTATACTTACCTGTGACAACATGCATAAAAGTTTCGATACATTCTCCTACAGAAACCGTGTCCCCTAGACAATATACAATATTTACATATTTTTTTATGACTAAGTTATTATTAAATTATTTAGGTGTTGGCCAAGCATTTTTATCTGTTAGATAGTCTTCGACCCTATAGTAAGCTTTAGACATCAACGACTTTTTCAAGTTAGTTTTAAGTACTGGAAATGGTAACTTTAAAACAACGTCAGGTAATTTATTAAAGAAAAAGATGCATTGACCGACAAATGATTTATAAACCTTACGGACACAAAATTTATTAATAGCAATTTTATTTTTATGTCTTGTATTCAAATGATGTACATCACCATTCTTAACAAGAGAGTCTTGATTTTTAATGACATAAATAATATTCTCATAAATAAATTGTGATGCTAGTGTCAAAATATTAATTTCTTTAAATAGTAATCTTAAGGAATCACGGGAGTTTAGATTATAATATAGTACACTTAACATTCAATAACATCGTAAATATAAACTCTCCTAACTTTTCCCACGCGTCACTTCATAAGCATTTAAAACCCGAGAGGATTCATAATATTAAATTAAAACAAAGCATATTCAGTGTTTAAAATCAACCGTCTTATTCCTAAGCATCAGCGATTATTATTCGAATTAAACGAAATGGCTGTCAATTTGTGTAATGTGCGTCTTCGCGTAAATTTTGATAATGGCGTCAAACCCCGCGCGGAATAAGGAATATGATTTTAAGGAAGAGATATTCCGGCAAAAGGAAAACTAGATATCGCCGAGGAAATTTAATAATGATAATTGTATTTGCATAAATAATTATTAGCAAGATTCTAAATGAATTTTGAACTGATTGCCACAAGAAGAAATAAAAGTATAATAAAAGAAATGAAACATTACAAAAACCTTTAGCGATATGCCACCCACCAGTGCCACAATATACATTACTGAATAGGATATCGCTTCGGCCCGGATTTGAGAGAGATTAAAACGACACGGAAAATAATTTGTACTTGGCTCGCTGAAATATGAACCGAGATTGAATTTATCTCTGTGGGATTACTTTTACAATCAGTATTCATTGTGACCTTTGCACGGAAAGGCAATGGCTCTGAATTTAGGCTGAATAAGTTCTTGTAATATTATGAGTATTATGACTAATGATTAATATTTTCGAAACTTATTTATTTTGAACGGAACGGTGACGGAAGTTAACTTTTAGATTTAATTAGAGGTGCAAAATGTGAATTTATTTATATAAACCTTTCGCGAAAAATATCTAATTGAGACGGTGGAAAACCGTCATAATCCTTTCCGTGGTTTAGAAAGAGTTAGCAGATATGCGCGGACTGCAACTATGTTTTATACTATGCACCTAGAGATAACATTAATGACATAATATAATAATGACCGCGATTATCGTTTAGATTATTCTAATACTTGTGATTCCCTCAGTGTACCCGTGATCATAACGTGAGGGCATCGAATTAATCCAGTACTCATGTGCTCATCAACATTAAGCCTAATGTAAAATGTTTAAACCCTTACGCCGGAATTCCGCTGCGACGCACGCTACGCATGCTTCGCACGCACACGCCACACAGCCTACACAACAGGGAACTGAGGGTTTCCAATAAACTCGACTCTGAAATAAAGGAATGCAGGGACCTTAGAACTTTGAACGTAGACTGAAGGCGTTCTTCATTGAAAGACCATATTATTATATTGGGGAGAATTATGCTATAATGCCTTGGACTAAATTTTGTTTATGTTAAATTATGAACAATTATTTAAATATGTGATTTGGGTATATATGATAATTTAAATGAATTGAGCAAATTGAAATGCTTTTCTTGTTAAATGAACTGAATTATTTCTTATTAGATTAGTACCATATTTAATTGATATTCCGTTAAATGTATTCTGCGCATTGTTTTCTGTGCGTGACTAATGTTAAGCAATTAAAAAAAAACATTTAAGGGAATAAATGACTTGATTAAATTGTTTTAGGCGAATGGTATATTTCGTTCGTATGACACTGTATCTAAAAGTGGGTAAGGTGCAATAATCCTCCTCCTCCGGCAAAAAATACTATGAAACTTTTCCGTTGTGCGACGAAAATTAGCCATACAATTATTAGGATACTTTTCGTCACTTAACGGAACTTTTTTCGCCGTCTTTGTTTGTACGTTTATACCAACCCATGAGTCGAATTCCAGATTAATCTTGCATTTAATCCACAAGTCTTGCCCTACTACCTAATTCAACAAAATCAAACAAATGACTTGCCTGGTTTACTTTTGATGCTTGGTTTTGACGGCATTTACCTGCAAAAAAAGATAAAATATATAGTTGAGTAAAGTGAAATAATGACAACGGAGCTTATTATATTGTTTCATACACCGCTGATTTTGCTGTAGCACGATGAGCAATTTACTCGCTATGAGTTTTACAGCTAACGACAACTGGTTTAGTGATGAGATCCGACAGAGGTCGAGTTTAGAGAGACACAAATTTCAGTTGACTTAAATCGATTTTGGCCTAGTTTGTCTTTATGGATATCTGTGGCTGTGATGTTACTGACGGACTCCTCTGTTCGTGCGGACCACTAATGCGCAACAGAAGTATCCACCTAGGGCGACATAATCATTGACCCACAAGAGATGCAACTACTCACTGCCCAAAGCATCTGGAAATTCTTGGACGCAACGGGCCTTTGTAGTGAACTCTAAACAAAGGGCTGCCACAAAAGATCAGCAATGGTCGAAGTGGCTCACAAGGCCCATCTCAACCCCCCCAATACTGACGGACAAGTCACACAAATTGACCTATTCCCAAACTAGTAAGCTCTAGGCTTATACTTTAGGCACTAGACAACTATAGAGAAAAAAAAACTTATATTCATAGAAAATATCCCAGACTACCAACTAAGCAAACTGTCATCGATTTTCGCATTATACTTAGTGTGCGGGGGACAACCGGTGAAATGACAAGCATAGAGGAATTCAATCTCAACGCAATGCGGGTTGACAACGGATTTGCAGTCTTGAGATTGAGATGATTGTAGATGTCTATAGGCTCCAGAGTTCAGAATCCACTGGACTGTATGCTCGTTTGCCATAAAAAAAGCAGGGGATAATCACACAAATAGCAGCCCAAACTAAGCTCTAGGCTTGGACTATGGGTACTAAGCAACAAAAAACTTACTTATACACCGTGTTTTTTTTGATTTACGATAACTTTAAGGGAACGTTCTTTAGGTCAAATAAAGTTAATTTCCCGAAGACAGACAAATAATAACTGTAAAGGTTTCAAAGATATTTAATTTTTAAATTTAATCACTTAATCACGTTGAACTGGTCTAAAAGGCTCTTAACTGTCCGTGTATGTCACGCCTACATTGACGTATTTGACACTGACTATGAGTTAACTCTAAAGGCTCTTTTAGAATTACCAAAGATACAACATTGAATTACATTGTACTACACAGAAAAAAAATTTTTTTTTTGCAATATTTAAAAATCTAATCAATCACTTAGTTTCTATGGATGTACCTAGTAATATGCCGAAGTTATCGTAAATCAAAAAAAACACGGTGTATAGATAAATACATACTTAAATAAGTATATAGAAAACATCCTAGAATCAGGGAAGAAATATTCGCGCTCATCCCACAAATATCTGCCCTTACAACTAGGCCAACGTGTCGTTATTCAAAAGACAGAAAGCAGTGAACCTAATAACGCCCCTCTTACTTAATTAGGAGTTTATTAAGGCGCTGAACCCTATTTCCTTGAGAACTATTACATTTTTTGGGATAGATTGAACCTTAGATCCTTCCTCGGGCTATAAACTATCTCTGTAGCAAATTTCACGTCAATCGGTAAAGGCGTCGGACCTCAAATAAGGATCAAACACTTATTCGAATTATTACAGTATAGCGCCGTGTTGTTTCTCAAGCGACCTAAGCAAGCAAGAACCGAATTTGGCAAATGAAACGAATATGCCAACAAAAACCGATTTGGGTCAGGAATATTGGAAACTAGTTAGCTAGTTACACCGCTTGTTCCAGGCACCTGTCTTGAGTTCTGCGACTGACGTGGCTGTTTTTGCGAGGGTCTAACTAAGGAACAAATTAGTAACAGCCTCCACTGGTATGTACAGTTTACGAAAGAAAATGTGGAGCACTTTACCGACTTGTCATAATAACCTTCAAACCAAACAACAAATGACAAGCATGACAGTGACAGTGAGATTGACAACGACAAGGTTCTTATAGATATGTTTTTTTTATTGGTTGTCTTCAATAATCATTTTGTGTGTAAGTAGTAAATGCCGCTTTGAACTCCTACTTTTGTACCTACCTAACTAATGAAATATAGTTATGTACTACATACTTTATATACTCACTCGTATGGAGAGGATCATACTTACCTCTACATAAGTAGGTACATGCATTTTTATTTGACATGTTCTCTTATTCCTACATACCTACATGACTGCTTTAAATAACAAGTTAAAATCTAATGAAAGAAATCACTAAGACAAGAGATCACTTAGTTAAAAACTTGTATTTAAAACGGCTTTAGCAAAATGATTGTTGCATGTCTTATTACGATTATAATTGGTTGAAAAACGATAGATATACGCGTAATTCTCTTAAAATAAACCACTTGAAACACTTCAGCCTTTCGAAAAATAACAAGCAACCCAATAAATGCTTTGGCAAAATGTTACATGCTTATAAAATTCTGAACTCCACAAACGTAAGTAAGCATTGCAAACGTGTACATGTACAAAACTCGGCGGGTCGTTAGCGTCAAATAGCTTTTGGATGTCTTTCAGATTATCTGAAGTATACGCGTTTTAAGTATCAAATTTATTTCAGGAACAATTTTTCTTGAGTTCCTTTTGTTTTATTTGAAAAGAAGAAAATACAGAGGAATTACGCAAGGTTTGGTTAAGAGTTAATTGTTAATATCCTCGACAAATACATAATTTTCAAGGAGTTCCTACACTATATCATTCTGAAGAGGACAATGCCAAATTGATCTAAATTCTAATTTTCATACAACATTTATTATTCATAGTTTTTACTGGTCTTATCTACGCATAGTATTTAAAATGCATTTAGTATTAAATAGCATAAGAATAACAAAGCGTTGAGAATGATAAATTTGGAAGAAAGAAAAAAAAAAACATTTAGACATCTAACCAATGGGCTAAACAACTAACTAAACAAAAGAGAGATAATACATTTGGCTGAAATGGTTCAAGCTTAGCACGTTGCCGTTAGTAAAACAAGCGCTGGTCTTCCGCAAGGACCATTTGGTGACCTCAGCGCAGGCCACAAACAATAAGTTAAATTAAAAACAAACAAGAGAGAAAAGCAACAAGAACAATTTAGACAATGAACATTTAGTACACAGTAATCTTTGAAGATGTTTCATATTTTCAGCTCCATATCGCCTATGTACCTACCTACTGCAAGAGTGTATATATGAGGCTATAATCACCCAATATAGCTTTGCTCCGCAAAATTTTAATGATGAAATAAAAAAATAATTAAGAGCTGGGAATGGTAAAAGAAACGTCCGGTATTAATTAGTAATACGAAGGGCGAGACGACTGAAAGAGAATTTTAATTAGTAATTAGGTACCTCTGCTTAAGAAAAGATCGGGAATAAGTAGACATTTTCGGAAAAAATATGAAATTAACTTAATGTTACCGATGCTCTTAATGTTCAACTTTTATTTTATTAAAACAAAGAAAATACATTCGAATACGTGGACTCGCAGACTCTAGCTCTTAAGTTCAAATGCATCTTTTTATTTGGATAAATTTAAATATGTGAATTTCAGTAAAACCTGTACATAATCCAGAATGAAATAACACCTTCCCATTGAATCATTCTATACAGGGTCCCTCTGACCTTGGGGCTTTAAATGGATGGATCGTTTCTACTCCTGAAACTGAACTTCTTTTGTTCGGTAACTTGTTAAAAATATGTCCAACTTAAATTTTATTTTTTTCATACAAGTTCAATATATGCCATCTAATTCTCAATTTTCCTTTAGCCCTCGTACCAAGGAAATGTCGCCCCCGTACCAAGAGATGGTGATTATATGGCCATAATTTAATACACTGATTGTACAATTAGACTTTAACATCATTTAGTTATCTAAATTTGAAGGTTTTTTTTATTGTTGTAGAACAAAAGTAGTCCACCCATCACAATTTTGTCCTGCATTGACAAAATAATTGAAAAATTTTTTGGCAACCATATACATAATTTCATTACTAAAAATAATATTATTAATAATAAACAATATGGTTTCCAAAAGAGGAAAAATACATCCCAGTTGCTATGTAAATTTACTAATGAAGTAAACACATACCTTAATGATAAAAAACATGTTCTTGTTGTGTTTATTGATTTTAGCAATGCATTTGACACACTTCGATATAATACACTGTATTCTAAACTTCTGCGAGGTGGTATACAGGGACCACTACTACAATTCTTTAAAAATTACCATACAAATCGTTCTACAACCGTTAAGATAAATAAGACCTATAGTGATAGGATCCCCACGGAGAAAGGTACGGCACAGGGGTCCATTTTTGCACCAACCGAATATCTTCTGTATGTAAACGACATGTGCAATATATTTACTGGTGGTTCCGTATATCAGTTCGCGGATGACACCTGCCTCGTGGCTGCCCACACCGATATTGCTGTTGCTGAATCAATATTACAATATAACTTAAATATGCTGTGTGCATGGGCCCACGATGTCGGTTTAGTGATTAATTATGAAAAATCTAAAATCATGCATATCCATTCTGCATACAAAAAATGCCTAGTTAAACCAAAAATAATAGCGCATAGTCACCAATGCTTACATCTGAACCAAATGGATATATGTGAGTGTGATCAATTGGAACAAGTTGACAAACATAAATATCTTGGCTTAATCATAGATAGTAAATTTAACTGGGGTCCGCATATTAACTACGTATGTAATAAGCTCCGAGCTATTTTATCTAAATTATCGCTTTTGAAAAATAAATTACCTTTTGTTACTCGCAGAATGTTATATATGTCACTAGCCGAATCAATCATTTCCTATAGCTTAAGCAGTTATGGTAGAACCTATAAAACATACTTAGATAATATATATACCCTGCAAGTAAGCATGATAAAATCCATTGTACCTAACGCCGTAAGAAATAAGCCCCGGAATGACATAGATAAGCTATTTAAATACTGTAAAATTATAAATGTGTACGATAAGTTTAAAATGGTGCTAGTCTATGATGAAATGTCGAATTTGCCGAGCCTTAGAAATAGAGCTAGATCGCAGAACTTAAGGAGTGCATGTCGATTATACAAATATGTACTACCTCACTATAACAATACATATGGAAAACGGATGTGGGAATATATGTTACCCTATATATTTAATGATTTGCCTAGTCACGTGTGTCGGAGCATATTTAATGATGCACATAAGTGCAAAAGCATCCTAAAAATCATGTTCTTGTCAACTTAAACTTCTAATTTAATAAATATTCTACTTAGAAATAATAAGTGATACCGTCACGAATACGATGTGGACGAGCGCCGAACAGCGACAGATAAACCGTACGCGGTTTTCGCTCGCTGTAATACTCAATGTATTAGATTTAAGTTATTTTGGATAATAAAAAAAAAAAAAAAAAGTTCAGTTTAGAGAGTAGAATCGATCGTTGCATTAAAAGCCCTAAGGCCAGAGGCACCCTTTATATTGATGAAAACTGCATTAAAATCAGTTGCGTAGGTTGTCAAATCTAAGCTTAGGTACATACCTACAGCAGCCCTCTGTATGTACGCTTAGTCAGACGGCGACTTTGATTTATACTATGTAAAGATAAAGAAATTTAATTTTATCAATCGTTGAAGATGCCCAATTGCTGACTTTAATGCAAAAAAAAAAAAAACAAAATTCAAAATATTTATTCAGTAAATTGGCCACATGCGGGCTCTTTTACACGTCTGTAATGTACAGTGAATCTACCAGCGCTTCGGACAAGACCATCATTGCGGAGAAGAAGCTCCGCATGAAACTCCAGCAGAAGGTCATTTTTTCAATCATAAAAAATATAATTATACTTAAAAGTAAGTTATATTAAGTAATAATAAGGTAATAAAGTAATAAACAATAAATTCTTAAAACTAGCAAAAATAATAATTATTACAAATGTAAGGCCAATAAACATTAACATAAAATAAAATAATGACTATGAGAACAACACGTATGTACGCTTAGACAGACGGCGGAAGGCGACTTTGATTTATACTATGTAAAGATGAAGATATTTCATTTTATCAATCGTTGAAGATGCCCAATTGCTGACTTTAATGCTAGCATTACGCTGAGTTGAAACCATTTCGTGGCTACTTTCTTATAATGCGTATTAATCTGTTCTTTGTTATGTCACGAATAAATGATTTTCTTTCTTTCTTTCAATTGCCACTACAACCGGTCTCGCACTGCTCGCATACGTACTACGTCTACTCTACGTACTTATTTGAAATCCATATTTGACATAAAAAATGTTTTATACAACCTAATGTATGATCAAACATGCATTGAAATGGGAACAAAATAATCATTTCCAATATTTCCATTGTTACACAACGGATTCAGAGCCGGCAGCGATTTCGCAGATAACAGATGTTTGATCCAGTTTTTAACCTCCGATGTAAAAAGAGGGGGGCGTTATGAGTTTGACGTGTATCTGGGTATCTGTGTATTTGTGAATCTGTGTGTTTTTGTATCAAGTAAGTACAAGTAAGTCCTAAACAGATGGACCTATTCGAACGCAGTTTTTTTAGATTTAGATTTTTAGATCAGATTTAATCGAGATGGGTTGCAGCTAGCGTTTTTGAAAATTGTTTGAGCCTTTTAAGACATATCAGTTCTGTAAGTTGGGGTCGCCGTCTCGCCCATATATCGGGTTTTTTTTACTGACCGAGCCAGCGCGAGCGAATCGTCCCCGTTTCGTGGGTCGTTCTTCTTTTTTACCGACAATAGCCTGTCTCTCATCTTATTAAGCGTCTCATTAGAGTATGGATAATTATGTTTTTCGTGTTTAATATACGTCCATACTTTTATTTATCTAAGAGTACCAAATAATTGTGCTCTTTCTTTAACCCAGGTTTTTTTTTATAATATTGTTTTCAGTAGAATGCCGTGCGTGACAGAGTGGTCATCTAATACTTGGTCTCTGCTGAAAACGGCCACTCTGTCACAGTGTTTCTGGTAAACCATATTAAAAAGAACAAAATATTAATGCAGGACCGGAAGCATTAATTAGTTTTAATAAAAAATAAATGCATTTTTTTTTAATCATGCACTGAAACCATAGTTATTGATAGTTCAAAAATCTAAAAAACCGAAAATTGACGGTTTATTGTCGGTAAAAAAGAAGAACGACCCTCGTACGGATGTTCTCCTCTACCGGTCGCATTTCTCAACCGATTCCCGTGAAATTCTGTGAGCAGTAGGGTTATTATGACATAGTTATGCAGTCCAGCTGTTCAGCTGTTATGCAACACGCTGATAAACATCTTCGCCTAATTGTGCAAAATGTGGTTACAGAATTATCAACCAGTTTTTAGAGTTTTTGGTAATCCTGTAGCGCTGCTTACCCACTCTGGGAATGAAGGCGTGAGTTTATGTAGGTATGTATGTATGCAGTTTACCTTGAGAGAAAGGACAGAGCTATGCAGCATCTATAGCTCTGTCTTTTACACTCACCTTAAAATGAACTGCATAGCTATGTCATAATAACACCCCTGATTCGATTATGCAATGTTTTGTTTGTCAATTCAGTGGAGATATGTATTTTTTTTGCTATTACAAAACTTTTTGCGGTGTTGGAAAACTGACCGCGACCTATGTCGATGTATGGGGATAACAGTTTTCCAACGTCAAAGTTAAGTTTGTCACGAGGTCTACAGCTCACAGAGCCACTAGTTATACTTTACAAGCCATATTAGTCACATGAAAGACAAGCACCCTATAGGTTTTTGTTTAGCTATAGAAAATCTTTGCAAAATTTCAGACAATTATGACTTGTAAACGCCGTGGCTAATCAACTAATGAGTGTATTCTTCGGCGACGCAACTCGCTGGGACTCGTGGTCGTGACCGCTTTCAAGTGAGAATCTCTTTTGAAGCCGCAAGCTACGTCATTATGGTAATTGTACCAAATATTAGGATTGTTTGTTCGAAGTTCGGGCCGTTTTCATAAACATTTTAGAATTAAATACACTTTTATGACGGCACCATTATTTGACATTGTCATCACCGTTCTTATTTTACTATTGTGTTGTCGAAGAAATATCAGGATAAACATGGGAAGTACTACAGAAACGAAATGGTCATATTTACAGTTATTTTGCGGTTGCGGTAGTCTAGCAGGTAAAAGTTAGGGCGACACATACGGTATAAGTTTTTTTTTCGAAAATATAAATAAAATATCATTACAAAAACATAACAAACACTGACTGACTGCTTGGGTAATTATATTTATAAATTGCAAAATACTTACACCGCGTTTAGATAAAGTGTTTAACCGAATGTGTCGATCGCATTTCGTTTAATTGGATTCGTTATTTCGTTCATTGAATTTAAAACGGACACATTCCAAAATGTTGCATTTTAAAATTAGAAGCTGTTCGTTTATAAGATTTTTAATGTAAGAGAAAATTATTTTGGAATGTGTCCGTTTTATATTCAATGAGCGATTTACTATGGAAAAACCATTTCAAATGACCCAAAGCAGGTTGCAGTTGAACACAGCTAAAACGAATCATGTAAAGGCCGTATTATCCATGTTTATGACGTCACTTTATAAGAGAAAAAACGATCAGCCTTTCACTCGGCCAGCTGACAGGGATCTACGGCCTCCACTTATTGGAGTAGCTCTGAGCAATTATACTCTATGGTCGGATTATCAGTCGCTCTTCCTCCCACTTACAGGCTGTAGGTATTTTGTCTACATGGAACTGTTGAATGATTACTTCACGATTAAGTTTCAAGTCACCATCTGTTTAAGTTTCATAAGTTACCACGGGTGGCCTTATTCTTACAGCAAAGTACCTATAGCATCTAGTTTTTGCAAGTTTAGGATGGGTAAAAAAATGGGGAATAGAAAAATATCATTATTAAAAATATTGATTAATAACAAATACAGAGATATTATTATATTCCAACAAACATGGTTTTTTTTTAAGGTTACATTGATTTAAGGCTACAAACCACAAATTTATTCATTTTTCTCTCAAGAGGATTGTGAAGCGCGGCTAAAATCGCGTAGCTGTCAAAAAAATCCATACTTTAGCTCCGGGCGTTAACGTTTCTCATTCCTAAATCAAGTCCGATTTCCACATTTTTTTAATATGTTGTAGTTTTATTATATAAATCTAGGTCTGTACATTTTTTTTATTTTTTATTTGTTTTATTCTAACAAGTGTTTTCGTCGAAAGGAAAACGTACAGACAGTTTTTCATGGTATCTACAACACATTCAAAAATCGTAAAAATCGGACTAGGTAGAGAAACCTTTTCGCATTTTGTGTGGATTTTTTTAGATTCACAATCTTCTTAAATACGACAAATAAAAATAAAACAATGCTCTTAATAAATGGCTACTCACTGCACATACAAATATTCCTAGTAAATACCATACACGTGCTCCCACACCACAACCAACGCGATGTGGTTTGTTTATTGACAGTGCTATAAATAACTTAATAGACAGAGTAATAATTAATATGCACGATGCACGTTGTCTAGTTGCGTCCTTCAAAGCCGGAGATGAGTGCAAGTCAAGTAACTCGACTCTTCAAGGAACTTGACTTGCTTAGCGCTGGCTCAACTGGAGTTTCGTACATAAGAGTTAGTTTCGCCTTTGAACCTTATACAGGGTGCCTCTGACCTGGGGGCTTTAAATGCATAGATCAATTCTACTCCTGAAACTAAACTTCTTTTGTTCTGTAAGTTGTTAAAAATATGTTCAGTTTAAATTTATTTTTTATCATACAAGTTAAATCTAATTTTCAATGTACGCGATCCAATTCTCCATTTTCCTTTAGCCCTCGTACCAAGGTAATGTCGCCCCCGTACCATGAGATAGTGATTACATGGCCAGTATGTAATACACTGATTTTACAATTAGACTTTAACATCAATTAGTTATCTAAATTTAAGTAATTTTTTCATGTTGCAGAACAAAAGTAGTTCAGTTTAGCGAGTAGAATAGATCGTTGAAATTAAAGCCCCAAGGACAGAGACACACTGTAGACATGCAAAATTGTGTATAGTAATGTTAGCGCATCTACTGCCATTGGGGTTATTATAACATAGCTATGCAGTTCAGCTTACGCTGTAAGAAAAGGACAGGGTTATATTACTGCTATAGCTCTGTCCTTTACACTCGCCGCAAAATTAACTGCATGGCTATGTCATAATAACCCCTCAGTACTGTTTAACGCATCGCACGCAGGACTGATGGCCGATGGGGTCAGAAGGTTCTTGAGTGGCGTCCGCGGACCGGGACACGAGCCTGTAGGCCTCCAACAAGATGGAGTGACGACCTTGTAAGGATCGCGGGAAAGCGGTGGATGCGAAAAGCACAAGACCGGTCTGAGTGTAGAGCCTTGGGGGAGGCCTATGTCCAGCAGTGGACGTCTTTCGGCTGATATGATGATGATGACTGTTTAACGAACTTTTGCCAGGTGACATCTCTTTTGTTTTATACGAAGCTTGTCTACTGTAAGACGCTCATAATATATGCATTTAAGGCACTGGGTGGAAGTCAGGAGAACGCTTATATGCGTCGCTGGCAGTGAATGCGTTAGCAGACTTTTTGGCTTGAGAAATTAATCAGGGGCTCTATTCTTCGCGGTAAAACCATATTGCTTTTGTCATGTTATCGTATTTCGGTATGATAGATGTCATTAACTTGACAGTAATAGCGGCTAAGTTAAAAACCATACAAAAACATGTCAAAAACAATTATGATTTTACCGAGTACAAAAAAGTCCTAGGTAGATATCGAATAATAAAACGAAATTGTAATTGTCTCGCTTTCTTACTTAGTTTCAGTACCCAAGTATCGATAAGCTTAATAAGAAGACAAGATCAAACATATACGACTAAATACGATGAATTGTGTTATAATATAAAGTCTTGAAAAAGATGTAAGCAAATCATACGAACTAATTCAACCGATGATCACGTACTTTTAATGATCAAGTGAGGTATTTGCAATGATTTATACACTAGATCATTATTTTCATATAATGTTTAAGATTTTGTTTCATATTATATACTCAGCGGCATAAAAAACGGGTCAGATTGCGTTTTTCATACTAAAGAGGCCATTTCAAAGCCTTGGTTCCTCGCCAGGGGATACTTTTAGTGAAATCTGATGATGAATACCCCGACCATCAATACAGGACTTCCAGATTGCCTAGGATACCTAACTAATTCTAAATCTGCGGCTAACGCCGGAATTGTGTATGTTCAGAAAAACATCTAAAATGGCAATAAAATGTAAGGAAATCAAAATGCCTACCCAAACTCTCTCGCTCTGGTGTTAACTGATTGTACGATAAGTTTGGTATCTTAAGAACTTTTGACCCCTCTAGTGAACCTCTGAGTATCCACCATCAAACTTCACTCAAAATAACCCCTGGCAAAGAACCACGGCTTCGAAATACCCTTGTTTGTATGCACAACGCACTCTGGCCCGTTATTTTTGCCTTTGATTGTATTAACAAAAAGATCTTAGTAAAAATTAAAGAGGGCCAATTCATATTTCATGAACTATAATACCATCGAGTTAGTATGATGATGGAGACGGAAGGTGGCCTTAGGAACTCCGCAATGGCTCAAAGCAGATCCGTCGAGTTTGGGGTCATTCAAATGGTGGTGGATAGTGCGTTTATTATCAGTGTTAGAAGTACAATGAACTAGAAGCGCCCTACCCAAGCCCATGTTAAATACGTACGACTGAGCACGCTTTTGCAGGCTGAAAACCCTCGGAATACAGACTCCGAAGCTCTTTGCCGCATTAGGAACTACCTTTAGTTTAACCTTTTAACAATTTTACTTGACAAATTTGTTTGTTTCTGTGGTAATTGTATTTTGACTTTTATCGTGAACAATTTGTTCCTCATTTCATACAACAAATGCATCACACGCTTGTCTACAATAGGTAATAACATTATTAAACATCAGTGTGCTTCATGAATAATGATGAAGGTGTACAAAGTGATATTTTCAGTTCTCGCTGAGGATGCACATTGCAACAAGTGCACTCGAAGCCTGCATTAATATTCAGATGCGCTGAGCCGTAGTTATCGCCCGGCCAGCAGACTGGCACGGAGCTTGATGGCATTGTCTTACTTACTATTATATTAGGTATAATTCAGGTCAACAAGGAAGAGGCTAAGCTATGCAAGGCTAATAATTAATCCGACTAAAGTCAACATTTGTAAATGGATTTTGCAGACTGTATTAAGTTTTTAGATATGATTTGAGAATGAATCAAGTAACAGCTGAGTAAATTGGGATTTCAGATGTTTAAGTGAAAAATAAATGCTACCTATTTAAATTAGATATAGGTACGATAGATATGATGATTAGATAGCGCATGGCGAGATGACTAGGACGCGCTTCAAAGAGAGTAGCATAGCTAGAGCATGCACTTAATAAATATGAAAAAAGAGGTGAGGCCTTTGCCCAGTGGTGAGACACTAACAAGGTAAAAAAAGGAAATTTAGACGGCACATTTAACAAACTTGAAGGAAGGTTACGTTTTTATCCATCTCATATCCAGCGACCCTAATCGTACCAGGTTTGGCAGTTTCCTTGGTAGACTATGGAGAGGTTCAATGGATGCAGTGACTTCGTTAATAAGGAATAGAATAAAAATGGTGTAACAAACTTAATGAAAAAAAGTAGAGTAACACAAACATAGAGTAAAATGAATACCGGAAAGGTTGCCACTCAGCATAGTTCCAGGCTTACTAGCCTTGACGCTGGTTTTGGAGGAGAGCACTCCATCCATCTCATTACTATTTAAAAAGAAATTTTCAAATTAAATTGTGAACAATTGTTTATTCGAACCTTCTGAATTATTGCGTGTATTTGTGTATGTGTGTGTGTTTGTGTGCGGGCGCGCTTGAGTGCGTATGTTTACGTTATTTTTAAATAGTAAATAAATAATTGTTGTGACAAAAAATGCACATGTACCTAATGAATACAGGACGTCTGCTAAGTTTTGGTCGGTTGGATATCTAGTAAATATTGTTTCAACTTATGTTTTAAGTTTGTAACGTTTTCAATATAAATAAGGCGTTATTATGTAACAATCTAGATGGCAATCATTCCAACTTTTTAGTATATCCTTTAAATTTCTGAAAAAAAGGAATTTCCGACAAGGATAACGTGCTCTTTTTTACTGCAAATGTACCACTGTGTAGTAGAGCTTATTTGTTAACGTAATACGTTTTGGCGGCTGTAAAGGATGGATTACCTTAACAACTATCCTGTCATCAATTTCCAAGGAAATTTATGTACAAAATCGCGTCAGCGTATCTATGCCAAGCTGGTCACGATAAGCCCTAGGCTTTGTTTTCAGCGCACCCTGTACTTCAAGCCAAAACTTAATGACAGTCATTAGCCCCTCCCTACCACGTTACATGCAAATGAGACGGCAAGAACGTGAAAATAAAAAGTAATTGTTTTAGTTATGACTTTATAAGTAAATAAGTTGTTACATTTATTTTAATAAAATTGTTAATCAAATGACGACGGCCTGGCCTAGTTGGTAGTGACCCTGCCTACGAAGCTAGCGGTCCTGGGTTCAAATAGGTTTGGGCAGATATTTGTGTGATGAGCGCGAATTTTATTGTTTCTGAGACATGGATTTTTTCTATGTATTTAAGTATATATTTCTCTACCTCAGTATTTATATCGTTTTCTAGTACCCATAGTACAAGCGTAGAGCTTAGTTTGGGACTACGTCAATTGATGAGAAGTGGTCCCCTGATATTTGTTTATTTATTTCAAATTTAGCATTTTATTCCAATTCTTTATTCTATTCTACCACGAAGGCTTTCCAAGTTGTGTATTTTTTTATAAGATTGATCACTATTCCATTTGTAACTTGGTTTTTACCTTGAACTGTCTAAGCGAGAATTCCTAACACGGTTAAAGTTACCAAAAACGATTGTACACACGCACGAGACAATAGCTTTTACTACGGAATATGAGGATTTAGAAAATTATTCCGGAATTTAGAGCGCATCAAAAATGTATAAAATTCTTTGTTCAAGAAAACTGAAGCAGGGAGTCGATTTTTGAATCCATCTTTAATTTTACAAGTTCTTCTTCTAAAAACACACCTTAATTTTAAAATTAGTTATTATCATAAGTGGTATTCAAAAAACCATTCAATGACCTAGTTTCTCAGTATCAAGAGTTACAAAGTACATTAAACAGAAAAAATATACTGTTAGGAGTCCGTGTTAGTATCCATATTACATACTTTAAAAAACCCACATCGCAAACGCACAAACTCACATCCACACACAACCACGCGCACACACACACACACATATACACACACACACACACACACACACACACACACACACACACACACACACACACATATGTGTGTTGTGTTGTGTATTTTATTAGCGTTTCGCAACATTCTGCAAACTCATTTCTGTATTTTTTACCTATATAGGACAGGCTACGCCTAGTGTAGGGACCAGTGTAAATCTCTTATGACGATATTTTAAATGCATGAGTAGTTTTGACACCCTGTATACGAATTATACGCAATATTTATAGATATTCTTCGAAAAATATTGCACGAGGAAACAGGGTGATAATAAAAGAAGAGAATTGCGCGCATCAGGTAACTACAGCTACGGAGCCTTTAGAACTTAACGACTGTCATTATGTTCTCAGATTACTTCGGGTAACGTTATACTTTCAAATAAATAGAAAATACTGTCAATAGCAAAGTTTGACGAACAAACCTAAACACTTATCAGAATTATTAAGATGCTGAATGTGTTACGATGAAAAAAAGGAGTTTCAAAGGTGTTTTTTAAACAAAGAAAAAAAAATCTTGATCATAATTTATCATTCGGATAGATAAATAAAAAAACAAGTATTTCAACAGTTTTTCAAAATGAAGGCAGAAAAATGTGACCTAAATTTTGAGCCGCCGAGAGAGGATTTAATAATGAATTAATTATTTTTCAGGGAACATATCTCCAAAATGTAACGTACGTAGTAAGCGTACTATGTATGCGGTTAGTTGATCATTAAAGCCTTTTTGTGCTCTAAAGACCTGCAGCTTCGAAATCGCGTCGAGCTTTTGCGTTTCCGGTAGTTTTACACCTGTCCCAGCTAAAAGCTTTTTAAGCTGGCTGCTGTGAGGTGCCATGGTTGCAGGTTCCATTTTATCTGCAAAAATGCCAATGGTTTATAAAAGCTCGTTCAATTCGTGACTGTGCTTTTTGGGCAATGGTTTTAATTCTATCTTAACTCTTCGCGGATATGATTAACTTAAAGAAAATATTTAAAAAAAAACAATTAAAATGTAATCTCCGAATTTTAACAGCCGGGTACTGTAAGTAAAATTAGTTTCGAAATTATTTACGTGTTTTTCTCAACCTTGCAAACATTTATTTAGTCTGCAATGTATGTCTGTTCCACGGTTTAAAAGATGAGAGTTATAAAGGTAGCAGTGGTTGCTAACTAACGAAATGGGTCGAGTAAGTGGAAACAATGCCGCTAGCTTGGCACTCTTTAAAAAACACCCTGTGGCGGTAAATTCTGCTGGCTCGAGTCATAGACCGTGGAAAAGTTTTTAATTCATTTTTAAAGTTCTATTGTTTATGGTAAACAGGATTGGGTAAAGAAAGCCAAGCCTTTGTGATGCAAAATTGATAAACCCTGTTTTACATAGTATTACGTTTTTTAAGCTTTATTTTTTAGATAAACACATATTTGAGACTAGAGTGTAACTTTTACATACTTTGGTCGAATGTGAATAAATAAATTTTGCAGATAAGTACACCATTTATTTATTTAAGGATTACAAAAAAATGGGTTCTGAGGATGGGAGGAAACTTACCTAATTAACTAAGTCTAAATAAGTTACAATTCATCATCAATAATATAACTTTAGAACACCTAATTCGACAATAAGATACAAAGGACAGCATGTAACTTGAGGTGACATGGTAGATATTCAAGTGTAACCTAACCTAAACTATGTAATAAATGTTTAACATATCCTGGAAAGCATCATGGATTCAGCAGAAAATAGCATTCGATGAAGTGAAATTCGATGAAATGAAATTCGATAAAACAAATGGGTTACCGAAAAGATTGCTATAAGTGTTATTAATTTCAGGAGCGGGGCGCGTCATCGTGGATTCAAAACGCAAAGTAAACCCTACTCTAAATATAATTTATAATACAAATGATTCAATAAATACCTTAAAATCAGAGACATTTTAAGGACAGCCATCGCCTTAATTGATTAGGGTAAATTGATATCTAAATAAAGCTTTCAGCTAATTAAGGCGAGGTCACGATACGTCTAAATGTCTCTAATGATGTTTACCCCAGAAATTACGGCTAATAGGACCTCATTCTGAAATGTTTAAAAGGTTACGTTAATTATACTTATGTTTGTTTAAGTCAGGGGCTGTATTATGAAGCTGTCATAACTTGGCAAGTTCCAGGCAGTGAAAGGGACTACCTTGAGATATAAAAAGTTTATATAAATAAAATAAATAAATAAATATCAGGGGACCATCTCACAAATAACCTAGTGCCAATCTAAGCTCAAGGCTTGTACTATGGGTACTAGACAACAATAAATATACTTATATATAGAAATACATAATAAAATACAAAAATTATCTGCTCTCACCAGGAATTGAACCCGGCACCACTGGCTTTGAAGGCAGTGTCACTAGTATGACATTCTAAGATGTTGGCGTTTACTTACTACCTGGTAATTCTGAGACTTTGACGTAGGTATTACTAATCTGACATTCTACGATCTAGGCACCTTGACATTTCAAGACTTTGACTTTAAAAGCTGATGGTGTTTTACTACCTGGGGGGTAATTATGACATGGCTATGCAGTTAATTTTACGGCGAGCGTAAAGGACAGAGCTATAGCAGTTGTATAGCTCTGTCCTATTCTCTCAGCGTAAATTGAACTGGATAGCTATGTCATAATAGCTCCCCAGGTCATTCTGAGACTTTGTTACCGAATGTTTATCATCTCAATTTATATTTTCACTAGCGACCCGCCCGCGGCTTCGCCCGCGTGGAATGTATTATACATATAAACCTTCCTTAAGAATCACTCTATCTATTAAAAAAAACCGCATCAAAATCCGTTGTGTAGTTTTAAAGATTTAAGCATACATAGGGACAGACAGCGCCAGCGACTTTGTTTTATACTATGTAGTGATTGGACAATACAAGTGAACTCGTATTTTATTTAAAGCAACATTTACAAGCAATAAAAACAAATCGCAATTTATAGAAAAATTTCGCATCATTACCGGTCAATTTTCAGACTCCAGTGTTGATGAAAAAAGGGCTTTACATACTGGCGATAAGACTAGTGGTGAATGCTATCGAAACGAATTCGATATAATGAGAAGACGTGAAGCGGAAAATGTACCAATTATTCTTTACTGGCATTTGGCATGACAGGTTAGGTGCGTTTGAGAGCCAACAGACCTATTTACTCTCAATCATTATTGAATAAAAAAACACCCTTTCTAAGGTACCGTTTAAACATTGAACCTTTATAAGCCAGACCCAGACCTAGGCTGTGACCTAGAACATTGAAATTTTGCGAGATTACTACAAATAATACAATTTTAATTAAAGGGGTCCCCATAAAAGCTGCAGTTAGCCCGAACATAGGGTATTTTTAAGGTTACCTATCTTAAGTTCGTAAAACTTTTGTCTGCTGTTTAGTTTGTCCAAAACTTTAATTTGGCCGAAAATTATTTTTCTCTGAAATCGTTTAACTTTTCCGGATTGTTATAACGTATATATTTCGCAGGTCAGCTGCAAGTACCATTTACGTAGTTTTCCTCGAACTATGTAGCTACTTCCTTGGAATCGCCTTAAACAAGTGAATGCAATTTGTATCAGAAAAATGTTAAATATAAAATTTTGTATGTTCTACACATATTTTATTAATATGCATGTTACCTATCTCAAGTTCTAAAAACTTTTGTCCGCTGTTTTGTTTGTTCGAAATTTTCATTTGTCCGAAAATCATTTTTCTCTGAAACCGTTTAACTTTTCTGGATAGTAATAAAGCTGACCTAACCTACCCTATAGGTTCTGTATGTATATCTCATAAAACATTTTGAAAAGTTTTTATGTTCAGAGAAAATTTCGGACAAACAAACCGCGGAGAAAAGTTTTTCGAAATATAGATAGGTACGTTAAAAAAAAAACCAAGAAAATTGGACCTAGATAACTTTTGCGTAGATAAAGACGCTGGAAAAAGCGAATAAAACATTAATACAACCCGTGGCAACTGCTACTTCTAGAATCTGCATAGCATCAAACTAAAACTACACAAGTTACTGGCCAGTTATATGCGTGTGTACAGTTCCTTAACTGGTCTCAAGCCAGCAATCCAATTACAGGATTAGCCAACATTAAAGTGGGGTGAAGTGAACCGTCACAACACGCCGGACACTGACACGCCTCCTTGCTCTGTAGTCGGTCAAGGGACAAATCAATTCAACGTTTGTCTTTTGTTATTTTAACAAAGGGATGTGCGAGAGTGTTGTCCAATTAAGGTAAAATAGTTTGACACAGCTAAAGTGTTGCCAGGTATGTGAGATAAATAGTGATGAGGAATTGTCGATGTTTTAGTATCGACTCGACTTACCTAGTCTGTCAAGTCTTTGTTATTCTGTCCAATATTATGTCTAAATATAACTATCGGAAATATCAAACAAAGAAAGAAAAAATTTAAAAAAGAATAAAAAAGGAAAGAAAAAGTATTTATTTGTGACAACCAGACAAAAAAACTCAACAAAAATACTGACATTGACAAAAATACCTGTTGTCACAAAATGATTTCAACTCATTGCATTGCGGTTTCAAACCATTGGTCCTGTTCTGGAAGCCTCTCTTCAACTTTGCATTCTGCACTTTGCAACTCCGAGATAATGTGAGTGCAAAGCAAACGCATTCCTGATTTTTCAAACACTGCCTAGCTGCAATTACTTTGATTCTAAACGCTACTTTGCAAATCGAAAAATATAGAAAATCGTCGTTGAAATAGTCCTTCGAGTGAGGCGTTGAATCGTAAAGAATTGTCTACCAAATATTGAATTTACATCTCTTACATCTGACATACCGAATGAAAGAGAGGCAACAAAAATAATTGACAAATAACCGCCAAGTGCAGTGCCACCATTTGAAAGGGCCCAACGAATATCGATAATCATTAAACTCGAATCGTTGTCTTCACTGCTACAAAATAGTTAGTACCAATACGTCTTCAATGACAAAGTTATCCGTTTTCCACTTTATATTGAATCTGCAACTTAGTTTCAGACACCACTTAACCTAGTCTTTGTACAACAACGTAACTACTATGTATATTTCACCAAATAAATTCATGAATACATTGACGACGAATTGAAATAATAATGTCTATGAATAAGTTCATAGGCACGAAAACATTTAGTTAAAATTATCATAAACTAGCAAGGGTTCGCTCAGTAAATTGCAAATTAGGAATATTAATATTGGGTAGAGTTAATTTATCAGCACTTTCCTCGGATTTGTTTACCTAAAGACACTTTTCCCATCAGTTATACATATCATTTACTGAGGTTTATATACTTGGGTATTTAAACAGTAATAAGTCAGCAGTCTACTTTCAAATACATTTTCAAAACTAATTAAACAAAAACATACCCATGCCGTTCTATTAATGAAAGTACTAGTATATAATAAGGAATTGCATGTTGAGAGATAACCGTTTCCTTATTTACAGCCTAAAATAAAACATATTTAAAAAAAAACCCATTAATATAAGAGTCTGTCTTCTAATACTGGACTTTAATTGTCGGAAAAATCTCGTCAAACTTTTGGTCTCCTCACTCGCCTGATAGTCACAACAGGACGCGCGCGGTCGTAGGAATTATCTGGAGGAACCTACGGCCTTGGCAAGGTCGAGGCAGATGCCAGCATATAGTTTATACGTAAGAACGGGTCATGTGACTCTTCCTAGTACATAATTTGAGCGACGACATTTCCACATAAGATATACCTATTGCTTTCTACGGAGAAACGGCGCATCTACTATATGAATGGTATTGCACGTCCAACGTTATTATAACCCTTAAGAGTTTAATATGCTTCTATGAATTAATAGCACATTTGCCTTTCTACCTAAAAATGCAGCGAAAGCAGAAGCCTAAGCATCCTTTTATCCATTGCCATAGTCTTCATTTTTCATGGAATCCAAAAATAGAACAGACACATTCCTCATCCAATGCATATGGCGAGCATTAGATAATTTCCATATTTCGTACCTCCAACTTCAAGAATGTTACGATGAACGCCTTCAATCAAGTAGGTAAATTGTTAAGTAATGGAGTTATTTCTTAGGCTTTTGCTTTCCCGTCGCTGTTCAAAGGAGCACGGCACCTCCAATTTGGTTAAATCAAATTTATTCTTACACCTACATTTTCATTCAAATTTAGCATACAAATTAGGATGCCCGATGTTACATAATAATACGCAATGTCATTTTGTAAGGCGGTTGGCAGGGCACGTTCCTTATATCGGAAATGTAATAAACCCAAATATATTTTGTCGGGGTATAAAATGGAAAGGTTTCTTGACGTGAAGTGTTCAGCTTGCGAGAAAGTCTAGATATTTTATACATCATCATGTCATCATGTCAGCCGAAAGACGTCCGCTGCTGGACATAGGCCTCCCTCAAGGCTCTCCACTCAGACCGGTCTTGTGCTTTTTGCATCCACCGCGTTCCCGCGATCCTTACAAGGTCGTCACTCCATATTGTTGGAGGCCTACCTACAGCTCAACTACTACAGCGGACGCCACTCAAGAACCTTCTGGACCCATCGGCCATCAGTCCTGCGAGCGATGTGCCCGGCCACTGCCACTTCAGTTGAGCTATTCTTCGGGCTATGTCGGTAATTTTATACATACGAGTACTAACACGATATTACAGATTTAAAATCGCCATTACCGAAGCAAACTGTGTTCTCTGTTACTGTGACAGGTAAATTTATCCTACATTTTATGGTCACAAATCTGTAATCTACGAAATCATAAGTATTCATAACAGATCGTCACCATCAGCCTTAGTTATTTCAGAGAATGTACCTACCCTTGCCTCAGATACACGAACAAACTTAGGCAAAGGAGCAAAATACGGTGATGTATACTTTTTAAGTCTGCCTACCCAAATGGTACCCTAAATGGGACCCTATAACTAAGCCTCCGCAGTCTGTTTATCTGTCTCTTTGTCAGCGGGCTTTATTTTGTGAACTGTACTAGCTAGACACTTGGATTTTTTAGAGTGTGTATTACTTTAGCCGCTAAAACAACAAGTATTATAAAAAACTCCCATACAAGTCCTTGTGTGAGTGTGACTCGCACTTTGCCGGTTTTTTTTACGAGCTTGTCGACTTGTATCCATTTCCACTACTGAGAATTAAAAAACCCATCTCCGTGGATTCAAATTGTCGTCTACATATCAACACCAATTTGATTGGATGCAAAGTCCATATTTGGGGGAGGCCTATGTCCAGCAGTGGACGTCTTTCGGCTGACATGATGAAAGTCCATATCACCACAAGTTGTATTTTCTCACTTGTCGCTAAGTGTGTCTCTATCGTTACAGACTAGAAAGAAAGGGAGATGCGAGCCACAAACATATATTGATTTTGAATATCAATTTTGCCTGAGTGGAGATTATAAAAACAAATCGATTGACACCTCATTCATCAGATGATCGGTTGAAACGCTACAAAAACGAACTTAGAACCCTAAAATCATAACTTTCCTTTTAGCTATGCCGTAGTCCGGTGGAAAGTCATCCGGAGTATTATTTAACCCACAAAAATAAAGCTTATAGCGAAATAGATCTCACAGCAAAGGGAAGTATTCTCTTGGAGGCATTCAGAAGCATATTACCGCAGCAGCGGTTGAGAAATCAAATGTCGTGACTAGAAACCGCCCCGTACGGCTTCGCGACGTGTCGAGGCTAATTAGAGCACCAGTTATATATTTATAACTCTAAACGTATTGTATTTATTACAAATTAACTATGATATATATTTTGGGCGTGTATTTTTATTTGAATCGGACGTAAGAAGTCTCGTTCCCTCTAAACGTCTAGATTTTCAAGAGTCTTCAGGTTTGACCCTATTTACTTTAAATTCTGCACGGTAAAACCTTATTGTTTTTGACTTGTTTCCGTATTATCAACGTGTTGATAGCTATTATTTACTTGATAAAAATGTTGAAAATTTCAGCACATAGCCTGATTGAGCATATAATCATACTTAAAGACTTATATTATAATTGATATTCTTAGCGGACTAAAAGAAGATGTAGTGACTAAGATTGAAAAGGGCACGCTTCGATGGTTCGGTCATTTGGAAAGGATGGATGAAAGAAGATTGACGAAAGAGATATACAGAGCGAAAGTGAGTGAAAAGGTCGGAAGGGGCCGCCCTAGGCATACGTTTACGAATGAAATCGGAGAAATACTGGAGAAGGGCGAATCTTAGTACCCAAAACCGACGTGCGTGCATGACTAGATGTATGAATATGGAAAAAACTAAAGAGATTTGTCACGATCGTAGCAGGTGGAAAAAAATCTTTTTCCTCTCCTCCTCCTCTGGGAAATAGGCGTGATTTAATTTGGGCATGTCTTCTTAGCGATTTTTATTATACTGTTTTATTTTTATTGTCTCTATTCGGAACCCCAAGTCCCGGTGATTTTACAGCACTGTCCCGATTTTGGTTTACTACTTAGACCTGGCAACACTAGCAATATCAGGTCTATTTCTAAACAAGTCTTCCTGTGCTCTTATTCGGCATCTTGATATTTGTATTAAGCGACTCATAACAGCTGCCATCCGATTTGATAAACATATTGAGCTACAGGTACGTGGTATTATCATATATCGTATTATCAACTGAAAGACGCCCGCGGCTGGATATAAGCTTTCTCTAAGGATCACCACGAGGGTCGGTGTGTGTACGTTGGCAGCGACTTTGCCTACGAAGCTAGCGCTCCCGAGTTCGATTCCGGATTTGGGCAGATATTTGTGTTATGAGTGCGAGTTGGTTTGTCTTGGATGTTTTCTATGTAGTTAATACAATCGTCGATTAGTTTGAGACTAGGATTTTTTTTTGTGATACTCGTAGTGTCTCCTGATATTTATTTATATATGTTTTATATTTATCTACATAATATAAGGCACACCTTTACACGTTATCTGCCAGCTAATAGTATATTCACATTATCTTCAAGAACCATCATTAAATCGCCAATCAATTCAATTTACAATTGAAACGTGGTATTAAACATTTGCTACATTACAAATATATTTGCACTTCGAACTGAAACGTCCAATTCTGTATCATTGTTGTATTAATGCTTAATAAATGCTGAAACCAAATAATTATCGTTGAACACAGACTCGGTGGTCCGCTGCGTATTGCAACCGCAGCGCCGGCGAGCACACTAGGTCACCGAGCGATGCATCAGGCAAACGAATTGAAATGAAAGTCACGTAGTCACTGAAATGCATTTCAATCAATGTCCTTGTATGAGCGGAACTTTAATATAACGGCGCGTCTGGTTTTAATGTGATTCTAAGAGCGAGCTAGACTTACCTACTGTTAGGCTTACTTTTTTTAACGTAACTTAGCGCACTGGGCCTCTCGGACCCGACTATTTTCGCCTGCACCCAAGTTCGACCATCATGACGCTCCCTTTACCTTACGGTGGGGCAGAGCTCACAAATATGATAAGTGAAATTGAAGGCATACGACGAAATCAATATCTTTTATTTTGAATAATTTGTGGAGAGAGTCCTGTGAGAACAGCCAGCGATCATTTATTAATATTTGTGTCTATGTATGCTCAGTGATTTTTACTAGTTTCAGAGATATTGATCATTTTAATCTTAATTTTTGTAATTTTTCCTTAGGTCCATGTCACGAAAAAACATTAATTTTATGACTATTTTCTCGCTCAAGAAACGAAAGAAAGATATAGATTCCGTGTCAATAAAAGACGCTCATATATTAATAGTTGATCGCTGGCTGCTCACACTGCCGGCGAGAACTCTCTCCACTATTTGTTGAAACAAAAGATATAGATCCCGTGTCAATGAAAAAGACACTAATATTAATAGTTGATCGCTGACTCTACTCGATTCCCGCTCGTCAGCGATGGGACGTGCCTAAAATTGAACGTAAAATCGACAAAAACAAAACTGCTTAACTTTAAAAAAATAGAGAATGGCTCCGGGTACGTTTTCACATTTAATTGAAAGTTCCCCGGGTGCGCTCCGTTCTTTCCGTACGGGAGGGCGGTATTAAATTTAAACAAATACGAGTACTAGCTATTGTGTAGGATCCGTTTTCTAAAGCTGCCTATAGCTTCAGGTTTAATTAGCTCCTTCAGTTACTGCACTTCAACAAATACTAATAATGTCTTTCTTACAGAGAAGCATTCAACTTTACGAAGGAGCGCAACTTCGTCTGCGTAGATTTCGTTAATAGCTTTTCTCTCGGGATTAACGCTTAATAAATACTTTCAAAGAAAATTATTTTCATTATGATCGGATATACCTTTAGTGGCAGTGTGGGCGGGGCCCATCGCTCGCAGGACTGGTGGCCGATGGGGTCAGAAGGTTTTTGAGTGGCGTCCGCGGACCGGGAGACGAGTAGGTAGGCCTCCAACAAGATGGAGTGACGACCTTGTAAAGATCGCGGGAACACACAAGACTGGTCTGAGTGGAGAGCCTTGGGGGAGACCTATGTCCAGCAGTGGACGTGTTTCGGCTCACATGATGATGATGACCTTTAGAGGATTTATCTTTGGAGAGGAAAGGAAGGATTAAATTGGGACGGTAATGTTTAAGTAGACTAGGGTTAGATATTTTAGGAAGTGGGATAACATGGGCATCACGCCAATGTGAAGGAAAGACTCCAGTGATCATTGAAAAGCTAATGACGTGAGCGACAACTGGAAGTGTACATTCAACAATGCAAATAATCATGACCCTACTGATTTCATCCTGTCCAACTGCATTAGGCTTAACAGACATTATGACCATACTAATCTCATTGACTGCGGCTACTGTATTGTACTGTATTTGGTACAGCGTGCACTGCATCGGCATTTCTGTTTACGTATAAATCAATACAAAGCAACAAATCCGTCCGCTCCATACCCTCCGATTCCGACCCAGTGGACGCGCAGCTTTAGTAGATAAAAAAAATCTCGCATTACTTGTCCTCGTCGCTACTACTTGCCCTATTTGTTTATGTCCCTTTCTTACCTATATTTAAGACAAATATGTATTCTCAGTAAGTGATTTATAAAAAAAAATGAGGAATAAAATATCTTGAATCATAACTATTAAACCTTTAAACAGCTGTGTTTAGCATTTATACTTTTATATTTAATGCAACTTTAAGAGCAAAATGTTCAATTTATCATTTAATAACCCCTGTCATCATGGTTTTTAATTAAGGTCTCAAATGCAAAATAAAAGTTGGGACGGTCATTTTACCCTCAGCATTAGTTTGCATTGTGGTTGGTTAAGTTAAAAGACGTGATATTATACTAAGCAAATCCATTAACTACGCTTTTTTCCCCCCTTTGATGACTTTGATTAACGCTACGTTTAAAAGAAACCTTAAGAATGTGACAACAAAGTTCCAGTAAAGATTCCAACTTACGACTATTTAAATACGGATGACTCATAAAACTCACAATAACCTTTTAATAAACTTATTCAAACCCACGTTTTTATGGCAATGTGCCCTTTTATCTGTAATATCGTAGTAACGTAACGTAAGTGTGGCATTGTGGGCAAAATAATGAAAGCTTATAATGAAACGGAAGCTTTCGTTTGGGCAATAAACGGTTTGAACTCCGGCCAAGGTCACAGCCACGGTTAGACACTTTAACTAGGGGACGGGGAATGGCACGTTTGAAACGAATGAATATAATAAAGTTACTGTCCTATGAGATGATTAAATGTAGAAGTTTATAACCATACCTGGGATAACTCGGGGCAAGTTCTAGGGTTTCGATATCGATAAAAAAGATGTCGATATAATTAAATTAATACATGTGCACATTGATCATTCTCGATTACTGTAAAGAGGTTCGATGCCATATGTGATATCGAGCTTCTTAAGATAATAAAAGTATGCGAATGTAATTTCAATCAAAATGACAATTTACTGTCAGTGCCATTCATATCTTAGAGTAAGAATAATATACGAGGTAATATTCCGCTACGTTTGTTACAAAATCCAAAATAATCATGCCGCCCAAGAAACATCCACGCCCACGCGATAATTATATTAACTCGTGGATTAGTGAATATCCTGACATACAACTACGTGAGTCAAAATTATTTTGCTCTAAATGTAATGACAGTTTTCTCCAGAAAAAATACAATGTCACGCGTCACGTTAGATATATAAATATTATATCGACATCTTTTTTATCGATATCAAATCCCTAGAACTTGCCCTGAGTTATCCCAGGTATGTTTATAACGTAGAATAACAACAAAAAGCAAGTTTCAAAAAGCCGACTGTTATTGCTAACCAAATTTGAATCGTCATAAATCCTTAATAATCATTTAAAATGAAAAATTATTAAATAAATGTAAGATGATTTTTAAATACCTATTCTATGATACCCCACTTGACATAGTTTGTCTTTTTTTACAATATGGCGTCTACTGGCCGCCATATTGAATTTTAATTACTGTCATATCTTTAGTGACACACAAGATTAAGACAAATCGATTGACATAAGAATCATTAAAATCGGTCCACGCGTTTAGTTTCTAGAGCGCCACAAAGGAACAAACATACATATAAAAGCTGATAAACACATTACTCTCCATCACGTCAATCGGATAAAAATACTGGATTTTAAGGGCATTTAATTATACGGGATGTCGCAGAGTACGTAAAAATTAGAGTCAAAAAAAACCTTACATATAACGGTCCTAAACATAATATATTCATCAGTCTAATGTATGAAGTAGTTTAATGGTTAATAAAATATCAATGACACTGTCTTGTTAGAATACTTTGTGGTTTACTTTAAAATCTCGTAATACTTTGTTGGACAAATCTCGCTAGTCAATAATGGCACTATCAGTTTAAAATTGGTACATGTAATGTATGGTCCAAAATATTAAAAACTCATTACAATTACGGATTCACATTAAGATACCAGTTTAATCAAAGATCGTTATAGTATTTAGAACGAGTCTTTGTCTTAATTTCGGTAAAACCTGGCCTGCTGTTTCCACATAACCTCATAAATTCATGACGTACACCCAACCAATATATAGAAAATTCTAAAAATAGGAGTCGTTACTAATCCAATACGTTTCCAATTTCCTGGCAACCGACATTTCTAACTGAAAGGCTTACCGGCTGTAGCTCGCATGCCTTAGCAACAAACTGAATAAAAGCCTATGACCTTTGTCAGGTATTTCGGTACTGAACGGTACGTAATAAACCTCTTTCTGCGTTATGAATGCCGCGTGCTTTGAAGACTTAGGATGCCATCAGAAATAAACGATAGAATCGCGAACTACTCTAAAGTATTTTGCTCGTTTTTATGCTGGATGTTGTTGTATCGAAGACGAGAAAAGATCGTAGAGATGCCCAGCATCGTATATACTTACTCGTTCAATACCTCAACTAAAATGTTAAGCACTTCAGTGCGTTGTCATAGTAAACTTCGAACAGAACATCAAATGACACACATGACAATAACATTCACAATGACAAGGTTCTAAGACGTATATTCAGCATTTTTATTGGGTGACTGTACAAACGCCATCAAATATATGTGAGCATCTATTTTGAAGACATGTTTACGATAGTTGGTAGTGACCCTACGAAAGGAGCGGTTCCGCGTTCGATTCCCGGTAAAGGCAAACATTTTTGTTATATAAGTAAGTGCGAGTATTTTTCAAGATTCTTGGATTTATACTTATTAAAAAAAAAAAATGTGCAGAATGTGGTTACAGAATTATCAAGAAGTTTTAAGACTTGTTGGTAATTCTTTAGCTCTGCCTACCCCACTCTGGGAATGAAGGCGTGAGTTTATGTATGTATGTATATTTATTAAAGTATGTATATCTGTAGCTTTGCCTACCCCACTCTGGGACAACAGGTGTAAAGGTATGTATATACCCATAGTAACAAGCCTTGGGCTTAGTTTGGGACAAGGTAAATTTGTGTGCGATTGTCTTCTAAAATTTTATTATTTTTTTCTTCAGACCCAGTATTAATATTATTCAAGTCAAAAATATCTGCAACATACACAGGTACAAGTTCCCATAAGCTCGGTTCATAGTCGATAATTCTGGATCAACCGGACCGATTTTCATGCTTTTAACCTCAATACTACTGGCGGGACTCAACCTTTTAATCTAAAATAATAACCATTGAAATAGTTCATCCGCTTAGGCCATATGAGATAACAGGCAGACGGATAGAGACAGATAATTAAATGCTCTAGTCATTTGCACATTGCAAAAGAACTTTGCGACCCTTTGCATATTCTGTCGCATTTATCTTGGAGAGTGTTACCAGGAACTATTTGGTTTACTCTACACCTTGGTTTTTCTACTCGCCGTAAAGACTGGTTTTTCATCCTCACCACGTGTGCGTTTTTTGCGTTAGGTACTTTTTGTCAAGCATGACAGTTTTATAAATCCATATTGCGACGGTATTTCAGTACTGCCGTAGGAACGTTCAAGAGGCAAGCATATAACTCTTTTATTAAAGGCTGGCAACGCATTTGCGATTTCTCCCTGCTGTTGTGGTGGCGATGATAGCTCTCGATCTGGTGACCTCGCTGGCTAGTTAGTCTCTTTTGGTGTAAAAACGAATAACCCTTTTATGCGTCGGAGGTTAAAAGGTAGAAAAACAATAAAATTTTTTTTGGATAGAAACAACGATCGACATACCTCAATCATGTACAACTATTGATAGAAATGCCTGAAATAATTATTAAGACTCAAGTGTTGAGTATACATACATTTGGACTACAGCGTGCAACAGGTAAATTAAACCTATATAACCCCGTTAATCCCGAATAGTTAATTAATAGTTACATTATGACAGATATACCAAGTCCTGGAGGTTTGTGATAAAGCGGCAGAAACTTACAATGGCGGACGTGAGGGAAAGGCTTAGTAGGTTTGTATTCTCGCATAAGCTACGGCGTAATTTTCTGTAGCAGCATTGGGTACCAAGAGCTCAATATAGCAGTAATTTTGTGAGGACATCGGGGAGTCTGGTACTGAATAAAACTTGATAACGGCTTGGGATAAGACTTGAACATTGCCGTGTACATTAAACTATTGCAAAGGATAGAGTGAACTGAAGTGGATGGCAAATAGCGCAGCGCAGCGTATGTTTTCGTCATATGATTTAGGATCAATTGGGGTGATAAAACAAGAATATTGTATTTTCCTCAAGCTCTCACACCGTGACATATTTACTACTTATAATTTTAATTGAGATGCCCGTATCAAGACGCGTCGAGTGAAGATGCGACCGCACCGCTGCTTACCGGTGCGTATATTACGGTGCGTCAAAAACAGCGCCATGTTGTTACTATGCCCACGTCTTTTGTTTCCCACAGCGGTAGGGTCGCACCTTAAAACAGATTTTTTGACTTGACATTAACGGCTTAAAATTGTCATTTTAGTAGGTTATAATTATAAGTTTAAAGAAGCCATAAGTAATATATAAAGTTTCAAAGAGCATTTAAGGTCAATATTTAACGGCTTCGTGTGTCCTCGTTTACATTATTTGGCTTGGCAATTGATAGCAATATACGACGGCAGCCCGTTTTAGGTCACCGACTAGTGTAAACTGTTTTTTTATACCGAATAATGAATCCGGTTAAACCGAATACGGCCGATGCGTTCGGTCACCAACCTTATATAAACGTAGCATAAGACACATAATCCTAACCGCTGTGATGAATGGAAGTTTATCCTGACGTGTCGTGTCGTGACACGTTAAGGTACCTTAATGCGAGATTGGACGTCATTTGAAATGGTGCTAAATGAAGAGTACATCAATTATACTGACTGCTGAGTTTATTACGGCTTTTCTTCTCAGCAGTAGTCTCCTCTTGAGAAGCGCTGGTAGGCTTTTCACGTGTAAAATGCCCGCGCTGCTTATTTACTGAATAAATGTTTTTTTTATCTTTTATCTTATCTTATCTATAGCGGCTGACTCTTTGTTCAAACTAGCCTGGCCTCAATACATCCGAATCAAGCTGGAGAAATTTAAGTTTTACGAGAATACAAATCGTCGGTGATTCTGCAAAACCGCGTAACTAAAAAATTTATGATAGAGCAAAATAAACCTTACCTTCTTATTAAAAAGGTGCATTTTGCTCCTTATTAAAAATGTTACTTACGCGGGTTTGCAGTTTCACCGACGAAATGGTACTGTGTCGTGGATTTAGTATATTCTTCAAGTTCATCTAAGTAGTGAGTGTAGTTCTTTATTTGGCTAAGAAAATCGATAACATCAACTTACTTTCCTAACATGGGTTTTTTACATATTAATATTGATCTGTAATTGGTCCGTAATTTAAATGACAAATAAAATTGTGTAATTGTAAAATGAAACTGTTTTTTGTAATAATGTAAAGTACAAGTATATTTAAATCCTTTCTACTAATATTATTTGTTTTTGAACAAGGAAACCGGAAGTCAAGACCAACCGTGTACAACATCCCAACAGCCACGACCACTCTGACAAGAGTGTACGACTAAGAAGAAGAGACTAATATTATCAATGATATAGTTTGTGTGTGTGTGTCATAGTTTGTTACTCCTTCACGCTGTAATAGCTTGACGTATTTGGATGAAATATGGAATGGAGATAGCTTATACACTGGATTAACATATAGGCTACTTCCAGGAAAATTTAAAAGTTCCCGAAAGGATAATGATAATTGAAATCTTCGCGGACGAAGTCGCGGGCAGAGGCTAGTACCTACAGTTAATTTTTTACCCGAAGAGGAAATACTACCTCGTAAACATTGTGTAAATACAATAAAACATTATTTTGATCGAATTTTGTTTCAACAAATCAAGAATGAAAGAGAAATCATTGAACAACATTTTTATTATTATGGTTTATAACGTGTCCCTCAGTAAATTTGGGCAGAATGGTAAAACTGTTTTTTTAACTTTGTCTCAACCTTATTATTCAAGACACTAAGCTAGCAATATTTTTATAGACGTCTAGTGAGTAAAATATTTAGAAACTGTATTAAATATGAACTTAACTTTACATAATTCTATCCATATAGGGCACAAGGTCGCCAATAAGCATTCTTAATGCAAAATAATAGTGATTAAAAATGCAATAAACCGGTTTTATATAAATAACTATCAATAATAAATGTGCATCTTGTAATTATTTAAATTAATTATTGAACCAGGTACTGCAAATCCGATATAACCTTACAAAATCATCCGTAAGTAAGTTTATCGTTGTTTAGTATCCATAGTACTACTAGCTACAAGTTTAGAGCTTAGTTTGGGACTAGGTCAATTTCTGTAAGTTTTTCCCCCGGTATTTATTATATCACTCCGTTGTACAGAAAAGGATAATAACTTAATAGGAAGTGGCTACTTGTAATATAAAACCTCGTTCTCAAATCGCACTTTGATGTATTTGGCAAATTTGTTTTACCAACCTTAAGTGCTGGCCACTAAGTTCGGAAATAAGATGAGCACGGCCACCATTTGAGCAAGTACATGGTGTTATGAGGATCTCCGGTTACGTAAGCAAAGCCGATACCAGCCGCTTGAGTTGCATTTCATGTTCGTTTGCTCATCAACCTAGTGCTCAGGAATTCTTGGAAGCTTGGAACGGTCGAGATTAGGAATCCACTTTTCCAATATCATTCTGTTAGACAAAGTCAATAAATAACACCAGCCAGCAACAAATTGCTTTGTGCAGCTCTGTTTTTACCCCACTGCCAATGTAAAAGGGGAAATGTGTTTATCGGCCTATAGATGTATATAGTGGCGCTCTAGAAACTATACGCGTGGGACGATTTTGATGTGATGATTCTTATGTCAATCTATTTGTCTTAATCTATGAGTGTCACTAAAGATATGACAGTAATCAAAATTCAAGATGGCGGTGACCAGATTCCATAATTGTGAACAAAACAAAAATAGCGCCCACAAACTATGACAAAAGGAGTATTATTGAATAGGTATTTAAAAATCATCTTTAGGTTTCTATTATCGATTTTCATTATAAATGGTCATTTAAGATTTATAACGATTTGATTAGGTCTTGATATTGTACTGGGGAGTGGGATTTTTAAGCAGTCGTTTTATGGTTATCTAAATTTATTCATGTATAGTTGATACATCTACAATCTTCTTGTAAAATAAAGAGCATACAGTGCTAACATTTATTTTATAGCTATTGACAAAGCTCGATTTTCTATGACACAGGAGTGACAAATATATTGTCCAGATGCAAGTGGAAGCGTGATAGCGATAGCCAGCCGAAAGCTATTTAGAAACTGGGAATACTGTACATACATACATTTATGTTCCTATTCCTTTAGTATATTTCTACTTGCGTATTAAAAGCCGCTATTTTACTTAGCTATTGTCAACTATAGGAAAATACAACCCGTAGTGCAACTGAAGCGTTGTTATGGTAATAACAGTTCTGTTATGACAATTAAAGCATTGTTATTGGTCTAACGATTCTTACGGTTATCAGTACTTCAGTAGGTAATGGCGCTTTGAGAACCATTAACATTCCAATTTGTGTATAATACTGTGTCAAGTATGTCTCGTTTTCTAACTTAAGCACTTGTTTGACAAGAGCCTTCATTTTGTGACAGCTGTATAGATATAACTATTATATTGCCATTTTTTATAAAAACTCCTTCCCCTTAATGTATCACTATGATGTATTCGACGATCCAGGTGTACAGGACAACCTTGCATGGTTTATGTTACATTTGTTTTAATGTTTTGTAACTATTACACCTGGCACTAATACACTGGGAAACATCTTAGCCTACTTGTGCAAAATGGGGTTACAGAATTATCAAGAAGTTTTAGGACTTGTTGGCAATTCTTTAGCTCTGCCTACCCCACTATGGGAATGAAGGCGTGAGTTTATTTATGTAATCTTTACAAACTATTATAATTGCTTTAAAATGTATCTAATGTCAATCCCCTTTACAATAATATAAGTGATCAATAACAAAATGCCATAATATCAAAAATCTTTGATATCAAAATGTAGGTACCTATTAAAATAATATTATAAACATACATCTAAACCAGAACGACATAAGCGACTCATCGATTTTCTCACATTATGCAAAATAGCTCCTTATATGTACGTCAAAAGAAGAGTTCTGTGAAGAAACATAATTTATTTTTATATTACATGGAAGAAACATAATTAGTACATTTTTATGCACGCTAATTTATTTAATTGTAATTACTATAATTATACGTAGCTACTAGACTAATAAGAGAAACTAACTAAAAACTCATTTGTAATAAATGAAAGGTTAACTGGAAGTTCCCATAACTTTTACAGATTTACTTTTGTCATTTCAATGTATTTGTGAAACGTTGCCATTTTAGTGAATTTATCAAAGGACTATGATTTTTTTGTGATTAAGATAAAGTAAATTTTCTAATTTGATCACGAGTCATAAAAACAAAAGAAAATCGACTTTAGTTTATTTGCACTACGTTGATATTTATTTGAATACTTCCTATTATGTACTATTTTTAATACAACGAGCCTAAGGCGGTAACTTTAGCTGGAGAAACCAAAATTTAGACCTTATTCTGCAACCATACTCTCTTAATAATAAATGTGCAAAGGCTAAAGGGCGCTTAAAATATGACTTGTCTATTATGACATTTCAAGCATTCATTATGATTTTTCATTTTTTTAAGCCAAGTTCCTATAATGATTATAGTTGTATAGTATATATATATATGTATATATATAAATAAATATATATATATATATAAATAAATAAATATATATATATATTGTATTATATGTGTATTTTATATGTAGGTACCTAAGTTTATATTACTTTGAGTACTGGTTTATTCGTTTAATAATTATTTATTTATAAGTCTTATCATCTGTTTTTGATATTTTTTATGCAAACTTGTATGTGTCCAAAACTATGCATTGTCCTAACTCATCTATTTCAGGGTTAGCTGGATTTTAGGGATAAGTTTGCCTTTGTACATTAGTTTAATATTTATATTGTAATATTTATATTTTTGTGCAATAAAGAGTTTACATACATACATAGGTACATACATTTGAATTGGACAGCAAGTGACAAAGAATACTTCAACTAAAATAGGCTTATTATGCGTTTATGAATAAGAGGCACCTCTGCTACATAATTATTAAAATAGCACTAAGGGCTTTGTACATACATACTTTCATTTTACAGTCTTCATCAAATTTAGTTTGATATGAAACTTAATTCCGATTTCAATGGACAAAGCATTTTGTAAAAGCATTAGGGACTAATCCGATTCTTACGGTTATGGCTTCCCTACAACTGGGTCATGTCGGGTCACTCGAACGTAGTATTTTGGAAAAACTAATATAAAACTCGCAGTAGAAATACAAAGTACTTATCTCGAGAGTATTTGTTAAGGGGTTTCGGGAGACCTTTATGGAGAAAGAGGTTTTTATAAACCCGGGTATCCTTCACGATAATGTCACCAACCTTATCTAAACGTTCTTTGATCATGGAAATAAACTGAACTTTTAACAGTTCAAAATAGGTTATTAGGAAAAAAGTGTCTGTATAATATAAACTGTGTATTGCAGATATCAAAGTTAACTCTCTTATTCATAAACACGCAATAACTAAAGTGAGTTTAAAATATGCTTTGTCCTTATCGGTTGTTATGATATTTGAATTTGACAGAAAGTGACAGGGAAAACTAACTTAAAAAGGTTTATTGTGCGTGTATGAATAAGGGTGTATTGAAGTCCTAAAATATAAAATGTTGAAATGCGAGCTTATCTCTGATAAAGCTCCCAGGAAAGTCCCTTCCAGCTAGCTTAGAAAAGGAGTAAGACTAAATTATCAACAATAATCAATTTTGTGGTTAGACTATTAACTTGAAATCCATACCTACATTGTGACTTGAGTGCAGTAGTATCTAGGATGTTACTGTAGGTATAAACTGTGACAAAAATATATATTTAAAAAATAGATAGGTACTAAATATTTGTAAGATTTTCGAAACATTAATTAATACGTTCCCTACTACATTTTTCTTTGTACCATTGTCATAATAGGTAATATTTATCACAAATAGGAAAGAAAATTTAAAATAAATAAATACAAAGTCACAAGATTGTATTGAAAATGGCAGGAAAAAACTAATAAATACTACCTTTCAACAGCCATAAGGCCATAACCTGTTGATTGAGAGTGTAGGTCAATGATAGCTGCTGGCAGAAAGCCAGGGCAGATAAGGTCCCGGCAAATACCGCCAGAGGCTGCTGTGAATTTGGCTAGGTACCAGGAGCACATGGGATGACATTAGTTTCGCAGCCATAATCAACTTTGGAAAAGTATCTGGAGGTTTCTGCTTTCCTAGTACTTTTCGTTAAAACCTTCGAAAATCGAGTGTTTTCAATATCATCATTATCAAATATCCGTCGTCATTCTTAATGACAAAATGACTAACATTGACATATATTTTTTAAATCCTATACTATTCTATACTAATTTAACAAGTCTAAATTTCATATTTTTTTATAAGCAAAGATGATGTAGCCAACTTTACTACATACATACATTTCGCGTTCGGGTAAAGCACAAGAGCGACTGAAAGAGAGGAAGTAACTGAAGGTGGTTTTAGAAACTATTGCATTGTATTGTACTAACAGCACCGTTGTTAACTGAGCCCTGGTAACTTGACAAGATTCACAAATCGACGATTAATTGTGATGTATATGTAAACTCTTTATTGCAAATAAACAATTATAAGACGTGATTGCCTCAACATAGATAATGTACATAGGTGAACTTATCCCATATGGATTCTCTACTGCGATGCTGACAGTACCTTAAATTTCAGCTCAATTAAAAAAATGGATAGCATAATTTAAACCAAAAAAACATACAAATTAAGGATAGAGCTAAACATAATCTAAAAGTACAAGTTCCTAATACGATAAAAATATGGCAGTTACAGATAAGGACATTCCTCTTAACAAAATTAAATTATCAAAACGTTTTAATAAAACGGAAGAAATTTAATGTTTTTACCTTCAATAATCCTAAATCAGCAAATTAAGATTAAAGGATCAATTCAACTAATTGCTCTGTGAATAAGCATCTCTGATAAAATAGCCATTATTTTCCCCGTCAATCGTAATTAACGGAGGCTAAGGAAATTATGAAAATCACTGGTTCATAATTACTTCAAAATGCCAGGGCTTCTGAAACCGAGACTTCAATGCGACTTAATAACGTTTTGTTTGCTCGATTTCCCCACAAATTTAAAATTGGAATTCAGTGCTCCAGTGGAGTGAGGGCGAGGACTGGCGAGTGGCGATGTCCTGTCACGATAAATGGATGCCACAGATACTGAGCGGCCCTCAAGAGGTCGACCCAGCGCCTTCCAATATTTACAAATGGAATGCGGTCGCTATTTTCCTTTAAACTTATTTTATGTCATTGGCTGTGGTTTTCTTTGTGGTTTCTCCGTTGAGTTCTACTTTGAGAGGTTTTTTGCAAAGAGACCTGTACAGTCAAGGACTTTAATTGTTATGCCACTGTAGAACCCTGTCATAATGACAGCGTCAAACCACATGAAAGAAATTACGCCAAAATTATGCGACAGGGTTCCATAGTGGCATAACAATTAAAGTCCTTGACTGTACTCTAAATCAAAAGAATGCTATCGAAGCTTGATCGATTTTACATGGGCTATTATAAAGGTATAACCTATTCTATAAAAACACATTCACATACGGGTTGAAATGTGAACCCATAGTTTTTTATGTCGGTTAGAAAGGATTGTGATTGATGCTTGGTTGATATTGGTTATTGAAATGACTGTGTGGTATATAAGTGTAATAAGAAAGCAAAGTTGGTTTTTGCTGCTAGTGTTGATTTTGAATTCCGAGTAAGTGAAGGATTCTAATAATTGAATTTCTCCCTACGCTCGTCATTCTAGGTTAAAATCCTGAGCGAGGGATTCAAAGACACGAGAAACAAATAACTTTGGTTACTTTTCACTTCAGCAGCGAGTATTCATTTCACGAGCACTGCCCTCCTAAGCTAATACGCAGTATGTCAGATAAAATTCCTGTAGAAACATCAACCTTATATAGGAACTGAAACTGCTTTGGTTATTGATTTTAGGATGCTGCTTATTGGCTTAGGAGGGCAGAGCAGCGCAGCGTTTCGTCAGTATTATGGCTATAATACTTAAAATTAAAAAAATACAACATGGTATTATTTCAACCACAAATATAATCCACCCATTCATTTATACAGGGTGTCACAGAAATAGCACGTCACAGTGACACTGGAGATTCCCTAGCCTCAGACGAACCAAACCAGCCTAACATGACCTCAGTAAAAGTTGCACCGTTTTCGAGTTATACCAATTTAAAGATTTTCCAAATTTTCACCTCTTTTGACATTGTAAGTGCTCGCATTTACTGGGATAGCTTTAGAATTTAGTTTTTTTTATTTGTGCGCATTTATGAATAGTTGATTAAGATGATAAAAGCATTATTATGTCAATAACTAATGTAAAAGTTGGAAAAATACTGTAATGAACTTGACTTAAATTATCATCAACATAGTAATTTAAACTTTGAGCACCTGCCATAACTTTTTTTCACTATAAACAAAACGAGCAAATAACTTTAAAAACATGCGTATTTTATGCCAATTCTAAAATGGTATGACACATGATATCTTAATGCATAAAAGTAGGAATTCGTATGACATTTGCCAATATGGATCCTCGGAAATCAATGCTAATCATCTAAAAAAATATCTTGTACTCTACGATATCTCATTTGTTTGTGCTCCTTTGAAGAATATGATTGATTTTTGGTTGACCTTGGTTCAAAGATAACAAAAAACGGGTTTAATTTTCATTAGTTTTTACAATAAATGTTCGAATTGTTTCCCTCCGACTCTAAGGCACAAATGGCATCTTCGAATAAAATTTCGGTTTAATTTTCGTAAACTGGTTTCCGATATGTCTCGGGCTGCATTGAAGACACGTCGCCGTAGTTCCTCTTCGTTACTTAATGGTTTTGAATAAATATTGTCTTTCAAACATCACCAAAAAAAAAAACATTTTACAAAGCGAAATCAACTTCCGTTAAGAGTGCCGAGTAGTCGTTTCAGTTCCACAAACAAAATCAGAGTGACACATGATATCTTAATGCAAAAAAGTAGGAATTCGTATCACATTTGCCAATAAGGATCCCGGCAACCAAACTAACAAATGAAACGCGTTTAGCCGCTTTGCAAGTTTATCGTGTAAAGAATTGTAGGATAGTTATTAATTTATTGCAGTGGTAGCCCTGTGACCCAAACTACTCATAGTTCGTTACCATGCGTTTCGTGCTATACTCGTTGATTAATATTAAACCTCGCTTTAATAGCCAACTTTTTAGTTAGGTACGAAGTTAGGTAGTTATGTGATACGAATTCCTACTTTTTTGCATTAAGATAGTTTCACTCTGATTTTGTTTGTGGAACTGAAACGAGTACTCGGCACTCTTAACGGAAGTTGATTTCGCTTTGAAAATGTTTTTTTTTTTGGTGATGTTTGAAAGACAATATTTATTCAAAACCAATAGGAACGAAGAGGAACTACGGCGACGTGTCTTCAATGCAGCCCGAGACATATTGGAAACCAGTTTACGAAAATTAAACCGAAATTTTATTCGAAGATGCCATTTGTGCCTTAGAGTCGGAGGGAAACAATTCGAACATTTATTGTAAAAACGAATGAAAATTAAACCCGTTTTTTGTTATCTTTTAACCAAGGTCAACCAAAAATCAATCATATTCTTCAAAGGAGCACAAACAAATGAGATATCGTATGAGTACAAGATATTTTTTTAGATGATTAGCATTGATTTCCGAGGATCCATATTGGCAAATGTCATACAAATTCCTACTTTTATGCATTAAGATATCATGTGTCATACCATTTTAGAATTGGCATAAAATACGCATGTTTTTAAAGTTATTTGATCGTTTTGTTTATAGTAAAAAAAAGTTATGGCAGGTGCTCAAAGTTTAAATTACTATGTTGATGATAATTTAAATCAAGTTCATTACAGTATTTTTCCAACTTTTACATTAGTTATTGACATAATAATGCTTCTATCATCTTAATAAACTATTAATAAACGCGTACAAATAAAAAAAACTAAATTCTAAAGCTATCTCAGTAAATGCGAGCACTTACAATGTCAAAAGAGGTGAAAAATTAGAAAAATCTTTAAATTGGTATAACTCGAAAACGGTGCAACTTTTACTGAGGTCATGTTAGGCTGGTTTGGTTCGTCTGAGGCTGGGGAATTTTCAGTGTCACTGTGACGTGCTATTTCTGGGACACCCTGTAGACGGTAAAAACGATATCGTAGTTACCCTGGGCCTCTATTCCTGGCGGTAAAAACCATATCGTATTTGATCTGTTACGGTATTGTTTTGACGTCAGCCGCCATTGCTGTCAAGTAAGCGTAAGCGATCAAAACGGTGACAATATGATAACAGCTCAAACACGATATGGTTTTTAGCGCCGAGAATACCGACCATGTTATGGCATTGTTATGACGTCGGCCGCCATTACTGTCAAGTAAATAAGAGCTATCAAAACGGTGACAATATGATAACAGCTCAAACACGATATGGTTTTTAGCGCCTTGAATACCGACTATGTTATGGCATTGGTACGACGTCAGCCGCCATTACTGTCAAGTAAATAAGAGCTATCAAAACGGTCACAGTACGATAACAGCTCAAAAACGATATGGTTTATACAGTGTTGAATAGAGGAGAGTTACTTTTTCTCATGCTTGCAGCAAAATCGAGTTTTGCTGACCAACTTTTACTCGCAGCAAAATCTAATGTTTCCCAGTATCTTTAAACAATAAATCCAGTTACTTTGAGACGTTGAGGTGAAATTGAGTTTGTTCTAAGAGTTGACCAAAACTCTAAAAGTTACTTTGTAAAAGTAACTTGTAATTCATAGAAGACTTTTCTTGAAAGGATAAGGATACCGGTAAAAGCTGGCTGGCTCAGGATGTTGTACAAAAGAACCGGATTCCTTTGATATCACAAATGAACAGAGAGAAGGGATCGCATTATTTTAACCTGTACATTTGAACCTTTTGTTAAGGACTTTGGAGGGTGCGCCGACTGCTTGGAACTATACTTAAAAACTTATTCACAGCTAGTGTTTGACTTTTTAGGGTTCCGTAGTTTACAAGGAATGTAAAACAAAGGTATTCATTTTACATTATATCAGCGAATGACGTATTATTGGATAGCTCTTAAAGAAAAATATTTCGTATATTACAATCACTTTGAGTTCAATATTTCCTAAACGGTCCTCCAATTCTAAAAAAGTGCCGTTTACACTCGTATATATATATATATTATATGTTAATTTTTAATAGCTATTCAATGCAACCTCACTTAATGTCAAAATGTAAAAAAAACTTTTGCTTAACTTGTATGGGAGGGACCATACATTTTTTTTGATAATTCTTTCGTCATCATTGATCTTAGTGCGCGGTATAAATATATAAATAATGCACAAAATTTCAGTTTTGTAACAGACAGACAGACGCACATGCCGAAACTATAGCGGTTTCTAGTTTGACTGCAGAACCCTATAAAAGAGTATAGTTAGAGTACTTTTTATGAAAAACAAAAGAAATGGGACATTCCAGTACTTTTGTTTAATTAGGCTTTCAGCAGAGGCCTATGTAAAAAGAATTTATCTGAGGCGTTGTCCCAACATGAAACAAAATGTGCCATTGCCAAGTGTTACTAAAAACAAAAGGACCTTTATTCTTAATTATTTAAGTAAATTCATTACATTTGAATCAAATGTTGGCGCCATTTGTGCAAACATTGCGTGTGTGGTTTATGCAAATGTGGTTTATAGACCCAGTACATTGCCTCGAACCGCCAGCCATTGCGTGAGAGCCCTCCGTGCCTACCAACAGCTGCAACATCTAGGTCGTACCTGACTGGTATGTGTTAATACCGTAGTCACATGACTTTGGACGAACTGGATTTTGTACACTTTGTTCTTAAACCTCGTGATTATGACGAAACTCCGCAAACAACCTATTAAAATGCCAAGTCTGGTTTTAGCAAGCGTTTGCAATATGAAAGTGACTATACATAGGACATTTAACTTTCATATGAAGCTGCACTCCGAATACATAAGTGCCATGTTTGCCGAGGGGAAATTGAGTCAGAAGTCTAAATTTAGTTTGCAAAGGGAACTGCTTCATTTATGCTATCCGGAAAATAGCCATTTTTTTCCTTTAAGCTTGGTTTATCCTCGATGTTATTTTGTGTTTTTTGAATTATCTTAATTGGGATAGACCAAAAAAAACTCACGGTTTTTACATTGTAATTCGAAAGAATAGGTAATTTTAAGAGACAAATTTCATTAATTTTGTATTTGATCCAATAGTTTTGTTTTAATATCTTTATTAAGTTAGCAGCCATTTTATGAATGACATGATTATTTCAAATTTGGGGAACAATTCAATGATACTGTGGTTACTGAATTATCAGCAACTTTTTAAAGTTGTAATTCTGTAGCTCTGCCTAGCCCAATCTGGGATTACAGGCGTGAAGGTATGTATGTAATTTAATGATATCGAATGATAAAAAGTGTAGTAAAACATAGTATTTCAAGCGGTTTTCGCCTAACCCTTAAGATGCATCTAGGAGGAGGGCTTCAAGCCGACAACGAAAATCAAACAAAGGTTAAATAGGTATATTTTTCTCGAAATATCCGAAATAGATAAATATTTTAAATACTTAATAATGTAGATTGGCCTTAAAACCCAATTCCTCGATATGGTTTTCGAATCAGAGCAATTGTAAAATTATGAACAATCCTAATTACGTATAGCTGTTGCCCGCGACTCGGGACGTGTAGAAATCGTTTCATCACCCTTTTTTATGATTAAAAGTAGCCTTTGTGCTGTCCAGACTATAATCTATCTCAGAGCCAAATTTCATTCACATCTATCATCAAACAAACCTCCATCCATCAAAACTTTCGCATTAATAATACTTAGTAGTAAGATGAGTTAATCTTTCTTCATGGAAAGTTCTCTTTGGAAGTTTTAAGATTGGAAGACCCTTAGTTTTTTTTTTTTTTTTAAACTGATTTTTAAATAACTTCAAAAAAAACACAAAAGGAGGGCCGGAATTCGTCGAGTTTATATGTTTTTATTTGTCTTTTCTTCATAAATTCAGTAATAAAAATATGATATGGTAAAAAAGAATTTTACATTAGAATAAGTAACCTTGTTATGGTCAGGTACTCAGGTACTAGGTACTATAGTTTTTTTCGGTTCACCGCCCTCACCATAAATATATCACTTTCCTCCCCCGTCACACAATCTACTTAATATTAATTATACAGATCATAAATTTATCATAAAAACAATTAAAACAACCACGTGGACTTTAGATGCCGCGTTTAGCATAGTCGGTTTGTTAGTGATTAGTGACCTTGCCTACGAAGCCAGCGGTCTAAAGTTCGATCCCCATAGTAAAGGCAAATATTTGAGTGATGACCGCGAGTATTTGCTCCTAAGTATTGGATATTTTCTATGTATTTACCCGAGCTCGGCAGGGGTGATCTGTTTTCAGAGTTTGCACAATATGGAAGTATCTTGTCATTCAATGGTAGATGTGGCGTAATTTAATAAATCTGTTTTAGTAGGCTACCTTTCTGCTACGATTTTTACGTCACCATTAAAACAAATGATTTTTTTAGCAAGCTTTTTAAGGAAACCTGTTTAAAGGAAGACAGTATTATAATGTACGATTTTACTTCAGTGGATGTAGTAATATCTTTTTCTGTTTAGATTTGGATATTAAACCCAAGAAGAAATGCGTTGAAAATTGAAAATTCAGAAAAACTTTTAGTTATTTATTAGTTATTACAATAACAAAGAAAATTTAGAATAACTAAAACAACTTAGTACCTACCTACTCGTTTTATATATAATGTATTGTCATTTTATTTTCATCATGATTTACTTAAGAGCTAAGCTCTTGTCGGTGGAGTAATTACCTACCAATCTTCCCTGTTCCAAGCCAAGCCTTCTTTTAGTTTATTTATAATTCATAAAGCTTTATTTTCTTAATATATATTTATAATATTAATATCTACACTTGAAATTAATGATGTAAAAATGGGTCACCCCTGCTGAACTCTGTTATTTAAGTATGTACTTATTCCTTTCTCTATACGTATACTAGACAACGATAAACTTACTTACATACATACATTAAATCACGCCTGTTCCCCAGAGGAGTAGGCAGAGACCACTTCTTTCCACTAAACGATAAACTTACCGTTGTCTTATACCCATAAAACCAAGAGCTAAGGTTGGGACCAATTCAATTTGGGTGAGATTGTCGCTTTATATTTATACCTTACTCCATCTTGTTGGAGGCCTACCTACAGCTCGTCTCCCGGTCCGCGGATGCCACTCAAGAACCTTCTGACCCCATCGGCCATCAGTCCTGCGTGCGATGTGCCCCGCCCACTGCCACTTCATTTTAGCTGTTCTTCGCGCTATGTCGGTAACCTTAGTTCTACTGCGGAAATCATCATTTCTGTTTCTATCACGCAGAGATACCCCGAGTGACGACCTTGTAAGGATCGCGGGAACGCGGTGGATGCGAAAAGCCCAAGATCGGTCTGAGTGGAGAGCCTTGGGGGAGGCCTATGTCCAGCAGTGGACGTCTTTCGGCTGACATGATGATGATGATGATTTATAACTTTAGGTACCTACTGAAGGGGTATCGTTGCAAATATTTATCCACTACCACACTCTCATAACTCTTGCTCTCGATATTATTTACCGTGTAACACGACTATAGCCCTTCAATAGCGGAAGCCTACTGGTAAGATATAGGTATGATATAAATAAATGTTTAAGTTTAATTGACAGATTATTTCACATGTTAAAGAGAAGTGGGGTGAATTGGCACGTAAAATTCGAATTTATATTATGGGCAGTAAAAAATATTAACACTATAATTTTTGCTTATATTATAAGGAAACTAGGGTTTGACACCAGCATCAAATTAATCTTAAAAGTTTGACCGTTATAATACAGATAAAGAATAAAATGTAAAAGAAATGAAATTGTATCATTGTTCCCCACAAATGGGGCACCTTGATACACATGTTTAAATATGTGAAAAAGTTTGAAAAATGCCAGCATTCAACAAAAGGTTGTTTTGTTTCTTTTAAGGAAGGTATACGCAATTTAAACTAAAGTTTTTCATAAAGATTTTATAATATTTTTTTTTTTCAATAAGTATTTTATACTTATAGACATGACATGATAACTGACTTCAATTGTGTTTTTAAGTATTTATTCAATTGAGGTTTAACATATATGAGTAAATAGGATTATCAACACCTAACACACTTTTAGACACTTAAAAAAACACAGTCAAAAATGAGTTAAGTTACGCAAATATTGATAGCACAAATTTAGTAATTTTGTGTATCAAAGTGCCAATGGCAAATATATTTGAACATTAATAAACCAGTGTACTGTAGAGAAGTCGTACAATTCTGTAATCGTAATTACATAACTTATTATTGGAAATTTAAAATCTACAATCAACTGAAATGCAACAATTTTTGAGTCAGCTACACTAAAACACTTTCTTCCTCGTGTAATACTAAAGAACAACAACCATGCAATGCGTTTACAGTTGTCAAGCCCGTTTACGTATAGCCATGTTTAAGTGATATTTCCATATTATGATACATTTGTTTTTAACGAAATAGTAGGTACTGGTGTATTATTGTGCCCCACGCATTAATCTACCCCGCTTCCCCCTATCGACCGGACGCCATAAGCGCTAGAGTTTGATTAGAATATGAATCATTTTATAAAATTAACGGTCAAGCATTAACATTATTGTCAGTATCAATCAGTTCTCCAAAAGATCGATTGTTGTTTGAACGAATAATTTCACTATCATATTCTCTAACCAAGAATCATTGAATTTTGTTTTTAAATTATTAGCACCACGCCGCCACATTTTTTACGAGTACTTTATATTTCTACTATTACAAATATAGTGTGCGAATTTTGTTTGTATCTATCCGAAAGGTTTTGTTTGTATCTCTGGAAGTACGGAACCTATTCGAAAAAAAACACACATTAATTTTCAAAGGTACATTATACCGGAGGGTCATCGGCAATTTTTTTGTGTGTTTAAAACGGATAAAGCAAGGGTGGGATGCTAGTTCGTTAATAAAACAGCATACTCCAACAGTCCCTTGAAATTTTATATACATCTGCTCCTGCTTAGCGATAGTGTTATCAAAGGAGATAACACACAGTTAACCATTGTAGTTAACCATATATTATATATTTATTATTACAGTTGTTTTGTTGGTATAGGTATTGTTTTGGTTGGCAACAAAAACATGATTCAGCTAACAAGCTATTCCCTAAATTATACCATTTATAGCATTTAAATGAGAGAGCTGTTTTAATAAACTGATCTTTAGATGTCTATCCCAAGATACGTTAAAGTATCTAAGCGTCAAGGTCATAAAAATGCATAGTTATTTCTGACGGGTCTTGAAATGCGCATCTCTCTAAGATAAGTTTATTAATTGCCGTTCTTAGAGACTTTTCCCAGGACTCGAATTATAGTCGCCTTTGTCGCGGTGGTTTAATTATCCATCTCTCTCACTCCTACACGCTGGTCAAGAAGTGACAGATGTTTTGACCACATTTTTACGCGACAGTAATAGGCCCGCAGGACACTATTGGTTGGAATGTGACTTTTATAATCACTTTTTCATTTGCTATAGGCAGATGATTGGACTGGCTTCTTTAAAATGGCAATGCAATGTCATCACAATTCACAATAAACATTTTTATTTTAACAATACACACCCTCATATTAAAGTTAATCAAGTTTGGTCACTAGATGGTGCATAAATCGTACTACAATGAATCAGAGTGTAAACAGCTGCCTACCTCCCTGCGTCACTTGATAGCGTACTTCAGCTGATAAGGATATCTGAAGCCTGTAGTAGTTGGAGCCCGGTCCCTATTAAATTCCAATAACCTGCATAATATTCTTATACCTAGATACCTGCACAACAGTGGCATACTCCGTCAAGTATTAAAATACCTTCGAGTAAATTTGGTGAGATTAGAATCTTGAACGCATATGAGCAAGTGAGAAAGTAGTATAAACTTTATGGCATTTTGAAACGCTGACGCGATTCGGACAGGCCCAGTTTTTCTTTTCTATCGCTCAAAATGTATGGGAAGACAATTGACCATGTGGTTTATCGATACGCGCGAAAATGTCATCCTATACATTTGGATACAGAAGAAAAACGTTAGCAGCGTTGGCTAGGGTCTGCGTATAATAATCTCATCATCATCATGTCAGCCGAAAGACGTCCACTGCTGGACATAGGCGACCCCCAAGGCTCTCCACTGCGTTCCCGCGATCCTTACAAGGTCGTCACTCCATCTTAAAAGATAAAAAGATAAATCGTCTCCCGGTATAATAATGCTAGTAACTATTAATTGGAATAAACCCCCTATATAATATAATGGCGACCGTAACCTTCGGAGCTCATATCTCCAAAACAGCTAAAATAGTTTCATGAAGCCTAGCTAAGAACTATCACGGTTCAACTATCTTTGTTTAAGAATAATCGCATCCGAATTGGTTCCACTTGGGAATTACGACGCCGCAGACAGAGAAAGAAAGACAAATGACAAACTGTTAGGTAGGTATATATCGCACCTTCAGAAGAATAGTGACATAACTCGGAAATTTTGAATTTCGAGTTAGGGCTCTATCATAATCAATTTATGACTTAAAGTTTGAAAGCTGAAATTTTGAATTAGGTCACTATCGTTCTGAAGGTGCGATATATAGCTAGTTCAGTAGTTCTTAGAAGATTTTCTGAAAATCGGTAATACCAATTTTTGCTTTAAGTTAATGGAAATAGAAAATTTAACCGAGTTCAAAAAACAATTATTTAAATTCCTAGTGAAAAAAGCGTTCTACTCAATTAATGAATTTATATCTAGTAATTACAATTAGTTAATAAGAACTGCATGTGTACCTTATTTAACTGAACTACAATTTGTATGCCTCGCGGCTCAACATAGTGATACAATATTTGCTACGAACAACCTCATGTACCTACCTGTGTTGGAACAAATAAATGATTTTGATTTGATTTTTGATTTTGATTTGCTTTCAATCAATCAAGTTATTTCCAGAAAAGGTAGACGAGTAAAATGAAATGGGTGAAATTAAGCAAACTATATACTTTACCATTACGTATACATACCTACCATAAAACCACTTAAACAGAAATATTGATTCTCTAACAGCTGTATATTTTGTCGTGCTAACCATGTACATAAAACTCCGAGGAAATCGAGATAAATAATTAATGTAGGTACAGTTTCTTTACTTGCTTTTCGCGAGCTCTTTTCTTCGGATTTCCGGCGGAGGAAATAAGAACTAAGGTGTGAATTTTAAAGTAATTTATTCATAGCTAATTCCCTTTAAATTGCTTTGGGCTAAAATATCAATATTACACTTATTAGTTGTTGTTGTTTGGATTTCTTGACGAATGTTCTCCTTAAAACATTAAAAATTAGTTTTGATGTAGTTGACGGATTATTCGAGTACACTTTACTCTTCAAGTAACCCTATAAAAAAAAGTCTGCTGGAGTTAAGTCAGGACTCCCTGGAGGCCAAGCAATATCACCACGCCTCGACAACCATTTTTGACGAAACATTTCTCGCAGAATTTGCAATGTGGTCACGTTAAGAAATGCTCGGTTGCAAAATGCTGGATGCTCTCCCGTGTAACCATGTCGTGTGTGTACGACACCATAATGATTAAATTAAAAAAAAAAACATTTTTGAGAATGACACCTTTCTCGTTTGTCTAGTGTTTTTTTTACGAAAGAGGTTGAGACGAAATGTGAACTTATCACTGACCTACCCTGTACAAGAATAAAAAAAGAAATACAAAACACAGGCAACATAACAAAATAAAACAAGTACAAATGCGAACTTATCTCTTAAAGGGATTTCTTATACCTAGATGACATTTGTCGGAAAAAACAAAAATGGTTAAATAATTATCCTATTGGCAAACAAACAGTCATGAATAATAAAAAAAAACAGTATTACAATAAATTAATAGTTAAATATACTTACTATCCCAAAACCAATATTAATAGTGTGCTAAAAATCGGTGAAAAAAAGTGACGTAGGATGTGTCTATGCTACAAGTACCTTACTTTATATTGATATTTAATGGCCGCGACTCCGTCCGCGTCGAAGTCGTATGTCGCTTCGAGTATTCCCTAGGGAACCGTAAATTTTATGGGGGTACAAGTATCCTATGTCCTTTTCCGGAACTCAAGCTATTTTTATACCAAAGAGCAACCGTTTAGCCGTGAGAGATTAACAAACAGACAGTAACAACCATACACGGTATTAAAACATTGGACACTGAAAGCTACGACGTTCTTTCTGATATCACCAACGTCTTTCCATTGGTCCTTAATCTCTGGTCGCTGCACCAAGAAACCTCATCCATCATTCATGCCGATTGTTCAACGTTTGTGGGCGATGTTTATGTATTGGCATTAAACACATACGTCGGTTAGTAATATCAAAACGCTTTAGAAACGCCTGATATTAGCCAGACCATTGAAGTGTTCACATGAAACGTGAATATGAATCTGTCCCTGGCTATCTATTTAATTCGTCACGATTAAAATTCTGAATCCAAAATATTTATTCAGTAAATTGGCCACATGAGGGCTCTTTTACACGTCGGTAATATGGAGTGAACCTACTAGCGCTTCGGACAAGACCATCATAGCGGAGAAGAAGCGCCGCAAGAAACTCCAGCAGAAGGTAAATAAATATGAATTGCTTTGATGATATGTTAGTATCTTATTTAAAATTTGAAATCACGCTTTGTTTGTTTATGATATATTTAGTACTAGGCATTAAGAAGTTAATCTTGACTCATTGCAAAGCCATAAAGGTTCTAAATATTAATATTGTTGGCAGCAGTAAAATAAAACACTGTTAAAGGATTGTGAAGTAAACTTTAATAACAGTTTCCCTTTGAGAAGTCAGCTTAACGGGAAAAGGGCGCCACTTTTTTCCGTTAACTTGTTAACTCGAAGGTTAATTGTTAGTAAACTATGTGATATATCCTATAAGTTGTGTTTTCATTTGTAGTACAAAAAATTACCTTCCGATTTCAAGAAAATACATTAGTTTATTAGAAAACTCAATAACAGTAATGAGGGCGCCACTGTACATCCGGCGTACGCTCGGCGCAATCTTAACAAGCCGTCATCAAAATTAAAAAGGCACGAGAAGAGGAATTGCAGATATCGCCGGCAGCCTAGCCTGCTGCGCCTGTTTTAAGAGGCCGTACACGATTTTTTGACCGTTTTGCTTATTTTTGTGATTTAACAGTCAAAATACTGCTTTTCTATAAGTTTTAATGCTCAACATTAAATATCATTTAAGTTATGATCGAATAAATGAGCTACGAATAAATGAGCCACTTTTTTATTTTTGTCGAGTATCAAAATGCGAGATTTAGGTTGTTTTAAAACATTATTTATTGCCAATTCTTTTGAACTTTTTGGATATTTTTTTAGGTAATGCATTGATTATGAACTAAAGTTTATTTCTATTGTTTTAATTTTATAAACGAGAGTTCTGAGTAGCCGAAATAAAAAATATTTTTTGCCCGATTTCTACAAAAAATGACCAAGTTTATTTATTTTTTTACTCGAAAAATTTATATAAAAGTGGTAAAAAGTAATTCATACATTCTTTAGACGACTTTCACAGCAATACATTGTAAATTTTTCATACCGTTTAGACGTCAAAACGGTTCATGAATATGTGACATTCTAAACCTCTTCCAGCAAAATTCACATAACAGTCGCCAGTGTCAGGTCGATTAATCAAAATAAAATAATGAAAACAGAAAAGTAGCTCATACATTCGATAAAATTAGAATTTATCTTTCGTGTTGTGTATTAAAACTTGTAGAAATACAGTATTTCAACTGTAAAATCACGTCTGGAAAATCACGTAAATCAGCGATATCGGCAAAATTTCGTGTACGGCCTCTTAAGAAAAGAGTAGGCAAGTCTCTTGAATTACCTGTAATTAGCTGGTTCCACAGAACTGTGACGCGGTGTAAAAAGGTCCGCAAAGTGCGCACAGTGGTAGAATGGCACCTATCGAGGTTGTGGGGATGGGAAGACAGTAAACCAGTGGAACGGTCATCGAAACACTTTCTATGATATATGTTGTAAAATATGCAAAGGAATGCTACAAATCGGTTTCGGTGAACGTTTCGAATGCGAAGGAACTCTTGGGCAAACATTCTTATTGATTGTTGAATTTCCTTCAGTCACATCACGTAACAGTAAAAACTGTAGAAAAAATGTCGCTGCAATCTATCTATAGAAAAGTATTTTAAAGTTTTCATTTTTATTAAAGCAAACTTCGATAACAGGTGTTTTATTATTATTCAGCATATTTGCACACGGTCAAGATTATACCTACAAGCAAGGAGACTTCAACGAAGTTTGCCTGAGACTATTCTAGGCGGTAGAAACGATATCGTATTTGACCTGTTGTGGAATTGTTTTTAACTCGGTTGCCATTACTGTCAGGCTATCAAGGAGCTCATCATCATCATCATATCAGCTGAAAGACGTCCACTGCTGGACATAGGCCTCCCCCAAGGCTCTCCACTCAGACCGGTCTTGTGCTTTTCACATCCACCGCGTTCCCGCTATCTTTAGAAAGTCGTTACTCCATCTTGTTGGAGGCCTCACGCAATTAGCACGCATGTATCTAGGAGCTATAACGTTGATAATACGATAAGCGTTCAAAGACGATATGATTTTAACCGTCTAGAATATCGGCACTGGATTGGATTTTCTTCTGTCGTTGTTCTTAAAGGTTTGTTCTACCCACAGATCACAGAAACAAGGGAGATATGTCATGAACGCCAATTCGTACAAGACCCGGTGTCGCCACTTTTAAACATGTGTGCGTCTTACGCTTACGCTCTATTAACTACTACAAAAACAACCTCCTCATAATTGGTTACAGCTTACGAACTAAAAACGCCGTAACATAGTTTTGATAGTAGCAGAAAATTAAGCTTTATACTAAGTTCTCAAGGTTGAAAAATGCTGAAAGATCGTTTTTTTTCCATCGTAGTTCAGTCACTGAACGTAAGGTAGCGCTTACTCGTCACTTAGCTGCCATCTATGCGACGAGTAATTAATTAGTTCCTCAGAGCTAGATGGCGCCAAGATAGTAGTCCCTATGTTCAGCAGGTTAAGGACTACCCACACACAGCGACATCTAGTTATACTTTTTTCAAGAGGTGTGCGTTTCTCTCCTGTCGTCCACTTAGGGATGCCACAAGGAATGTTTCAAAATATATCGATAAACAATTCAAACTTGTTTGCAACGTTAATATAGGTACTATTCAATTTACAGGCAATAAGTACTATTTTTATTATTTTACTACTAGGTTAATACAATTACATCATTTAAACTTAATATATTATTGTTAGAATAGAATAATATTTTATTAGCAAGAATACGGTTTGCGTAAAATTGATAAGTACATAAGATTTTAAATTTGGAACGATACCTATATTAGAACGTAACAAAAAATGGCCGAATTTCTTTGGTTAAATTTTCTGGAGCTGTTAAAGATTTTCGTTTTGATTAGTACATAAAAGTCTAAATTGTAAACTTGGACTTTATGATGTTAATACAAATATACTAATAAAATGAATTATCACCAAGTTTTTAAAGTTGTAGGTAATTCTGTAGCTCTGCCTACCCCACTCTGGGATTATGGGCGTGAAAGTATGTATGTACTAATAAAACTGGTTCGGTTGAGTGTCACGTCACAAGATCTCAGTTTGGGACAAACCAGTAGTTTACCGACTTGATTATGTAAACTTTATTTCATAAATGGTACAAATTACTTAAAACAGAAAGATAGACTTAATACTTGGGGCAATCTCTACCATCCAACCTTTCGGCTTGAATCCTTTTAAGAGTGAGTCGGCGCGAGCTGTCAATCAGCGCTGTGTGCAAGCACAGCTCAATACTGAGCCAGAGCCCTTTGCCTTTGTGGTTGGTTAATTTATTTTTATCTTAATAAAATTGTATGATTCGCCTACTTATATTTGAATTGCTAGAGTCCTTCGTCGTTCGTTAATATTGTAAAGAAAATTAAATTTTGTATAACGTGAAAATTTGTTAAAATTATTTTTCTTCTGTTTTAAGCGTGTCGTGGTAGTGATAAATAACTAGAACTATTAACACATTGAATTCTATTGATAGCTGTAGAATAAGCCATTTATCGATAGTCGATAGAAATCACGTCAACACAACTTTCACAACCTTACGCTCTGAAATCCATTCAAATATAAAATATTCATTTAAAAATATAAATAATGCTTAAAAACAAAATTTACCGGTGGTAAGTTATGCCCTTTGATTTTATATTAACGTTTGTATTTCGATTTTTGCACACTTTCACGCTACATACAGTCATTTTATCATTTAAACGGAGCTTCTATACTGACAGCGTTCAGTGAGTGACTGTGTCAACGCTTGACACGCCTCGTGCCGATATGGTCAATTTGACCATATCGAGGCGACACGAACCACGCCGCCATAACATATCTCCCTTGTTTCTGTGATCTGTGGTTCTACCATTCCTCTCCAGCCTATTATGATAGTGTTTATCGATGTGGATAAAATACCTGTCACTTTCTGACCCATTTGCAAGTGCAAGAGTGACGGATGCTTTATCCACCACGATAAAGGAAACCATAATACAGACCCTAGTGTTTCACGTGTCCATGGGCGGCGAAGACTACTTTACATCATGCCCAGCTAGCAAATTTGCCTTCTCTAGAATAGAAAAAACCACACTAATATTCTAAACTTCTTTATCTTTTTCTAAATATGTTGTAAAAAATATCAAAATTATCACTCATAACATCCGTAATTAAACATATCGTAAAACATCGATCACATGACTAAACGTTGTCGAGGTTACCAGCTGTTGCAGGTCAGTCGATAAGGTTATCGGCCGTCATGTGGCGACCGAGCGCACGCTTCGCGCGTCGTTTGCGTAACGATTCGCTTATTTTAACACAATTGACAACAGCGGGCCTATTATGGCAGTGTTTATCGGAGTGGATAAACGTGGATAAAACCAGTGTCACTTTCTTACCATAAGTGCGAAGGTGACGGATGTTTTATCCTCCGTAACAAAGACGACGGGCTCAGAAACTTTTTTAACCCTTAAATTGGCAACGTATCTAATAATGCACATACCATAATGTTCACTTTTTGTATTTTTTGGATACTATATTTTTTATGCTGATTTCAAATTAAATAGGGTTTGAATTCACGACTTTTTTTATTTTTGCCAATTTAAGGGTTAAATGGTGTATGAAAAAATCATGCTTATAGAGATTTGTCTGTACTTTTTTTGTTTAAATACTTAAGTACCTATATTTACTAACAAAAAATAAACAAATTTCTACTAATGGTTAAAGAGTTTAACTGCTACATGGTCACAGCTAGTGCTAAATAAAAACAAAACAAAACGCAGTTACAAACAAAATACTTAACGTCATTCCGACCACTACTACAAAGCGTATCAAACATTGATAACAATCAATATATTTTTCTCAGTAAATGATAATAATTTGTAAAATGATGAAACCTGCTGTTAATTGATATTTATAATACAGTTACTAGTGTATCACATATATCTTATTAACTCACATTAAACTGTAGCGAAGTGAATAAAATTGCTATAGGTATAAAACAGTTAAATTTGCCAAAACCGGAGCAGACGCTCTTTTGTTTTTTGTTGCCTCGGGAAATACCTTATCTGGGGCCCGTTTCCCGAAAAGTATTACAGGCTGATTCACAATCGACAAGTAAAACACATTTGACAGATAAATTTAGCCCTTTCTCTTTCATACACATTTTTTAGGGTATTGGAGGCAAACGAGCAGTCGGATCGCCTGATGGTAAGCGATTACCGTCACCCATAGACACCTGCAGCACCAGAGGAGTCACAGGTGCGTTGCCGGCCTTTCAGATAAGAGTAAGTACGCTCTTTTCTTTAAGGTTTGAAGGTCGTAAGTAGGTAAATAAAATAGACAACGAGAGAGCTAACTTTAAAAGGCAGATAGATTTACTCGTCCATTGTGAAACAGGCCCTTAGTCTAATAATAAGATATAGAAGTTTTTGTGGCAGGAATAAAATTGTCCTAGGGACTTCCGAACTATATTAATTTGTCGATAAATTGTTTTTTCTTATGACAGGTTATGACTATGAGATAACGCATAATATGAACATGCAATTTGCATACCTATTATACAGTATAAAGTCCGTATAGGTCGATTAAGAAAGATAACGGTTTTCATCCTATACAGATCAATAAGACGTTGACATAACATGACAGTCTTGTCCGCTTAGGATGATTAGCTTTGGAATATATTACGAGTATATATGCCGTTTAGAAAACATTGTAACGTAAGTTTTTTTTTTTTTTTTAATATCCCTAAAAAGTATGCCTATGCATTACCTAAATTATATATTACCTATCATCATATAACATCAGCTGTGGCGGGCTGTGGTCGCATTTTAGTTAATTTATTTTTTATCCAGTGAACTTAATATATATGTTCTATAAGATGTCACTTTGAAATAAGTATTTGAAACAGTTATCGATAAATTTAATAACGGAAGAAAGTCCCTAGTTAATTGAAGTTTCTGCCACAAAACATCTGCCTGTTAATAATATTAGTGTTTTATCTCATTTTGTAGTTTTATTTACGTGACAAAACACTAATATTATTACTCATACGCTTTGAGAAATGGGCGCCATTAACGCGATTATATTTACTAGTAGCGCATAGTTTCTCGGAATCGGCTGCAGCTTTTTGAAGTGGACGACAAATACTGCATTTTTTAATGCACCGCGTGACCATAAACTTGGCGCGGTCATGCACTTACAGTTGAATATTTCCTGTGCAATGTAGTTACCGTTAATTTTAATAATAGAATACAAAGTTTCAAACCTGATTTTCCATGTTCCCGATGGAAAAGACATCTGAATGTCGTATTGCAAAAAAGATAAGCAAGTTCTAGGGCCGTATCAATAAAATGACCTTAGATATTTTACGACTGAACGTTTACTTTAACATTCATTCAGACGTACATATCAGCTAATATCAGTTCTGAAATAAGCGTTTCAATGGTAACTAATAACAGACGGTTGATACTTTGGTTCCTTAATAATTAAATAATGTTAGGCTTTCTTTCTAATATTATCACTATCCATTAATATTAAGTATTTTTGTTATATCAATTATTTAAACCGTTATGACAATATTATATAACAATTGGAAATATTGGAATGTTGATTGTTCATTTAACGTTACTGATATCCGTGATAAGCGTAACTATTATAATAGTTATTACAAAACTGTAATCACCATGACAACGTTGATTCCAAAATTTGGAGTTTTAGATGACGTTCTTATACCATCAAAGATAGTATTGCTGACTTCCCGTTATGCGAGTAGCATAACTTAATGTGGTTATTGTATACATTAAAAACGATTGAATAACATAAAAAAGGGTACTTTCATAAAAAAGGGGCGGCGACCTTTTTTACAATACTTAAATACGAAGTAGCCGTTGATTTTTTAAATACGACGGAACAGTATTCGTAAGTTGTAGTACACTGCAATATTTTTTCTTGAAGAAAATATTCCGAATAGCTAAAACTGTTATTGTATTCCAAAAGCTCCTTCAAGAGCAAAACTGCAGTTGAAACATTCCTGAATGCAGCTAAAAATAACAAGCTGCACCGTGAAGATATACAATTGAATTATAAGACCCACTACAGTGTTTGCCGTGTGGTTTTCGGGTTAGAATAGTGCCACTCCATGTCTTCCCGTGGATGTCGTATGAGGCGACTAAGGGAATAAAGGCTTGTACAGTCAGCATCATATAGTACGTAGCAGTCAAGATCACCAAATAGTTGGAAACATCCAGAATACTCATTAACATCGACGCAGCCTAAGTAATCAAATTGTCCAGGTCATCCACAGTGCTCAAATATTCCGGAGCACACACAACGGCAAATACTTGATTACATTCAAGACACCGCTCGTACCGTCACAACCACACCGCCGCTGGTATCGTAGCATCCGAAGTAACCAAAAGTACGGAACACAATAGAAAAGTGAGCTTTATTTCAAATGATATAAGATTTTATTTTATTTTATCTCGGTTTAATGAATTATGTTACTCAAATTGAAATTGATTACCTACGTCAGTCTGTAAGGATTTTCTTTTTAAATATAGCTTGAATTTTGCCAGTATGTAAAATTTAAAAATAGTTTTTATGACCGTTCAGATAACTTACTGCTCGGATTATATTGAAAGAGGATTTGACCATTGAGCCGTATACGACACGTAATTAAGTCCATTTTCCTAATCTGTTGTGTTCCGTACTTTTGGTTACTTTGGAAGCTACGATACCAGCAGGCGGTGTGGTTGTGACGGTACGAGCGGTGTCTTGAATGTAATCAAGTATTTGCCGTTGTGTGTGCTCCGGAATATTTGAGCACTGTGGATGATCTGAACTATTTGATTACTTAGGCTGCGTCGATGTTAATGAGTATTCTGGATGTTTCCAACTATTTGGTGATCTTGACTGCTACCTACTATATGATGCTGACTGTAGTACTGTTAGGCGATGGGCTTGCCACCTGTCACTAATACACTGAGAACCATCTTAGCCTGCCTACTTGTGCACAATGTGGTTACAGAATTATCAAGAAGTTTTGAGACTTGTTGGTAATTCTGTGGCTCTGCCTGCCCCACTCTGGGAATGAAGGCGTGAGTTTATGTATGTACTACAGTGTTAATTTTGTTTGACACAGCGCTAGGATGACGGGTTTCTGTTCCGTTCTCGAAGTCTCCTTAATTAGGGGCTTTTATACTCGGTAAAGCCTTTTTTTTCATGTTGCGATATTACTTTTTACTAAGCCGCAGTTAGGTACTGTAAATAAGAGCTATCATAACGTTGACAATACAATAACATGTCAAAAGCAATTTGGTTTTACCGAGCTCATGCAGTGGACGTCTCTGAGATGAAACGGTGATGGTGAATTTGAATATGATGATGACTTAAACACTTCTTTTAAAACCACTATTACTCACACAATAACTCTGCTAATAAAACTATAAACTTAAAATAATCTTGAAGGTTAAGGTGAAGTAAAGGTTACTATGATAATATATCAATCGCTCCATTCGTCATGCAATAGGGATGTTGACAGAATTACAGCTAGGCCTCTATTTAACTCTGTAAAAAAATATTACTTTTGACTTGTGGCCGTATTTGTCAATGTTTTGATGGCTATTATTTACTAAACGGTAATTAATGGTTGCCGTCAAAGGCAATATGGTTTTTGGAGAGTTGAATAGAGGCTCACATTAATTACCTAACAGTGACCACGGAAAGAAAATAACCACACTGTAGGTACCTACTTACTTTAGTGTTCTTTGTGGTAGGTATTTAAATTATTGGAAACCATAGAGTCCGGTATTTGACCAAAGAGACTTGTTACGTCACTGGTCTGGTATTGCATTAAAATACCTTTTTCACTGTAATATGGTATTGGGGTCATTCTACTTTTCAGTGTACATTTTTGGTTATAGTCCGATAAAAAGTAAACCAAATTATGAATCCGCGTCTAAATAAATAACATAAACTTAGAATGTTTAAGTTTGACGGTTTCCAAAAAAACAACTCTTAAATTACTCAATTATCGTTAAAAAATCTTGGTAACTCAGTGGTAAATTGCACTCTTTCCATAGAAAAGGCGGGGACATCAACATCCACTGCGTTACTGACATTATAGTTATTACAAATAACTTTTTATGTATTAGGATAATTCTAAATACAAGCTTATTTACGTCCCTCTTCGAGTTTCAAGTTAGAAAACGGTGCAATTCACCGTTTTTGAAAAAAAAATTGTTTAGTGCAAATGTGACTAAAAATTTATGTACAACGAAAAGTAGAATGGCCCATTGTCAACACTAAAATTTAAAAAATAATGTTTTAAATACATGAAATCGTTTGGACACAAATGGAATTGACGTAAGCTACCGACATAGTCACGTGATATATCACTCGTTACAACTGACACGCTCGATATATCACTCGTTACAACTGACACGCTCTCATGTGATCACTATCACTCGCGCTAGTCGAATAGTGATAGTGATGACGACTACCGTCGTTACGTGGTACTATCTTCATGTCTATGTTAGACTAGTTGCCCTTCTGACAGGTCCAATTCATCGTCGGTATCTAAGGGCGGTAACTACGAAGAAACTGTAACCTGAGTCAGTGTCATCACTGTCATCATTGCTTTGCGGTCGCATTAAATTATATTGTTTCAACTTTTATTACTTAATTTTAAAACTAGACCGCCGTTTGAGGCCATATTCATCATTGACATGCAGCTTGGCTAGCTTTTTCATTTTTGACAACGCAAAGCGACATGTGATCGCCAAACGTTAGCATTCTTATTCAATGGCAACATGTCTAGCCCCACTGGACTGTTGTCAACGCAAGCTGTCAGACGCCTAAGTCAATTAAGTACCTACATACATTATCTCCGTTTTCGAAAATCGTTAACTTTAAGCTTTAACTAACTTGTCAAGGCCATTTAATAAAACAAAATTAAGATACAAGTTAAATCATCCATCAATTTCCTATTGCTTTTCAGTCTGAAGGAAACAAGTTATTTTCAGATATTGCGTGCTGCAAAGACGAAATATTTGAAAGCTACGCATTCCGATTTAGCAATTCCATTGATAGGTAGAATAAAGAAAAGAGACCGGTAGTAAGACACTCTTTGACGTTGAACAGGAGTTGTTAACTTATTTACACAAACACATATTGCGTAAAGACCGTCATTCACATAGTAGAGGTCCTTTGACTTGCGGGAAATTTGCTGAGCAAAAGTTAGCAGTGAATAGATTTTACACGGCATTTTTTTGAAGTATTCGTCAGGCAAATATGAACTTTGCTTTAAATGCTGCTGATTTACCAGGGCGAACATTTCTGAAACTAGAATTTAATTTAACCGTAAAGTCAACCATGCGCTTTGACTATTAGTAGGTTAAGAAGAAAATTTATTACTATTTCATTTCATAATACCCTGTTACCAATAAATGTAGATCTCAAAACGACTTTGTGTCACAATACTTAAATACCAAAATACCTAATTATTTTTCTTCATAATGTAATGGAGCGTGCTCAATATTTCATGTTTTTTTAAACTGATTACTTTACGTATTTGTCGTTACATCAGCCCCAATATCACAAGGCAATGATAATATTACATTAATTTGATACCTAAGAGCTTAACTGATGATGATGAATATGATGACAGATCGAAGTTAAGGTGTCATTCCGCAGCCGACCGCAGACGACAACGGCAGGCATCACAACGCGGCAACCGCACGCGTCGCTGACGTTCAACCGTAGACCCAGGAGTTACCTAGTGCCGCCGACCGCAGACGGCCGCAGCAACAAACGGCAACGGTAGTCATAATTACGAGTATTGGTGTCTACCTATGTATTTCTATAAAATACCTCTTAGAGCCGACCGCAGACGGCAGCAGCAGACGGCAATGGCAGGCGTCTGCTGCGTGCGGTAGGGTGCGGAATAACAGCTTCACGAAATCTCTGCTAACTAGCGTCTTTACCAAGCTGAGGCCGAATATCTTGATCTGTACATCGACCTACCTCTAAGATCATCGTACCTGAACATCTTTTATCAAACCACTTGCTGATAGAGTACTAGGTACGCCCGAAAACTGTACTTTATGTAATAACTGCGCTCGTAAAGCGAACTAATTAAAATAATTTCGTATGAACAAAGTTTTTACAACGGCCATTAAGTCAACTATCGCATCTACATCAGTAATATTCTAACTAAATTTTATAATAGCGTGTCCGCAATCAACTCCGTCGAGTTCTCGAACCCCGCAGTTTTCATGTCGCTGCATAATTCTTCCTTTCCGGGCAAAAGGGCACTCTTGCAATTTATTAACTGGAACATAATAAACTCTTTTCGTTTGACAATAAGATCGCATATGCAGTACGATGCCAATAATGCATAAGCCGTTTTTACTCTGGAGGCCAGAATTTCAGTTAGACACAGCTATTTTTTTAGATTATTCCGGCTTTCTACTATTGGGATCGCACTTTTGTAAAGGTCAAAGCTAAAGTTGTTCCTAAAAAGAGCGACCACTTTCTCTCAAAAATCTTGCGTAACTTGATGTAGGAATCTAGTGTTTGCTAAAGCAAGTTCCAAAGGTCTTTAATAACTTACAGTTCACTTTAGTGTTATATCAATTGTAATTTAAGCCGTAAAACATGGTGCCAAATGATCATAATCATGATAAACTGGATTCCAGTTTTAAGATTCCTGACGGGGTATATTGGATTAACCGCTTACCTATATAATATTCATGTCACGGCGGTTTACTCGTAGAATCGTCCGACGTGTAAAAGAGCCCGCATGTGGCCAATTTACTGATTAAATATTTTGAATTTTGTTTTTTTTTAATGTAAAATTTGTAACTTAGTTAAACTAGAATGTTGGAGAGACAAGGAAACATGTGCCAGCTAAACTGAAAGGGGTGGTGGAAGGAATCGTACGACAAATAAAAATAACCTTTTTTTCACAAAACCTCTGAAAAGCAAAGCAACCTCGATACTAGTTAATCTTGATTCATTAATATTTAAGCCAGCGGAACTTTGTCAAACATGTTCACTTTTAATTAATTTCTTACGGCGTTACTTATAACACTGGAATAACCTTGGGGTAGCTAAACCATGCTTTGTCCGTATCTGTCAAACTAATTTGACAGATAAGGACAAAGCATAATTTAGCTACCTCACTTTTATTCCACGTTTATAAGTGCACGTCGTAAGTCTCGTAATTAGTATTCTCAAAATACTCGACGATAATAACTGTTGTTAAAATATTACTTTTTTTGTAAGTATGCTCAATAAATATCGCTTGTGATGACTGGGGAAGCAGAATTAGGTATGTCAATAAGCCGATGTTTGCTGACAATAATAGTGTTATTTGCTTCCTTAAACCCAACGCTAAGTATAACAGGCGAACGATTTGTGTAAACTGTTTTGTCGTGCTGTTTAACAACACGTAATTTTTTTCTCACCATCTAAGTATTGCCAGGTTCACTTTTATATTATCTGATGATAATGACAGAGAAATAAATATCTTCATTTCTTTGGTCAATTCCAACAGGAAAATGCTCACTGCCAACTAGTATGCTAGTAACATTTCCATAAATTTGATCAGGTCATAGGTTTGATTAACCTCGTCAGGTCAACAAACTGTTTACATACATAAATACCTACTCAGCAGCTGCGGTGTCTATCTTATCATCATTCCTGGTTTTAACTTTTCAGTTTTTTCGTCTATAGGAATATTCAATGTCCCTAATTCCGTATCTACTGTCACTTTGGTTTGCCAATTATTAAGAAGATAAGGCAAAAAAAAAAAACAGGTAGTTAATTTTTGTCACAAACTGCGTTGTTACGATTTGCTTTCACGGTTAAATACAACTGATTAAAACTGCGTAATAATTTCAATCACACACCATTAAATATTTTATAATTATTTATAAACACCATAGTACAGGGTTTTTTAATAAGAACCGGGATATCTTTGAATTAAAATTAAAACGAATTGATTGTTTGCAATCGGATTCAAATGAGTACCTTGGTTTCGATTGAAAAGTTAATTGTTTTATCACCACAGTTCGGAGTTTTCATAGCACGGTACGACGAAAGAGAGCTGCAGAGTCGACATTAACATTAAAATTCAACTTTTATTCATACTCATACTCACTTTCTATTGAATTCCAAATGCTTTTATATTAAACTAAACATGAATTTGAGCTATGAAGTTATAACTATTTCAAACCTTGGTTTGTTTGTAATATAACAGATTTTTTATTTTGTTCATAATCAAATTGTTATCTTTCATTACTTAGCTTAGCAGCTTTACAGCTACATTAAAGCATTTTGGAATTAAATAAATGATTCTTTAGGTCTTCTTGTGCTCATACCCATATATTCTATAATTATGATGCGACTGTTTGTAACCTGAATAAATAAATAAATAAATATGAGTATGAATAAGAGTTGACTTTTAATGCTAACGCCGACTCCACATATTTCTTTCGTCTAACCGTGCTATGAAAACTCCGAACCCTGTTTATCACTCTTTAACATAATGACACCATCACCATTATCACCATCTCTTCGTCATCGTCTCATTAATGACGCGTGTTATGTTTATTACTTGTTCGCATACACCAATAATTGCACATTACCAAGCCCCACAAAAATGATTGGAATGATTATGTTGACGATAAGTTTCATGTAACGCAATAAAACGTGTACTGAATCGAACTGCCGTTTTAATAATGCAGTTTGGCCATTTCAAAATGTAGTTCAAATGTATAACGATGGTCTTGATTAATGCCAAATATTTGCCGACTGATCTGTCAGAAAATCATCGCATTCAAACATGGCTACCATCATAGTAGGGGATCTGAATAGGAGACGACCTTCACCCAGCTGTTTATTCCATAAAAAGTATTTTATATCAAATTTAATATGGTAAATAGTATATGGCGAATAGATTGGCTAAAAATTTCAGTCCAATACATAATTAATAAATAAATAAAAACTACTTTAGAATAAAAAATAAAAATTGCTTGTTTAATAGACAAATTACATACCAATAGAAAGTATGAAAGTAAGAATATGCAAACGTTAGGTTGACTATTTTTCCTATCATAACTATTGGGTAGGTAGTACCTACTAAACCTAACATTTGCATATTCGGCTTCATATATTTAGGCTTCATACTTATGATTAGTATATACCTATGTTGTCTATTAAACAAGCAATTGCATTTTTATTTCAAGTTATTTATTTATTGTATGAGTACTGGACTGAAAAATTTCAGTCAACCTATTCGTCATAATATGACGAATAGGCTGACTGAAATTTTTCATGGTAATGGTAAGTAATATATTATATTACTTACCATTTTAATTTGATATAAAATACTTTTTATCGAATACACCGCTTGGTGAAAGTCTTCCTTATTCGGATCGTAGACCATCAGGTGCCAAGGATACCCGGTCCCTAAAGAATAACCCTATATAAGTCAAATCATAAACAGAACAGTATTTGACGATTTCACCATACAAATATTAATTCACGTATCTTTACAAAGCGATACTAGCACGCAAATCTAATTATTGACCTGTCACTAGATACTTACATAATTTGCATAACATTTTAGCGACCATGACATTGGAGTTACATCGGATTATGGAGGATGACGTAATTATTTGAAATTACCCGTCATAATTCACCAATGCGGTAACCCTTAGATGATTTAGTTAATCGACCGTACAGTATGGAACTATGTCAAATAACGCAGTAAGTCAAATCGTATGAAGTCTCTTTGATTTGATATGTAGCCTCACTTTGATATAATTCCATAGTGGCCCAGAATTCAAATTGATTGACGGTACAACCGGCTTTCGATCTTCAGTACTGTTAATCCGGCCTTTATGTAATTTAATAGAATAGTAGTTGAAGGAGAAACCTTTTTGGGTATGAGAATATGAGCAGGATCAGTCAAAGGGATTCGCAGTTAGGCGGTTGTCGCACTGCTCCGCACATCATTTTTTTTTTTCATTTCATAGGAAGGCACACGAGCACACAGGCCACCGGATGGTAAGTGGAAACTGTGACCCATAGACATTCACATTCACAAGACTGCAAATGCACTGCCAACCCTGAGGACTAAGATGGAATGCCTCTATGCTAGTCATTTCACCGGCTGTCTTATCCCCAAACCGGAACACAACAATGCGAACATGGCGGTAAGTTAATGGATAAGATGGTGGTACCAACCCAAACGGACCCTGCACGCGGTCCTACCACGACAAAACAAGTTTTTAACAACCGCACGGTGTATCATACTGGCTCGCTGTGGAAATCCACAAAAGGACAAAACCACTCGAAGTCACTTATTAAAGGGTTCAGAAGCCAGCTCTCCAAAGAGATTCTACAACTCAAAAGAGAAAAGACTTGCGCAGTGACTAGGATCCTAACTGGCCACTGCAAACTGAACAGACATCTGTTTTTAATGGGAATGAAACAAGAAGCGACATGCAGGTTCTGTCAGGAAACAGAAGAAACAGCAATGCACATCTGCACTCTGTTCGTGCGGACCACTAATGCGCAACAGAAGTATCCACCTAGGGCGACATATCATTGACCCACAAGAGATACAACTACTCACTGCCCAAAGCATCTGGAAATTCTTAGACGCAACGGGCCTGTGTAGTGAACTCTAAAACAAAGGGCTGCCAGAAAGATCAGCAATGGTCGAAGTGGCTCACAAGGCCCATCTCAACACCCCCAATAATAATAATACTGGCTCTGTCTCTCCGTCCTCCGAATCGCACGACGGCTCGCACTTCCAGACGGCCATGCGGTGCGGGACGCAGGGTATGCCACACAGAGGTCCATAGTTATTCCGCTCCGCTCCATAGTCAATGCGGTTCGTCGTCACCGCACGAGAATTCATCGCTCCGCGAGCCGCAACGCGATGCGGCGGCAGTTTGACAACCGCCTTAGGCGACAGCAGTACCACAACGCTGTTACTACTTTCATACGCAACAAATAAGTTTAACATTGTGTTACTACTCTGCTGTGAACATAAAATTCAGAATCTTCATGATTCAGCAATGTGTACGGATTGACGTCTTATCTACGTACTAAAGTTGGTAACCGTTATCAATTTTAACAAAGTTTGTGGAAACAAAACACAATCGACCGACGATTTAGCCAGCAGTCTACTGGGTACTTAAATTTAACGACTCGTCGTTGAATGCATTCGCTGCATCGGTCACGGACACTCAGGTAATCTCAAAATATCTCAACAACATGTGATGCTTGATTTGTCTATACTACGTGAACACATAAAGATAACAAAGATCAAATACAAACATGTCATGACACATCATTAATTTTAGGCTTCCATTTTTACTCGTACTAAGTTATATGGTTATTTATTACATGGACTTTTATGAAGATATAGTTTTTTAATCGACGATCAATTGAAGCGTATAATTATTTTTAGTCATAAAAAGACATTAAAGCCGTTTTCAACCAAAACCAAAAACCTTGAAATAAATATTTACGATTCTACCAAAACCAGTAGGCTCCATTTTTATAAAGATCACGAGATTTAATAGAGATTATTAATAATGTTAAAATCGTATTAAACATTATGACCACCAAAATGAGAACACCTGAAACCCTTAAAGTTTATTAGCATACAAGGTGCTTAATAAAATAGCACTTAAACGTACTTAATAATAGAGTTCAGATCTTGTACAGCACCTTCGATATTTAGGTCTTCTTTGAATATGTACGTCGTATATTCGGATATATTTGATGGTGAACGACTGTACGAGATTGCGTTTACCTTCTAGGATGCCGATTGAAAAATGTCAGGCTTTTAATAAAAATAAATAAAAAGAAGTTACAAGAAGACTGACTGTACAAAGTTGCTTAAACGACTTCTAATAGAGCTCTATAACTTCTTTTTCTTATTTTTGGTTATGTCATTGTGTCCTTTTCTACGGTGTACACTTGAATTCTACTCAAGATACATAACGCTAAGCTATTTTCGAAATTCCACCAAAATTACCATAGGATTGACGTAAGCTGATGACAGCATAATGTGTCAACCGCTTATGTCAACCCCATACATTTCAAGTTGATATAAAACAAAAACGTTAACAGCTTTTGCTTCTCGCTAGACATGCACAGTCAAGTTCATAAATATGTGTACACTGTTGTACCTTGTCGCTTTAATCGCTGTGTCAATTAATATATGGCAGTTTAAACATGACATTAAATAGACAAGGTACTAAAGTACACATATTAGGGTTCCGTAGCCACAGGGTAAAAACGGGACCCTATCACTAAGGCTCCACTGTCCGTCTGTCTGTCTGTCACCAGGCGGTATCTATGAACCGTGATAGCTAGACAGTCGAAATTTTCACACTGATGATGTATTTCTGTTGCTGCTATAACAACAAATATCAACTTACTTGTGGGAGGACCTTGTGCAGGGTCCGTCCGGGTTGGTACCACCATCTTATCCATTAACCTACCGCCAAGCAGCAGTGTTCGCATTGTTGTGTTCCGGTTTGGGGATAAGACAGCCGGTGAAATGACTAGCATAGAGGCATTCCATCTTAGTCCTCAGGGTTGGCAACGCATTTGCAGTCTTAGGATTGCGGTCTTGTGAATGCAAATGTCTATGGGTCACAGTTTCCACTTACCATCAGGTGGCCTGTGTGCTCGTTTGCCTTCCTATGATATAAAAAAAAAAAAAAAAAAAAAACAAAATCAGAATAGAATAAATATTTAAGGGGGCTCCCATACAACAAACGTGATTTTTTATAGATAATGGTACAAAGCCCTTCGTGCGCGAGTCCGACTCGCACTTGGCCGGTTTTTTAATGAACTTTATCATGAACTGTACAAGTAGCCGTAGTTAAAATCGAAACGCTACTGTAACGAATGTTTATTTTCGAAAATCTCTAACTGAGCGTCCATCTTGACCAGGCTCCCCGTTTATGTGGTTGTCAAATAAACGTTTTTCTCTTCCATTCTATTCTAATACAGCTACAACACTCTGAAACCGAATATTTCTTAGAGGTGGCGTGGAAACTCCCTTTTTGATGTCGTAGTTATGTTAATGTATAGATTTCCTGTCAGCTTTGCAAGTGTTCCTTCAAAAGTTTATTACAATTCATGTTTGGATAATACAGAATTTTGAGAAATAATCACGATTTTTATGTGTATTTAAAAGTCAGCACGGAGAAATTAGGTTGATAGAAGTGAAGAAAGTATATTTTGAAACAACGAATTTAGAAAAAGTGCCATAGTCTCCATCACACACTGTTTTCAAACTCAAAAAAACTCATAATATTTACATACATAGGTACATACCTTCACGCCTGTGATCCCAGAGTGGGGTAGGCAGAGCTACTGAATTACCTACAACTTTAAAAACTTGTTGATAATTCTGTAACCACATTTTGCACAAATAGGCTAAGATGTTTACCAGCGTATTAGTGACAGGTTGCAAGCCCATCGCCTAATAGTACTACAAGCCTTTATTCCCTTAGTCGCCTCTTACGACATCCACGGGATGACATGGAGTGGCACTATTCTAACCCGGCAACCACACGGAAATCATAATATTTATTTGACGAAAACACACTACAACACAACAGACATAGTAATTTTTCTTTTATAAGATCAAATATTATTTAAAAACGGCATTCGCAACAGAGGTCATGTATCAATCCTATATATTCTATTCTATTCTTAGATGAGATTTGATTAAAGTTAGAAAAGTAGCACTGTAGTGTGAAGTCAAATAAGACTTAACTCAGCATGTGCTGCAGCCGGAGCCGGACCATAATATGTATTGTATTAAATAACATATATTATATACATTAAGTACATATTCATATATTATTTACTAGCATTTGCCCGTGACTCCGTCATCGCAGAAAAAAAAAAAAAAAAAAAAAAAAAAAAACAGTTATCTCAGATCCATAGGTTGTTAGTTACAAAAACACTTATAAAAACTAAGTTAGTACAGTAATAATATTAATATTTCAGTGTCGTAAGACATGAAGGTCGGTGTATCGGCGGAGAATATCCGAATCCCACCTCCCTGCTATCATTTACTCAGTAATAATGTAGCAACTTAATGGTGAAATAATTTTTGAAATCAGTTCAGTAGTTTTTGAATTCATTCGTTACAAACATACAAAAATATAAATCTTTCCTCGTTTTATTTTTAGTGTAGATGTAATTGTACCTTTATATTTTTAATATTTAGTAGGTATTTTCCTAAGTTTTCAAAACTGTTGAGTTTTCCAATTGCGGTTATTCTCTGTTAAACATGTGGTTCACTAATAGAACACCTTTAAGCATTAATTCCGCCATTTGTAATTTTTTTATAGGGTTAGACGTAATTATTAAAAAATGACTGACTGCTGAGTTTCTTGCGGCGTTTCTTCTCAGCAGCACAGAACAGATAAGTACAGAAGTAAATCACATGTATGTACTTCACTTTTCATACCTACGCTCGGCGGTCGCTCTAGGGTTGTCAACTATGGCTTATGCACAAAAAACTATCGCGGTAGTGGCACTCGTATGTAGTCGTTTGATTTATTGTTGTGAAATGCTTTGTGACAGACAGACGGACAACGGAGTCTTAGCAATAGGGTCCAGTTTTAACCCTTTGGGTACGAAACCCTAAAAATACCGTAGGTAACTTCAAAAATAATCGACCAGACGAATTAATATTAAAGTGGAGGGGGTGACTGGAGGGGCTAATCCAAACCCGCAGTACCTACCTATAGCCCGTAATAGCAAAAAACTTATCCTACAAAACAAAACAATAAACCTACCTACTAGGTATTACAATACAAAAAGTTTACAGAGCAGAAACATACAAAATTTTACGTTTGTCAATTTTCATTGTCGAAAATTCCTTATAACTTCTAAACGGATTACCCTAGTTACACAATTTCCATTACCATATACGTTTTAGACCTAAACCTATCAAAAGACACTAAAAACAACACAATATCTACACAAACAAAAAAACATGTTTTCAACTTACGTAAGGTGGCGTGAATTTACCTTACAAAAATATAGTTAAGTACTTCGTTTATACTGATTCAAAATAGGAAACTATTATTTAAATCGATCTTAGATATATTCTTCGGGGGCCGGGGCGGGGCGCTTACCTACCTAACTCTTCTGTGTAAGTTTAAAACGAACCATTGAAATACAAGTAGATACCTACTTACCTCTCTGAAGCCACTGGTAGCTTGGAAAAGGACAGTTCACCGTTTAAAGTGGAATTTAAGCAACCGTCCACTGAACAGTTATAATAACTTATTTTTTGTTGCTCCATTATACCTAATTATCGCACAAAAAAGTCCACGGACGCGAGGTCGCGTGTCAAGCGGACGGCACTCGCGCTCGCACTTGTCCCAACTACTCCGAGATATCGTGTCCGTGAGCGGTGTCTATGTGTGCGTTGCTCGAGCGCACTTTGTATGTAGATTGCTTTCTGTACCTATCTGTTCTGTGTCAGCAGTGATCTTTTGTGCCCGTGCGGCCTTATTACCTACTGAATCTTTATCTTAATCGAAGTTAAATAAACTAATAGCTATGAGCTATGATAATTAGCTGTAATGTATTGGGAGTAAGTACAGTTGGTTAGGTTAACCCGGGGTACTCCGAATGCAGTTGGTTAGGGTAAAGTAATTTGTTTTTGAACATCCAGAATCCGATTAAGTAGGCTTGGTTAGGTTAAGTTATTTTTCGACCACCCAGTACCGAAAATTTTAAATGCAAAATATTAGATACGCTTACCATTCTTTATTAGGTACCTATTCAACTTTAGAAGAACTACATCATTCAGCAATAATTTTGTCTTTTAAACTTCACCGGGACTTTTTACGTTGCCTATCAACATGGTATTATCAACACTCGACAACGTTTTATATCGATGGCGATAAAAACTTTAGTAAAATCGCACCACTTTGAATAGTACTTTTTAGATATGATGCTAATGAGTGTAGACCGTGAGTGCTTCATGTTATATTAAAAGTGATAAGATTAGATAGCTCGAATGGTGTAATCTGAACTTTATTTATTAAAAGCTCCGTTTACAACAACAGCTGTTTTAAAAACAAGTTGTGATATGAGTTTAACGTATGGTTTGTGGGTCTATTCCGACTAGTTCCATTGTTAGTTCCATTGATGTAACTAGATGGACTTTTTTTCCTAGTAGTTACATTCAACGAAGATGGATTCCGTAATGGAACTACATGGACTTTTTTTTCCGAGTAGTTACATTAATAATACTCATAATAAATATTATTAGATCAAATGATCATTATTTAACTGCGTTTTTTTTAATTTCCCGCCATAAGGCACTCAACTCGCTTTAAAAATGCATTTTTTAAATATATGCAAAGGTATTGAAAATAAGTACCTTCTATAAGTTTGCATTCGTTTTATATAAATTTATTATAAGTATTATTAATGTAACTACTCGGAAAAAAAAGTCCATGTAGTTCCATTACGGAATCCATCTTCGTTGAATGTAACTACTAGGAAAAAAAAGTCCATCTAGTTACATCAATGGAACTAACAATATAACTAGTCGGAATAGACCGGTTTGTGTATCTAAATATCTATGTAGCCGTGTGTCTGTCTGTGGCGTTATAGCTCCTTAATAGATGGATCGATTTGAATGCGGTATAATTTAAAAGAAAGCTAGTTCAATTGACATGGTCCTAACTAGGTTTCATGAAAATCGGTTGAACCGTAAAGTTGAAGATATCAGCTCTCAAAGAAGGGGTCACCATTATCTCATTCATTATCATTATTATTTCGACGCGCTGGCCTAGTTGGTAGTGACCCTGCCTACGAAGCTCGCGGTCCTGGGTTCAAATCCCGGTAAGGGCAGATATTTGTGTGATGAGCGCGAATATTTGTTCCTGAGTCATGGATGTTTACTATGTATTTACACATACATACCTTCACGCCTGTAATCCCGGAGTGGGGTAGGCAGAGCTACAGAATTACAACTTCAATAAGTTGTTGACAATTCAGTAACCACAATTTGCATAAATAGGCTAAGATCTTTACCAGCGTATTAGTGACAGGTTGCAAGCCCATCGCCTAACAGTACTCTAAGCCTATATTCCCTTAGTCGCCTCTTACGACTTCCACGGGAAGACATGGAGTGGCACTATTGTAACCCGGCAACCACACGGACGGGGACGGGACGGGACGGGGACGGACGGACGGGGGGGTTTACTATGTATTTAAGTATATATTTCTCTATATAAGTATTTATATCGTTGTCTAGTACCCATAGTACAAGCCTAGAGCTTAGTTTGGGACTAGGTCAATTGGTGTGACATTGTCCCATGATATTTATTTATTTATTTATTTATTATCATTACGAGTATTCAGATTGAACTATTCCGATAAACACCAGCTTTCTTTAAAACACAGCGTCCAATTTAGTTCATACGTTTCAGAGCTAAGATGCAACAGACACATACACGAACATACATTAACACAGACAGATAATGTTAAAATTATGCACGGCTATAATACAGTCACGGTAAGAAAAGGTTCGTCACTTTACGACTCTATTTCAATACTGTTAAGGTCCAAAAGTGACGAACCTTCGCATATCGACTGTACCTACCACGTCGATTTTATTGTCATGTTAAATAAACGTAATTATTTAAAGAGTTCAAAGCAACAGACCACTTTAACTTGCTTTACTGTGTATATTTATGACGTTTAAAGCAAATAAGCATCATCCCAAAAACAATCCAAAGCAGTTTTAATTCTCTATTAGTAATAAGGTTGATATTACTACAGGAGTTATATCTGACTTACTACGTATTAGCTTAGGAGGGCTGTATACCAGGCGTTTAAAATACGGTAGCGATACAATTCATTCTTTTCAGTATTTACAACCCGGTCGGAACTCAGCGAGCTGGAACTTTGTTGATTTTCCGGGCTCTGGCAAAACTGGTTGCAGTTTAAATTCTACACCCGACGTATGGAACGTGCATACCAAAGTAGCACTTGCAAGAACTACACTTGAGTACAAAAAAATGTAACAAGTAGATTATTTTAAAAGGTAGAATGGAAAAATGTACACACATGTATTACTGGTATCACAAGTCCGAAAGAGATTGCCCCCTGTTTCGTTTTTCCGAAATTAATGAGTAAATATATTTTTTTACAGTTATGAAAATTCGGACAAACGAAACAGAAAACTTTTTCGGACTTAAGGAATAATGAATAAAAATCACCATCAACCTCATCTATTAAATTAAAAAAAAATAAGCCAGCCTTATGCAACCATGTTTTTTTATATATACGGACGCACTCAGACTCAGATTTTTTTCTAGATTAAATCGTTCCCTAGTAACGATTCTTTATAGACAAGTTTGAAAAAGGAACGAGTTAATTGTCTCTAAAATGTGTGCCTGTCGAAATTAAAAATCGAATAGTTTAGGTTTAGGAATTGGATGGAAGCATTTGATTTGTGATCCCAATACATGAAATGTTAAACACATTATTGCTTCTTTAGTTTCGAGCTGGCGAGTTAAAATAGATAAAATAATTGATTTTATTATTTTGGTTTACAAATTTGTATCTTGCTTATAAAAAGTATGCATGTTGAGTATATTTTATTACATGCCCATACTAAAGAAGACGCATGTTATGTTTTCCCTGGTTCTTAATAGAATCGTGAACCGGCGCATACATCGCTTAAGTACAACATAGTGGACAAGTAAACCATAAAATTTAGCTCCGGGTGATAACGTTACTCACCCGTTAAATCAAGTTCGATTTCCACGATTTTATTGTAGTTGCTATATATAAAATATAATTGTGTCCGTTTCCGTTTATTACCGCTTCTTTTAATTATTTCTTATTAAGGAAAACGTAAAAAATTAGTTATTCATAAAGGTTTATTGATATTAAAATTTAAAATAATAAAATATAAAACTAAACTTATTTAAATTAAAATAAAAACTAAGCTACTCAAATATTAAATATATTAATAATATCACCGCTATAAAAAGAACACCCCCTCTACCAGGTCCGCTCGCGGCATGGTCCCTATGACACTGGCTGCATTACCTCTCTGGATAGATAGACCAATCCTTTGGGAGAGGTAGGCACCAACTTTCGGATCTCCGGAGGTGTCTATGTTATTCATTATATCTACAATATATTCAAAAATTGTAAATAGTTTTAAGGAGAGAGAAACGTTATCGCATTTCGAATGAAAATGTTTAGTTTCAAAGTCACAGCTTCACAGTCCAGTCCAGTCCAGTACTCCTAAAGTCTACCTACCTTCAAGTTTACCTTGAACGTTGTTATTTTCCAACTGTTTGTGACTATTTAATACATTCAAGAAGAAACTCACCGCAACTTACAACTCTAATGAGTTTAAATGTAAAGTCAATAAATAGGGTTTCGTACAGACGTAAATTTTGCTTACGATAAAATTAGAAAGCCAAGAACTTTGATGCTTGCATAACAATATTATAGCCAAACAACTCACTTTAACTTAAATTGAGTCTGTAGAGATCTGGAAGTTGATTTCGACGGATGATATAGGTTATTATAATTAAAAGTTATTCAATTGGCAGAGTGCCTTGATCATTACGTTATTTTACCTTTCTGTTATTTATGGAAAAGACGATTTTATTTAACAAGCATTTAAACTCGTGCATTAGTGTTTCTATAGCTTAAACCAGTTTTTTGACGAAGTCCAAAAGTAGTTAATGTTTACGAAATTTACAATTTAGTTAATACAGCAAATATTAACGTTTTTATTTGTATAAAACTAAATGGTTGTAAGCAACCATAGTATTAAATACCTAGTTTTAGCCCTCTCATGTTGCTATGCCCTTGCAGGACATCACATGTATACCTGATTATTTATATACCCTTCACCTGTAAACTGTGGCATGCAATAAACTATTTATATTTCTATCTTTATGATATCATAACAAAGTCGTTTTTGGCGTCTGTCTGTCTTTCAGGACGGTTTTTTATGCGGTTTTCACCATAGGACATTTGATTATTTTTCACGGAAGGTTTTTATGTATAATTAATCCTGGTTTATGTAAGGGTGTTACAGAAAACTCACGAAAACGCAAGCGAAGCAAGGGCTTGTCGCTAGTTACTTATTATATCAAGGCGAAGCCAAGCACACGCTCTGCCAACTGTATAATAATACCTTGTACTCAATTAACATTAGAAAAATCAATTTATAAGTTCTTAGTATAATGATGGGCAACGTTGCCGGTAAACGGCGAGTTGGTCGGAGAAAGAAGTCGCGGCACCGCAACATCCGAGAGTGGACTGGAATAGCGAGCGCATCTGAACTGTTTCGACTCGCTAAGGACAGACAACAATTCCAGAAGTTAGTAGCCAACCTTCATTAGTTGGAGAGGCACTTGAAGAAGAAGAAGTATTTATTTATTCATGCTCAAGAGACTGTAATTTATGTTGTACTTTTACCCTTTTGCATTAATTAGCATCTCGTTTTACAAACAAACCTTTTTTGAACCATTTCAATGAACGCATTCGCTAGAAAAATGGCATTAGTCATTATTCTAAATCGCAAAGGGTTGACTCTCCTACAGCTGTCATATTCATAAGTGCCATTTTTACGTAATAGGGCAGTATAAATAACCTCACCTGAATCCAGCAGTTTCCCCTTGAGCTCGACGTCACTCTCGGCTGAAGTGGCTCCATAGTTCTTGTACGTCTTCCCGGCTGGCTCCTCGAACTTCGTCACCTTGAAACGTTCCGACATCTTCACACTACACTGCACACACTAACACTGATATGTAACGATATGTAAACACTATTAACGAGACACTGAGTGTACACTTGTGTCTGGCTGCGTTTATTGTTCATCCATTTTCCTGAAAAAGAAATAGTTTGGTATGAATAATGTGGACTTTTTATAGAGAATTACTCTAGTTTGTAGGGACATATTATAATACAAGCCTTGGCTTGCTAAAACTGGAAATTTTGTTACCTAAGGTATAAGGTTATAAATCAAATTCATTCGCCATCTTGAAAAAAAGGTACTTTTTAAATATTGCATCATCATGACAAAAGCATCTACATAAAAGTTTAAGCTAAGTTTAAACTAGACAAAAAATTTAACATGATTATTAAATATTTTCCAAAACCGTTAATTTTTCTTTTGGACATGCTTGCTTCCTTTGGTAATAAAATAAACTAGGTTGTATAGCAGTTATGATATTTTACGATTCACCGTAATTTAAAACGATTGTACAATTTTATTGAACGAGACCTGGCTACGAATTGTTTTTTTTTAATTAAGCATTTTCTTTGCCTTAATCACAGAGTTTTCAATCTCATTATGTTTTTACTGAAAATAATGCTTAAACAACATTTATTTTTTCAGCACTCAGGAGTTTTAATTGTTTTATAAAACAGCAAAGTTTGCGCACCAAGTCTTGTGTAAATAAAACAATGTTTGTCATCCCTTTAATTATGGCCGTATGTGTACACTAAAAATATTTAAATTTTGTTTGACGTCGCCCTATTTATCCAGGATGCGTTGAAATTTCAGGTTTCAATTTAAAATTTTCAATAAAGCTGTTAAATATAAAAAATCTTTAAATGTCAAAGAAAAGTACCACTGGACTTGCGACATTGAGCATTGTTCAAAATTATTACAACGAATCTCTGTCAATTATAACTTATAACTGAGAACTAAGGTGATTTATTCATAGATAGGAAGATACACACTAGCGTCGCACCCTTGCTTTGCTCCGGTTTAGACAAATCAATTTTAAAACTTGTGTAAGAGCACGTCGGATCATGCTCAGTATTGCTCAGTGTAGGGTTCCGAAGTCGTTACTACAAACAAAAAAGTTTACCAGCAAAATGGCGTATCTTCGTGGCACTTACGTCCTTTTATTTTTAAGCGCAGTTTTTCGGCAATAACTCAAAAATGTTAAATCCGATCATGTTGAAAATACGAAATACTATTTATAGGAAGGGGGGACAATTTATGCAAATTTTGGAGTGACTATATCCGAAAATATTCACTTAATCAAAAATACTGCTTAAGAAGCATATAAGTGTTTTTAAAAGAACTGTTGGAATTGGTGCCACGCTATGATTTATACTGATATGTTTTTTCATCTTCTGTTACCTGTAAAAAAGCCCCTTTAAAAAAATACGTCATTTTCCTACCAAATTAAGTAGCGGCTTCTACAAGACACATAATCTAAATTTTATTAATGTACCTCTTTTAGTTTTAGAGTAAAATGCCCGTGACATACGGACGGTCTGACAGACATGACGTACCTATAAGGGTTCCGTTTTTGCCATTTTGGCTACGGATCCCTAAAAATTGCCTTGCTAGCCTAGCATGTAATGTGTATGTATGTCTCTTAATAATATTAACCGCCTGTTTCACAATAGAAGAGTAAAGCATATTTGATAGAATTTAGACCTTTCTCTTTCTTATACTTGAAAATAAAGGAGAGAGCCCGCTTTAAAAGGCAGATAAATTGATGATGATGATGATGATTGGTCCGACCGATCTCGGTCACGGCGACCGTTCTAAAGGAGACCCTGTTGTCGCTAGTGAGCCCGCATGTGGCTTATGTAGCTAATTTTCTTCATGAAAGTTCTCGCGCATTGTGGGCATTTGAGCTCACCATTGACAGTATTGTAGGAAAAGGCCGCAGGTGGACGGGCCTTCAGTTCGTCGCGCTTGGCGTCAAGCTCAGAGCGCCGTTGTTCTTCAAAATCGCGGATCTTGGTTTGCACCAGAGTCCGCCACTCGGGTCGTGTAGCGGCCTGCTTTTCCCAGAGAGACGGCACGATGCTGCATCTTTTCATGTGCCGTTTAAGCGCATCTTTGTACCTAAGAAGTTGTCCGCCATGCTTTCGCTTGCCCTCCCTAAAAGTTCTGAATAAAAGATGCGCTTCGCCACTCTCTGCTCCGGCATCCTGGACACATGACCACACCACCGAAGTTGACGCCGCATAATATATGCCTCAATGCCACCAACATTGGCTCTGCGCAGCACTTCAGTGTTCCGCACACGAGCAGATAAATTATTTACTTGTCGATTGTGAAACAGGCCCTAAGTATCGTATATAGTATAAAGATTAACTACCTTGATACTTAGTACCCACCACGAAGTTCCTAGCATCGGGTACTAACTAAGTATCGGATGACGTAAACATCTTAGCGAGTTTAAATTAACTTCGTCACATGTTGTTAAAACAGTTGGGAACCTTTAAGTGGTTTTAAGTTTGCAAGCAGGATTAAACAGGAAATTTATTACAAAATGATTCATAAAGAATTATCATGAATCTCGTTACGTGGGTATAATCGAAATTAGAAGTAGCTGTAAATTTTAGTACCTTGTCGTAGCTATTGGCATTCTAAATTCAATCCACTTTCATTTTAATGTTTTACTGCGACAATTATGTTAGGTTTGATTTATAAAGATCTTTACAAAGTAACAGTTTCTTAATAAATACGTTATGACTTGCGAAAATTATGAACTAATCACATTACGACTAATAGTTATTTATGTAACTGGTACATAATGAAGCTTATTAAGGAACGAGTACCTCGACAATGCTATAATAATCATTTTAGAACTGTTATTACTATGGCAATGCTCCTTATAGAATGGTTTTCACGATTCGGGTACGCTATAGGTGGTATTCCGATACCATTAATAATATCAATATTAGCGTTTTATAGTAAACGAGTAGAAAAAAATAATTATACGTCAAACAAAATAGAGCCCATAATTTGACCTCATCCTACTGTATTCGGATAGACCCTCTCAGATACTTTTCGACTCGACCCGGCAGGATATTTTGTGCCACTACCAAAAAAGGTTTATATTCAAGGGGGGAATCTTCACCAGATACCAGTCTTCATTAAGGGAAGAAACCAGGTTAAGCGGCATCAGGCACAATAGCCAAACATCGGTCGGTTGGTGCATTTTGATCAGTTCTGGGATCATCAAATGTAAGCGTCACTGTTATTTGGGATTAATTAATCAAAGGTATAGATTTTAAGAATTGTCTTTCATATGGACAGACTATTTTGAGGGGGACATCTTCAACAGATACCATACTTCATAGGGGAAGAAGCCATGTTGAGTGGGATTAGTCACAATAGCCACCGCAGTGGTCTATTGGTGCATTTTGGACAGCTCTGTGATCCTCAAATGCCCGGTGTCCCCTACTATTTGGAATTCCTTAAGGAGATATACCTATATACCACTTGCAGTTGAGACCATGGGTCCTTGGTCAGCCGATATGAAAAGCTTTATGAAGGCTCTGTCATCCCGGCTCACAGACATCTCCGGAGATCCTAGAGCTGGTGCTTACCTCTCCCAAAGGATTGGGGTAGCTATCTAGAGAGGTAATGCAGCCAGTATCATAGGGGCCATGCCACGAGCGGACCTGCTAGGGGGGTGTTGTTTTTATAGTGGTGATTATTATTTACGTCTTTAATATTTGAATAGTTTAGTTTTAAATTTTAATTGTTAATGTAATGTAATTATACTATTAAATATATGTACAATTCCTATTGGCATATTAGGTTTATACTTAGCATTTCATATGGACAGGCTATTGCCCTAACAGCTCCATTACGCACAGTACAGCCCTGCTAATCAATTGCCGATTGCGGCCGTGGCATCCAATCGCTGGTTTGTGCACATCAATACATATCAATTGGGAGTTATTGGTATTGCCCACGCGCATTCCAGATCGGGTCGGTGTCTGCCGGTCGCTACCCGATACGGATATTATATATAAATTCCAAGCCAATATGCCAATTAATGATTTGTCAATGCCTAATAGTCCTGGCGCTCGCGTCATATAAACCTACTTTTGTTTTTGTTTTTGTATGTCGTCGGTGCGACATTTGGGCAATTTGAGAAGAATATTAAATTTTATATCTGACATTTGTTTTGTTTTTAGAAAATAAGATAAAGAAAACGTCACAGTCAATTTTAAGTTTTCATACAAAATACAAAACTGCTGTAATTTCCAGTTTGTTTTATTGAAATATAGTCGTAAGTATTAATCATGGATTTTTAAAGGGATTAGTATGTCTTTACACATCATTTTTTTATTTAAATTATAAATAATTATTTTTAATTGTATTGGAAATAAGCGTACCTACCGGCAACACGGAAAAGAGTCAAACCTATATTGCTGATCAGTCTTAAAGTCTTTATTTTCATTTTTAATACGCATAATAATAAATAATCATAACATACATATTTATATTTTCAGCTTTTAAAAATCTAAGTACGCGTATAAAGTACGTACGTACATACTAGCCTGAGACGTCACAAATGTTTATGTTCGCTCCTCCCATAGGTACTACTTGAAAAATCTATTCTATATTATTATTATTATTATATACTAATAATATAAATATATATAATAATACATACATACATAGATTAAATCACGCCTGTTTCACAGAGGGGTAGGCAGAGACCTCTTATTTCGACTTGCTACGGTCTTAATAAAATCTTGATATATTTTGAGTATTCAAGGAAGTAAATTCGTGGTTAGTTATCATCCCTATTGAGCATATATGTATGCCGAGATCACGTTTCACACTGTCGAGCAAAATTAAATTTGTAAAGAATTACGGCACAGCGTAACCACATTAATTTAAAATAATGACGTTACGAGCAGGGATACGTATAATATTGTAACTCGATGAAATGTTAAAAAATGATGAAAAGAAGATGTAAGAGTAAGACCAGAGTATGTACGCGTAGTTTTAGTTACATTTTAAGACAGTAAATGGGTGGATCAACTTTTTGTTGTTGTTATTCTGTCCCGTAAGCCAGGAGACAACAGTGATAGAGTTTCTTAGAAAAAATGTTATAATATGTACTTCCAGTACACTCAGGAGAAAGGCCATAAAAGAATGGGTGTGTAATTGCCAATAAAACAGTTTTTTAGTGGACTTATATCCTTCGAAATCATAGTTTTAAAGAGTGACCCAGGAGACGTCACCATGGCAACGAGCTACAAAGAAAAGTTGATTGACCCAAATAATTAATACGTACAATCGTTTAAAAGAGATGTATCCAATTTCGAAGTTTATTATAGTGCAGTAAGCTGACAAAGTCGATACATATATCACGAACGTCAATTTGTGACCCATTTCAACAAAAATATGCTTGAAGTCGTTAATGTCATTAGAAATGAGAATCTCATTTTTTCACATAACTTTTCTTTTCATAATCATTTATTTTTCATAAAATTGGATAATCAAAATCTATATCATTGCTGTAACCGTAAAACTTTCAGAAGTTTTTAAATATTTAACGCATAGATAAGGCTAGGTTAGTTAGGTTTGACAAATAAAAATCCTGAAAAAGTAACAGTTACTAAAAAAATACGTTATGAATTCCGATGATTACGACTCAAAACATTTTATGAGTAATAATAATTATGAGTGTCAATATGGAGCTATCTTAATCAATTATCCATTCCTCAAAAGCGAAGTTTATAAAACTTTTGAGAGAAAAGGGTGAGTCTCTATACTCCGTCTCCCTTCTGCTCTACACTAATAATCTTCTTTACATAGAATAAAACAAACTCGCTTTCCGCGTCTGCCTGTCTGTATATCCTAGCTTACTCACCACGCAACGGATTTTGATGCAGTTTTCACCATCAGTGAGATAAATTCTCACGGAAGGATTTTATCTATACCATATACAAATATTAAAATAAACGGTCAAGAACGAGACGGACTCGCGCACAGAGGGTTCCTCCGGGTGTTACATAAACTGAAGTGAAACGAGGGCGGGTGGCTAGTATATTCATTTATTACTCTTTTGTGACCGACTGACTAACAACGCACAGATGTAACCGCTGAACTTGAAATTTCTGGGGTACTTTTGGGGTGAAAGACAAAATTTTTGGAAATGTACCCTTGACGGGAAATTAGCGGGTATAAGAGCGGGAAAATAATTCTACATCAAATTCTGTGATATCACGGCAAAGCGATAACCGACTTCTATGCGGGTAATGTCGCGGGCAGAAGCTAGTGCTGCATAAACAATTCTAAATTGAGCTGCAATGGCCGCAATATGAAATAATTTCTTCACTGCAGCCAGTTATTTAGTTTTTTCTAGTAAACCTATTTATCGTGCTAGCGACTAGCTTTACTGCATTTTCAACTAATAAACAGTGCCACGTCCTAGATCTATTCGTGTCTAACCAATCGATTTATATGTCGCTTTGTTTTGTCCCTTTCGTTACATTATTTACTCGGCAGTGAAAGAACAAGACAAAACATAGGTCTATTTTGTCTACCACCATTATTTTTAATCATAACAATTTAAGGTCATAATTATCGCAAGTCATACTATTCTTTATTCAGATAATGTTACTTCTTCAGGATTTTAAAAAATGAAACCTATCCTGACCTACCTTATCTACAAGTTAGATAGGTATTTAAGAAATTCTAAATATTTTACGGTTCCAGCGATATAAAAATTACGACGCTCAATAAATTATGTAAACACAGAATTATGCACAAAAAAGGGAAACGACGGGCTTCCACAAAACATTATATTACAAATCGATCACTTTTATATAATACATACACATAGATACCGTCACGCCTTCATCCCATTGGGGAGGCAGAGCTACAGAATTACCAACAACTCTAACATTTTGTTGTTAATTCTATAACCACATTTTGCACAAACAGGCTAAGAGGTTTACGATGTGTACATTAGTGACAGGTTTCAAGCCCATCGCCTAACAATACTACAATTCTTTAATCCCTTAGTCGCCTCTTACTACTTCCACGGGAAGACATGAAGTGGCATTATTCTAACCCGGCAACCACACAGCACTTATACCTAATACCACTTAGAAAATCTAATATGTAATAGGCCCTGTAGATCCCACGAGGTTTTTATACGATTTAGGTTTAATAATTAACATTCAAGTGAACTCTTAAAAGGTCATAATGACGTCCATTGTTATTGAAAGGAGTTTGTAAGTACGCGAATACATATCGGGTATTTTTAGATTGGTATGACGTACTTACTGTCGATGGTTACTGAATTACTTTGGGCGGTTACTCACGGCGGAAACGATTTGAACTTTATGCAGTTATTTTATTTTGATCGTTGTTTACTTTAGCCTATTAATAGATTTTTAATAGTTTGTATGAAACATAATAAAAGTTTGGAATATTCGAGATAAGGCTTTATCAAAATCATTATAGCTAAATGAAGATTTCTAGTACACCAAGTCCTATCAGCAATGATCCCGAATTTTGGATTTCATCGCAATTTTTAATATTAGATAAGGGGGATAACTTTCAAAATTTACTTTAGGTACTAGTTTTAATGGGATAAAAGCTCGGAAAATGCATGAATTTTTTAAATCTTCTCAACGAAATTTTTTTTTTTTTTTTATGTCATAGAGAAGACAAACGAGCACACAGGCCACCTGATGGTAAGTGGAAACTGTGATCCATAGACATTCGCATTCACAAGACTGCAATGCAATCCTAAGACTGCAAATGCGTTGCCAACGCTGAGGACTAAGATGGAATGCCTCTATGCTAGTCATTTCACCGGCTGTCTTATCCCCAAACCGGAACACAACAATGCGAACATTGCTGTTTGGCGGTAGGTTAATGGATAAGATGGTGGTAGCGATCCGGACGGACCCTGCACAAGGTCCTACCACCCGCAAAAAAAACCGAGTACGTGCGGTAATTGAAACTCATGGTAAGAGCACTGATAAAAAATATAAGCGAGGTTTAGACTAGCAATATGAATTGCAGAAGGTGACTGTTGTCTTAATATAACTTTAAAGTTACAAAAAGACAGCATAATTGTGCTTCTTGCTCTTGAACTAAAGTAAAAGTAAGACAGCAATCAACATACATAAATACATACCTTCACGCCTGTAATCCAAGCGTGGGGTAGGCAGACCTACAGCATTACCTACCTATGTATGTACACCTTTTTAAACAGTTCATTATTCTGTAACCACATTTTGCACAAATAGGCTAAGATATTTAACAGCAATCAAGTTCTGCAATTTTTATCGTGTCTATTTCGCCCTTAACAGTCCTTTTTTTATGCCGTAGAAAAGGCAAACGAATACACAGGCCACCTCATGGTATGTGGAAACTGTGACCCATAGACATTCGCATTCACAAGACTGCGCTGCCAACCCTGACGACTACGATGGGATGCCTCAATGCTAGTCTTTTCACCGGCTGACTTTGTCCAAACCGGAACACAACAATGCGAGCACTGCTGTTTGGCGGTAGGTTAAAGGATAAGATGGTGGGAGCGTTCCGGAAGGACCCTGCACAAGGTCCTACCGCCCGCGAACGCGCGTTTGAAAAGTAGTGTTAATTGCAGTTTAAGTAGTTACGCGCCCTAATAACTTGCTTAAAACTAGGCCCCGTAGGACGAAACGATTAAGCTGCTGAGGCAGCAATTTAATAATGAAGTTTGTACGTCGACTTATGAAGTTGGACGTTCTATCGTACGGTCGGCAACACACGCTGTTAATGTCACGTCGCTACGACAGGCGCTGCTAACGTCGAAACTTCTTGGATATTTTGTAATTGAGCATTTCTATTTTTCAAACGTTATGTCCCTCAATCGTTGGTGACTTGGCTCTTGAGTAATTTTTCATTACGTTTATTAAACTAACCTAACCTAACCTACTTATAGCAATTAAATTATACATTTGAATAAATTAAAATTCAGCCAAATTATTTTTTGGAAAAATTAAAAGGAATTTGAAGCCCCTGTGCGGTGGGACGGTGACACAGTGACGTTATAGTTATAACCATTTGTATGCAACTTCTTACGACTTGAGTCATTACGTAACTGTGACACAGTTCTATGGTTGGTCAGGGGTCCAATGCAATGGGCTGATAGTACGTACGATGCTTGATGATCGCTTTAAGCCCTTACCAATGACAATTTCATACATTGACATAAGGGCTTAATTTATGGTCTTAACATTAAAGATCTATGAAATACAATAATTGTCCAAATTGCTTGTAATGTTTTTTTTTCAAATACTAATTGACAATACACAGATAAAAAGACCGACTTATAGACGTTAATTAGTAAATTTAAAAGGTGTTCATTGTTTTTAATTTATTTCAAGTAGAACCTACTTACTAACGCTTGACTAATTCATCGTTGCTGAATATACAGTATATAGATATTATGTACCCACTTCTTCAACTTAAAACTGGATAAATCTCTTTGCAGTCGACTGTACTCGTAATATCATATCATGTTGTAATTTATTATGTTCTACAAACGATACTACAAATACCGCTTTGCCAAAGCACTATTTACTAATAGTCTAAGATCCGAACCTAAATCGACCTTCACCGAGCTGATAATAGAACGAAACATATTTTATCATGAATTTAGTATATTAGAAAACATATTAAAAGTGGGTTCGCTAAAAAAATCCTGGGCAGACTATTTTTAATTATTTTTCAAAAAATGATTTTTAATTAAATGTTGCAACATCAGGATAATAAAAAAAAATTGTCGTGACTGAAAGTATAAAACATATAGAATGTGCAGCCGTTGGGTTGTCCACTATTTACCTGGGCGAACTACTGGGTTGTCAGGTATAAACAGGTATATCGATGCCAGTTACTTTCACTGGATTGGATAATTAAAAAAAAATTATATCATCATAAGCGCTGTTTTATTGCGAACACGTTGATATAGGGTTGTCTGCGAAAATTCCGGTCCTATTAGGGGTTTGCGAATTTTAAAGATTTGAGGAGGAATCTAATGAATCAGACGAATTCGAGAGTCAAAATGATACTTCTGATGAATCAGATATTGAATAGAAAATATTTATTAGAATATATTTTTCATTAATGTTATTTTTGTATTTATACTGTTTTGTAATAAAATGTTAAAGCGTAATATAAGATGTCTAGTCTATCTTTTTTGTTATTTTTTAATTTGAATTTTCGGCTGTCCACTGTTTCTATTTCCAGAAAGAGCAAAAATACTTCAAAGTAAGTAATTGATATTTTTATTGTCTATTATAGATTATAGATATATTATTATGGTTATAACTCAATATATTGATATTATATTGTTTTATATTAAATATATTTAATTATTATGTAATTAATTAATTATTTTTTTTGCAACTGAAATATCAGTTGCTCCAAAATAACACGCACTGTTTACTATATGAAGGGTAGTAGAGGTACTTCTACCCTCCATAGTTTACACACCGAGCATGCGCACTTTCTACTATTCAAGGTCCCATCACAAGCGAGTGCGATGTTGGGTCCTTTATTATTACACAGTATACTTACCTCGGATCTCTCTGTCATACATTTCCACGCGCGTTGAAATTAAAATCTTTAAAATTCGCAAACCCCTAATAGGACCGGAATTTTCGCAGACAACCCTATATCAACGTGTTCGCAATAAAACAGCGCTTATGATGATATAATTTTTTTTTAATTATCCAATCCAGTGAAAGTAACTGGCATCGATATACCTGTTTATACCTGACAACCCAGTAGTTCGCCCAGGTAAATAGTGGACAATCCAACGGCTGCACATTCTATATGTTTTATACTTTCAGTCAGGACAATTTTTTTTTATTATCCTGATGTTGCAACATTTAATTAAAAAACATTTTTTGAAAAATAATTAAAAATAGTCTGCCCAGGATTTTTTTAGCGAACCCACTTTTAATATGTTTTCTAATATACTAAATTCATGATAAAATATGTTTCGTTCTATTATCAGCTCGGTGAAGGTCGATTTAGGTTCGGATCATCCACTATAACGATAAACATAATATAGCTATTTTTATTTGCAATAATATGGAGCCGTGCCCGTCGTTTAGCGGTTAAAAGCAATATAAAAGGAAGAATTTTTATCAAAACACTCGACTCAACTCCAAAAGTTAAATTTATTTTAAGAAAATATAATTTTTGAATAAGAGTTTCAGTAATTATACAAATACGAACGTATTTTAGCAACCAAGTCCAAAAGCCCAAACGGAATTGTTTCAGCTTCAATTCTAACTCCAAAAGGCGGTTGCCGTTAGCATAAATTCTGAAGTGAAATTACACTTCCAGATTTGCAAGAACGGGAACCTTCCTGTAATAGGGAATAAGATAATCAAGCCCAAAGTTGCGGAGTTCCTGAGGGAGCCTTACCTTAGGACGTTAACACTTACAAACAATACCTATTCTTTATACAATGGGTAGATGGAAAATTCGAGTTACAGGAGTAGGTAGGTACTATAATTTTGTAGTTTTTATTAGATTTTTAGAAGTCCTAGTAATTACTAAGGTTTGGAGTTTTCGTAGCAAAGTAAGACTAAAGACAGTTATGACGTCGAGAAATTAATATTAAAACTCATAATTATCATAGTCAGATTCATCATTTATGTCATTGGCTCTCCTTTATTATATAATTGATAAGGAAAATAACGATTAAGAACATTGTCCTACTACTGCAAGTGCAGATAAACATACACACAGAACCTGTTCTTTTGAAATTAGGGTGTAAGTAAGTTGCTTTATTATTAAGGGTTAGCTATCAAGTTTTGGAATCACATTTTTAGTCAAGGGGGGCAAAGGTGTACCTCAAGGTAGCATTCTTTGCCAGTATCATTATAACCTTAATAACTCTGTTGTATTATTTATATTCTGGACTGGTATAGAATGGGTGGTAATATTTACGTCGAGTTCTGGGACACCTTGTATAGTGACAGTTAATGGCGGTTGCCCGTTGGGGAGGTAAGGTTCTAGTGGCGACGAGAGCTTCAACTGACTGAGATGTTTGCTGGTATCATAAGCGACCAACGTAGAGATCCTTAGGGAATGTTTATGTCCAGCAGTGGAATGGACATCATTTGGGTCATAAAGTGAGATGAAAACATTTTCATTCAGTTACTTGTTTACCAATATGTTCAAATATTGGTAAACAAGTAACTCAAAAATATATGGCTTTTGTCATGTTATCGTATTAACAATCTTACAATAGTTCTGAAATACTTGACAATATTGCCGGCAAATAACAATACGGTAACATGACAAATGCAATATTGTTTTACCGAGTAGAATATATATAGTCTATGGTCATTTATTCATAAGCGCAAGATACAGATATTAGTGTTCGCTGTTACATATTTTGCGTTATTATTTATTTTGGGGTTGACAACATGACACAAGCTTTTGGTAATATTTTACTAAATAAACATTTGGAGGTGGGAGGACCTTGTGCAGGGTCCGTCCGGGTTGGTACCACCATCTTATCCATTAACCTACCGCCAAGCAGCAGTGTTCACATTGTTGTGTTCCGGTTTGGGGATAAGACAGCCGGTGAAATGACTAGCATAGAGGCATTCCATCTTCGGCCTCAGGGTTGGCAACGCATTTGCAGTCTTAGGATTGCGGTCTTATGAATGCGAATGTCTATGGGTCACAGTTTCCACTTACCATCAGGTGGCCTGTGTGCTCGTTTGCCTTCCTATGATGTATGAGCGCCAAATTTTGGTTGTCCCTTAGCCGAAAGGATCGTGGATGCTTACAAAGTTTTATTGTAACATAGGCATGCCGCTGCTATGACAGGCTATATTTAGGAAAAATACTAGTTATTGTTGAGTTTTTTGCGGCGGCGGTGTTTCTTCTCCGCAGTAGTCTCCTGTTAGGAACCGCTGGTGGATTCTTACTAAATAAACATCTTTTATTTACACTTCCCGGTGGGAGAACAGAAACAATCTAATCACCAGGCGAATACTGTACGGTTTTAGTGGATGCAAATAATTCATAAACCTTCACTGGTTTTTACATTAAAACATTTCTCACTAACCATACATTTCTAAGATTGTGGATTTGATATTTATTTTTAGTTTACTTTAAACCTTTCCTTTGACATATTATCGTGTCAACGTAACGTAGCTCTTATTTACTTGACGTAATACCGGCCAAGTTTTAACGATATGATAACACGTCAAAGGCTATATGGTTTTGCTCAGTAAAAATAGAGGCACAGATATAATGTTTTTCTGGACAAAAAAATGTTGCCCGGAAAAAAATCAACGACTATTGGGTCAGCTAGTAAGTCAAACAAAAAACAAATTGAAATGTGGAAGAGAATGATAGGCGAGTCAATATTGTTGAACAAATATAGCAAGTTAAGTCAAGACTGACCACGCACCTTCAATGGACCCCGGGATAGCAAACAACACACCCGGGCGTCATTTACGTAACTCACGGTAGACATAAAACGATAAACTTGTTGCTCACTTTCCCTAAAGTACGATTTTTATCGACTATGCGTAGATGCATTAACGTTTTCATACATAATGGTGCCATCACACTCGTCGCGGAGATCAAAAATGTGAGCGTTAGTGATACTGTCTCGACTGGTTAAACCACTGGTGGTCGATTATTTAACCGGGTACCATTTTGTCGTTGTTAGGGACTCTACACTCTACAAGAATCGCGTTGACATTTTTTTAGCGCTGTCCCTTTCTTTTGCTCAGGAACATCGATTCTATTCTATCATACCCACGATACTTAGATATCAACCTTCGATTTCGATCGGCACTCGATTTTTTTATTTAGGCGTATTAGTTAGATAGATAAAGGGATGCCAAATATGATGTTAATAAATTATTGATATTATTGAATTGTGTGCGAAAATTATTAGTGAAGAGGAAGTGTCGATGTTTCAGTGGGTATCGACTCGACCTACATGCTCTATCAAGTCTTAATTGTCTATCTATTCTTGGTAATAAACATCTGTTGTTTATTACCAACGGAAATGTCAGGTAATGAATATAGGTACTTATTTTTAATATGAAAAATAATAAAAATCATACACAAGAAAATTAATTTAATATTATATGCAACGCCGATTTTTTTTCATTGCTACACGATGCGCGCCATCCATATTAGTTGCAACCTTTTTGCCTTTAAAGTTTTTTAAATGGTTCGCCTTAATTAAAAGTTTACCGTAGTGATAGTTGGCGTTTAAATAGCTACTTAAAATTGCGATTGTTCCTTAGGGCCGCATTAAAAACTCATGTTGGCTGAGTTACCCTGACGGGTATGTTGTCACCAAGATACATCAAAGTAAACGTCAAGTCGGTCATCTCGATTTTGTTTTGTGGACTTTAGTCGAGATTGGGGGGGTTATTATGACATAGCTATGCAGTTCATTTTACGGCGAGCGTAAAAGACAGAGCTATAGCAGTTATATAGCTCTGTCCTTTTCTCTCAGCGTAAAGTGAACTGCATAGTTAAATAACCCCTCAGTTTTTTAATAGGTGTCTCAATCGCGCTTTTGTTAATTTCTAAATTTGTGTGTCGCCGCTGTCACATTCCTAGTAATTGGGTGACATCATTAGTAAAGCCGCATGATAACTCAATTCTGTTGCAAAAATGACTCGTGTGGAAGTGTGTTGGACAATCATTTTTATTCGTGAAAAGGGATCATTATTCATTAGAACGACTTTTTTTACTCAGAGATAGATGGTCATAGAGTGATATAGTTATAACTAGGGTTGGGATTTTGGTGGCAAATCGTGGTTTTAGGATCCATGGAGTCGCTTTTTCCTAATTATTATAATACATGACACTTTGATTTTGACCTTCAGTTCAGTATATTTCAAAATGAACTAAATACATTTTTAGTTCGGTTTTTCCATACCTACTAATATTTGCTAGTTTGTAACGCTTTCACAGCAGAGATATCCTCCATACTAAAATTCATTTAAATTGGTTTAGCGTATTTATTGGTTTTGGTTTGGCATAAATTAATTTTGAAATATTAAAATACTGAAGGTCAAAATCAAAGTGGTATGTATTACAATAAATAGGAAATAGCGACTCCATGTATTCTAGAACCACGAATTGCCACCAAAAGTCCTAACTCTACTTATAACACAACTAGCGACCCGCCCGCGGCTTCGCCCGCGTGGAATGTATTATACATATAAACCTTCCTTAAGAATCACTCTATCTATTAAAAAAACCCGCATCAAAATCCGTTGCGTAGTTTTAAAGATTTAAGCATACATAGGGACAGACAGCGCAAGCGACTTTGTTTTATACTATGTAGTGATTGGATACCTAGGTACTCATGAACAGTGATAATCAGAATCGAATCGCCTTGTGATATAGATATAATACGAGTTCTAGACGCTCTTCCACGTCCGATATGATCATGCCAACCCACTAACTTAGCCTTCTATTCGATCACTTTTTTTTTTACTCGCGTACTATAAACCTCTAATATGAATATGGTTTACGTTAGTCAGAATACCACTTACATCTACAACGTAGGTAACTGAAACGTGAAAACAGTTTTAAAATAAGCGTTGCCATGGTAATAACTGTTATTTTATAATTATTATAGCTATTTTATTTACTATGGTCACGCGAATAGACAATGCCTTGTCAAAAACTGTTTTACAACAATTTGAATATGTCACGAAATATTTTTAATGAATAACAATAACATTTTAATGCGGCTCCAGAAATGGAGTTTCGTGAATAAAATTGACATTACAATGCAAATCTCTTCTTCCCAAAGTATTTAAAAAAAATGCAATAAAATCTCTAAAACATTTTATTCATAAGCTTATAAACCGCATTATGGTTTAATCACAAAGAAACGATCACAAAAAACTTAAATAAACGGGTTGTATGACGTATGACGCCATAGTGCTTGTCTGCGGTCGCTGCCAATTAAGAAACCACCAGAAAGAACTAAACTAATTGCGACAAACTTCGTAGTTTTCTTTTTAAGCTTGTAGAAAAAGTTATGTATGCAACGTAACATAATTAGCTCTTAAGGTACTCGTGCCTGTCATTAAAATGCTCTCAGCTCGAGCTCTAACCTCAGCAGCTAAGAAGCTTTATAATACCTACATATACCAGTAACATAAATAACTATTTCTCAAAAATGACCGGAAAAGTTGACATTACTGACTCCATACTGAGACGCGAAGAACATAGTTTACAGACAGATCCCAAATTAAAAAAAAATACATTGCGTGCTCGCTACACAAGCCCGCAATGTTGCATACAAATTTCATTGTTATCTATGTAGTTCGTAACTTTAAAAAAAATGAAAACGGCCATAATAAAATGAGGGCACAAGTCTTATACATCCATATTTTATTGGAAACGTAACTTTTTTATGTGTCTGGAATAGCTTGAGTTTTTTTTTCTAAAAAAGCTTGCGTTTCTCCTTCTCTTAAACATAAAGGCGGTAAAGAGTGATGTTATTTCTTGCGATATTTGAGAAAAGCACTATTTATGCCTCGGCAGGAACGGCAATTGCGGGCCTGCTTCACTGCCTAGGCAATAATGTACTATTCCTCAAACATGCAATGAAATGTTGGCGTTATGTTAGTTATTTTCGGCTTCAAAGTATCACGTTCCGGGCGGAGTGTAAAGGAATATCATACAAAATTGGAGGCCTAGGTCGGGAAGTAATAGTTTTTTAATTTTTATGTTGACATGGCGGCAGTGTTTATGAACAGCCTAATAGCATTTTTTTTTTTTTTGCTTTGTAGTTATCGGACTAAAAATATTCGCGCTATTGCCTATTACACACATGTTTTTTTTATTCCATTGCATATGTTTGAGAAAAGCACTAGACATACCTCGCCGTGAAAAGGGGTTGCCAGCCTCGTAACTATCCGGCCTCGCTTCGCTCGGCCGGCAACCCCCTACTTCCCCGCCTCTGTAGTAATGTACTATTATATGCTTATTAACATTGTTGCGAGTACGACAAATGTTTCATTTCCTAATCTACTGGTAAAACTGCCTGTTAGTATTTTTTTCAACAAGTGATTTTTGATAAGTGATTTTTGATAAGTGATTTTTATTTAAAAAGACTTATGCTGTTTTTAATTCGTGCAAAGTTGGCCTAATTTTTGGTTCAATTTCCCCGGGCTCATACAACGTAAAACTAAAAACAAATCTTACAAAATGTGCATAAAAAAAAATATATATTGAGTTGTATAGTCGGCCATATAACCAGCTGCACAGTTTAGTACTTTGTGGCTTTGACGCGTTTGACAGATTAGTGCAACAGTTCAAGCATAAAGTTAAAATTACAAAGCGCTAAAGTGTGCAGCAATATGATGTTGTATGCAGTGCGGGAATATTGCTTTGTCATTCGATTTCGCAGCAACGAAACGAAACTATATACGTGATTGTTTTTTTTTATTGCACTGTTAAAGAAAAGGTTAAAAATTTAGTGGAAAATACGATAACTTTTGTTTCACTCTCGACCAATCGTGATTAACGGATAAGTTTTCTCTCTTTTTATGAGTAAACTGATTTTAATGCAATTTTTTAATAATAAATTATTGAAGAGATTCTTCATAAGATAAAGTGGAAATCGAAGTATTATTAAAAGTAACATTTACACAAAAAACGTGTTTCAAATGGAAACCTTTTATTACCTATTCGTCAAAGACATAAGACATTATTTTATCAACTTAAGATTATATCAAATTATGTTCGGATCAGTACGAGTAGGTATGGGTACACATACCAAAGTTCACGACAACCCCGACAACAGAAAGTGGGAGAAAATTGAATCTCAAGATTTGCGCTGACAAGGCAAGCTTGTAAAAAATGTTGAAACAAAACACAATGTAATACGATTTTGCCTTGACGCTCCGACGCCAGGCCAAGTAAGCGGGAATAAAACAAGTTGAATGGAAATAAAATGGAATAAATCTTGTGTCACTTCGGTAGGTATCCATGCATGTAGCATTTCAGGAATAGGTTTTTCTCAAACATGCTCGGAAAAAACGGTTTTCCGATTGAAAGACAAGGACGGAAAGAGCCTCATTTTACTCCTAGGAGTAAAAAAACTATATGAAAACACTTTCCGTCCATGTCCATATATTTCTTAAAAATGCTGTCAATTTGCATACAAAATCAAAAGGACCAAGACAAAAATTCCATACAGCCAAGGTAACTGCTCGCTTTTTTAGCACAGTGCGTGTGTTTCTTTTTGAATTTGCATTCCAATGTCTATGGTTAGTATTTAAAAACAATTGACAGTCGGTAACATTCGTTCATTCTGTATAATATAATTGTGAAACCGAATATTAAACTATTTGTTGTGTGAAATACTTACTATAAAAAATGAGCTCAAGCGACGAAATAGGTACCACACCGCCTATATTAAAATCTGAAGCTGCCTCGGTTAGGCAAAACCTGCTTCCCGCTAAATCTAAGTAAAAATATAACCGAACTTATGACCAATTTATGCTGTGGAGGGCAAACAAAAATGAAAATTAAATTACTTGCTTTTTAGAAATGTATTTGTATTATTTCCTCACATGTTTGAGAAAAGCATTATGTATGCCTCGGCGGAAACGAGGATTTCCTGACTCGTATTTTAGCAGGCCTCGCTGTTGCTCGGCCTGCTAACCACCTCGTCAGGAAAACCCTTACTTTCCCCGCCTAGGAAACAATGTACTATTAAAACAAGGTTACATACATACACATACATAAACTCACGCCTTCATTCCCAGGGTGGGGTAGGCAGAGCTAAAGAATTACCAACAAGTCTTAAAACTTCTTGATAATTCTGTAACCACATTTTGCACAAGTAGGCTAAGATGTTACCCAGTGTATTAGTGACAGGTTGCAAGCCCATCGCCTAACAGTACTACAAGCCTTTATTCCCTTAGTCGCCTCTTACGACATCCACGGGAAGACATGGAGTGGCACTATTCTAACCCGGCAACCACACGGGGCCACCATAAATAAAACAAGGTTATTTATTTAAATTTCTTTGCACAAAATACAATAAAGTACAAATGGCGGACTTAATGCCCAATGGCATTCTCTACCAGTCAACCAGTAGGCGAAACAGAAAAAAAAGATCGGTGCGAAGAAAAAAAAAGGGTTGAAAAATATCTATCCAGTCGTTTTATATTTCGTGTTACCAGCTAGTGATATTTTGAATATGCCGCCTATTTTGTGACACCAATCGGACTCTATCAGTTTTCAATAAGGATTTGCTATTATACCTATCATGGGCTTTATTTTTACAAGCTATTATTTAACTCTTCCCGTCAACCGAATGGGCTGAAATTAGGACCACATACGTAAACCCGATGACAACGCAATATTATGGTATCGAAGAGCTGATCTGATGATGAACTCGGAAGGTGGTGACAGGATCTCCGCTTTTCTGTAGACCCACCGTGTTAGAAATCAATAGTTTGGTCTTGACAAGCAGATCAAGATAATTTCAAAAAAAATAAGTCAGCAACAAAAGCTTGTCCCAAAAATGATTTTTACAGAAACTTATTTGAGTAGTTATTATTTCATTCATTAACGTAATCCCATCATATCGTCGTAATATTTCCGGATTTAGTACCCATCGGTTTCCCACAGCCGCGTCGTCGGTCCCCTTGTTGGAGGCCTATCCCCGTTGCGTCTTGCGGTACGCGGAGCCCCCCATCCCATCCCACTTATGCATAAATGAAGATACGTCGAGTTTAGGTTAATAAGCACTACCTGTCCTGTCACGTCCCCTGGTCATCATGTATGTTTGTATGTTTGTATCTATAAGTGTTTATATTGCTAAAAACATTTGAATTTCGGAATAACTTAATTATCAGGATCACTATCAAAAAAACCTGCGAAATAAATTAAAAATGAAAGTAATCTAGCAATAATGAAAATATTAAGAATTAGTTCAAAATGTTATTATTATTTTTCAAATGTATTATAATTTTGAAGTTAAGGTACAAAGCTTTACAGATTTGGGTTCGGTTTGACACATAAGTAGACCCCGCTATCGGAGGTGCAAAATGGTACGTAGCTGTACGTACGTACGTACGTAGCTGTCAAGTTCTTAGGGATGTGTACAAAATATTTTGAAATACTAGCTATATGTGGATAATTATAGCTATATATCGATATATTTTCTTTGTCATAATGCTCTAGGACTTTTATTAAACGTGTTTATTTAATAAACCAGGACTATATAATTACAAAATGAATGTGTTAAACATTTTTCATTTCTATAAATAAAATTCTTCAATATTTCATCATTACTAACAAATTATCGTTATCTTCATAGCACGAACCATTCATAAATTAATTAAAAATTAAATAATACGAACTTGACAGCTACCATTTTGCACCTCCGCGAGTTTTAGTAGTCACCTCAGATAGTACAAACAACATTTCAGGTGCTTTTTAAGGTGCTAACGAAATCCTATTACTAAGCATATATGACTGTATGTCTATCTGTCAGCGGGCTGTATCTCATGAACTGTAATAGCTATACACTAAACATTTTCAGTGTTTATTACTAATCGTATAGCCGGTATAATAACAGATAATAAAATGAAAGACTGAAAAAATCCCGTTTCATTGTATGGTCTCCATTTGTGGTAGGACCTTGTGCAGGGTCCGTCCGGATCGCTACCATACCACCATCTTATCCATTAACCTACCACCAAACAGCAATGTTCGCATTGTTGTGTTCCGGTTTGGGGATAAGACAGCCGGTGAAATGACTAGCATAGAGGCATTCCATCTTAGTCCTCAGGGTTGGCAACGCATTTGCAGTCTTAGGATTGCATTGCAGTCTTGTGAATGCGAATGTCTATGGGTCACAGTTTCCACTTACCATCAGGTGGCCTGTGTGCTCGTTTGTCTTCTCTATGCCATTAAAAAAAAAAAAAAAAAAACGGTTTTTTTCTGTGTTTATTCTCGACCTTAATAATCGCTGTATGTTTTGAACCATATATTAAATTAAAATTAAGCAATATTATTGCTGCGTCCTCCTATAACAAATAATCATAAAAATATTTCAATTAAAAATCAAAGGGAAGTTGAAGAAATATTTGCACCGATTAATGTTACTTATCTATTGGACCGTATTTTCTTTTCCATTTCAATTGGAAACTAAAACCATTAACGCCTGTATAAATATACATCGTCATGACTAACGGGTGGAAATTATATTGCGTCAAACACACCTACATAATTACAAGAATGGCATGGAGCCCTTCGTGTGCTATTCCAACCGGTTTTTTAAGTTGCGTCTGGAAAACCGTCAAAATCTACAATTTTGTGAAAGTAGTAATAAATTAGCTCTACAAAAACGAAGACGCTGGCAAAAGCTAGTTTAAAATAAATGGTTTTCCTTTAAAAGTGTGACAGCAAATTAAAACGAATACCTGCTTTCAGAAAATAATTCTATACTAACTAGTGTGTATGGAAACATATCTACGTTTTATGTTAATTTCTTTTGTCGCGTCTCATCCATAACAACTGTAGGTCATTCATAATTAGGTGGCACATGACAAGGTGCTTATAAAAGCAAACAGTGCCCAAGTTTTTAACTTAATACAAAACACTGACTTAATATTGAGTTCTTGGTACCGAATTGGATAAGGAATTGAAATAACACATATTAGGTGTTGGCTCACATAGTTTGGGTTGACACAGTTACGTAGACGATGTTTTTGTATCCACTACGTATCCTAACTTAACGAGTTTTTTTTTTTACTTTGAATTCTGCGTCTCTACGTTTTTTTTTGTTTTGACTGGCTTTTAGTCTGGCCATCCCGGGTCCGATTCCCGTTTAGGGCAGATATATGTGAGTGGAGCGCAAGTATGTACGAGTAGGGTGATGGAACGAGAAAGGGACATACTCAAAAAAATTAGAGCTAACTAAGAGAGATGTTCTCTTAGTTGTCAAAAAATTAATAGGTAGAATAGTTGAGATATTAGTTATATCAACCAAAGCTGATAGTAACAACAGCATTTTTTTAGTGATTTAACTAACATCTGAGTTGATGTTTCTGACGTCTTGTTAGGCTCGTATGGAATTAAGACGCTTATGCACAACAATCATAATCTTGTTTATTTATTATTTATTTATTCGTATGGCGATTGCACAGAAAATAAAATATTTTTGTTTATGTCATGTCATGTCATATGCAGGGTTGTACGTTATTTTACAGACTGAAGTTGTTTAGAATTTCATTTCATAGAATTTTTTTCTCGTATTATCATTTCATAGAATAATCAATATGTAGAATAATTACTTTGAAGACATTTAAATCATCGTTTTTTATTTCAAATAAAATTCAATGTTTCTTTTTTCATATCATAGAATAGCAAATTAAATATTCTTTGTTCTCATATTATTTCATTTACAATCAAATTATATCGCATAGCTTATTCAAGGGATATAAAAAAAAATAACCTCGAAGGCTAAGGCGGGAGCTTGCTTCGCTTCGCTCCCGCCATAGCCTTCTAACCTAACCTATTCAAGTCGGTTCTGCCCAGAGAGGTCTTGCTCGCTCACTCATATTTATAGGTTGTACGGTAATGAGTTTCTAATGAGTTTTGAGTGAGTATGAAATAATACACTGACCAAACAATATTCGTTGAAAAATAATTATATTGTTTGTTAAGTTTGTGTAATGAAAAAATAAAATTACAAAATTCATTGAATTGATTTTCTGTCGAATTTGTTTCTTTCAAGTAAATAGTTAAAAAATAATAATATACGAAGCAAAAATACAAGGACCAAATAGTATATGAAACATTTTCTGTGAAACAAAAATCTGTAATTTTTCAGTCTGTAAAACAAGGGGACACCCATATGCAGATATCCAGGTTTCTTAGCCATTTGGCGGCGTCGGTCGTAAGGACAATGAAGTCGTCAGGGTGACCAGATAATAATAATCTCGTTAGAAGCGACAATGTTTATTTCAGTGCGAGGACCAATAACAAGATAAGGATTATTCATTTGTTTTGCAACAATCAAATTTTGGACCGTAAAACCTTTGAATTAAGAGTTAAGTGTCCATTATTGGTGCATGTGCCTAAATCTAAAATGATTTTTATGAATTTTAGTATACATTTCTCTTAGTAAGTATATTTACTTGTTGCTTAGTCCATAGAACCAGCCTTGACCTTACATCTTGACAAGCAAAATTTGTGTGAGTTATTTAATTACCAGTTAATTTGGCTCACCAGTTATCTTAGAACCTAGAGGTTGCTCACTAATTTGTAGAAGTGAATGTTATTTGTCACGGTCTGTTAGCAAAGGAACTGATTTACACTACGTACAGATATAAAAATATTAATTTCAAATGTAAATTTAAAACATCGAATGAGTCACATGCAAACAAAGTAGAGTACAGATTATATACCTATAGTTACTGGTAGAGTGCGATAACAAGCTTACCCGACCCAGACTTAAAGCAAAATACAGTGCAAGGTCTTAAAAAGTCATTCGGGTTCGTGTAGAGTCGGTTAAACTCGCATACGAGCGTATTAGAGCGAATGAGAGAGTAATACAAACCATTGCACTATCTCGACCGTATCGTAGTTATATCACCAAGTTATTGAGCCCAATTAACATTGGTCAAGGACAGTGGCAAATACAGTGGCAAGGACATTGAAGTGAAAAAATTGAAAGCGATTATATTTGGATCCACTGGCAGAGCAACTTGACTCGCTACTGTCCGATCGGTTTACACTAATGTACTGTCATCTGTTACTGTCTACTGTCCACTGTCCTTGACCAATATAAATAGGGCTTTACACCAAATGCGATGTTTTTAACCCCCAACGCAAAAGGAGGGGTGTTATACATTTTAAGTTTGACTGCTATGTGTGAGTGTATCTTAGGCAACGTAACTTTTAATTGGGTGAACCAATTTGGATGCCGTGTGTTATTATCAGAGATCGGACAAATGGGTGTCATTACTCGCAATAACGTGGACATGACTCCAAAGATTAATTAATGTATTCATTGATTTCTTAGTGATAATTGCTAAGACTTCAATGGGATAATGAAAGAAAGATATCATACCTCTTTTTATTTCCTTCTTAAAAATACAATCATTGTTTTGACATTGTCATTCATAATGCTGACATTCATTAAATTTATTTTGTGATTCTTTCATTCTTATGGTATATGTGTACCACGAAAGATATCATATAACAAATAAAATAAAAAGGAAAAATGAACAAAATTTACCCTGAAAATTAAAAAAAAAAAACTTTAATAAATCTATACAATAAGTCTCGTGTTTCATTTATTGATTAATATTTTACGAAGTATACAAATTAAATTACAGGTAAAAATAATTAATTGATCTTAGGACTCACGTCTATATTATTGGCAACAATGACATCCATTTGTCCGATCTCTGGATATTATTAAAAAACAGTTTTTTTATCGGTGGTTCTTAGCTAGGTTTTATGAAAATTGGTTGGGCCGTTTATGAGATAATAGCTCTGAAAGCTGGAGTTGCCATAATATCGGAGGCTTGGATCTATCTAGTCAAGTAGTTAAATATACCTTTACCCTCTTATACATAAACGCGCGATAGCTGAAATGTGCTTAAAATGTATTACGTCCTTCCGTATCTGTTATTATGACATTTGAATTTGACGGACAAAGTTTACTTTAACTAAAATAGGTTTGTTGTGCTTTATAAATATGGGGAACGTGTTTATAGTTGCTCGATCGGCTTGTGCGCTCTTGTTGCCACCGGTCAACCTAACTCGCCCGCTTCGCTCATCGGCGCACCTAACTTGTAACTTATTAGATACTCTATGCCTAACTTTACAATTATATTTCCACAATGGTATGGTAACTTAGTGTGCCTTACGGATTGGTCGCTAATAGTAGGTCCTCACATGACACAGTGACACCAAGTGGATGTAGCGAGAGGGACACCAATTGTTGGTACCATATAGAACTTTGTCACAGAAATAAAATTGTATAACTTTAATATTACTTATGTATTCCTTGTGATTTGGCGTTACGTTAGAACGAAAAGGTTCTATGATGGTTCAACGACTAAAATCCATATGGTCCGTAGGTACGGTCAGGAAATTAAACTTATGACCATTTTAAAAAAAAATGGCTGGTGTCGTCAGTGTCGTTATAGGAAACTCACACTTATTGCTGTTATATATCAGATTTACTTTGGACAGTTTAAGTCTGACTGCACAAACATAAAATCCGCTTCCAACAACCAAACGTTTGAACTCGTATAACTTATCTCATGTTGACATATTATTGAATTCCAAACAAGCGCTCACCTCTTGAGATTCTTAACAAACGAACCAACTTACTATTCATGAGAGTAATGTATTCCTACTTCAGCTAATCAATTGTATTTATAAACAATAGCGGATACTTCATAAAAAAGGGAGCGATTAATTTATCACCGGTCCAATAGCAAATGGGTGATAATGATGACATGACATCGATTCCCGACGTCCTTCGGAGAGCGTATGAATGAGCCATTATCAAACGCAGCACTTGCATGTCCGCGGAGTGCCTACAGTTTACAGGGCAGGCTTACCGTTTCTAATCTAGTTAGCGCTCGTCGTCACTACACTACGCCGGCAATAGTTCAACAAACTTAACCTTAAACTATTAATACAACTTTAATCCCAGTTTAAACTTTTTTTACGGCACAGATGTGCGAACTTTTTTACTTAAAACTCTCACACACTTTTTTCCGTTTAACGGTTGTGTCACTGAACGTTTTTTGTTTGAATCAAGAATGTTGTTTATGGTTTCAGTGATGGTGATATGGACGCGGACGCGAGCGGCGCGGGTGCGAGACGCGTGCGGCGCTCGGCGGTTGCGAGTCGTCTGAAGCGAGCCACCGCGCCGCCCCTCTGCGCCGTTTCACTACATAACCGACGCTCCAGCTGACTATTGTTTTGAAATAAACGTAAGGAACTTATGTTGCGGTTGAACCTGTGCATCTAAGTTGAATCTCGTTGGCCAATCTTTATGGCATAATAGCTTTACCTTGACATTTTCGAAAGGAAAATATTGAAGCAGCTGTTCTTAAATTAATAACCTATTAAACAAGGCTTTGTATGGTCGCTTTTGACATTTTAATGTTGTTACTAAACTAGGCCTCTACTAGGGGGTTTTGGAATGGTTTTTTGAAAGAAAAAAACCCTTTTTTCCTCTAGAAATTATAATAAAGATTAATTATTCTTAGTCGTAATTAAAATTTCACGGAAGTTACACTTAGGGACAAAAAAACGGGTCAGAGTGCGTTTTTCATACAAAGTAGGCTATTTTGAAGCCTTGGTTCCTTGCCAGGGGTTGTTTTGAGTGAGGTTCAATGGTGGATACTCTGAGGTTCAATAGAGGAGGTCAAATGTTCTTAAGATACCTAACTTATCGCACAACCAGTAAACACCACAGTGAGAGAGTTTGTGTCAGAATTTGGATTTCCTCATTTGATTGCCATTTTAGGTGTTTTTCTGAACATGATCAATTCCGGCGTTAGCCGCAGTTTCAATCAGTTGGGTATCCTAGGCACTCTAGAAGTCCTGTATCGATGCTCGGGGTATCCATCATCAGATTTCACTAAAAGCATCCCCTGGCGAGGAACCAAGGCTTCGAAATAGCCCGTTTAGTACGAAAAACCCACTCTGGCCCGTTTTTTTTGTCCCTGAGTGTAGAAAAGCCAATACTTTAAGTTTTAGAATATGAAGATAGAAGAGATGAGAGATGACCCTTTGAGCTATTGCTAGAGGTTGGGTTTTGTCAAACCACAAAAGAGAGTCTGTCAACAGAATAGGTAAGTCCTCGACTGCTCTTGAACCACTTATAAGCATTGAAGGAGAAGTGGAATGGTGTGTAAACCAGATTGAAGAAATGTGTGAGAGTTAAAACCGTTCAACATAACATAGACCCTGTTAATAAACTTGATGTGAAACTGTACAATTTTACGTCTGTCTCCGGGCTAATAACTATCATAATTTCAAAGTACATACATAATTTCGTCGATCAGTTGAGGCGTTCAACTGTGCAAATGGAACTAGTAAACAAACACTTTTGCATTAATATAATTTTACTTAGAGTTCAGTACAAAACAAATTGATGAAACAGTAGGTCTGTACGTTTTAGTTTTTGTTTAATTCGTTTCATTCTAAGAAATATTTTCTCGCAAAGGAAAACATATAGACGTTTTTCGTAATATCTAAAATATATTCAAAACTCATAAAAATTGGACTACGTTTAAAGGAGCGCAACGTTATCGCATTTCATCTGGTTTTTTTAGCTTTACAATCCCATTTAAAAGGAGTAATGGTATGCCGTGTGGTTGCCGGCTTAGAATAGTGCCACTCCATGTCTTCCCGTGGAAGTCGTAAGAGGCGACTAAGGGAATAAAGGCTTGTAGTACTGTTAGGCGATGGGCTTGCTACCTGTCAGTAATATACACTGTTAAACATCTTAGCCTAATTGTGCAAATTGTTGTTACAGAGTTATCAACAAGTTTTTAGAGTTGTTGGTAATTCTGTAGCTCTGCCTACCCCACTCTGGGAATGAAGGCGTGAAGGTATGTATGCATGTAAGTAGTAATGGTAATATATAATAACTCTGATGTTATAAGCATGCTTCCTTAATTATTTAATTTTAAAACAATTTCAAAATCCAAGCACCATACTCAAACCGCATTACACACGTATGTACAGTAAAGGACACTGTAAGCCGTTCCATTTTCGCTCTTGTCACATTGTGAATAAGACATAAAAAGGAACGTCTTACAGTTTCCCTTACTGTACACTGCGCGAGGAGGAAAGTGTAAACATGAACTCGAGAACTGATTATGACTCACAAGTGTAATAAAAAAAAACAATGTTATTCTATTCTTAACGGCTGCTTATCGTTTGAAACGATTCAGTTTGCCTGTGATTTTATTTACGTAGAATTCGTTAAATGCAATGTTCTACTCTTTATGAGATATTAATTGAAAATTACTTTGTGCGCTTTCACTTGTACGTTAACTAAAGGAATACCTAGGAAATATTTTGTACCTACACTACATAATCTTCACCCCTGTAATCCCAGAGTGGGCTAGGCAGAGCTACAGAATTACAACTTTAAAAAGTTGTTGATAATTCAGTAACCACAATTTGCACACATAGGCTAAGATGTTTACCAGCATATTAGTGACAGGTTGCAAGCCCATCGCCTAACAGTACTACAAGCCTATTATTCCCTTAGTCGCCTCTTACGACATCCACGGGAAGACATGGAGTGGCACTATTCTAACCCGGCAACCACACGCACACACCCTAAATATTTTGTAGTTTAGACAATAAAGAAAGAAAGGTTTATTCAGCAACAAAAGCCATAAGTAAAGGCGGAGAAAAGGCTTCTAGCTCAGCAACATGTCACGAATAGGGATTGCAATTTAACTGGTTATTAACCGTTTTTGTATGGAAATAACCGGTTAAAACCGGTTATAACCGGTTATTTGCATTCCCTAGTCACGAATAACTTCGCGCGCGGCGCTGACGCTGATATTCTGCCAGAACTTCAAGCTAATTTACCTAGAGGGACAGTGGGACTGGATGGAGGAAACGATAAGAGGCATGATCGAATTTGTTAAGGACAAGGTACGTTATTATTTATGCATTAATTTATTTATTTATTATAACAAACACAAAGTTTATATATTATTCATTGTTCCACAAAACTGTTTGTACAGTTTGACTGCGGAATCTTCGGTCCAGCTTGTTGATCACTACATAAAAGTACTTAATTAATAATTAGATATACACTATTATAATTATAATGAGCATCGCACTTACAATGACTTCAGGAGATGCCTATTTATTATTTATTTATTACATACATACATACCTTCACGCCTGTAATCCCAGAGTGGGGTAGGCAGAGCTACAGAATTACAACAGTACTATTATTTATTTATTTATTTATTAAAAAAGACCAACTATGTAACCTAGCTTTAAATCTACGTTTGTTTCTAGAACAATATCGTCTGGTAATCTGTTCAGGAGATAAGGTAGACGTTTTTTAAGTGTCCTGTCTCCGTAGTAATTGGACACTCTAGAAACTGCAAACTTACCAGCAGATATTGCTCTCGTATTATGACAATGAGTGACTAGACGCGTGTGCTCTTGATTGCCATGACTATTGACTGCTAAGAGGTTTTTTTTTTGACTCCATTTTACATTTTACAGTCTTGTGTCGCTAAGGCATACCATTTTGCAAAGCAAAATAATGAACTCTTTACTTATTTTTAAACGAGTATTTTGACTTAATAGATCCAATAGCAGATCTAATCTAGCATGGGACGAGACGTGGAACGGTGGAACGGGGCATACAGCTGCAAAACCTAGCTTGTGCCTTCGTATAGTATTTATCCAAACAAGATTCATCATCATCATCATCATGTCAGCCGAAAGACGTCCACTGCTGGACATAGGCCTCCCCCAAGGCTCTCCACTCAGACCGGTCTTGTGCTTTAAACAAAATTATTAAACAAATATTGAGGTTGCTCGTGAACCAAGTTGAAAAGAAAACTTGCTAGATGAAGTTTCCTATGAGCTACGAGAGACCATGAGGACGTTGCTACTATTGAAAAAAAAAAGAGTGATATGCGCGTGGTCATGACTTTTTTCACAGGATCAAATACACCTGATATATGTATGTAATAAATAGTTGAGAAAAAACATTTTTTTAATAGCCATAAAAATATCCAACATAATTAAACTACAAATATTAGTTCCTATTAATTTCTAGTAAAACAGAATTTAACATGGAGTTTATATGGCCGACGTGTTACATGACGTCACACGGCGTACCGGATCACTGTCTTATCGTTATCGCTGTCTAATTAGCAGTTTAAAATACTTGTATCATTCGTATTTCTTGGCCGATTTTAATTTTAATTTGACATTTGGTGATCTATTTTATGGTATGTTCATATTTTCTTGAAAAATGCAATTTAAAAAATCCATTGATATTCCTCATTACTTGGTTTGTAATGATTTGCAAAACCCTTTTCTAATAAAGTCTCAATAAAAACGCAGCACGAGATGGAAATGAAAATGGTCTCTATGGTATAACGTGGAACCAGTATATGATTGGAATTTCTTGGATTCATATTCCTGCAGGTAAGGATATTTTTTTCAGTATAACCTTCAATATTGCTTTGTGAGTTCTCGATATTTCTAAGTTTTACTATAGAGAAAGTCAATATGTAACAGAAAAACCGTTTATTATTTTAACCCCTGACAGAGTCTACATTCATGAACCTCTTCTTGCAGGTACGTCTGTTTTGGGTGCTATTAATATATCCCTTATTCAGTACGTCGCGAATCTGATCACTGTATGAGCGTCTAGGGCGGCCCCTACTGACATCTCCACTCACCCTCGCTTGCCAGGCTTCACCAATGAACGTGGCATTTGGTACAGACAGAGATAGTCAGTGGCCTGGATAAGTGACTTTTACTTCTAAAATCGAACCGTTTTCGATAGAAAGCAATAAACGACATCTACTGGACAGCGTCGGAGGCCAAATCGTTAGCGAAAATGTGGATTGACGTAAGCTCGACGCTTTTGTGGATTCCATAGATTCTAACCAATTTCGACCACCGTTTACGTTAGCGTTAGGCTTCTTGTCTTTGGCCCCTGGGCTCTTATTCTACATTGAAATTACACCTATTCTTATAACTTATCAAAAAGTCAACGTTGTGATAGTTCTAATTAAATCGACAATCTAGAAATCTAGATAGTACAAATGAATTAAGGTAAAATTAACCGTGTACGAGTAATAGAGCCCCAGGGGCCTTAGACAAGATTTCCGAAAGTCGAAATGTATTGAATTGGCTTAAACGCTCGACGCAAACGTTCGGCCGATTATATCAATGCCATACATTTTCTATAACGATAACGTTCACAGGAAGCATCTTGTGTTAGGCCGCTGAACTGTTTCAGTCGTAAACTTTCTCAATTTCCGTTGAAGTTACAAAAATTGCCAAGAACATATTGAAAGGAAACTCAATTTTTACCCAGTTTTTAAACGTTTTTAACCGACCGACTTCCTTCTGACGGGTTTCAGTGAAAGCATCAGCTCCCAAACGCAAATCTTGGCATATTATTAAGTGAGTATTTTCTCCCCATGAATGCTAATTTCGTCGCCGACGTCTGAAAGGAAAGTAGAAAGTTCTCGGATTAAGGCGGCAACAGATTAGCAAAATAATATTACTTTGACCCACTGAAGCTGTTTTCGGGGTAAGCCAAAAAGTAATATCATATGTCTACGTTATATTACTTGCAGCTTAAGTGTTGGCTGAGTAGTCTTGGTTTTTTAATCGTAGTTGTAGTACATACCTAGTGGTTTTTTTTACCCGTGACGCAAATACATAGTGGGGTGTTATAAGTATGACGTAATATGTGTGTTATTGTGGTTCATAAACATGGTTTAATTTAAATAAAGATCCACCTGGCACCTGGCCCGCACCGCCTCGCCTTGAGGCGGTTAGTATTAAAAACGTTACGTAGCGTAGTTGATGTAGTGAGCGCATGGCATACAAATCCATATAAAGAATACTAACCGCCCCGAGGCGAGGCGGTGCGGGTCGGGTGCTGGGTGGTTCTAAAAACTAACCTTCAGAGTTATTAGTTCAGAAAGTAAGGGTCTTATACATCGAACAAACACCATTAAAAACAAAGCGTTGTCACTGTGAATGTCAATATCATTGTTATGCTTGCCATTTGATGTGCAGTTTGATTTGAAGTGTTTTATGAAAATGCACTTACATGCAAATTGATAGCTTTAAAAAACCTTCGGGTTCGTCCTTCCCTGTCACTCGCTTTCATACGCTTTTATGCACGTTACTTTTCCCGAATATAAATAATTTTCAAGACAGAATTTAATAATTCCTGTTTTTCTTTTAAGTTTGTACTATAACCACATCAAAATTAACACTTGTGTGCTATTATTTGGTGTAGCCTAATCAGTAGTTAGGTACCCTGCCTACGAAGCAGGTGTTTTCTATGTATTTAATTATCTCTTTATCTATATAAGTAAGTTTATCGGTGCCTAGCACCCATATTACAAGCCTAGAGCTTAGTTTGGGGCTAAGTCAATTTGTGTGAGATTGTGCCCTGATAGATATTTATTTATTTAATTTTTACCGTTTTAAATACTAGAAACGTGGAAAAAACGTTTCCCTTTTTGGTACCTATCTTATTACATTACTTTCAGAAGTGTCTGCTGTCATAAAATAAGGTTATAGTATCTAAAATAAACCTTATTGCATTGTACTTTTTATACGATACGTCTCAGTTGCTTTTACTTATTTATATAGAACAGCAACTTCATTGTTGTGAATAGTGTCGGGAGTCGCTTGGAAGCCAGCGCAGTGCGCGTCAATTGTATTCTCGTAAATTATATTATGAAACATTAAATAGAAGTATATCTCAAAGTAGCAGTATCAGTATTTCTTTCAGATAAAATCCCACATTTACGTTACTACTTACTTATTATTTATTATCTTTTAGAAAATATGCCGTTGTGACACATACTCTGTGGGTTAAAATGACACACCTTTTTAAAGTTAAGACGGACAACGAAGGGAGAGTAATAGGGTCCCGTTTAGCACCCTTTTTGAGTACGGAACCCTAAAAACAAAAAGATTTACAAGCGTTACGACTGTGCCTCATAATTAGGCATCGGAGTTTTTGTCGCACGGTAAGACTAATGGCAAGCAATGGAGTCGTCATTTGCCATAAATCTAAACTCTTGTTCATATTCATACTCATTTATTCAGTTTTTTTTTTATAATCAAGCACAACAACTTTGACGAGTTAAGAACGATTATTTAATGTTATATTTTATAAACAAACAAAAGATACATTAAAACACGACAGAGGGGAATGTTTTAGTCCAAACTAGTGGCGAATTGTATGTTAAAATAGTTCAAGTTATGAATTAATAATCTAATAGATTTTTTTATTTATATAACTTGGCCTAGATAAATTATACACGACCGACCGCTATAGAGGCATTTTAAGATAAATTAAATAAATGAGTATGAATATGAATAAGAGTTTAGATTTATGGCAAATGACGACTCCATAGCTTGCTATTAGTCTTACCGTGCGGCAAAAACTCCGATGCCTACTCATAATCCATGCTCCAAAATCCTCAAAGACACAGTAAATCCGCCAGTGCCGCTGTGTAGAAAAAGAAGCGTATTTCCACAATACTACGACTTGTCAGTAAGAAGACTGCCATCCGTATTTTCCTCATTGTATCTACACCTCTAATCGCCTTAGGTATTCCGTGTACAGGATCGTCGTCCATTAAGAACTGTATAGGGGTTGTACAAAGGATCCGCTTAAAGCTGCCAGCTGCCGATAGGGAGATGAATAGACGTGGATAAAAGGCGGGAACAGCAACGTGTTTGACTGGTTACTTAGTGAATGAAAAAAGGAAACCTGTTATTCAGACAAGAAGGGCCATATTTACATATACTTTTAAACTCTCGTGATCAGTTTATCATGACGATTGCAACACTATCGAAATATCGGTAACTCGCCAAATGTAATACTGCTAGATCAAAATAGTATCAACTCAAAATCATTGTTAGTTTTGTTTCAAGCTCACAGAGGTTGTAATAAAGTGGATTTTAAAATACAGTTGTATTTTGAGTTACTACTACTGTTTTGATCTAGCAGTGCGATATTTTTGTCAATAACCGCGATAGTTTAAAGAAGTGTCAGGCGGTATTCCAACTGAGGGATGAATGTGTAATTTCTAAGGTAATATGTTCCTAAACCCTATTTTTGCACCCTTTTTGTAATAGTTTAAGTATTTTCTTTTTATTAGGGTTCCGTACCAAAATGGTAAAAAAAGAACCCTTATGGTGAGACTTCGTTGTCTGTCTGTTTGTATGTCACAGCAGGTTTTCTCAGCAACTACAAATTGTATCAACTTGAAATTTGGCACATTAGTAGGTACAAATAAAATATGATATTAGTTTTATAAATAATTTAAAAGGGGACTAGAATGGGGGGTTGAAATATGAAAGTGGTTAGATTATAGCAAATGGAAAATCATATGAAAGGGCTCAGTCTGCATATTTCAAAACTATTTTATTTTTATTTTCTTTGATGCATTTTTTGATTTATAGCCAAAAATGTACAAAAACTGACCGTTCTAGCCCCTTATCTCCGAAGTTTATTTATCAAAAAATATAAAAAATACCTGACGTAATACCTAATAGGAACACAACATTGTTAACACTGCTACTTGGCCGAAGTTAAAGGATAAGTTGGTAGTAAAACACTAGTAACGATCCGGGTGGACCTTACACAGGGCCTTACAACCACTGAACTAAATTTGTCCTTAAAAGGTACCAACATTTGTATAAAACGCTGTATTGCTTTAGAATATTATAAAGATGCATTTACCTCTCTGTCGGAATAGCCCTGCCCAAACTTACCTTAAAATTTAAACCAATCTCATAAATACAAATTTCTGTCTTCTCAGTATGCACTGTTAAACCGATTTTGACAAATTTTGGTTTGAAAATGTATGTGCTTCCACCCTAGTCAATGTTGAATTATACTTTTCAATTAATAAAGTTCATTATTTCCAAAGAAAAAGCAATAAACAAGTTTTACGAGGACGAAGTTGCGAACAGTACTTTTAGTAATTGTCTCTTATTCATAAGATCACTGTAAGTTTTAGTTAAAGTAGTTGTTCAATTTCTGTCAAACTCAAATGACAGATAAAGGACAGAGCATAATTTCACACTTTAGAGCACTTTCATTATAACGCGTTTATGAATAGGGTTAAACTATTACATGATTAACACGTTTGTGTATGCTGTGACTGCAGATTCCGCCTATTAAACACACCATGCGGCCAAAATTCTTCTTCTGTAAGCCAAGATCTTGAGTTAGAGCACTCACTACAAAGAACTTGAAATTCACTTTGTGGCTTGAGTTCCACCTCTCAACCCTCTTGTCTTGAGTCGTATATATTCCATGTCATATGTAAAGCGTATTACTTTGCGCTTATGTGCAACGGAATATTAAATACTTACAGCATTCTCTGATGTATCGTATCCCTTTGACTAGTAGATACTTTCGCGGTATTTTATGTTATAGGCCCGTGTATACATTTCGTCTTCATCTACGCGTCAGTAAAAATTCGTTAAGTTTAGGTACAGTCATGAGCAAAAATATATTAAGGAAACTATTGAAAATTATTAAATTTTCCTTTATTTTACTTATTATTAATCTGCAATCAGTCGCACACGATCCAATTCTCCAGCATATCATGACATATTTTTGAAACTTTGAATGCGACTATATTTTCCAGCTAATAGCAAATCAAGCGCAATGCGCACAGTCTGCCATTATTCCGTCCGCAATATAAGCCGGCATACGGTAGGTCATTATACGTCGGCATATTATGAGTAATTCGATAGGGCATTGGCCAGACTTGTCGTGCCGACGTTACGTGTTGAAAGGCAATTTTATTCCAGGCCCGGCAAATAAAAATAATATAATTACTGTAAACTACGACATACCATTGTTTATATTACTTTCTTGAAATATTTTGATAATGCTATTTAAATAAGTACTTACCTATTATTTTAGTTTAAAACTTTTTCAATTTTCTTAGCCATATGGCGGGGCGACAAAAGCGGCGGTGGCTGTGTTGGGCGGCGACTTCAGTTGTATAGAGATGTATACTACTCAAAACAAAATAGGGGCCACGGTATATTCTGCATACAAGAGAACTGTTTTCAGAGAAGGATTATTATAACAAATTTTAACCTGTAAGTTTTGAATTTAGTATCATTCGAAAGCTGCAATGTTCATCTCACAAGTTGTGTTTTTAATTTTTTTGTCAATTGTTTTGTTTTTACCATGCGTGTGGTTTTGTAAAACAATTTTCAAATTTCATACAAAATGAGCAAAAAAAATTCAACTTTTTTTAAAAACCACACGCCCGGTAAAAACAATGCAATTGACAAAAAAATTAAAAACCTAGCTTGTAAGTTGAACATTACATTAGTATGTCTACGATATTAGTATTTGACAACACCTCCTCAACCTGAGGCCCTACTTTGAAAATCAAAGTTTAAAGGGTTCTATAGTAAATCGAGAGAAAGAGATGGAGCTAACGTAACTTCAATCTTCGATTTTCAACGTAAAGATTACAAAGGATTACATAGGTGTTCACAGTATATCTTTCTGTAGGTATATTATGTCAGAATGTCTTAAGTTTAATGTAGGTACACAAAAAAAACTCTTACTTAAACATTCAATCTACATTTTCATTGATGAAATGTAAAATAACATTTCAGGGTTGCGGAGTATCGTTCAGAAGTCAACAAAATACTCGCGAAACCCCTTTGTTGAACATTAATCCGCAATAAACGTGTTACACCCTATAACGTCAATATTAACGCTTCAATGGATTACGTAGGTAACTAGTGCATTTTGCACCTTATTATAACACAACGAAATTACAAAGGAGGGCAAACTATTTCAAATTGATTGATATAACCGCGCTGTGAAGTTAATAAGGTTATCTTAAACAACCTCTTCTAATAAATCCTTTACAAATTTAAAAATTCGAATACGCAATGACGTTCAGTCACCTTTCAAAATTTCAGATTACCGACCTTAGAAATCACGAGCAATATACATATTTTTATTTTGTTATTTTAAATTATTTACACAATGTCGTCACCCAGATTATCTAATCTAGACAACAAGGCCACAGACATCTGTCTAATGACTCTGAGGAAACCCACGGAGCTGAAGAAAGTGATTGATTCAGTGCCGAAGCCAGTGCGGGCTGTGCCAAAATATGGATTACCTCAATGGTATCGACTGGGGCTGGAATGCAAGCTGCCGGTGCCAAAAATGCCAGTTGGCAAAATCACCTTTTCGCGCGGGAAAATGGGCGAAGATGTAAGTACCTATTACACACAAAATTGGTAAATAGTTCTAAGTAAGTACCGATAGTTTATACTATCCGCAAGATTAAGTGGCGAGTCAGGTCATAAATCTTCGAAATCATGCTCATCATCTCTTTCGCACCTGCACGGCTTTATGGCACGGGCCGCGCAACAATAGTGCAGGTAGCGGTAGGCACAAAATGTAAGGTAACTGACGTTTATTGCCCGAATCGCCACTTAACTTCGCGGATAGTATAGTATCCTATCACTTAAGTACAATGTTTATAGTTTGCACCCAAAAACTTCTATTAGGTTAAGTATGCAAAGATTGGTTCATTCATTAAGTTAATTTTTAAACAAAGCTACCGCACACAGGCTTATTATCTTAGTCATATATTTAAAACTTTAATTATAAAATAAAATATTATAGTAGACAGTCTCACATAATGTCCTAGTGCCAAACTCAGCTTTAGACTTTTAACGATAAAGATCAAGTTTGTTGTTTTATCGTTGTTTACATACATACATTAAATCGCGCCCGTTTCCCATAGGGGTAGTCAGGGACCACTTTTTTCCACCTGCGACATACTTATATAAAAACATACTTAATTACTTTGCAAGTTCAAAAACTAAGGGCGAAGCTAGAACGGGTCGCTAATAAATAATTAAATACATAAAAAACCCCCAAGTTTCAGGAATACCTCAAATCGGCTATTTGACAACATTGAAAATAAACTACAAATTGTGGTCACCCTATCAGATAATAGCGTAAAACAAGATATTTCACTTTATTTTTAAATACATTTTAGGTACCTATGTATATTTTTTTGGAAATTACACGGAATTTTTCATTCTGGGATCCATGGTCCATTTCCTCGAATGTCCATTTTCCTGGAACGTCAATTTCCTTGAATGTCTATTTTCTGCAACGTCAATTTCCTTGAATGTCTATTTCCTTGCATGTCTATTTCCTGGAATGTCAATTTCTCTGAATGTCCAGTCACCATATCGCTCATCCAATAGAATAATGACATAATTGCATTTTTAGCATGCATGTTATGTCATTGTTCCACGCGATAGAACTGACCTTTAGAACACTTATGACGGTAAAATCTCAAAACCCGTTTTTTTTGCAATTATGTCATTATTCTATTGGATGAGCGATATGTGCAATTCCCCAAACGTCCAATCTTCTGAACCCGATATAATCGCGAACTTAACAATAAGAACTGCATGCCGCATACGATTGCCTACCTATTACTAACACTTTAGATAACAATGATACTGGCCACTTGATGATAATCATATACTCGTCATAGAATGGATTCGAATAAATTACTGTCAATGTCAGTAAAATCTGTGCAACAAATGTGGCTTTTTCGGTTGATCTTTAAAAGTGAAAATGGATGTATTTAAACCTTTATTTTGTATAAGTAAAAAATAACTAAAAATGTAAATAAATATAAAATCAGGATTTTGTGTTGAGTCCATTATCTCAGTCTAACACGGAGTTTGATTGGGCATTTGTCATTAAAGCTAATTTTCAGTTATGAAACTTATGAATTATGAATGTTTCGATAATCTATTATTTGACTTTACAGATTATTTTGCATGACAGTTAAATTGACATTCGTTGGGAAATTTAACATATTGTTTTATTTTTCGAATGCGAAATGAGTATTGAGGTTTTATGACGTATTTAGAATATCAACCTCTTTTAGTATATTTACAGTTTACCGCAGTGTATAAGTGTAAAAACAAAAAAAAACAAAAAAACGTTATTATTCAAATATTAAAATGTATTTATTTATTTTACTACCCTTACCGAGTGCCATGAAATTTGAACGTTGATACCGATGTATAAATATAATATAATAAGACCTCAAAAACCTAATACTCAGGGTTGGATGGAATGCCTCTATGCTAGTAATTTCACTGGTTGTTCCCCACACCGGAACACAACAATGCGAACACTGTTGCTTGGCGGATGGTTAATGGATAAGATTGTGGTAGCGATCCAGGCTGACCCTGCACAGCACGTGGTTTTATTTAGGTCCTAATGTTTATTCAAACAATCAAGCTTATTATCAGTAAGAAATTAATGTAGGTACGGGGTGTTTGACGTTTAACGGACCTTCGAGGAATAGACGTTCGAGGATTGGACGTTCGAGGATTGGACGTTCGAGGATTGGACGTTCGAGGAATGGACCTCGAGGATTGAACGTTCAAAGATCGGACGTTTGGGGAAATGGACCTTCGAGGATTCCTTCGACGATCGGACGTTTGAGGAACTGGACGTTAGAGGCCAGAACCAATACAGTAGAATCTCAAGGATATATCAATGTAGTGTGCTTGTTATGTAATAAAGAATCAGTTAAAAAGGAACCTATTATAAAATTATTCAAATGTCCGTATCCTAACTTACCTTATCTTGTTGCCTTACCTAAGTTCCCGTTGTTTGATCAGAAGTGAACTAAACTAATTGTGAAAATTCGAAAAAGACATCGAAAATTTGACACGTTTCCTTGAGATTTCACCATTTTTTTCGGTTTTTAAGTTTGTAACGATTAGTTAGTTTAACAACTGATCAAACAACAGCTCCTAAGTCATCATCACTTTTTCACGTAGTTATTTCTCAAAGCCAAAACTGTATTGAGTTTATCATCGACGAATTTAGTATTGAACTGGGAGTTTAATACAGAGAGCCCAACAATACATATAAAATATAAACGAAGCCAGAAATCCTGCATTTAAGTAGGATAATGTTGTCTTCGTACACGCTTCATCTGTTCCTCTTCGAAATAAGCCACACGGATTGCTCATTCCGACGAAGCCGGTGTGATGGCACCTTGAAGTATTATGTGGATTTTACGTTTAAGAGGTTCCTCCGGTTTTCATGCAAATACGAGAGTATATTAAACGATGTGAATTACGAACTAAATGAACGTTTTATGTCGTTCAAAATACATATATTTATTCACATTATTTAGGCGAGATTACTTTAGATCCACTGTATTAATGAAAAATATTTTGGGATTTAAATAATACGCTACCGACAAGAGATCTAAATATATAAAAGAAGAAACTGGTTGACATATCAACGCACCGCCTAAACCACTAGGTCTAGAGATTCCAAATTTGGTGCGTAGGTTACTTATGAGGTTTGCGGGTGCACTAGGAAAGGATCTTCCGAGCGGGAAACTAAATCAACGCGTACAAAGTCGCGGTCGTCCTCTAGTTAAAGATAAAAATATGCTTATAACTAGCCTGATGGAGAAAAGTGTATACAATTTTGTCCTGTTTAATATAAGTCTACTTGGTTCGTAAGAAAGAAAGGTATAAATCATAAACCGACCCAGGAATATATGGGGCAAAATTAAATGACAGCTAGGGATTGCCTTTATCGATAAACTTTACTATCGATGCTTTTCCCATATACTAGTGATCGCTCCAAGTTTTGTTAAAATATATTTTTATTGAAAGTACCTATGAAAAAATCTAAATATCAACATAATTCTGGTTATTCTTTATTGTAAAACGATTTTTGAACCTTCACTCGTAATCATCTTTTTATGTCATGACATGACTCATGAATCCATTTTATGTAGCTAAAAAACTTTTCAATTTCTGTGGAAGTGTTAAGGGCAAAACAAAAAACTACACACTTACAAACAATGCTGGGGGCGATCACTAGTAAGTATATGGGAAAAGCGTCGATAGTTGAGTTCATCGATATAGGCCATACACCTAGCTCTGATCACAAATTGTACGTGCCGAGTACAGTAGACTTATGCCCTTTTTCATTTGAACTTCAGTAGAATTATATCAATTTCACGAGGACACCACAGTTTGCGTCTGAAACCATGGACAAAGTAGATTGAAATCGCAAGCGAAGAGGTCATCAGCATGTCTACACGTAATTGGCAATTGGACATATACGCGTGGCGCTTGCATTCCCGTGATTTCCAGCCTTTTCTGGACTGGTTTTGTTAAGTCAAGTCCCGAAAAGATGTAGAATTTAATGCCACCTATAGTGCCCGGCTGGTAAGAAGTCACTCCTGACACACTGCACAGCCATGAAGTTTTTTAATATTGATATTGCGGACTTCGGTAAAACAATTTTGTTGTAACTTCAACATTATCAATATTCTGAAATGGTTTAAGAACCGAATAGGAGACGACCTTCACCCAGCCGTTTATTCGATATAAAGTACTTTATATCAAATTTAATATGGTAAGTAACATATGGCAAATAGGTTGGCTGAAAAATTTCAGTCCAGTATATAATTAATAAAAATACATACACATACATACATAAACTCACGCCTTCATTCCTAAAGTGGGGTAGGCAGAGCTAAAGAATTACCAACAATTTTTAAAACTTGTTGATAATTCTGGAACCACACTTTGCACAAATTAGGCTAAGATGTTTACCAGCGTATTAGTGACAGGTTGCAAGCCCATCGCCTAACAGTACTACAAGCCTAAAATAATAAATAAAAGTAATAAATTAAAAATCAACTTTCAGACAAAAAATGCAATTGCTTGTTTAATAGACAAATTACATACCAATCGAAAGTGAACCTATAGATTATAATTCGAAAATTCCGCGTCCGTAAAGTAGGTATATTTGCATTTGCTGTTTCATTTGTTGGTCAATGCATTCATTTCTATAATCAATTACCGGACGTAGTTTTAAAGTTACCATTTCCAGCACTAAAAAATTACTTGATAAAGTCGTTTATGTCAAGCGTATTATAGGATCGAGGACAATCTAATAGACAGAAACTAAGTCCAGTCGATAGATAGAACATGTAATTTTCCCGTTAGACACCAATATGCAATACTCGTACTCAAAACTTACTCAAATATTTATTACATTGCGTGCGAGAGCGAAGACTGGGAAATATTGGGTCCTTACCTATGAAATTGGCGTTTTTTTTACGTGTTTTATTTCGTACAGAATTTATTTATTTCAATTTTAACTTCCAAAATATTTTTAAATTTCATTAATACACTATGCAACAAAGGTTTTAGATACAAATAATATGGTTCAACTTCTTACTTAATGTTTAAAATTAAAGTGTGAACTTAACTCTTTTTAAGTGCTGCAAGTTCAAGTGTTTCAATTACGCAGAGTTTTATGAAGCGAACTATTTTTAAGTAACTAAGATAATTATGTATAATATAGCTTAGAAGTGTCCAATATTCCTGACAGAATTTTGCTTGGTTTGCATTTGACGTTACTAAATAATCCGCAAAATTAAATGTATGAAAACCACCGTTTTCATAAAATTCTCCATATAAAACGCCAATTTCATAGGTAAGGACCTAATATATATTTCGTACTCTTCCCACTTATAAAAAGTATAGGCACTTGGTGACTTTACCTACCTTACGAATACCTATGTGTAGTGTAATGAACAAAAAACCAACGTTCTGGATTTAAGGTACGTCCGCTGCTTATCTCTTCCTCAAGAGTTGTTTATATCGCAGCGGGGATTAAGAGCTTCGCCAATGATCTCACCGGGCAAAGATAATAAAAGACTTAGTATAGGTAGTTGGTATTACACCTGGTCAAGGACAGTTTGAAATTTAACTACTGTTCGTATGTTTTGTGGGTTTTGGCACATTTCCGTAAGTTTAACCATGATTTGTTCAATCTTAACCAAATGAAACTTTTTGGTTAGATTTTAGAATTTTAACCATATTTTATGTGATCAAAATACGTTCCCTCAGATGTCATCTGAATTTAACGCAGTTTCGTGGGCCACTTGGGTAAATTATTCGACTCGATTAAAAAATATTAACTTTAAAGTCTATTGGAAATCGTGTCGTGTTGTGTCAACAAACATATTTTATTTCCATCCTTCTTTCTAATATTGAAACAACACTCTACTGACGTCATCTTGAAAATATTACGAGACTCCTTAGTCATAGAAACATGATTATACCGTCACGACCTCACTTTCCCCGTTTATTTACCTTAGTCTGCCAACTTGTGTCCCCTGTGTGAAGCCCCAGTGAATGGCGGAATCATTTTTAAGAGCACTTCATTATGATAATGCGTTTCCATTCAGCTGATGTACTCGTATGTAGGCTCCGGATACCCGCCCGCATGTTCAGTTCAGCTGATGTGGTTTTGAAGAACGGAAATTCGTGTTCGTACATCTGAAGAGATTATCCTCTTTTGTTGTATAGATAACTCTTTGGTCTCGCGTTTTTGTATGTGTGTGTAGACGTGTACAAATAGACAACGTCGGTGATACCGCAAAATCGCGTAACTAATCAATTTATGATAGAGCAAAATAATCCTTACTATCTTATTAAAAAGATGCATTTTGCTCCTTATTTAAAATGTTACTTACGCCGTTTTGCAGTTTCACTGACGTGATGTTTGTGCGTATTTTTTTTTCTGAATTATTCTTGTGTTGCCTTTGCCTTCACTGTCTAAGACCGCAACCTTTAATTGATTTATACCGTGTTTTAATTGTGGTACTTAACAAAATATACGGTTAGTAATTGTGTACCTATCTTTGTCTCTAAAACGGTGATTTTGTTTGAAGAGTTTGTAATAACTTCCCCCTTAGCCTATCGTTACTAATTTTACGTAAATATTGTTTTTCTTGCAAAAAACAGCACGCTGAACTCATGTGTGTTTTGCGATGGAACAGTCGCTCGTAAATTTTCTCTTCGTATCGCTTTCGTGGTAATTGTTTCGCGTCGTCGAGTAAATTTTTCTCCAAGATTAAATGATATATTTGAAACACTACTAATACTACCATGTTACTAAAGTTCACATTTTCTTTATTTCTATTGTTATTGTTTTGTTAACGTTCGTTTGTTACCTTGAAATATTTCAATCTCGCCGTAAGCAACGCCGCCGTGGGAATGTTATAGTCAGATTTAAATAATCAAATGTTCTTCGTTACAATTGCCCAACTATCTTAGCCGAGACCTCTTATCGCCACCCTTGAAATAGGTACCGTTGAGGAGTTCCGGTAGCCACTTGTGGTCCTTTATGATACTTTCTGAATTCAAATGCTGGATTTGTTACTAAAAATACTTAAATGGCTGTATGTATGCCTATCAGATTCAGATTTGGTGACAATGGGACCACCTATGAAGTATACTCTATCAAAACAAAAAATATTTTTTAAAATCTGACAACTCTAAAAAGTTATGCGTAACTATATAAAAAATAAATAAATAAACAGGTTGACTTGAGAACCCCCTCCTTTATTTAAGTCGTTTGTAAATAGCTTTTAACTATATCGATAAAACATAGTCGATATTTAATGAATCACTAGCACTGGAATATTTTTGCTCCCGCCAATCCGGGGTTTGATTATGATATTGTGAGAGTGTAATATGCATTTCCTAAAACGTAATTTTGACGTGACATTATACTCCAAGAGAGTGAATTCATTCTTCATTGTTACTGCAACTAGTACAGTGGGCAACTATAACGCGTATCATACTATCTCTGCTTTGCCCAAAGGTTAACTGGTAGAGAATGCCTTAGGGCATTAAGTTCGCCTTTTGTATACTAAGTGTATTCTTTTGTGCAATACAGATTAAATAAATAAATAATATGTTTTTGTAGGAAATTTCAATTTATCCTACCATCTATAAAACTGAAGCGGAAATTGTATCACTTTAAACTTGGGTGGAGCCTTTTAGTGTCACTTAGCTTGCTTCCGTCTGGTTTCTAAATGGGCTGTATCTGGACGTTAGATGTAGGTCAAGGTACGTCAAAGCTGTCTTTAGAAGATGAATTTGTAAGGCTGCTAGAACCTAGGTGACTAACTTCCCTTATTCATTAACGCACTGTGAAACCATTTTAGTTATGCTTTGTCACTTTCACAATTTTGTAATTTCGCCATTTGACGGCCGTCAATGTATGGTTAATTTTCGTCACAAAACTGACAAAGTTAAGTTCCTTAATTGTGGTACCCGTTTTAGTGAAAACGCCCATTAACTTCATTCGAAAATAAAATTTAAGCAACAAGGGCGTATATTTATTTTTTGCTTATTTTGAGATTCAATGTTTTATTATAATGCTAGGTTAAGTTCATTATTGTATAATATCATAAGCATCATTTAAAAACGACTGGCTGTTGAGTTTCTTGCGGCGTTTCTTCTCAGCAGTGGTCTCTTGCGAAGCGTTGGTAGATTTTTGACGTGTAAAAGTGCTCGTGCGTTCTACGTACTGAATAAACATCTTTTATCTTTTTTATCGATATGGAAGTGACACCACAAGAAGGCTTCAAAAATCTAGCCCTGATTGATAAAAAGACACACAAATAGAAATTAAGTTCATCTGCAAATGAAACCGCTGCAATTCTAGTTAGGTGGAGCGTTACTTCACAAAAAACTAGCTTTATCCAGAAAACGATTAAAAATGGTAACCAAATAAAAAAGCGCGGTTTTCAGCTGCATTGCAATATTGAAAAGCGTTTTGCTGACGAGTAACGTGGAAATTGGAAGTTCGTTTTTTTTATTTTACGTGCACCATCGCGTTTTTACGTATAAATTTAAGGTTATTTGTTATACGTTATTGTAGCGTTAAACCAAGTCTAGTGCGTCTAAAACTGTTATATTGTGTGCACATAGGTTAATGCAATCCCATCGCAAGTCCGAAGTTTTGTTTGCCAACTGTATTCTTTTTCCGATAATTCATAAGTTAGAAAGTATATTTTTTCCAAACCCTTTTTTTTTACCTCTACAAAGGTTTAAAGAGCTAGGTATACAGTCAAAAACTTATGGACCTACTTTCGGTACAAATCTGACATTTCAACAAGGTTACGATTTGGCATCTCTAATGATATTGACGATTACAAGTTTATTTTTTAAAGAATCACAAATCGACGTTTGTGACCGTACTGAAAGAACCTGTAGGTTAGGTTAGGTTTGTTTTATAATGATCTGGAAGGCTCCTACTGCGTTCTAGAGTGCCTCAGCGGAGTAGGCCTCGGGCCTAGTAAAAGCCCCCAAAGGGCATCCACTACTAGGGGCTACGATTTGGCGCTATAGCGATTCCGAAGCCCCAAGTGCAAGTCGGGCATAACCCGACCTAGCCCCCGTTGGGATGCGTTTGCATAGGCATTTCCGCGGGGTCAGAAAAGGGTCGTTTTATAATAATCTAGGCAAAACCATTTATTAAGCAAAAATATATTCTCTAACTAATGACAATTCATACAAACAAAACTCGACCTTGTCATAGGTAACCGTTGTTCGTTCATACATATTAAGTAGATAGAAAAATAACCGTGATGTTTTACACAAATGGATTACTGTCCTTAAAACACAGTACCAAGGAGCGTAAGTGACAAAATAGGGGTAAAAGATTGCGTTGCCCGTCATCTCGTAGTCTTCTAAGGCCGTGTAATAAGCCGGTTGAAATATGAGGGAGGTCCCTTCTGATGGGCCCGGTATAAATAAACTACCAACCCATTTAGGTAGCGTGTCCGTGAAACAATATATCACTCACTAACTTTGATAAACTCGTATATCGCTAATGCTATTTCTCTTTTACAGGCTTTATGTGTTAAGACGAGGCCCTGTCTTTACACACTAAGCCTAATTTTACAGGAAAACGATAACGAAGAGCTTTATGCAACTTTCCGGCATGAGGCGAATCCAATGACATACTTATCATTTATCAAAATCATCATCATGCGAGAATGAGTTTGTATATCAACTTTTTTGAAGTAAAAAGACTACGTGGCATAAAAAAAGTAAATTAAAAATGGACACAATGCGTTTGTCATTCATGTAAACATTGTCATTGTAAATAGACAGTTTATTTCGAATATAGTTAATTTTCTAGGTATTGCGGTTATAGGTAGCTGACTCAAAACTTACATTATCTCATGCTAAAGAACTTACAACAGGTTTGTGTTAAATTCTTGTTTATTAAATTTACATTGTCAGCTCAAGTCAAAGCAGGGGTCGGGTGACGTAACATCCCACAGTAGTTTTTTAAAACTTAATTTTCAGTACTTTATCATAAAATAAAAATTTAAGAGTTTTATGCAACTCTCCAGCATGAGACGAATGCAATGACATATCGTTTATCAAAATCGGGCCATAACTGTACATCTGATACCATGTACAAAAACACTACGCCAGATTCATTATTTAAAAGTCTAGTAATATTAACCAATGTCTAAAACATTCGCTCAATTTTAACAAATCCCTTAATGTTGATCCGTAAATAATCATCGCAAATTAACAAAGATAAGAATTAAACTACGATTCCAAGCAGCAAACTCTTCCCCGACCATCTGTTGGGCCTGCTGTGCAAACTTTCAATTAATCTTCGGAGCCTATCGTGATCGCAAATTGGATTATACCCCGTTGTTTGGCTTAGAAATAAATTGTTGTGTAAATTTGTATCCGTAGAAGTTTTTCTATTCGTAAAGGTTCGAGACTTCGCTTATATTTACCCCTTAGGGGATGAATATTCAAAAATCCCTTCTTAGTGCACCCAAGGTATACACATACATACATACATAAACTCACGCCTTCATTCCCAACAAGATAGAGAAGAGAAAAATTTACCAACAAGTCTTAAAACTTCTTGATAATCCTGTAACCACATTTTGCACAAGTAGGCTAAGATGTTTCCCAGTGTATTAGTGACAGGTGGCAAGCCCATCGCCTAACAGTACTAACGAGCCTTTATTCCCTTAGTCGCCTATTACGACATCCACAGGAAGACATGGAGTGGCGCTATTCTAACCCGGGAACCACACACGGCAAATCCCCGAATTGAAAGTCCCTAGGTCCAGTGATTTCGGCTGGGTTGGGCTGGACTACCTTGATCGATCAGCCAGCCAGTTTCTTCTTTCATTGAACTTTTAAAGTAGATAAATTGCGAAATGATCTTGAGCTACTAGTACTTCCGCATGAGGCACCTCAAATGTCACACTCATTTTGGTAAATTGTCAGAGAATTTCACTTCGTATAAACGTCCCATGTCATTGTATATGTTTTGTTACACCAAGGCAAACGACAGAGATGAAAGAGGAGCGAATCGAGTAGCTTTACCTCGCTTCATTTGAGATAGAATATTGTACAGTCAGCTAAAAATGTGGTCTACCACCCTACGGTTGAAGTTCATTTGCACGTCAAGATACAATAAGTTCGATTTTTTCTTGTTTTAATATTATGACTGTGACAAATGTCAACCTTAGCGATAATTAGATCTTACAGAAACTTTTGCAAAACTGATAGACCACTGTCTGGGCCGACCGTACCACCTCATTTTATGAAATGAGTTACTCGTTCAAACTTGTTAGAACTCGTAGAACCTTATGTAGTTATAAGTAACTAATGTATATACCAAAGACTAACAGAAAAAAACACGATATTAGACCTTTTCAAAAAAGTATAATTTATTTCATGGCCTGCCCTTGCTTAAAACATATGAAAATTTGGTCTTAAATGTAAGACTTCGGTTAAATCAGCTGAATGTGTTGATTAATGTATAAGTCATCGAATATCCGGCTCATTTCAGACAACGGCGGTTAACAGGTTGAAAAACGGATAACCGGGACTAAAATGTATGATTTCAGAATGTATGTCGATAACGGTGAAATGATTTGCAAGTAGACTATAGTCAATCAAGTCTTATCTGAGTAACTGTCTGAGACTGCCAGTAGTTATTTATTGGTATCTCGAACATAATCATCCTTTATTTAGACTCCAATAAAGACCTTTTGTTCATGCAACCGAGGAAGTTATCTGTTCCCATATAGTAAGTAGTATAATATATCTTACTTCATACTAATATTATAAATGAGGAGGTTTGGATGCTTAGATGTTTGTTACTGACTCACACTGAACGGTTCGGGCTTAAAATTGGTAGACATTAGGTTAGATCCTGGAATCGGACATAGGATAGTTTTTATCCCGGGAATTTAAAAGTTCCCGAGGGAATAAGAATACTTGAAATCTACGTGGACGAAGTCGCGGGCAAAAGCTATGTGGTATATATTTATTTAATTGTATGGCTATTCATGCAATTTTTACAAGTCGTTCAAATTATAAAGATAAAAAGTGTTTTCTGGGCCCGTTTCTCAAAAAGTATAAGTCTAATTATATTAGTCCGAACGACCTGCCTCCGCCTATTCGTAACATCACAAACATAAGTAGTTTCAAGATCAAACTGAAAGAGCTAGCTTTGACGTTACAAATGGACAGTTGCACAGATCACTTTTTTTAATAATTTGGTTGTTTTTTTTTTTGTTAATGTGTAGTTTTAACTTAGATTATAATATGTGTAATTAATGCGCTTAGGACGCTAGATCTCACTTTGTTGTTATGTTTAATATTTTATAATTGTTTATTTAAATTGTAGTATTTTTATTATTTGTAGACTAACTTTTATGCTGTGTTTCTTTTAAATGTTCTATTTATTTTCTTGTTTTGGCCATCTTTCTCATGCGGGTCCAGCTGAAAATCAGCGCTGCGGCTCCGTGCCACAGCACCACGCTGAGCTGGTACTCCGTTTCGGCTATTTTATTTTTAATTAGTTAAATAGATTTTGTAATTTTATTTTATTTTCTCAAATGTGTGTGTATTTTTTTGTGTTTATTTAATAGCCGAATAAATGATTCTATTCTATTCTATTCTAGTGTTTTGTCTCATTTAGTGGTTTTACACATGTCCATGAGTTTACACTTAAGTTCCAGGCGTTCTCGGTGCGTCTTGCGACTTCCTTGTCTTGTCGAGCCTGGAAGGAGACTATTTGGCCTAAGTATATAATCTCATGGGATTATCATTATAGTATAATAATAAATATTAAATACAATTAGTCACATCTTTCACAAAACTGACAGTGACAAGTGACATTTTGGTTGTCATTTGCTGTTTTCAATTCCATTTCAATATGTATTTTTCCAGTTAAGTTCTTGTCGTAAACCTAAAGGTCTGAGGAGGTTTTAATTTAGCCTATGACACTTCTTAAGATAATACCAACCTCTTTTTTCCGTATACCATCGTCCATTGGTCAAACCGTTTAACCTACAGTGGGCCTATTATTACAATTATCCACGCGATAAACCGTTTTTATAACGAAGTCATCGACATAATTATCATTATCAGCGTAAGCTAACATGATGGCATCAGTTACATTGCATTATCCAATTGAAGGTCACAAATAAACATGGATGGTCATTGATTTAGTATATACAAGATACACAATCCCGCACAAAACTTTATTATAAACTGTCCCAAATGACATTGATAGCTGTATTCAGATACATGCTAACATCGCTATTTTTACCTTAAACATTAATGCAAAAAAAAACTCAATATACTAGCAGTCAAGTGTCAAATTTGCAAACTAATGTTTTAAAATATTTAAAACTCTTTAGTGAAATCGCCATTATCATACTATTTATGACAAAAGTGGGGTGTCCCCTTGTTTTACAGACTGAAAAATTACAGAATTTTTTTTCACAGAAAATGTTTCATATACTATTTGGTCCTTGTATTTTTGCTTCGTATATTATTATTTTTTAACTATTTACTTGAAAGAAACAAATTCGACAGAAAATCTATTCAATGAATTTTGTAATTTTATTTTTTCATTACACAAACTTATCAAACAATATAATTATTTTTCAACGAATATTGTTTGGTCAGTGTATTTTTTCATACTCACTCAAAACTCATTAGAAACTCATGTACGTTAGTACAACCTATAAATATGAGTGAGCGAGCAAGACCTCTCTGGGCAGAACCGACTTGAATAGGTTAGGTTAGAAGGCTATGGCGGGAGCGAAGCGAAGCAAGCTCCCGCCTTAGCCTTCGAGGTAATTTTTTTTTAATATCCCTTGAATAAGCTATGCGATATAATTTGATTGTAAATCAAATAATATGAGAACAAAGAATATTTAATTTGCTATTCTATGATATGAAAAAAATAACATTGAATTTTATTTGAAATAAAAAACGATGATTTAAATGTCTTCAAAGTAATTATTCTACATATTGATTATTCTATGAAATGATAATACGAGAAAAAAATTATATGAAATGAAATTCTAAACAACTTCAGTCTGTAAAATAACGTACAACCCAAAAGTGGACATCGAATGAATGGAGACGAATTTCTCTATTTATATTGTATTAGTTTTAACGAAATTATAAATTACAAAAAAAACTTTTGAGATGTTTTATAAATGCTGTCATTGTATTACACAACTTAAGCTATTATATATACAATAATAATAATGAATAAATTAATGTAAAGCAAGGTTTAAAAACCCGTCCCGTCGATTGTTTTTATTCAAATTTTAACGTTTAGGTATCCTTTGTCACCTGGAATGGTGAAATGATTCTAACGATACCACACACATATAAATTGGCTCAGGTGTTTAGAAGTTATGTTGGAATAAAGAATTATACACACATACATAAATGAACCATTAAAACATTACACTTTACTCCAAACAAGACAATATCTTATCCTATCATAACCAACCTAGCCTAACCGGTTACGTATCATAATATGTATATAAAGTTCAAAATACATAATGGCTCATGGGCCAAGCAGCAGTGTTCGCATTGTTGTGTTCCGGTTAGGGGATAAGACAGCCGGTGAAATGACTAGCATAGAGGCATTCCATCTTAGTCCTCAGGGTTGGCAACGCATTTGCAGTCTTAGGATTGCGGTCTTGTGAATGCGAATGTCTATGGGTCACAGTTTCCACTTACCATCAGGTGGCCTGTGTGCTCGATTGCCTTCCTATGATATAAATAAAAAAAAAAAAATCATAATGGTCATTATATATAATGGTTTTTTTTTGAAACCCTGACCTAACAAACCTAACCTAACCTAATGGGTTCTATACAATGGGCTTTTAAAAATACTGAAAAGTTTACTTATTATGACCATTATGTAATATGACCCATTATGTATTTTGAACTTTATATATTATGATGCGATCCCAACCTAACGTAACCTAACCTAATTTCCTTGAAATAAGTTTAATTTATTATATAATTGTCTTTTAGACCTACATTTACTTAAGATACTTTCTTTTTTTGCAATGTAATGCAAACGGACGGTTAAATATCGATCGGTAATAGATTTAATCAACAGAATTCTATGACTATTATTGTGGTCTTCTTCCACACAACAGACGACTTATTTGCCTTGAATAGTTGATCACCCCTAATCTCGTGCTAATATTGCGACCCATTTTGCACGTCGTAGAGGATTTCGTGGAAAGCTTTAATTTAAAAACATCTTAGCCTAATTGTGCAAATTGTGGTTACAGAGTTATCAACAAGTTTTTGGAGTTGTTGGTAATTCTGTAGCTCTGCCTACCCCACGCTGGGAATGAAGGCGTGAAGGTATGTATGTACTCGTATGTAAAAATAAAAAATATTAAAATTGAAAAAAGTAATAGCTACTCCATGATATTTTTGTTCCTTGGTAAGTCATAATTTGTGTGCACAAAATAAATTCCTAAAAATCATGAAAACATTATAATTTTAGCTAGAAACTGTTTATAAATAAATAGAACTAACGTAAAATAAACATTCCATCCTTTTTATTTGTTTTTTTGTTATTATTTTTGCAGTTTTTCACCACACATTTTGTCATGATTGACAACTGCCACTGTCTGTGGTCGGAACAAGACTAATAGCAAAACTACTGCCCAAGTCGATTCGGCAGTAGTTTTGCCTTGCCATTTTTTCGTGCTGATTGTGTATCTAGTATATACTAAATCAATGTGGATGGTCAAGTAAATAAGAGCCTGATTTCGTTCTCGTTTATTAAGTTTCCTGGGTTATACAGGTTATACAGGGTTATACAGGGCTACGCAGGTTATTTGATTTTTAATTTACTATTTATAGATTTATGTAATGCTAGACTAAGTAGTACCACTGTAATACTAAATATATTTAAAATACTGACTGCTGAGTTTCTTGCCGCGTTTCTTATAAAAATTAATTCAAATTCAAATTATTTATTTCTTTAACAATTGGGTGTTGTTTATTATATCGTTGGGGCCTTCTAGTAGGTACTAGACCTGTGTCAGGAGGCGTTTCAGCAGTGGTCTCCTCTTGTGAAGCGCTGGTAGATTCTTGACGTGTAGAAGTGCCCGTGTGACTTACTGAATAAATGTCTTTATCTTTATATTTAACGTTTAGTATAAACAATGTCGAGTAGTGCAGATTAGTTTATGAGTCCAGTAAGCTAATCCCGAGGCGGGCTTCAATTTACAACCACCCTAAACCGGATTTATCGTCGTCCTCCAGCGCTAGACATGTCAGTGCACATAGTACGCGGGTGGTAATTTAGCTCAGATAGGTACAGTCAGCAGTAAAAGTAGATGGACAGTCGAAGATCTCAAAATTATCGATACACGATTCTATTGTCAAGAGAGTAAGAGCGAATGTTGATAATTTTGAGCCTTTTGATTGTCCACCAAGGTACTTCCGCTGATGGATGACTGTACAGTAAAGCGAAACTGAAACACGTAGCTTTTTTGCTCTTGTTGGAGTGTGGATAAGACATAAAAAGATACCTCTATCAGTTTCCTTTACTGTACATGCTTGTGAAACACGAGTTGATTTTTTTCGCTTGTCGCTCATGTCTCTTTTTACAGACTAGGCACAGTTAGGGAACGATAATACTATAACTATTAAACTGAAACATGTATCTTATTGGTCATAATGGCAGGAGCGAAATGGGTACGTACATCTTTCAGCTTCCCTTACTCTTCTCTATCTCAATCAAACCTATTATGTAATTTTTGATAGTTTGGAATTAATTATTTTAATTATATACACTAGGGTTACATTTGTAATCATACTAATTGAACATACCTTTGCCGAACTTGCAATATTAAATTACTAGTTTTTGCCCGCGACTCCGTCGGCGTAGAAGTCGTTTCCTCGGGAAATGTCAAATTTTCCGGAATTAAAACTGTCCTTTGTCCCATTCCAAGACCTAACCTATATGTGTGCCAAGTTTTATCTCGATCCGTTCAGTGGTTGAAGCCTGATTTAGTTACAAACATCCAAACTTTCTCATTTATAATATTAAGATATGATCATTTTGCTCACAACTATATTCCCAGACATGATAACATGTTTAAGGCATCCTCCATGCTGTAAAATAATGTGACCGACAACGTGCTACCTTCACTTTTTTAAGCTTTGCAATCAACTTGTCGACTACAATAAATATTTTTCACAATTTTTTTTTTTTTCTTTTCTTTACTTATTCTATTTCTATACTAATTCTGAAAAAAAAAAGTTTGAAACATTTTGATCCATTTTATCTTGTGAGGCTAGACAAGTTGCTTAACGCTAACGAAAACTATTTTCGAAAACAGACTTGGAATTGACGTAGGCATTCGACACGACCGTCTGTCAGGTTACGTCAATCATATACATTATGGATAACGATAACGCCGATTGCATCTTGTCCAGGTTTTTTAATCAGTACAAGATCAACGTGTTTCATGTAGCATATTGAAAAACTCACCATATTTGCCGCTATATTCCAGATCCGTCGTGTTGGCCTCGGGGACTGCGGCCCTCAGCAAAACTTCGACCTGACGGACCCCAATTGCCACAACGTGTCCTATGACTACGCAGCTGTTCACGATCCCCACCTCGCCCACCACTTTGCCCAAAAGGTTGCCAGGGACCGCATGAAGGAACTAGGCTTGTGCACCAAGGACGGAAGGGCCGTCTGCACGCTCAAGGAGTTCAACCAATACAGGAAGTACCTGTACAACCAGTTCATGGATCGCATACATCAGACTATGGATCTCTTGGTAAGTACATACATAAAATTACGCCACTTTCCCCTAGAGGTAGGTACAAAACACTTCCTTCCACTTGCAACGATTGAACTTCTTCGCATCCTCCACACTCATAAGTCTCTTCTTACACGTGCGTCAGCTTAGTCTCCTGACCTGGCCCTTTCTTAATACTGCCCCGATCTGATCGTGGAACGTTCGCCTTGGCCTTCCCCTTCAAACATTTCTGATAGTAACAAGAAATAGGGCGTTGAATCATACAGTTTCACCTGTGAGCTCATTGATTTATTGACCTTTTCATCTCTCCTGTTTGGGATGTGAATGTGTTCAAAGGCGTAATAAAAAATAAATACTGTTGAATTAACTTCTACAAGTAATAAAATTATAGTTTATATTTATATGATGAAACAACACCAACTTTTTTAGGGTTCCGTAGTGAACAAGGAACCCTTATAGATTCTCCATGCATGGCCGACTGTCCCTCCAGCGCATAAATAAGTGTACACTTTAGTACCTTGTCGCTTTAACCGCTGTGACAATTCATACATAGCAGTTTAAACATGACATTAAATAGACAAGGTACTAAAATATACACTTATTTGTGAACTCGAATGTACTACAAAGCTGTAATTTGGCATGGTGAGGTATATATACATTAGTCACGCCGACAAACATGTAACATCAATTATAGTTTTTTTTTTCATTAGTGTTTAACTTGGGTGAAAGTATCAATAGCACCCTCGAACTATAGGTACATTCGCAAGCGCTCATGCAGCCTTGATATTTCGGTATGTAACTTTCCCTTTCATCCCTTGTTTGACAATCTACTATGGAATTAGGACGCGCGAGCCCGCGACGACCTGATGATGAAGCGGGTGAATGTAGACGTGGCGAAGAGGCAACTAGTCTTCAACAGGAGCGAGAAAATACGCGAACAACTAAAAAAGGCTAGCAAGGAGCATGCTGATGAGATTGCTGAGAAGAAACGCTTGTAAGTCTACTCTCTCTCTAGTAATTTCGAACAGTTATCATAGAGTGAACGTGACATAGGACCGTATTAATAAACCGATCTCTACTCTAATGCTCGTCTTAAGATGCGTCAAAAATTACAGTTTTCTTTGGTTTGACGTTTACTTTGACGTATCTTGTGACGGGCATCTCAGCCAAGATGAGACTCGAGATCATAATATATGAACCAATGTCAATCCCCAGCGCTTGCTATGTAGTCTTTATTTTTTGAACTGAGCTTATCCACTACACAAAACCATTGTCTCTGCACAATGCTATTATCTTCTTTTGTTTTCGTAACCGCATACAAAAACAAGTTAGCTCTTATTTCTGAGTTTTTTGGCCCTCTGGGCCTGCCGCCTGATATAAAATCGAACCTAACCTAACCTATGCCTACGTATTGCGATATAATTACTATTGGGAAAATTTGCGATTGAGGAAAATTGGGAAAAAAATCTACTATGTCAAAAATGTCTTCTGTGAAAATGATAAAACAGTTAATAAGTATGTCTATAGGGAAAGCAAGCGTTCGATTTTTTTATGCAAGAATAATAATACCTATAACAGTAAATATTATTAGAGAAAGAAGGCAATCGGACATTTTTATGCAAGAAAATAAATATATCAGAAAAATCGTCTAATAAACATATCGGGGATTTTTACATTTTAATATCTATTTAAATACATCCTGCTCCTAGATTGAAAAAAAAACAACCTAAAGCATCCTATAAATATACGATTTTTTTTCTGATGAAAGTGCAAATCTGTATAAATTAAGATAATTTAAAGATTACGACTGCGACCCTTAAGAACAAGAAACAACAGTTAACAACCTGAAAAATCTTTTCAGCGATACGGGGAGTTCCATTTCCTATCACTATCGAACACCATTTGCACGAAGTTCGGTACCGATGAAACTATACCGACCATAGCCCAATTAAAACTCGATTCCGCGATCGCTCATTCAATTGTGCATCTGTTAGAGTATCGATTACGATGCGTTTTTGATTTAATTTACTTGTCGTATAAATTAAATCGGTAGGTACTTGCCTCAATAATAAAGGGTGTTGAAAGAATTGACCTCCTGAGGTTCCTTGTACTAAAAATAGTACATAATACGGTCATTGAAATAAAGATCTAGTGAAAGGGAAGTAAAGTGGAATTTCTTTTTTTTTTGTTACTACTGATCAAATTAGAAATTTGACATTATTTCATTCACAATAGATTCATATTCCATTGGCAAATTTCGTTGTATGGGCCTTAGAGGTTTGAAAAAATGTGGTGAAAATGTGTAATTCTAAAAACTTGCTAATTACTTTTTGACGACCTAGTTAGCCGAGTTGGTAGTGATTCCCGGTCAAGGCAAATATTGGTAGTAGTTTTTTCTGAGTTTTGGGTATTTTATATGTACTTATATAAGTTTTCATCTCTCTATAAATAGGTATACGTATGTTTATCGTTGCTTAGTCCATAGTACAAGCCTAGAGCTTAGTTAAGGACTATGTCAATTGGTTTGAGATAGTCCCCTGATAATTATAATTATATTTTTAGGGCTGCGTCTCCATATACTGCCAACAAAATTTAAACGAAATCTCTACCATTCGTTTGGTCCGCTCATATATTTGTCTTAACTTCTTAGGATGATGAATAATAGATGGCTGGTTGATTTTTAGAAAATAATAAATTATAATGGCGGATATTCTAATAAATACTTTATAAAAATAAAATTAAACATTAAGGGAATTTCTTATATATGTAATATATACATAGCTGGGCATTAACTCGTTAATCCGTTAATCGTTAATTAACGAATTTAACATTTTGATTAACGGATTAACTTTTAAGTTAACTTTTTAAAATGTTAACGGACACGTTAACTTCCGTTAATATGCAGAAGTCCGTTAATCGTTAATCCAATGCCTACTACTTACCGAACGACACCGCGGCGCGGCAAGAAAAACAGGTTCAGACAAGTCTGCCGTGCTAGTGTAAAAGGCGACTTTTCGACAAAAGACACTTTCGAGATAATCGCAAAAAAGTGACCGAAATCTTCATTTTCATATTTCTAGGTAATTTAAACAGATATTGAAATGAAACTTTTTGTGTCGGATAGACATTGTGTTTTACTACTTTTCTACATAAGTAATGTATTTTTATTAACTACAGTTTTTTTTTACACGCATTTTTTCCTTTTTGTTTAGTTGCCGATTAATAATTGCCACTGAAAAACCAGCAAAAAGGCGGTATATGAGCACTATACCGCCTTATAGGCTTGATTTTCCTTCATACGTCTTCATACTAAACTAGGGCTTGAACGTATCACAATAATGCTTAATTAAAAAGACGTATTTGCAACATACCGCTTTATTGCTTAGTACAAAATATTTTTTGAATAATTCTGATCTAAATAATAACGCCGAATAACAAAAATACGTTTATCTTGTCTAGTACGCAAATCAAAAAAATATGGTTTGTTTTCGTATCGATCATTTTATATTTATATACTAGTCTAAAAAAACGTATGTCTTCAAAAGTCAGACGAAATACGGTTTTTTAATCTAGTACTACGATGAAAGGTTAGACTAATTGCTAATTAAAACCATCATAAATTCGGTACAAATATATTTGAAATAAACAAAAATTAACAGTTAAATCACAGGAAATATTATCTCTTCTAAGATTTGTGTAGTGTTATTACTTATTCAATAAATCAACAATAATACTCTTTGATTGGTCTGTATGACGCACTGTTAATCATAACTTCTTTTTTAATTATTTTAATTTAAACATAATCAGTCTCATAAAGTAATTGAATTGCAATTTTGGGAGGACTTGCCAGAATCCAACCATGAAAAAGTCGATGAATTATAGGTTAAAAATACTTAACCTATAATTCATCAACATTTTCTTGGTTGAATTCAGGCAAGTCCTCGCAAAATTTCAAGCTAAGAGCAGGCATTAATGGACCTAGTTTACGTACTAAATTCTGTTTTCGACTTGCGTCTGTCTATCCCTCGGAAGTGAGTGTGCGATGAAAGCATCGGGCGCTTTCCTTTTACTTTGGTAAATGTTTCTTTACTAAAATTAAACTCAATATATTCTCCTTGCAATAACCCTAATGTAGCCTAAGCACCTTTAAATAGAATTACTCAAATCCTGGTCCTCGTGGAACCAATTATAATAGCTAAAATTATATTTTTATTTTATTTTTACCTAATTCCTACTACATCTATCTACCTAACCTAATAACTTAGTCACCATAAGTAACATTCCTAGTCTATAAAGCTTCCTATTCCTAACAACCTATTTTAAAAGTAAATTAGTTTTGACATGTGATCGTCAAGTAATCTAATATAACCCAATAGTTGTGAACCTATAGTAACCCTAGAATTTTTTAAGTCTTTGTTTTAAGTCCTAGCTATACTAATACTCTCTAGAATATTTATACCTAAATATTTACAATAATATGTGGTTGCCGGGTTAGAATAGTGCCACTCCATGTCTTCCCGTGGATGTCGTAAGAGGCGACTAAGGGAATAAAGGCTTGTAGTACTATTAGGCGATGGGCTTGCAACCTGTCACTAATATGCTGGTAAACATCTTAGCCTATTTGTGCAAATTGTGGTTACTGAATTATCAACAACTTTTTAAAGTTGTAATTCTGTAGCTCTGCCTAATAGCCTACTCTGGGATTACAGGCGTGAAGGTATGTATGTATGTAGACTATAATTTATAACTTATCTAACACTATCCTAGTTTATTTAATAACTCCTACCCACTTGAAATTCAACCTACGTACTAAGTGAATTGGTTTTAAAGATAAAGTTAATATGTACCTATAGTAGATATAATTTATGAAACCGAAGTCTAGATTAAAGCAAATCTAAGAATTTAAAGGTTTTGTGGCCCCCTTAGGGAAGGAGGACCTTTACTTGTGGGAGGACCTTGTGCAGGGTCCGTCCGGGTTGGTACCACCATCTTATCCATTAACCTACAGCCAAGCAGCAGTGTTCGCATTGTTGTGTTCCGATTTAGGGATAAGATAGCCGGTAAAATGACTAGCATGGAGGCATTCCATCTTAGTCCTCAGGGTTGGCAGTGCATTTGCAGTCTTGTGAATGCGAATGTCTATGGGTCACAGTTTCCACTTACCATCAGGTGGCTTGTGTGCTCGTTTGCCTTCCTATGCCATAGAAAAAATAAGGAGATCTCCTCCATACGCTCTGGGATCGCTATCCCTAGACCTTAGTCTACCTCAATAGTCATCCTCCATAGACAGGTCAGACTCCTTGCCAATATGTACGATTAGTCAGTCAGTCGTATAGTAAGGGAAGAAAAGGGTCAAAATATAAATTTAGTGTTTAAAAACTCAATTATACAGTAGATTATTTATCGTTCAATAAAGCGATAGTTACAATATATTATTATTTTTATTTCATATAATATTGTGACTCAAGATTGATATTGCTTGCTTCACCTTTAAGTCTATATTTGACTTGAATTTTATATAACTAAATGAGATGTTCAATTTCACTAAGTATCCATGTTTAACTTTTATAGTAAAACAGTGGGATACAGAAGTCATTTTGTCTTCTAGCTAGATTGAGTCCTCATGTTAGTAAAATATATTATGAAGAGTAAACAGACAAATCTCACTATAGTCACTTTATCATTTACTGATATATTTGTTTTATGGTCTATAAAATATTCATTTTATAAAAGGACTTAACCATATCTGTAAGCTAATTATTGATATTCTAGATTTGCTTTATTTCCATAAAACTCTCCATATTTTTTTTATTATTTATTTGTATATTTGTATAAATGCATTATAAAAAAAGGACTTATTTCTTTAAGCTAACTATTGATGTTCTAGTTTTTTTTATTGTTCATGTTTTTCTTAGATACTAAAATAATTCATAATTGGGATTGTTCAAATTTTTTAAATTACTCTAATTAGAAATCCATTTCGAGGAATAGGGTTCTAAAGCCGTTCTGCATGATTAAGTTTTTGTTATATTTATTTATTTCGGACATTTCGACAAAAGTATATTTGACCGTGTGGTTTGACTTTCGTTTTTGGCTTGAAGCCCTCCCAGGTGTGTCTTACGGGTTAGGCGTAAACCGCTTGAAATAGTATGTTTTATTATACTATTACAATCACTTTTTATCGTAACTTATCATGTAATTCATCGATAAAATGTCTGTTAAATAAATAAAGATATAAAAACAAAACTATTCGGTCAAATACAAAATTAATGAAATTGGTCTCTTAAAATTACCTTTTCTTTTGTATTAGATTATAAAAACCGTGAGTTATTTTTTTGGTCTATCCCAATTATGTTAGTTCTCCAAAAAAAATATCATAATTATATTAATTTATATATTTATTTTATTTATTTTTACTGTACTCAGGTAACAAATATTTAGAATGGTATTATGTACTCAGTTTTATGATTTATCGTCAATTCGTCGTCCTCGTCTTTTCGCGTGATACCGGGCGCCAGCGCACACGCACCTTCATTACCCGTAACGTCACCGAACTGAAGGGCGCCCGAACGCGGGTACTCCCGTCCGCGGGGGGTATGTAGGAGATTGGGGATTATACGGTTTTATTAAGTAGCATGGGTCGACTGTGGATATTCGAATAGTAATCTAGCGTTAAAAACTACCTCTGTCCCAAGTAAAAATAACGTATCACAAAATAAAAGTTTTTTTAAACAAGTTTATCATTATTTAAAACTCGGCATTAACTAGACTAAAATACCGCAAAATACTGACATACGGTCTTTTTGTCTAGAAAACTCTGTTACGTTCATTTAGATTATGAGCAAATAGAAAAAAACATTTGAAATACTAAGTTAAAAGGCGGTAAAATATGTTATTCGTTCTTTTTACTTAGTAATCTGCAATTACGGCCTTATAGAGTAGTTCAACTTATTAATAAATAAAACCTACACCAGACAATAATGCGGAGTGTCTTGTTTTACGTCTTTCTAATGTAGTATTGTGTAGTTACCGCTTTATTGATTAGTATTTGCTGGAAAATAGTCTGTTATACGGCCTTTTTCCTTATCGTATCTTCGCAACCAAGCCTCTTATCGACAAACGGGTAAGATGGGTCGACGCGGCTTGTTCTCCATATCACGATGGTCATAACAACTCAATTTGGTCAAAATGTCGAATGATCGCCTTTTACACTAGCACGGCAGAAGTATGAAACGACAAGTGCCGGGCGGCGCGTAGCAGCGAGTGTGTAGTGTGAGAAACAACGATGATGACAAGGAAGACTTTTTCAATTCTGTCACTCAGTCTATAGAAAAACCAAAGAGCTCCAACTCATAGAGTAAGCGCAAAGTCTCGTTAAAATGTGGCTGGACATGAAATCAAAAGATTCGTTCAAAGATGCTGCATTCCTCGGGAACAGATATTCATAAATCTATTCATTAAATACAATACTGCTATACCCTCAAGCGCTGCAATTAAACGTCTGTTTTCCACGGGTAAAGACATTTTAACTCCAAAACGAGCCTCGCTTTCAGACGAGAACTTCAACATGTTAATGTTCATGAAAGGGAATATGCACCTTATGCCTTTTTGTATTTTGTTTTGTTCCTATCCTGTTAACTTCCAGAACCTAAACCAACAGGTTTTATAAATTCACTAACGAAACGATATAAAAATGCATTTTTTTTACACATATTAACGGAATAACGATTAACGTTAACTTGCGTTAATTCTTCCGAAATGTAACGCTTTAACGTTTAACGAACCTAACTTTTTTTGTAGCGGATTAACGATTAACGAAGTTAACTATTTGATTAACGGTGCCCAGCTATGAATATATACAGTTCCGGCAAATAATATAACAGCAATACAATTGGACAACTAAGTAGTTCTAGTTGTCAATTTTGGTGAGTTACATTTATTGTAGGTAATCGAATGAGATGTAAGTACAAATATGATATATTAATTGCCAGTACATCAAAATGAATCCCTGTTTTCGTTGGTCACGCCATGGCTCGAGATTGGCTCGACCGGTTTGTTTTTATTCGTATGCCTTGTTCGTAATTAGGTATCAGGACAAGATTTTTTTTTATCATTTTATATTTGCTCTTGCATTGAACTACCAGGGCTGATTTTTCAATCTCCAGATAATACTATCGGTCATGTAAATTGTAGCTCTGTCCTTTTCTTTGTCATAGGAATGATAAGGACAGAGCTACAATTTATCTGACAGATTAACTATTTTTCCTACTCCTGTACTTTTATCTGTCATTTATATAGTCACGAACACTAATATAAGAATATAGATAATATGTCCGCAGAACATTTATATTCTATTCCCCTTAACAGCACTTGTGCTTTTTTGAGCCAAAACGATATGCCTAGCTGCCAAAGCTTACACCTAGGTTAATTTGACCAATCAAAATACTTCACCAAATTAAACCACCAATCACAATACACATTGACTGTCAATCGGAACGTTAGGTTCTTTTTGGTATGTAAACTCTTTTACTAATTTAACTCTTTAAAAAAACATTTTATTTGGTATCAACCAACCAGAACGCAGCTATATTAAAATCGACCAATCAGGTAAAATAATTAATTTCTCAAATCATTAGGTGTTTTTTAGTCCCTATTTCACAAGTTAAATCGATTGTGCAACTTTTTTTTAAAATATGAAACCTGGCAAGTGCACATCAATTTAAAAACAAAGTTAACCATAGACACATATTTTGTTGTTTTCGAATGTTTCTCGCTCGTTTGTTGTTCTGTGCTTCGTTCGTTCGTATTCTAACCTAGGTATATTAATTTAATTTTGCATTTTATTTGAAACCTAGTCGTAGAAAAAGTATTGTATGCAACGGTGTATAACTAAGTCAAAAAATACTCGTGGCGTCTTGCTTTACGATAACCACACCACTCGTCTTTTTTGACCTCTCTTATACAACTGTTGCATCGTACAGTTTCCTCTATCATGGTCTGGTTAACTGGAAGAGATCCCTTAAAGGGATAAGTTCGCCATTGTACATGTTTATCTTAAGTCTATGTACGAATTTACTTGTAATTGTTTTTTATTTTTTGTGCAATAAAGAGTTTACATACATACATACTACTATTCAAATAAAGTTCCTGCAGTATTATTACAGTTTACCCAACGCCCAATAAGTAACATCGGAATCCTCATTAGTCACCAATACAATGAGGGTTTGGAGGAAATTAAATATTTATAGGTACAAAACCAGGCTCAACAAGAACAAGACTAACGAGGCGCGAACGTGCGCCGGCTACAGGCTGATTAATGTCGACGGTTTATTTCCATTTAGTTTTCACGCAATGCCTTCCCTCCTGTATAACGTCGGTGATAATGCAAAACAACGTTACTAACGAATTTGTGATAGAGCAAAATAAACCTTACCGTCTTATTAAGAAGGTGCATTTTGATCCTTATTAAAAATGTTACTTACGCGGTTTTGCAGTATCACCGACGATAAGCCGTTTCACAAAAAATGGCGCGAATGTACTGAATTAGTGCGCGGCAGTTGGTAAAATTAACAATAAAAATAGACAGTAGCTGGTTAATGTCGAATTTTACCAACAGCTTGATACGCGATTAGAGTGTTATCAGCTGCCAAAATGTATGAAAAGTGGATTAACATTTAACATGAAATTGGTACTTAATGTCATACTATAATGATAAAATGGTAATAAAATACATTTATTTTTTTATTCTTACATACACATACATACATAAACTCACGCTTTCATTCCCAGAGTGGAGTAGGCAGAGCTAAAGAATTACCAACAAGTCTTCAAACTTCTTCATAATTCTGTAACCACATTTTGCACAAGAAGGCTGTTTCCCAGTGTATTAGTGACAGGTGGCAAGCCCATCGCATAGAAGAATAGAATCACAATCTCAAGACTACAATCTCAAGACAAGGTATAAAGTACTTCGCACATTCGTCATTCCACCGGTGGTTTTATCCCTACACCGGAACTTGCTGCTGCTTGGTAGATAAGAGAATAAAACGCGAATAAGGCCGTATTTACACTTGCAAGTTATTGCTGTTTTTTTCGAGATGCAACTATAGGTATGAGTGAGTGGCAACTATCTCCTTCTCTGCCTTGCATATAGCTATGTTTCAAAACTTACAGCATTAACTTACAAGTGTAAATGCTGCCTAAGAATAGAACTTGTGAACGATGTTAACAAAGCGCCATATTGATATTGTATGTATGTATTAACACTTTATTGTACAATAGAAAACAAGAACAAAATAATTAATATAAAAATATGTACAAAGGAGAACTTATCCCTTTAAGGGATCTCTTCCAGCTAACCCTTGAGAGGTTCAGAAAAGTGAAAGGTTGTCCATCGAGTAAGCAAGTGTAGAAATTTGTTTAGAAGAACATAAAACATTAACTATATTGGTTAGTTAATGTTTTAAGCCCACATAAAAAAATACCGTATTGAAATACCTACATAAAAAGATACATTTTATGTACCTAGATGTACGGTTTTGTCTATGGGTTAATGAGTTTACTAATAATGTGAATAATGAATATCCTAATCAGAATCACAACAATCGAATGAGAAAGACGTGTTGCCAATATAAATTATGAATTTTGGAATACAATCCGTGACCCTTTCAATAATGCCGTCTAAGCTTTTCATGTTGTTTTCTTCATTTATGACATGAGTTACGCATTTTTTAAATTAAAATCGGTTTAACGCTATACTTCTCGTTATACCTAGTCTTAATTTAGCCAACACTAGTCAGCCATCATATTATACAATTGCAATCTTGAAACAAAACAATTATTTCATTGCAATAAGCCAGAATATTCTCAACTGCAAAATAATTTCAAGGGACTTGACAGAAGCGCGTGAAGCTAACCCCGTGTGATTCTGTTTAGTCCATTAGAGAAAATACTCTTTTACCTAACAATTGTCTTTGCATGTGACATCCCTGGATTTATTGCACTAATAAGTCCATGGGAGTGTCTGTAAATAACTTAACATTTGCGAACAGGCAACAGGCCAAGCTAATAATTAAAATTAGAATTAGAATAATTTCAAACTTTTACTGAAATATCGAATTTTAAGTGATATTATATTGTTTAATGAGGATTAGAATAACAAATGGTGAAATTGCATATGAATTTAGTAGTGATGGAAAGCTGGTGTAAAAATTTACGATGAAATATTGCCGAAAGTTTGGTTTACATGGTTTACAAGTTCTATTGATGGCGACTTTACTGATTCGGACGGACCCTGCATTTGGTTCTACTGCCACTGAACACGTGACTCGCAGTACGCGGCATGCGGGGTCATAGTATTAGAAAAGTAGTTCGTCTCCGGGCCTTGGAGTCTCTGTTACCTATTGCCGCTTGGGCGGTAGGGTTACTTCTATGCAGGTCGCTGGTCTACTTAATACACGACCAAACGGGGCATCGTGTAGGCGCGACTGTATAATGATAATTTAAATAAAGCTTGTAAAAGTATGGTCATAATAACACCCGTACATAATACACCCCTTTTATGCCACTTTTCGTGAGACTAGCGGTGCCTATTTCATTAAACAACAAGCCAGGGACAGAAATATCAGCCTTATATCAAATAAATAGAGTATAAACTTTTATTTTGTTTACGCGCTCTATATATACAGGCTGTGCCATAATTCTTCATTCTGTGACAATTAGGACTTCAGCCGTGGTTTAAGAACATTTCTCGCTGAAATTGCTCATTACGCAATTTGGTTTCAAGTGGTCGCTATTTTTAATTACTCCTTTTTTTAATTAGAATTTGAGGCTCATTTCAAAGAAATGTATGATTATGAAACGTTAAGCAGCCAAGTTCATAAATATTAAAGTTTGATTGTTTTTGGCATATAGTTTCCGGACTGTTTGTCCAATTTGATGCATACGTTGGTGTCATATTAGATGTTTGCTGGGGTAGAAAAGATATGAGGTAGTCTTTTTTTAACAGTGTCGACTGAAACTAATATGATATATGAATAAAATTAACGATGAAAATTAAGCTTTCACGGTAATAACGAAGTAGTAACCGATGTACATAGGCATTCCGGAATGTATTCCGGGGAACTTCAATGTCCACATTCCGACAAGGTTTGAATGGAAGGATCAGAGGAAGACCACGCGATATGGTACACGGATGGTTCAAAAATCGGACCTGAACCATTTGTGGCTGTCTCACCGGGCACCATAAAAGCAACCCTGAAGAATGTCCTAGAAAACCACCAAAAAGAGTGGAACACTACGGTAGGCTTAGGGCATGTGAAGCTCTTTATAGAAAGACTTGACCAAGGCTGGACCAAAAAACTTTGGAAACTCGGAGTGTTTACCGGGCACTTCGGGGTTAAACATCTCCTAGCAAACCTTTACGACAACACAGATTGTATCTAGAATGTGCGGTGAAGAGGTGGAAACAATGAAGCGCCCATTGTGTGAATGTAATGTCCTCGCCGGAGTAAGAATTAAAATCCTCGGTCGTGACTACCCAGAACCAAGTGATTTCAAGGCACTGCCTTTGCACTCCACTATCCACTTTCTGGAAGGGGTGGATGGAGGCTGCATTGGATTAAGCACTAAAAGAGGGGTAATTACACAAAATATCCCATAGGTTCGAAGTGTATCCGTAAGGACCCCGCCAATAAGATAAGATAAGATATACGTATTTTGTATCATCTGTATTGCTGAGAATGCAATGTCAAGATGTGACAAAAAACGCAAAATATAAGCAAAAAAAACGACTGTAGAGTTTTTGTAACTTATTTTATTACCTCAAAGTATGCCAGCGCCCTCGGACTGTACTAACAAAAACATTAAATCGCCTTTTGCCTTAGAACTTTTTTCGCCGCAATCAATTCATACCAAGCGAAACGATATTTCCTTTTTAACTTGTTGATTATTTTAGGTTGCCGAGAAAACGCTGGGCGTTTGCTTATCAGTCGTTCAAATAGATAAACTCAAGGTCTTTTTAAGACGACAAAGTGCTTCTAAATTAACATGATCGTCGGCATTATAAAAATTAAAAATGTTTTTTTATTCGTTTTACATAGGAAATAATTTATTCCGAAAAAAAACAGTAGATATTAAAAGGTTTTTTCGAAGGCATTCCTATATTAATTATTTGATACCCGATATTCTATTTGCGAACTTTTTAAAGACAACAATTTACATTATTTTATTCTTACATTTTAAAATACCTTTTCATTCGATTCAACTATTTGTTGTTGATGATTAATACAAAAACAGCAACTGAGTAAAAATAATGAAAAATATATTACACAACAATTTGTAATAAAGTTACAGGTCGTACAAGAAACGTAATATCTGCAGAATCTACAGGATGCTCTTCTGAAATTTAATAATGGTCGAGCAAACAGCATTGCGCGTTCCGGAAGCTAAGCAATCAAGTTACGTTTGGCACACATACGAGTATATAGGTACGTCATAGGTTAGGGCTACAAGATACATTGTAGGTACATTTAGGGAATTCCTTTTTGTCTCTCAAGACCTATTGATAAACTGATCAGGGGGGTTATTACGACATAGTTATGCAGTTCATTTTTCGGCAAGTGTAAAGGACAGAGCTATAGCAGTTATATAGCTCTGTCCTTTGCTCTCAGAGGAAGACCTAAAAAGAGATAAATGGATTGTGGGAAGAATTATATAAGAAGGAAGTGAACGCTGAAAAGGGATGTGTGGAAGGAAAAAACATCTTGCGCTGACCCCAGGTGATTCGGATAAGGGCAAGGAGATGATAATGAGAAAATACGTCAGATAAACACTTTATACATGTTACCTAATAGAACCAGCGTAGAACTTCCTAGAAACTGTGCTAAACTAGTGACTTGTAGTTAACAAGTGACTAAATTGGACAGAGAACTTGGTACTTAGTAATTTGGCTCTCCGTTTACGCTGGCGAACAGCACCCTATATTTTTGTTGTTTCGTTTTATATGTATTTTACTACTGGAGCGTAGCTTCGTACCTGAAGCCATCATCAAGAGGCTTGACAGGTTCCCAATCATACGAGAATGCAATTTTTCTCCCACATGCTCGGAAATGTTAACCTTACTGTTGTAAAATCAGCCCGCGAAGTTCCGAGTTCCAGGCCCAGGCAAAAAAAAAAAAAAAAAAGTTATTATTTACCAGCGGCAGCGGCCGCGAAAATGTATACAAATTTCATAACGTACCCGGTTTTTTACTTTTTAAAACCATATTTGGACTATGATAACTAACTCCAAACAGCCAAACACTCGTACAATTCAAAATTCTTCCATGTTTATTTACTTTTTAAATGTCATAGACTAAAAAGGTAAACGCCGTTTATCGCGTTTACAGCGTATTTACCAAAGTGTCAAATAGTTTTACTTTTTTTAAAACATTCTGCGTTTAGAATTAATAAAATTAAGGCGGGAATCGGGAATACTTTTTTCTTAGGGAAGTTTAAGTACAGTACGTATTATTTTTGTTTCGCGAAAATATAAAAGTAAAATGAGTTCCAGTGATGAAGATGTGTTTATCGGCACACCACCAGAGTGTAAAGAAGAAGCATAGTCGGTTAAGTACTTACTGCCATTTGCCTTCGTCATATTATCACATCGTATTTGACTTCATTTTTTTAATACATTTGAATACATATTATATCAAAACTGAAATTTGGTTTAATTTCCTCGCATTGTTAGAGAAAAGCACTATACAAGCCTCGACCAGGAAGGGCGGTTGCTGGACTCGTATATAGCGTGGCCTCGACTGCGTCTCGGCCACGCTAACTCTACTCGTCCCGCAACGGCCTACTTCCTGGTCTGTGCAGTAATGTACTATATCGTGATATGTTTAATGATTGAATCTGTACCAGACCTGGGGAAAAACTGCGTTCATGAATCATATGATTCGTGCGCTCATTCCCAAAATACCATAATTTGAAAATACCAGATTACACTTTAGACCAGATTCCCAAAAAACCAGATCAACATTTTGGGTAAGTACAATAAATTAATCCTCATTTTGAACTAGCTTCTGCCCACGACTTCGACCGCGTAAATTTCGAATATCGTTATTCCCTCGGGAACTTTTAAATTTTCCGGGATAAAAACTAGCCTATGTGTTATCCAGGATATAAACTATCTCTCTTCCAAATTTTATCTAAATCAGTCCAGTAGTTGCAGCGTGAAGAAGTAACAAACACACACACAAACTTTAGCATTTATAATATTAGTAGGATTTGGTGTTTTGGGAATCAGGTATAAAGTGTAATCTGATATTTTCAAATTATGGTAGTTTTGATATATTTAGTCTTTCCCTTCTTAGATTTAAAATTGCGTTGTCTAAACATTAAGTGAAGTGTGTAATTTAATTTAATATAATGTAAGCACACATTTTTTCTGACGTGTTACTCTGTACTGTATTAGTTAATTGTGGCAACTTCAATGGTCAATGTGTTATCGTCGGTGAAACTGCAAAACCGCGTAAGTAACATTTTAAATAAAGAGCAAAATGCACCTTTTTAATAAGCCAGTAAGGTTTATTTTGCTCTATCATAAATTTGTTAGTTACGCGGTTTTGCAGTATCACCGACGTTATGAAAGTTTTTCTGAAAAAAAAATTTTCTTTACTTGTACCGTTTGTGCCCAAATAAACATTAAACATTTTGGGAATAAGCGGATTGATTGAATAAGGGAATAACCATTTGATTAGACAGGCAACCTGTCAACGCTAACGTTAACGATTTACGTAAACTATGTAAAATTTCGATAACGATGAATTTTGCCAAATGCATCTTGTTTAGAGCTCTCAATCGCTTGACGGTCTCGCAGCGTTGTTTGTACCATTTTACCCACTAACGCTACCAAGCATGAGTATGATCTATTACGATTCGGGGTTTGCTTTCCCCACGTCATAAAAAAACCGGACAAGGGCGAGTCGGACTCGCCCACTGCGGGTTCCACACATGACACGTTTAACTCAATCCAAAATTTGCACCGCCGTTCCTTGCATAGAGACCGGTTTTTTTGCGTTTTAATTAATAATTGGCGAATTTCATAGATCTAGGTCAACGGAAAATTCTCTATAAATGTTGATTCCCTTGAGAGTGTCTAAATATACGTTTTTTTTAATCTTTTTTTATCTCCACGCGATCCAGTGATAAAGGGTCTTGACGGAGAGACGGACAGACAGACGGACACTCAAAAGTGATCCTATAAGTGTCCTTTTGAGGTACGTAACTCTATAAACACTCTGTTTCACTTTTTAATTTTAATTTCCATTGCTAAACAAGTTAGTCCAATCCTAGTGGAGATAGTCCTTATTGGCATGCTGACGCGAGATACTAAAGTATTATGTGACTTCTAGACGTGCAAGAATTTAAAATAATGATACGGGATTTCAAACATTAAATTTAATACTTGGAATCTTAATACGACCGTGCCGTCTCAATATTTGTATTCAGACGGGGTCGCAGTTTAGCAACTGGTCGACCGACTGGTCCATCAATCTAGCAAACTTGGGTGCATTTGCATAACCTATTTAGCGGCGTCACTCGTCAGACCTCCTCCGTTGCTCTGAGTGATTAATTAAATGGATAGATTCGAACAGAAACACCTAAACAATTGTTGTAGGTTAAATAAATAAAAAACCCATTGAATACAATCGTTGTAGGTGTATAATGACAATAAAATCCAATTTGATAGTGTCCAAAGTTCCCTTTATTGGAATAGGCAGAAATACAATTACCGTACTTGCTAGCGAGTCGAATGCTCTGTCCCACGCGGACCTCGCAGTATTCTTATACCCTCTTACTTATAAACGTGGAATAAGCTTGGAATAGTTTATGCCAAGCTTTGTCCTTATCTGTAATCGTGACATTTGCATGTGACAGAAAGTGACAAAGCATTGCATAAACTATTCCAAGCTTATTCCACGTTTATAAGTAAGGGGGATAGAGTGCGAGGGACAGAGTATTCGACTCGCTTGAAAGTGTGGTAATTGTAACTCATGGTAAGGGTAGGTACTGGACCTAAAAATATAATTGAAGTATTTGTCTGTGTTTTCAAAATAAATAAAAATAATAAAACTGCTATCATAAATCATCAGGCGATCATAAATTACCGTTCTTGGACTTTTTTCAGTCAAAGGTTTTCAATAAAAGCAGAGAAGAATACATTTATTTTAATGTAAATCTTTCATTATAATAAAACTATAATTGTCATGCCGAGGGGAGGTGAGGACGTGGGTTGCAAGTTAACCGCTTTAGACTCTCAATTCAATCCATAGACATTTTATACTAGCGTAATAGACAAACAGTCTCCTATTTCCCCCTATTTCCCGCAACACCAAAACAGATGTCTTTATGTCTTTAAAAAAAGCCATTTTCCATGATTAAAGTATTTATTTTATTGTAGATATTTTAATTCAATTCAGATATGATGAGCGCGAATATTTGTTCCTGAGTCATGGATGTTTACTATGAACTTAAATATATATTTCTCTATATAAGTATTTATATCGTTGTCTAGTACCCATAATACAAGCCTAGAGCTTAAATTAGGACTAGGTCAAATGGTGTGATATTGTCCCCTGATATTTATTTATTTATATTCAGTTAAATGACTAATACTCCTTGAAAAACAATCGTCATGGAATATAATAATAGGTACGGAAACCACGATGCGTGAGTCCGACTCTCACTTGACCACTTTTCGAATACGTTAACGTATCTATAACTCTCAAATGGATTGAATCAGCGTATGCAACAATTTCAATATGCTAAACCGCAATCCAAATTACAAACCGAATCGCGCGCAACTTGATCTATTAATTAAAGCGGTGAACAGTTGAGTTCATAAGTGCACACTTAATAATTAAGTGTACCCAATTTAAGAGACTGACTCGTGGTCACATTAGGTTTTCACACCACTGCTATTCGCTTTCGTCGCAAATTCGGCAGAAATCATTTTTATTCCGTAAAAGTAGGTTAGGTTCGTTAGGTATGTTTAGATGCCCGAAGGGCAAATCGCCTAGAAATAGGAGCCCTGCCAAAGGCAAGGCTCCGTCGAATAACAGTGGTGTGACAACCTGATGTGTTTGTGAATTGTCACAGCGTTTAAAGTGACAAGGTACAGTCACGAGATTAAATTTGGTCCCACCTTAGGTCCAAAGTCAATCTGACATTCTACAACAATCAGTGGCACTATTCAACACTGTAAAAACCGTATCGTGTTTGAGCTGTTATCGTATTGTCACCGTTTTGATAGCTCTTATTTACTTGACAGTAATGGTGGCTGACGTCAGGACAATACCACAACAGATTAACTTCGATGTTTTTACCGCGAAGAATACCGGCCCAGGTTGAGTTTCCTAAAAACACAAATAACTTGAAATCTCTAATGACATTGACTACTTCAAGCATATTTTTCTTGAAACGGGTCCCAAATAAGTACTAAAGTGTACACTTATTTATGAACTCGACTGTACACCGTTGCTAGTTGTATTCAAAGTTAATTGAGACGGTGAGTTCAATGCTTTCGTTATTAGGATTCCATACTCAAAGGGTGCGAACGAGACACAAAAACTAACACTAACTTCTCTCTAGACTTAATGCTTGAAATATCCTTTGTCCGTATCTATCATTGTGATATTTACATTTGATTAAAAGAGACAACGCATACTTAAACAAAAAATGGTTTATAGTGCGTTTACTTATGAATAAATAGGGCTTAACCTAATCTTACGCTGTCTGTCCGTCCATCCGTCCTAATTTTAGAGAGTGAAACTTTAAAATGTTGTAGGTAACAAACTAAAATTTTCACAATACATGGATTATAGCGGATAGCTTTAAAAAAAACAGTTCATCCGTTTGAAAGATGCCACACCGATAGACGCACGCGTTGATTTAGGTCGAGGTTTAGGTTAGGTTAGGTTTAGGGCCGTTCTGGGATATTGGCAACATACATAATAAATATCAAGGGACAATCTCACACAAATTGACCTAACCTCAAACTAAGCTCTAGGCTTGATCTGTAGGTACACTAGGCAACGATAAACTTACATATATAGATTAATACATTGCTTAAATACATGGAAAACACCCAAGACTCTGGAACAAATATTCGCGCTCATAACACAAATATTTTAACCCGGACCCGCTAGCTTCTTAGGCCGGGTCGCTACTAGGGCAGGCAAATAACCGGTTATAACTGGTTTTAACCGGTTATTTTCATACAAAAACGGGTAATAACCGGATAAATTGCATTCCTTATCGCTACCAGCTAGGCTATCGCGTCGTCATGATATTTGCTCGAAAACTGCTGCTAAACCACTAATTGTATTCACATGAAATAAGCCAAAAGCTGTAAATTTTACGAATATCTTTTTTACATAAATTATAAAACAGTCGCTTTCCGCCGTCTGTCCCTCCGTTGTACAGTCAGCTGCAGAGAAAAGGATACCCCCCCCCCCCCCCTCACTCCTGGTAAGTATCGTTTTTTTTTTCAAAAACCTGTGGTTAAATTTATATGATTTTTCGGTGAATTGAACATTTTACTATTGTACATGATTACACTCAAAATCATTTAAATCTAACCACAGGTTTTCGAAAAAAAACAATCCTTACCAGGATGGGGTATCCTTTTCTCTGCAGCTGACTGTACTCTTTGATTTTTCAAACTATGCAACAGATTTTAATCCGGGTTTCAATAATAGACACGGTTATTCAAGAGGAAGGTTTATCCTGCTAAAGTTTGTGAGTGTGTTTGTTACTTCTTCACGCTGCAACGGCTGGACGGATTAAGATGAAATTTGGAAAGAAGATAGCTTATACTCTGGATTAACACATAGGCTACCTTGAATCCCGAAATAAATCAGTGTTCCCGTGGGATGGCAAAATTACAAATTTTACGCGGACGAAGTCGCTGGCAGAAGTTAGTACAGTCAACAGCATAAATAAGTGATCATTTATGTACCTTGTCGCTTTCAATCGTTTCACTATTTTGTATAGCATTTCAAACATTACGTTAAAGTGACAAGGTACATAAATGATCACTTATTTATGCTGTTGACTGTACATAATTTCTTTATTATGTACGGGTGTTACCGTGTTACAGAAAACTCCCAAGAACTAAAGCGAAGCTAGGGCACCCGTTGCTAGTCTATAAATAAATGCAAACATACCAACTGAATAGAAGCCGTGTTAAAAGGCGTGAACTTTTAACGCGATTTCGTTGAAAGGCTCGTGGCACCGTTTTTAATTAAAAGAAACTCGACGAAAGCGCGAAGCAGTACGTTAGGAATCTGCGAGTCAACAAACACGCGGGCTAGCATAGTTTTCAGCAGAGTAAATGTATGGTTCAATGTTGGCGGCCAGGGGTGTTTCCCGTTCGCCCGATCGTTCGACCGATCCAGTCAGACTTTTTGGCCCGTTCTCCATCCTAACCTAATAAATGGTAATATCATCATGTCATCATCATCATCATCATCATCATGTCACCCGAAAGATGTCCACTGCTGGACATAGGCCTCCCCCAAATCTCGTAATATAATCTGCGCAAATATCACTTGTAATGGTCAACATGGTGAAATAGGCTGGTCGTGCTGACTTACGGCTCAGTATGGATTTATATGGAACGCTGACCAAACGAAGCCGTTCTCTGCCGAGATTTGTTCCACCTATGGAGGGAGTTCCACCGGGTCATTTGGCCAGCGCGTTCAGGTCGGTAAATGCTGAGAAGGATTGGTAAAGTGGGGTTACATCGCGGAGGGCAACTGCAGCCGCGGCACTGCACCACAGTCCATGGCGCATCTCCTGCTCTGTCTCCTTTAACCAATTAATAGCCGTGCTCGCGCTTTTTTCAAGCCCGATCCTGTTTGTCACCAGAACTGGTGCCAAACAATTGAGTGAATTGATTCTTTTAACTATTTCATCGTGTTTTGTTTGTGTTTATGTGACAGGTGTTTTCGCAGATTTTGTCGGTCGAGTTGTCTGTATTGCTATCTCAAAGTGTATACGCAAGCAGCTTTCTCTAGGCAATACCATGGTATACTGTGGCAGTAAGTACTCTGTCTACGGTCGAGACTACATCCTCGGAGACGTCCATACGTGAACCTTGCATCTATATCTCACTCGTTAGGAGATCTACCTATCGCGTATATCATGATACGATCGGAAATTCTCTGTTTTTATTTGCTGGCATATTTTTTGCATGTTTTTCTTTTGTAGCTTTAAAGTTGGTTTTTTTTCATAAAGAATACAAGGAATACTTAGATACAAGAATTTTAAACTGCTAATTAGGCAACGATTACATAGAGAGATCCGATATGCACCGTGACGTCATGTACCTAGAAACCTGTTTTGCTAGAAAGAGAAAGGAACAAATTTTTGTTGGATTATTCTTGGTTACTTTTATAAAGACTGCATCGTTAAGTACAAATACAAGTAAAGTAACGTATTACACACTGTTTTTATAATATTTATTAATAAAAACAAAAAAACATTTATTTAAGATGAGATGAATCATATTTAAAGTTTCCAGCTAAAATATTGAGTCGTATTGGAAATTAATACAAACCATTGTTTTGGTTCCTGCAGGCCTAGCAAAGATGCGAACGCTGATAACGTTTCTGTTTTCTATCAATTTGACATCAGCGGCCAACGTGATCTGCCGTCAGCTTACGTCAATCCTATACGTTTTGTCGATTTTCAAAAATCGCTCACTTACTTACCGTTATGTATCTTGAATAGGCCTCTTGAATGATCGATCCCTAATTTTTATTTTCTCTAATGTACAGACACAGTTTTATAACATTTTGCATTATGAACACAGATATAAATGCACATAGAGCTGAGCCAGTATCCGATTCACTGCCACGAAGACACATCCACCACTTTGTTTTAGTTTACTGTTTTTTCTTTTTTTTGTGTTTTGTTGTGGTTAGTGAATAAATGTATTTTTCTTTCTTTCTTTCTACATAGATAACGCAAATGCATCTCTCATCTACTTCGCGTCTTCATCTTTCGCGACCAAGCATCGGGGTTGGTCGTCGCTACTGACGTTCCGTGTGCCTGTTGGCCGTGAAAATTAAGAAAATGCCTCGTTGTGTGATAAATAACTGCAATAGCCCAAAAAAGCCACGACTTTGAACCGATTTTGCGTGGAAAACTGAAAATTCTCTTCTCTTGGTACGTCCCAGTTGGTAGAAAAAAGTGACACGGAAACAATATTTAAATATCAATTTCAGAGTGAAAGAACAAGAAAAGAAACTCCAGATGCGTATGAACTACCTGCAGGAGTACAACGAGCGCACGCGCAAGGAGCGAGCGGAGAAGGGGCGCGAGAGACAAACCAGGATAAGGCAGCGAGTGCAGGTAGATTTTTTATAACTCGTTTTGCCCACGTAGTTGGTCTTACCCTGCCTACTAAGCTCCAGAAGCGGTCTAGGGTTCAAATCCCGGTAACGGCAGATAAATTGTGTGATGATCAGAGATCGGACAAATGGGTGCCATTACTCGCAATAATGTGGACCTGACTCCAAAGATTTTAATTAAATAACATTATTTTATTTCTTACCTAAAACCTCATCTCTTCTTTTGCAAGACAGTAATAAATAAAGAATACAAAGACGTGAGGAGGCCATTTATATTAATCTACTTAAGTTTGCAAGTGGAAAGAAGTGGTCTCTGCCTACCCCTCTGGGAAACAGGCGTGATTTAATGTATGTATGTATACTTAAGTTTGCTCTATTAACATCAGATGTTATCATCAATTCTGTGGATTGCGAAAGAAGCTTTTCGCCTCGTAAGTTTATTTTAACCGTGAAAAGGAATAAACTAACCACGGAAAAAATATGAAAATTACTGTTGATTTGCTAAATCTATAAGAGTGTATTATTTATTTATTCAAAGGATCAAAATATTTTTTAGGGTAAGTAATCAATTAATGTAATTTAATTTGTTTAATTAAAATCTTCGGAGTCATGTCCACATTATTGAGAGTAATGACCAAAGAGCGGAATTCTTCATAGCAAAAATCAAACTGTCAGAGGGATTGACCCAACTGTTTTATCGACTTATTGATGTTACGGAATAATAGGTATCGCATGAGGTATCCATAATCAACTTAAAAGATTATTCTGTAACATTTGACCTGATATGCTGATTTTATAGAAAAAAGTGATTACAGCCAAAACACCGTTATCGAGTACTACAAATATGCTCCTGTTACTTCAACTGAGGTAGAACGCTCGTTTTCATCTTATAAATGGATCTACAATGAAAAAAGGAGTAATTTGAAAGGTGACAATGTTGAAAAAATAATGACTATTTTCTTTTACTACAGGGAAGATGAAGAAAACATATTTAGTACAGATTTAGATTTCGACTTTATTATTTTGAATGAAGATTAGTTACCTACTTTTAGCAATATTTGTTTTTAATTTTTAATGATAAGTTTCATATAGAAAATTTAAAAAAAAGTATTTTCTGTTTTATTTTTTACTATTATACTAAAATACAGTGGCGGTCAGCTAATTAGGGACACCGTTAATTTGTTTGTATGTATATCCAAAAGCCTGATTTCATTACTTTAACTTTGTTTCGTTAAGTGACAAATATTTATCGATAAGTCGATAAAACAGTTAGGTCAATCCCTCTGACAGTTTGATTTTTGCTATGAAGAATTCCGCTCTTTGGTAATGACACCCATATTCCGATCTCTGGTGATGATCGCGAGTAGATATTTGTTCATGAATATTGGATGTTTTCTTTGTATTTAAGTATGTATTTATCTATATAAGTATGTTTATCGCTGTCTAATTATTACTCGTTATTTATTTATTTATTTGTGTTATAATCGGAGATCGGAACATGGGCGTCATTACTCTCAATAATGTGGACATGACTCCAAAGATTTTAATTAAGCAAATTAAATAACATTATTTAAAAAGTTGTAAGAGAGTTGCATAGTTAAAAAATAAAATGATAAAAACTACAGTGTGACTTCACGTCACCCGACTCCTGCTCTGACTTGAGATGACAATATAAAATAAATAGACAAAATTCAACGCAAACCTTCTGTAAGTTCTTTAGCATGAGTAAATATAAGTTGTAAGTCCCCCGTGTGGTTGCCGGGTTAGAATAGTGCCACTCCATGTCTTCCCGTGGATGTCGTTAGAGGCGACTAAGGGAATATAGGCTTGTAGTACTATTAGGCGATGGGCTTGCAACCTGTCACTAATACGCTGGTAAACATCTTAGCCTAATTGTGCAGAATGTGGTTACAGAATTATCAACAAGTTTTTAAAGTTGTAGGTAATTCTGTAGCTCTGCCTACCCCACTCCGGGATTACAGGCGTGAAGGTATGTATGTATGTATGTAAATATAAGTTTTGAGTGGGCTACTAACAACCGCAACACCAAGAAAATTAACAATAATATACGAAATAAATGGTTTACAGTGACAATCTTTAGGTACATGAATGACACGCATTGTGTAAATTTTTGATTTACGTTTCTTTTATGCCAATGTACAAATTACACTGTAGTATTTTTATTTCAAAAAAGTTGATACACAAACTCATTCTTGCATATTAAAGATTTCGATTCGTCTGATGCTGGAGAGTTGCATAAAACTTCGTTTTTAATTTTATAATAAAGTACTGAAAATTAATTTTACTATAGAGTGCCTCGGCCTAAGCGACATGGTGTCCCCTTAAACAGGGTAGGTAGGTATACCAACTTCCTCTGTTCCTGCGGACCACTAATGCTCAACAGAAGTATCTACCTAGGGGTACATATAATGGACCCAAAAGAGATACAACTCCTCACTGCCCAAAGCATCTGGAAATTCCTGGACGCAACGGGCCTTTGCGGTGAGCTCTAAAACAAAGGGCTGCTACAAAAGCAATGGTCAAAGTGGCTCACAAGGCCCACCTCAACCCCCCCCCAATAATAATACCAACTTAAATATCTGGGGCACTGGTTTACTAAGTGCCTCAAAACCGATGACGTTATGGAGAGGGAGCGAATACGGCAATATCAATGAGGGCTATAGCCCGCAGGTTCACTCGTTTATTTTATTACATAACAGTTTTGATGGGATTCATCTTTCTATTTTTAGGCTGCAGAAGAAATCGAACTCCGACGCAAAATAACCATGGTGCGACAATGGAGGGTGAACGAGAAGAAACGACTCCACAGGTTGAAGGTCGAGAAGGACGCAAAATTGAAGTTTCTGGAAGAAGAGGTAAGTTTAAATACCTACTGCAAATAAGACAAACATAACAAAACAATTGTAATATTATATTTATATTTTTGTGCAATAAAGAGTTTACATACATATATACATACATAACACAAATTCGGTAAAAGAGGTTAAGCTACTTTTTGACCTTACATGATCGTTAACCGCCCGTGTCGTGGCCCATATAAAATAACACAAAGGTATGTCGCTTGTCATATTTACTAAACACTGCAAATTATTTAAATAACCCGTTCAATACCATGTTTTTATTCTTCAGTGTATGACTTCAGCAAAAAATAAAATGTATGTCATATACAGCTTCAGTCAGTGTCGTGGTATTTTCACCGAAAGTGCTTTTCATCAAAAAATACAAGATTAAATAGAGATCACTACCTCAAAATAAACATGAAGACAATGATTTAGTGTGTATAAATAAATAATATGACCATGCTCAAATAAAACTTGGAGCGATCACTAGTATATGGGAAAAGCATTGATAAGGCGATCCCTAGCTGTCATTTAATTTTGCCCCGCTTATTCCGAGGTCTGCTTATATCAATTAATTTATTGGTAACAACAAGAAAGTCATACATTCATAACTTCACGCCTGTAATCCCAGCGTGGGGTAGGCAGAGCTACAGAATTGACAACATTTCAAAAAAAAAAGCGTTATTTATTTTTCGCGTTTATAATAACTGGTTAAAAATTAGACTACCCGTATTTCTTGGTATAACTTAAATTCGTCGTTAATAATTTATTAAAGAAATAGTCATTAAAAAGACCGTATATACAAAGTTAGGAATACTGATGTCGTGATCTTAGCCTGATGTAAAATAAAAAAAGTAACTTTAAACAGAAACAAAACTGACTGTCATGTCATGTCACTCATTCGCTGCCGTTCGTTCACAAATTTGTTATTTTGCGTAATTTAATAATAAGTTACGTAATTTGTAGACGCCATTAAAATAAATAAACTGTTTTGCGTAGAATCGAAAGCGTGTCGTTAGAATCAAGTAATCCGTCAGACAACATGACAGTTGTATATTTTTTTGAATTCCTTTGGTAATAAATGGACTAAGGGCACTATAAGTGTATTCCTAACATTCACAATCCAACTTTTTTTACTGTTTTTCCTAAATATAAAATAAACTACTGCATAAAAAAATCCAAAGATAGTGTTACTGTAATCAGCAGTGTAAAATCTAGAAACGGTATTTTATTTTACTACCTTAGCACAAAATGAATTGTTGTCAATTACCTACAACTTTAAAAACTTGGTAATAATTCTGTAACCACATTTTGCACAAATACAACAAGAAATTTTAAGTAAAAATCACTGTAAATTTATTCTCACTACCCACTGAATTCAATCGTATTAAAGCTGTATTAATAGCTCAATAACTCCTGAATGATCCCGAAGGGCGAATCAAATTACACCGATTACATCGTGCAATTTCACGGATCGTTTTAAGCAGAGCAGCAAATAACTTAGCCTTCTAAAGGTGCGACCCCACCGCTGCTTTATATACTGACGGTACGGAATCGCAGTGACGTGCCGTAAACGTCACGACTTTAACTTGCCATTTACGGCACGTCACTGCAGCGGGTGTGGAACTGCGCATGAAATGACGTAACTGGCACTGTGGCGCACGCTGTCCACGCTACGCACGAATGCTGATTTACCCATGGAATATCATGGATTTAAAATTCATATGTATTACAAAATTTATCTTAGTTCGAACTACAGGACGCCTACGGGTTAACTCTACTGTGGCGCACGCGACCCACCCGGCCCGGTTCGTGCGTGCGCCGCAGCGGAGAAGGTTGACACGCGCAGCTAGACCAATGGCCCCATGTGGGCGACGTGTCTAGCATGTGCGTGCATTGGTTGCTGTGGTAATGTTGACACACGTAGCTGGACCAATTGACCCACGTGGGAGGCATTTACAACGTGTGCGTGCATAGCGTGCTCTGCACGCAGTACATAAACTTAATACACATTGATGAACAAAGTATGTTTTCTTAATTATTCTTATTATCAGGCAAACAGAAAATGGTCATTGCGCGTCACTAATCAAAACCAAAAGATATCACAGGAGACTGTTCTCCTGAAAATGTACACTGATGATATGAAAGCAGGCACTACTAGGAGAATCAGGTAAGGAGCCTTCACTTTATTTTAGGGTGCTTTCACAATGGGCGGTTTCGCGCGGCAGTAGCGCTGCAGCAGTGTATGAATTCACTTTACTGCGGTTAGGTTAGCATACTTAGGACCGTATTAATAAACTGATCTCGACTCTAATGCTCGTCTCAAGATGCGACAAAAATTATACTTTTCTATGGTTTGACTTTTACTTTGACGTATCTTGTGACGGGCATCTTAGCGAAGATGAGTTTATTCATACGGCCCTTAGGGTGGTATTAATAATCTCATTTTATCTGAGATGCCCGACACAATATACGTTAAATTAAACGTCAAGCCACACAAAACTGTCATTTTTGACGTGAGTATTACACGAGATCAGTTTGTTAAGACTAAGACGACCGCTCTGCTACGACGACTTTGAACTGATACTGGATTTAAAAACATAAATAAATATGGATACAACCACTGATTTTGTTAGAACGGACTCATCAATTCTGCCAAGAGTAGATACTATTATGCTCCTGGAATATATGAATGGTTGTGAATAGGGTGACAACTAATTTTGATAAAGTAGAAATTAAAATTAAAATTAAATATCACAAAAAAAAGTTTGGTTACATGTAACTGCGACTGTAACGTGATCGACATCGATTACTGAATTGGACAAATTGGTCCCTGATTACCGGTTAAAAATAACCGTGTACGTTCTGTACGAACTGTTTACCAACCGTGATCTGGATCTCAATGGCCATAATGCCTATGTATATGTTCTAAGGATAGTCATATTTCCTTGAGACTAAACGTGAAAACACAATTAGAAACAAAATCATGGAGTTTTATTTTTTAACTCTCACATTTTCGCATGTTTTTGGATGAATCTTCAAAACGGTGACTTTTGATTCAATAGTTGAGTATTTATGAATGTTTCATCTTGGTAAACCATTGTTTCTGTTAATGTTGTGGTTTAAATATAAACAGCAAATATTTGAATATGACGTTGCACGTTCTTTGCATGGAAGCGCATTTATGGGTGAGGACCAAAAAGTTGAACCATAGTTAAGCGCAGTTAACCATACAAATAACTTAGTCGAAAAAAGTTCCACTGTGCGACGAAAAGTATCCCTGCAATTGTACGGCTAATTTTTGTTTCACATTGGAAAAGTTTCATAGAAAATTTAATTGAGTGAGTTTCCAACTTTGTGGTCCTTACCTATAAAGCCATCCCTTTTGATTATTGTGTGGACGGGCATCATATCGTTACTACTTTAGAAAAAATCGATCTGATTTCGAGGTGTATGACTTTGAACTTAAATATATTTTAGTTTAAAATCGTACGTCATGAAATGTGACATACTAGGTTTATCAAAGCCTGCTAATACTAAAGGCATAGTTATATAAAACAAATAGAACCTTCTCCATTGTTCATTGTAACGTTTCATTCACTATCGTACTTCCGTCACTTAACTAGGAAAGCAGATATTTCCGCGTACAACAAAGGCAATGAGCTGGCCCGCATCAGCTTGGCTAACTGGAAGGCGGGACACGGCGGTAACATCAAGGCTAAGCAAATCATCATGAGGATGGGAGCAGAACTCGAAAAGGTAAAAGATACAATAGTAACATTTTAACTGACGTGAGATATTTTCTGTATACGTAAAAATGAATCTTCGCTGCGACAAAAGTTATTACTTCTAATGTTACAATTTCAGTCTAAACGAGGGGCGAGAGGAATGAGTCTTGCGTACGCCCAAGCCTTGGCCAAGGAGATGGTGACGACCGCCTTTTCGACGCCCGGTGACACCCTCATGACCCTGGGACAGGCCCGCATCAGGATGGACGTGGACACCACCCTACCGTCTGCGCCAGTTAAGCTACTGGAGGAGGTAAAATTTAAGATTACGATGAGATTGATAAAAATAGCACACAGAGACGTGACAATAATAAAAATATTCAATAATATTAATAAATATTACTTTTTTTTAAACTTAAACAGTCTTTCATAGATAAGCATTTGACTCAAAAGTTTTATACCTACTTCATATTCACCGTTTACTGGGCTGTAGGCCAGCCTAAAGTCCAGTTAAATTAGGGCTTCACCTCAAAAGACCAGACCAGACAGACCAAAGACAGAAGAGACTTTCATTCCGGCGTTCTAAATGTTGTCTCAAAATTCACATAAAATCTCGTGTCTGCGTTGTAAGTTATTCAATGTCAAATATCAGAAATATCGGTATTTCACGATTATCTAGGTTTAGCATGATGTTAACGTCTGTTATAAAATAGTAGAACCACAAATTTTGTACCGAACCTTTTTTCATGCGCGCAATCGTTTCTGAGTTACCATTGGAAAGGATCCCAATTGTGTCTCTTTCCAAAATTTTCAAAACTAAGTAAAAACTTGATCAGTTTATCCAGGATAGGATAATATTTTTGTGACGATTAAGACCTATGTATTCATTTTGCCCGCCCTATGTGGGTAAAACGTATAATCGGCCTTTTTTGAAAAACGAGTGTAGATCAAAGAACAAATTTTATTTTATATTTTTGATCTCAATTACTAATATAACAATATCCAAATATTAAATATGAAGTAACAAAGAAATATAATTAAAACTTATATTTTTTATTATTTTTAAAATTAACATAATATCTTTCTTGCCCGCCCGACCCCTAAACCGATTTGTCACTTGTCTGCTGTCACTATCGGTTTTGTGAAATAGGGGGCAAGTCAAGTGACATAAGACTGGGATTTCAGACAACGTCAGGGAGGGAAGATGGCCGATTAAAAAACTTCATTTACTTACTGATTAATCTGATTATACTCTTACTCACTCTATTAGCTTCAGTATCCATCAATAAGCCAATTGAGAAAGCAAGATAAATACGAAATTATACGACAAAAAACGATGGGAAAGGATTATTCACTACAGATGTACCTATTATTTTATTGAAACACACTTTTCAACGAACGTATCAGTACGCAGAATAATCATTCCATCAAAAGGCATTTCTCGCTGTATGAGTTTTTCGTAGCCACAAGCTAAACGAACCTAACCTACGTAATTAAAGTTAAAGGTACCCTTAAAACATCATGGTTTCAGCAGAGAATAGCGTTAGATGAAGGGAAATTCAAAGAAATGACAAAATCGATGAATTGAAATTCGATAAAATGATGGTTTACTCTGTGATTTATACCCTCCTACTCACTCGACTTTGGCAAAATGAATAAGGGACAGCCATGAATAAAAAAGGAGAAAGAGACACGAGTTTCTTTTAACTGCCATAGATCGACCTTTATTCTTAAATTTTATAAATTTTCTATTCCCTTCTATTCTATAACATTTTGTCAATTTGTCTGTTGTAACCTTAAATACAATCAATAGATCCTGGAGGCGTCCGTGATGGAGTTCGCGCGCAGACGCACGATCCTGCTCATGCGCGACGTGGAACGAGTGGTGCGTGCGCGCGCCGCTGAGGTGTTCTTCCAGAACATTCGCCCGGTACCCAAGAAGCGGTCAGTGTCGATAACACCTTTTATAAACGCTTGTTTTTATACAAATACAATATTCATTCATTCATTCGTCCATTAATTCATAAATAAATAGTCGGTACCTACGCCCTACCCTACCCTAACAACGTTTGTCCTAACGCTTCGTTTGTCCGAATTATTCATTGTCCTAAACTGGTTTTCAGCTGAGTCAGACAACATTTTAAGTTTTTAAAAATACTTGCGGGGTTAGGTTAGGCTGTTGTGTAATAACTAGGGTTAGGACTTTTGGTGGCATATCGTGGTTCTAGAATCCATGGAGTCGCTATTTCCTAATTATTATAATACATGACACTTTGATTGTGACCTTCAGTATGGTCATATTTCAAAATGAACAAAATATATTTTCAATTTGGTAATTCCATATCTACTAATATTTGCTTGTTTGAAACACTTTTACAGCAGAGATATCCTCCATACCAAAATTCATTTAAATTGATTTAGCGGTTTAATGAATAAAATAATTTTGAAGTATTAAAATACTGAAGGTCAAAATCAAAGTTGTATGTATTATAATAAATAGGAAATAGTGACTCCATGGATTCTAGAATCACGATATGCCACCAAAAGTCCTAACTCTAGTAATAACAACACTATATGCAATTATGCAACCTGCGTTAGACCAAACTGGAATAAGGTCTTAATTAAGGGACAAATCTCGGAGTAAGGCTTATTCCAGTTTGGTGAAATGCACACAATGCTGGGGGCGATCAGTAATATATGGGAAAATCATTGATAATTGAGTTTATCGATGTAGGCAATCCCTAGCTGTCATTTAATTTTGCCCCGTATATTCCTAGATCTGATTAGGACAAATGAAGAAGTAGACATATCAAAGTATTTTTTTTAAATAAGTTCAATTGCGGAATCCAATTATTTTGGAAGAAAAAAATTAAAATCTGAAACATAGAATAACTATATTTTCACGGAAAATACTCACGGACTAGGAACGCAATAAAGCATTAAAATGTGAACATCAAACAGGCCTATGAAATTAGTAAAGTATTTAAGAAAGTAACAGAACTTCAAGAAAAGAAGTAAGATTGGTTTTTCTTTTTTAAAGTTCCCAAAAAATGTTAAAGTAGTTTTTTTTTCAAAGTCTACGAGGGATGGTGAAACGAGAGTTTCGCATTGCATTTGAAATAATAAACTCTGTCGATTGATCGATTCGAATTAAAATATCTTTCGTCACGGGTTTTGTAAAACACTGTGCACCATGAGTGCGGCTTTAGCGGATTCTCATTAGCCAATCACGTGCAACTGCACTTGTCCAGTACTAGGTCGTTAAAGTAAATAGAATATATGTAAAGATACTTATTTATTTACAGTCTGTCAAATGAACCCCGCTGGACGGGCCAGAAGGGTGATTTCAGCCAAGCACAGCAGGAATCCCAACGCCGCGGGCGCAGTTCTGAAATCATGTTTGGCGAGGCTCAGGAAATCCAGAACGAGGACACAACGGACCTCGATATGAAGAGCTGCAAGAATAGAATACCTACTCCTGTGGTAAAAAAAAACTGTTCCCATCAGAGACACTCCCTCTATAACATATAAGCTCGTAGTACCAGCCAAGTTCTGGGCAAGAAACAAAGGAACGGTCCATTTTGCTGCCTTAGGTTTGGGAGGTTATATATAAGTGTAACCATAGCTCGGACAGGTCATCGCAAAAAAAACACTATACGGTAATACAGGGTGTTTGGTAGCTAGGTGCAAAGCTTTAAGGGGGTGATAGAGCAGCTCATAAGCTATCGATTTAACCCCCATGTATGTTCAGCAATTGTTATTAGTTTCCGAGATATTGATCATTTTAATCGGAATTTTTGTCATGTTTCCATAAGTCCCTGTTACGGAAATCCCCTAAATTCATGAATTAAATTCATTTTGCAAAACGTGGTTACAGAATAATCAACAACTTATTTAAGAGTGCTTGGTAATTCTGTAGCTCTGCCTACCCCACTCTGGGAATGAAGGCGTGAGTTTATGTATGTATGTGTAATTTCATTTTATTTCAGTGTTTTCTTGCATGATTAATTAATTAGAATCACTTTGAACTAAGGAAGTTTTTAAAGCTACATGCCAAGTTTTTTTAGAATAACTTTTTGAGATTTACTTTCTCCATACTAAGAGAACCTCGCGTTTGTTTTTCACCAAGCTACCAAACACCCTGTAGAACAAGATTAATAGAGTCGTATAATGTACAATATTATTTATACATTTTTTTTTTTTTATATTACATATAATACTTATTATACTTTTCAGTTACATAATTGACCACATATTCGTGAAGGTTAACATTACTTTTTTAAATCATCTTTTTTTAACTGTTAATACGAATGTCACATGCTGTACACAATATTTTATTTACATTTTCATCATAAGAGAGCTCGGTATAGTTCTTAATCCACTTATTAACCGTTTATAATTTCACTAATTAAAGTAAATAATTATACTAATTTGAACTTTCACAAAACTGTTTCAGGAATGCCACGTTGCCAAAACAATAACAGATATGCAACTAAAAAGGTCAAATGTTAAATTACGATAAAATCCGCTTTAAAAATTATTTAATCTTAAGTATTTACTACTCTATTGAATCTTGTTCTATTTCCATATCTGTTTTTGCGTAACCTGTCCGAGCTATGGTTATAACAAATCATAATAGGGCCCTTGTAGGGACTGAAAAAAGGAATAGTCTGATTAAATCCATTTTAGAATTCCAACGTAGTTTTCGGGGTTGGCAACGCATTTGCTATGACGAGATTGAAAATATCAATGGGCCTCCTAAACGAAGCTGACCAATGCATATCATGTAAAGTGTAAACACAGGTGACTAAGCTCTAATTCAGCCACTATAACATTTTGGTGGCCTTTGTGCGTATTTTCCTGCTCCGCGCCATAAAAGAAACTCCATGACCTATTTAATTGATAATCCCAATTCAAAAGTATGATTTGTATTTAAAATCTATCTATCTATAACAAGTTGAGGTGAACGATTTAATATTAAGACCCAAAAAACAAACGTCATTTAAATTTCGTAGCAAGTTAAAATTATCAGTTAGAAAACACTTTTCTGTAGCATCAAATCTTATCCTGAAATATATACCTACAGCTACTTGTTATTTAGGATTAACTTTTAGCTTTTTACCTCCCACGCTAATGCAGAAATTTATTTTGTATTTGCAGCCTTCTAGAACATTATTGGTTGAGGTGACCTTCGGCGACCGCTGTGAGGATCTCCCCGACCCGATAGCTATGGGATATGATTTACCTGAACGAAGGAAAATGCTGGAGGTTTGTTTTGCTCTATAATTGCTCTAAATATTCAATCAATCATGGAACAGGATTTTTGGTTGACTTGGATTTAAGCCCCAGTCTGAAAGATACACACGGTAGAGTTTCAGCCTTACTAACATACTATTGGGTATTATTGAGTAGATTTTGTGTGGGAAACATGAATTCCTTAGCCTGGCTGAGGGTTGAATGATAATGAAGGGAATCCCCATAAGGTGTGATCTTGTTGATTGCAAAATAATGGATGATAGTAAAAACGTATCGTATCTTAATAAAGAGATGAGATGGGATGGGTACGTAGGATACACCACTACAGAAATATAATACAACGAGTGAACCTGCGGGCTATAGCCCTCACTGATAGCGTCCTTCGCTCCCTCTCCATATAGTCATCATCTTTGAGGTCATTAGTAAGCCAGTGCCTTTTAAGGGGACACTATATGGCTTAGGCGGAGGCACGCTAGTAAAATTTAATTTTCAGTACTTTTTCATTTAAAAAAACAGAGTTTTATGCAACTCTCCAGCATGAGACGAATCCAATGATACATTTATCAATATCGTAAATATGCGAGAATGAAATTGTGTATCAACTTTTTTGAAATAAAATAAAACTATAGTGTAATAGTTTGGCACAATGCGTCTGTCATTCACGTAAACATTTCCATTGTAAATACACCGTTTATTTCGTATTTTGTTAATTTTCTTGATGTTGCGGTTATAAGTAGCCGATTCAAAATTATACTTTCTCATGCTGAAGAATTTACAACGCATTTGTGTTCTCCCGTGCACTTAAGAGTATGATATTACATAGCAAAATATGTTCATTTTGTATAATAAAATTCTATCATAATTTACCACTTTTACGAATGGCGGCTCCCCTTGAAAATGTATGACTTTTAATGACAACACTTTTACCCAAACCCCTTTTGAGGTACATTGAAATGAGTATAGAATTATAAATCTTGTAAATCAAATTAAATATTATTCTACATTTACCATCTTCTTTTACTGTTGTTCACGCACTTGATGATTGTTTTCGTGATCAGTTAATCTAAGTGCTGTTTGCTCTACTGTGTGTAGTTTTTTTTTTTTCAGTTTATAATGTTTGTAAATGTAAACGCAATTTTGGTCACAGATGGTGAACGTAGCAGGCAGGCTTCTGTCCCGCACTGTCACCCAAAAAGTCCTAGAAGGAATGGACGTGACAATTGGGTCCGTCACGCTGCCGTCTATGCGGCAACCCAGTAAGTTATTTTCATTTCTCCTGTTCTGAAAGTAAGAATTTTCATATTATATCTATAACATATTAATTTTATTGTCATATCATTTTATGGTATAGGTATTCATATTATGTTAAGAAATGCGATTTAAAAAATACATGCATTTTCCGTATTGGACCCTCGAACTATTAAGTGTACGCTCTCGCGCAGCCTACATAGCTCGGGTGTAATCGATCACTTTCATCCCTTGGTTATTTGTTAACAATCTACTATTGATAATTTATATATCTTATCCTACTATTTTTTTGCCGTGTGGTTGCCGCGATAGAATAGTGCCACTCCATGTCTTCCCGTGGATGTCATAAGAGGCGACTAAGGGAATAAAAGCTTGTAGTACTGTTAGGCGATGGGCTTGCCACCTGTCACTAATACACTGGGAAACATCTTAGCCTACTTGTGCAAAATGTGGTTACAGGATTATCAAGAAGTTTTAAGACTTGTTGGTAAACCTTTAGCTCTGCCTGCCCCACTCTGGGAATGAAGGCGTGAGTTTATGTATGTATGTATGTGTATACCTTGGGTGCACTAAGAAGGGATTTTTGAATATTCATCCCCTAAGTAGTAAATATAAGCGAAGTCTCGAACCTTTATGAATACAAAAACTTCTACGGATACAAAGGCTATAGCCGTGTTTCTATACAAAATTTGCCTTTCTGTCAAATGTTCTAGTAATTTTATTTTTAGATACTCCTTGTAGGCAAAGGGCTGTTCCCCAAAGAAGAGCCATGTACACTTGTCAGTTTTCGTAATATGGCGGTTTGTTTTTTTTCACTTTTTAATTTTTTTCTTGAATTCGGTCTTTGCGATTAATTTGATTTTTTGGTAAACTATACTACATAATAAAACCCATCACTACAAAAAATATTGCTTGAAACTTTAGTACAAATATATGTCAAAATAATGGAAACTATAAATTGTTTTTTTTTTTTTGGTGTTCTGGTGTAGCGGCATCTACAGTTTTTATTTCATAAATTGCCCATCTATAGACCTACTACATATATTAAATTTAAATTATTAGCTTTGGTACTTCATGCCAAAAACTAACTACAAATAAAATTATTCCTTACATGTTTCAATGTTTTGGATGTCAAAAACGAAACAAACTTCCAAAAATGACAAAATACAAAAATAGGATGTATACGATTTCATTCATACAAGTAATTAAAGCAATCCTGTAAAAACATTGAAACATGTAAGGAATAATTTTATTTGTAGTTAGTTTTTGGCATGAAGTACCAAAGCTAATAATTTGAATTTAATATATGTAGTAGGTCTATAGATGGGCAATTTATGAAATAAAAACTGTAGGTGCCGCTACACCAGAACACCAAAAAAAAAAAAAACAATTTATAGTTTCCATTATTTTGACATATATTTGTACTAAAGTTTCAAGCAATATTTTTTGTAGTGATGGGTTTTATTATGTAGTATAGTTTACCAAAAAATCAAATTAATCGCAAAGACCGAATTCAAGAAAAAAATTAAAAAGTGAAAAAAAACAAACCGCCATATTACGAAAACTGACAAGTGTACATGGCTCTTCTTTGGGCAACAGACCTTTGCCTACAAGGAGTATCTAAAAATAAAATTACTAGAACATTTGACAGAAAGGCAAATTTTGTATAGAAACACGGCTATAGCCTTTACACAACAATTTATTTCTAAGCCAAACAACGGGGTATAATCCAATTTGCGATCACGATAGGCACCGAAGATTAATTGAAAGTTTGCACAGCAGGCCCGACAGATGGTCGGGGAAGAGTTTGCTGCGCGGAATCGTAGTTTAATTCTTATCTTTGTTAATTTGCGATGATTATTTACGGATCTTCATTAAGGGATTTATTATGATTGTGTGACTGTTTTTGACATTGGTCAATATTACTAGACTTGAATCTGGCCTAATGTGTTAAGCTGACCACACAATTTTTTTTTTTACTAAGAATTAATAATTACAAACCAAAACATACCAAACTTATATTTTGAGAGTACTGTTAGGCGATGGGCTTGCCACCTGTCACTAATACACTGGGAAACATCTTAGCCTACTTGTGCAAAATGTGGTTACAGAATTATCCAGAAGTTTTAAGACTTGTTGGTATTAGCTCTGCCTACCCCACTCTGGGAATGAAGGCGTGAATTTATGTTTGTATGTATGTATATATCCTACTAAAATTATAAATGCGAAGGTTTGTGTGTTAGTTACTCCTTCATGCTGCAAGGCCTGGACGGATTTAGTTAAAAAGATAAAATTGAAAATGAAAAGTTCCCAAGGGAATAACAATAATTGAAATCCACACGGATGAAGTCGCGGGCAGACGCTTATAATAAATGCGAGAGTTTTTGATTTGGATGAACAAATGCTATTCGACTTAGAAAGTAAAACTAGTCGATCTTTAATTCGGGTGACCCCCTTAACACTTTTTCGCTCCGCAGTGGAATGGGGCGAGGCAGTGGAAGGTCTGGCGGGAGCGGTGGTGGACAGCCGAGTCAACATCGAGAACGCTGACGTGCGACGCACCGGCGTCTTCTTGACGCACCGCATCCTCCGCTCGCTGCACTCGGAGATGAAGGAGGAGAAGAAGAAGATGGTAATCATGTTTACTATACTGCTACCATTATGCCAGTAGGCGTTATCTCAAATTCAATAGCCAAAGCTGATTTTATTCTCTCCGGTTGGATATGAATAACGCATTTGCTAGTTTTCTCTGAGTTACCGCCGAGTGATGGGCTTCTAAGTTTCACTGAATTATACTATAACATTCGGAAAGTTTTAAATGTGAAACCTTCACTTAAATTTCGTGCAATTTTTCAAGTTTTTCTATATATTTGTAGTGAATAATCAAACACATCGAATTTTGTCGGATGTGTTCGTATTTATTGTGCTTTACTAGAAAGAGAGAGCAAGATAAGAACCTATCCGATGAAATTTGGTGTAGGGCACCTATTTTGATTATTCATTACATTAGTTTTATTACTTATCTGTACCGTTTGTTTTGATTATACAACACAATTAACCGTACTTTTTGACGTCTATATACGTCACCGGCACGGTACGGCCTACGAACATTTATTAGTGTGAGGAAAAATAAACTTCGGAAACGAACTTTGTTTTTTTTTTAAACGGATTGATTTCATTTTGTAATTTTATGACGTGGATAAAGTGATGCTAATTAAAACCTGTCTGGTATCCATAATAAGTCGACCCTTACATCAAATGTGCACGGGTTTTTTTTGTAAAGTACCTCTTATAGTAAATAATATTTATGCTGAGTATCAATGAGTATGCCGAGTGTTAATTGTGACCGCTTTGTCTTATGTTTTTTTTTAATTTAGTTTCCTACTGTTTTTCGGGATGTATTCAAGTGATTTGCTTCAAATTTTGAAATTATGTTCTTTAGATTTGCATCACCACCTCCTAATAACCAAAAACTAGTTATAGTATAAAAAAAAGCAAATAAAGAGCAAATGAAACAAATACATTATTTTTTATGTGGTTGTGAAGTAGTGACACCTCTAGCATTTTCTTCAGAATAGACCTTAGATTGGCCTACTACTTGCCAAAATATAAAAAAAAACCAGGCAGAACTAGGTCAAATATATCACTGATTTTTGATAGGAAGTACCGCCTAGATTGTTTTATATTTTGGCAAGTAAAATGCCAATGTATGGTCTATTCTAAGCAACTAGTAGGTATTAATTATTTTTTTGGGGACCAATGAAAATTTATAAAAAGAACATGATTTCAAAATTGAAGCAAATCTAAGAAAGTCTCTTCACTATAAGATGTTCTCACAATAAAAAAATAAGTCCAATTAATGTAGAGCTGACTTACTATGGAAAACCGACTCTTGCCCTTGTTGCTGTTGTAGCAATGTTAATGTATTATCTTATCAACGTTGTAATAGCTCTTAAATTGACAATAATGGCGGACGAGTTAATACGACAACAATACTGCCGTGCTACCAAAGAAGGCGGCTAACTGCAATGTAGTAGTCAAAGGATTCTATACTCTATTGGCAACCACATTAAATTTAAAATGCTGCCACTATTACCTTGCAGTTAGCCACCTTCTTTGGTAGGACGGCAGAATAACTGCCCTGAGTATGATTAGTCCCTCGGTCAAAACGTCTGTGGGACAGATTAAAAAAACAATTTCGAATTATGATTAGGCTTAGGACTTTTGGTAGCATACCGTGGTTCTAGAAACCATGGAGTCGCTATTTCCCAATTATTATAAACGTACAACCCAGATTTTTATCTTCAGTATTTGTCACAATAAGTAATACTTATTTAGAAATGTATTCATTCGTTAAATCGCTAAACCAATTTACGAGTTTCAAACAAACAAATATTCAAATAGTAGGTAAATAAATTGAACTAAAAATGTATTTAGTTTATTTTGTAATATGATATACTGAAGACCAAAATCGAAGTAGTATATTTATAATAATTTGAAAATTGCGACTCCATGGATTCTAGAACCACGTTATGCCACCAGAAGTCCTAACTTTAATTAGGACTCTATTATAAGTCCGAAGCATAAAATGACGAAAAAGGACACTATAATTTTATAAGTCCGAAGCTTAAAATGACGAATAAGGACACTATAATTCTGAAGGTGTCAAATATCACTGTTGGACATTTATCGCAAAAGTTTCTGCATATGGAAAAGCGCCCTTTACTCACTTAATTTTTTAATGCTCCACAGAAACAGGATCGACTAAAGGCAGAAGCGGACAAAATGGACTTCTACACACCATTAAACGTCAAGGATAAGACGCCGACGCCAGCTGCGAAGTGATTTTGGCCTATCATGGATGCAGCAGGATACTATTACGCGACGTGGTCTTATAGACATTGTCAAATTGTTCGTGCAATTTGTGTAAACCCTAAGATTCGTTACAAAAGTTACACTAGTTGATTGGATTTAAAGGCAACGTTTAATAAAATACTAAATGTCATTCTATGTTTTTTTGCCGTTTTTATCACTTACGCATTAACGCACTTTTTTCTTTAACCACTGACAAGACGGAACAAAGTTCAATTTGCCAATAATTGGAGGGCTGCCGAGAATAGCGTGTTTTGTTTTAATTACTAGCGAAAACTTAATTGTCAAATAAAACTTGAAGGTTATATAAGTTCTTGAGCCTGCACGAATCGCCGAGAAATAGGAGCTCCGCGAAAGCCGACCTCCGTCGACTTCGTTAAGGTCCGCCAAAATTCCCGAGTCTGATTTTCGAAAACTGAAGAAAATGGATTCCGGGAATGGGTGGTCAACGTGACAAAATATGAAATTGACGTAAGCACTCGAAGCGACTGTCCTTCAGCTTACGTCAATCATTTTCGATAACGAGAATGCACGCGAGCATACAGGCCACCTAAAGGTACGAGTAAGTAGGATCTAGACATTTTAATCCTTAAGACTAGAACCTCAAGACTGCAATCGGAAAACTCGAAATGGACGGAGATGGAATAGGTACCACTATACCTACTAGTAATTTCACCGGTGATCTATAGGGTCACTAGGGGCCTGCCATCCAAAATTACTAGGTGCACTTGCCGTCCCCGGGCAAGTCTAAATGGAACAAAGCTGCTACAGATTTTTCATCATGTCTATAACTAAAGATAAAATTGAAGCTGCAGAAAGGTTACGAGCGAAGAGCGCCGCTTTCGGCACATTTCCCATTTTTTCCATTGAAAGTCTATGGGAACAGATTTCGGTGATTGTTCCTCCGTGATATGTCCGATTGTCAATGTTATTTTTCCTAAGCCATCTATGGCTAGATGATGTATTACTTGCTAAATTTGATCCTGATATCTCTAATAATTGACAACATTTCATTTTGGTGACACCTGCAAATTACTATACGAATCGAAAGGGTTTTGCCTCCTGAACACGGCAAAATATTTATTTAGATTTATTTTTCTTTATTGACAAAATTACAAGTAAGTTAAAAAAAAATCGAGTTTTACCAATACTATGCCTGAATAGATATAATACCATTGCCTTTTTCACGAGAAAAAAAGCTGTCATACTTCAAGTTTGACATTGACACTATTGACAGATGGATAGATACTTGAGATCGGTCGACCGCCATTATTAAAAAGATTTTTTTTTTATACAGATTGGACTAACGTGAATGTCCATTGTGTCGTAGAAATGAAGTTACGCCCTTTTAGAATAAGAACATCTTAATAAATTAATAATAAAATAACTATACATCCTAGGGAAAAAATAAAACTATTAGTGTCTTCCTCCTTCCAAACAGTATCTATAAAACGAATAAAATTAAAGTCTTGAAAATATGAAATCTTGTCAATTTAGGAGGAGTATGCGGACAAACGAAAATCCAAATCGTCTCGACGCATGCTGTCTACTACGCATCTTGTCCTATACGCGTTTAGCCTTTTCGCCGCCATTGACTTGATACAAAAGTCGTGCATCCACGCCAATGACAGCTGAAAACCGCAGCTAATTTCAACCTTACGTCAGAAATACTAAGGTCTATTTTGCACTGGAATCCTCGACTTGATATGAAGTCATTGGCGTGTGGGGCACTTAATGTACTGACTTTATATCACGTCAATGACGGCGAAAAGGTTAATCAAATTTGTTGACGTATTACTCAATTTGCCCAAAATATTGCATTGTGTCCAATAATTGTTTTGTTCGGATGCACAAGAAATATTTTAACAGGAGGTGTATAACTTTAAACAAGTACAAAAGTTGCCGAAACTGAAAGAAATTCCATCAAAAGCGACATAAAAAAAGCTTGCAAAGAACGTTCAGCTTAGCACAACCTAAACATATTTCTCAATAAAGCTCCGCCTATTTCCCCAAAGCGAAAGGGGGTAATGTTTTTGCCAGTCTGAAACACCTGCTCGCGTCGACCACTGCATCAAAAATCTAATCACAATATCGATAAAAGGCTAGCCCTCATTTAGATACTCGACCCTTGCTTGAAGTTTTTCCCTCGAGGAGGAGGCTGGAGGGGCCCTACGTGATCAGTGTGCGGTATTCCAACCGCCATAAATTAACCACTTGATGTTACAAAGCCTTTGGAGGTTATGGTTTTTGTGTTTAGGCTATTTTTGGCGCGTTAAAAGCTTAATCTTATAAGGCTTTATGCGGGCAAGATAATATTTTTTTTTAGATTCGAATCGTAAGTAATACTGTTTTTTTGGTAGTCTAGTGAGAAGACTTTCAGTCATCATGGTTTGATTTTTTTTGACCACATTTACAGTTTTTGTACTAATACTTAGCCATTTAATTTTAAAATTTCTTAGTTTTCCCATATACCTACCGCAAGTATGCTATCCCTTAAAGTCCTTCCACTCGACTACCAAATTCCTTATGCAAAGAGAGTGGAACATTTTTTTAATAAGTTGAATTTATAAAGTGGCTCAACTTGATCATGTAAGCTTTTGGGCGCTTACATGATAACATTGAGCAACTTTATAAGTTCAACTGATTAAAAAAATGTTCGCACACAATAAAAAAAAATTGGTCGCACAGCAGAGAGCGGGTTAGGCCCGGACCACGATAATATTCTGTGTGCTCAGTTCAATGCGTTCCATTTACCTGCGTTCAACCTGCGCTGCTGCTCCAACTTACTATGACAAAATGGCGGAGCAATTTAGAGAAATTGGTATACTTACTTAGTCTGAGATTTAGAAAGACGATTTTTATTCGCCTTTTACCCGTGGTCCCCCGGCTATGACCCACAGTGGGTCCACGGGTAATTTTTTTTTCCCCGTGGACCCACTGCTGTAGGTTATAATTTATTACTTTCAATCCGCCAGTTTTCGTGGGCCTACGGGTCATAACAGAAATAATTTCATTCCCCGTGGACCCACTGTAATATAAATTATAAATGCCCCTCTTTGCCCGTGGTACAGTTGGCTAAGTCCAGTTGACCGGACTGTGGTATTTTTTTTTAACAGTGTTACAGTTGACTGAACTATCTTTTTTTCTGTTAACTGTGGTACAGTTGACCGGACCAGAGTTATTTTTTTTAACTAGGTACCTACAGTACGGTAATAAAATTATTGTGGTAGGAATGTACATTCATATTGAAAAGTGTATATAAAAGACTATTTTATTCCATAAAATCAGTTAATAATAAAAACCTTTTTCGTAATACTTTTTGGTGCACGCGGCGAAATAATCTTCATGTCAATCAGTGTGTCAACAAGTTCTTGAAATTTATTTCACGTAAGATCTATTACATTTTTAAGTTAAAAATTGGTCAAAACAAACATGGGCGAAGTGACGGCATCTCGCGATCGACCTCTTCTCAGACTAGCTCCCGTTAAAAGTCTTGATTGTGTTTTTAGTGGATGCAGCAACCATGCATTATTTGAAATACCAGCCTTATTAAAGGTTAATTTGCTGTGTAACCATAACTTTTACATACCTCCAAGTAACCGTGTATGCCCGGACCACGAACATGGAAACTGGCAAGAGGTAGTCCATGCTCCAGAAAATATACTCGTACGAAGTTTAAGTGAAGAATTTGCAAATGATATCATATGTAGGTATATTCCGGCAAGCTCTACAAATGTTGGATTTTACTGTATCAACTATATTTAAGCCATTATAAAAATGTTCTAGAGTGTTTATATTTTGTTTTATTACATGCATCACTTTTTTATAGTTGAAGCTAGAAGCTTGCATTTTTAGCTACATTACAGGAAAACAATAACCTCAAACAAAATAATTGTATTCTTGTATTCAATACTTTACATTAAAAAAATACGTTTTCATCGTAATTTATCTAAGGCAGAAATAACCGTTATCTCGCCCGTAATAAGTTCCATCTGAACTTCTCTTATAAAGTCGTCGTTATCAGTTGCCAGGCTTGATCTCGACCTAACCCGGGAATTATTTTTAAAGGTGGTTAATTTCTTTAATTCATTTAACAACCTCAGCATGTTCGTTGTTTTTTTATTCAGCTTTTTGTTAATTTTGCTGTGCCATGATTCACAGACGTTATTTGTTCTGTGTCTGTTGGCAAAAACACTTACAATCTTATGGATATCCCTAGACATCCATTGACTGGCCACATAGCGTAAGAACACTAGAATCTTTATATTTGCTTTGCCACTGTACTGTAATTGTATTTCATCCCAGCCCCTAAGAAGATATTCATTGGGTAGTAGAGGTAACGCTGCACATAAACCCATTAACCTTTTTGCTGCCTTTGTTTTTCTCTGCCCAAACGTTTTTTTCCCTTTCGCCACATAGCTTGGGACCAGTGATAATAGCGGCTTCGGACCCGTGGCTCCCCTGCTGTCTCCCCTGACCTATTCGACGGAGCCCTGCCTTCCGGCAGGGCTCCTATTTCTGAGCGATTTGGCCTTCGGCCATCTAAAGATACCTAACGAACCTAACCTACCTACTTTTGCGGAATGAAAATTGATTTCTGACGAAAGCCGACTGACGAAAAGCAGTCAGAGGAGACACGAGACCGTCGCTATAATACAACGGTAACAGCAGGAAAAACATCCTGAACAGCATTTAACGCAGCAAGTTCAAAATCGCAGTGGTATTTTTGCGGTTCCCAATCTGGAAATTGCGACTTTATTAAAAAATGAAAATTATCCAACCTGTTTAATCTTATATGACCGCAGTGCGGTGGACCACGGGGAAAAGGCAGTTTTGTTTCAATTACCCGTAGTCCCATTCTAGAACAGTGGGTCTACGGGGAAAAAAAAATTACCCGTGGACCCACTGTGGGTCATAGCCGGGGGACCACGGGTAAAAGGCGTTTATTATCTGTGATCTGTTTTCAGTCATGATAGACGAACGTCATTCAAACAATTTAAACAAATAATCGCAATACGATGTATTTATTATTTTAGAGACTGGTATGACAACCTGGTGTGACCACGAGTCTGCACCCTTCCAATCATGTTTCTACAATAAATGTTGTTGCCGTCGTTTTGAACCTCTTGGAACACCTCACCACACAAATTATTAATATTCATCACGCATGAAATGGTCTCATTAATATATTAATTTCATCATAAGAAATACAGTCTTCTTCTTCTTCTCTTATACTAATGGCGGTCTACCGCGGTTCCGCAGTAATTTCGCCAATGTCCAGTGAGAAAGAAAGAAAAGAAATCGCTCTTTAGCGATTATACCGCCTCTTCTTTTTTTTTTATGGCATTGGAAGGCAACCGAGCACACAGGCCACCTGATGGTAAGTGGAAACTGTGACCCATAGACATTCGCATTCACAAGACCTCAATCCTAAGACTGCAAATGCGTTGCCATCCCTGAGGACTAAGATGGAATGCCTCTATGCTAGTCATTTCACCGGCTGTCTTATCCCCAAACCGGAACACAACAATGCAAACACTGCTTCTTTTAATCTTCTTTAATAATATGTTGTGTTTTATCATGTTTCGATAAAATATGTATATCAGAAGTCGATAAACGAATAGTCCCTATGACAGCTCAAAAGTGCTACGAGAATTCCGGCCTCTGATTATTTTTTATTTTTACTATAAATAATTCACTGGTTTTTTTTTTTTATCTAATTACAGGAATCAAATTTTAGAAGCATTTTCTTCGAAATGGTTTTTAAATTTTCATACATTGTCCAAATTGGTGTTACCAAAATACCGAGTAATTGTATTATAATCACATAACATAATGTTAACACTGTTCATGATGCTAAATAATAGGGTGCCAACATAAGGGCAGTTTCCACTACTGAGCTTACATACTGAAACAGGACTAGACTAACTACAAAAAAGTGTAACCAACATATAAAACATACCGTAAGTATTTTATCTCTTTTTATTAGGGTGACCAAACAGCAACTTTATCTGAGGATAGAATAAATAAATTAAGTAATTGATATAAGATCCGTGCCTATACAGGGCGACTGCGGGGTCGTGTAGCTATAAAGTAAACTAAAACACACTTTAACAATAAGAATAACCACGCCACCCCACATACGCAATTTTTTACTCGTCTGATCTTTTGATTTTCAAAAAGGTTTTACTCGTAACATGGAAATCTTAGGTGACCATCATTTTAATATTATTAATTAGGGAAACAACCTTGTGCAAAAACCAAATGATACAAACTTACCAACGAGTTTCTTGGTGTTGGCACTCGGTGCTTAGAGAGAAACCCACAGATTGTAAGGGAGGGTAAGCACTGAGCGGCTAGCCGCATGCGGTTGTGGCTAACCGCTTGGTGCGTTTAGGTTCCGGTTTTGCGGTTTCATACGTTTTGATCAGCTGTGTGGCCGGCCGCAAGCGGTCAACCGGATAGTGCGTACCTGCCCTAAGGGCATGAGAAGCCTTCTGGTTAGGTTACAAAATTACAAAAACCTTTTTCTATACAAAAGACAATCACATGAAAATTTGATTAACTTTTGAAAATCGAATTGCCAAATTAGTGTCAAATCCTCAGTGAAAATGTGAATACTGGAGAAAAAACTAAACACTCATAACATCTTTTAAATAAAGAAAACAAACCATAAAAACAAACACAATCATAATGCAGCTTCTGCGTGACCACCAAGTATTATTGACTGCGGTGAAGGACCTGAATCACGCGATGTTTGCAAAGAACTCTTCGGACCACCTCGAGGTGAAAGCCAAACGATCATCGAATGCGTCACTGCTGATGATGAATCCGGTAGCTAGTGGGGACAATATGGCCACAGCATTAAACTCTTCCCACAAGCTGAAGGAGGAACTGCCCCCTCTGGTGCCTTGCTGTGAAGGCAAGGAATTGCAGGTGAGGTGGAATTTTGAAGTAGTTTATTCAACTTATGCTCATAACATGAACTCTGAAAATCTGTAGGTACTGGCTGGCAGACGGTGGCTCTTATGCTTTACTAGACAGTGTTTGTTCGAACTTTGTCCGCATGTAATTCCCACGACACGGAGATGGACTACCTGTGTGCTAAGTCTCATCAAAATATTTTCAGCTGTTTATGCGTGGTGAAAGATGAACGTTCGAACATATAAATAATAAAAACAAAGAGTCCCTATTTCATCGACCTGGCATCTGCCAGTGTACACGGTGCAGATGAATACAATGCAAGAGGTCTTGAAAAGCTTTTCGGGTTTGGGTAATATCGGTTAGACGCATATGAGCATATGAAGGGGGGTGAGTTACAACAAACCCGACGACCTTAAAAACTGTCGCTCTGTACATTATATTTTGTATAAAAAGCCCAGTGACTACAGGTACTCGTTGATTTTGCATTGTATATCAAATTGTCACCTGTCGATAGCTTACTTGGAGGATTGCGAGTGAGAGCGTGATAACGATAGCCTGCCAAAATCTAGAAGCTGAAAATACTGTACCTATTTTATTCAATTATTTGCAGAAGCATTATCGACTAATGAGTAAGACTAATATGCAAACCTCTCAAGTTTTTCTGGATTGATTGATAGCGTCCGATACCATCCTGGCAAGGTTTTTATTCGCCGGTTTATTGAAATGGGGATATGATTAAAAACGGACCCTTCCTCATTCATATGCGCCGAAATTTTGTACGATGACTTGTTCAATATAATACGAAATCTAGTCATGGGAGTTAGTTGTGTAAAAGGATTACTTGCGTTACAAAATAATATAGCCTAGGATTAAGGATACAAAACAATGGTATGTTCGCTTTAAAAATGTCATGACATTTTGAAATTTAATTTTAACCGGTCTGTTTTAATGTATTTTTTTACGATCTCAAAACCCCATGTTGATAAAAAATGTGTTTTGTTTCTTGGTATACTAATAAATAATAATCTCACACAGATAAACGAAGACCTCGCCCGCAGCGGGCTGTCAGCCATCTCGGTGAAACACGACAGCGTAATCCAGAGCCTTAGCTTGTCGCAGGCATGCGAAAAACTACTACAGGTGCCACCCGGACTTGTGAAGGTATGCTAGACTATCCAACAAGTTCGTGCGTAATCTTCCTGCGGGGCGTGCGTGGTAACAGGTGGGGCGTGGTTTGGTATATATTACGCGCTTCCCTTGTAGGTAGCTGCGGGCCTAGCTAATAAGGTGCATTACGCGAACTAGCGTTTCTATTCGATTCGTTTTAATCTATCGCGTCACTGGTAGATCACGTGACTCTTCTTTTCTACTAAAACAAGTCTAATAATATAAGTGTTTTGTCTCATTTTGTAATACAAATACGCTTTGATAAATGGGCCCCAGACGGTAACAGGCGGTGGGGAAAGCAGGATTAGTATATGACGTGCTTCCCGTGTAGCACTCGGGGAATAGCCGAGATACAAATGCTACTGACGTTTTTGTTTTCTATCACTCGATATGTATGGCATGACATTCTCGTGGGGGGGCCATTTGCAACGTTAAAAGATGGCGGACGTGTAATTTGTTTTAGACTTTAATTTTTGGGTAATTAGGTGTTCAAAGTTCTTTTCTGATAGTGATTTGTACTTTTTATGCCTTTGTGTCGCACAGTGATTGAAGACTTGGACTTATTTCGTGTATCTGGCATCTTTCTTCTCGTTTCAAGTGGACTCGCAGTGGTGCAGAGGTTAAAACTATCTTGACCTCTGACCTACTAATCACCGTACAACGTTGCCCCCAATCTTCCTAGAGAAGATTGGATTGTTTTATTGCTATATTGATTTATACAATATATATACTTGACACTGGCGAAATCACTCAACGTGGAAACGCCATATCCCCGCGGTAGTAGCTGTTCAAGTCGCCGCGGGGGCAAAAGAAGAAGAAGACATTCTCGTGCGTAACGATAAACCACGTGGTCGACTGTCATTCCATCCATTTTGAGTGATGAACAAAAGAAAAACGTTAGTAGAGTTTGCATAACTATGCAGGTCAGTTTACGCTGAGAGAAAAGGACAGTGCAATATAACTGCTATAGCTCTGTCCTTTACACTCGCCGTAAAGTGAACTGCATAGCTATGTCATAATAACCCCTCTGGGCGTAAACATTCTGAACACAAATCAGATATAAAAAAAACTGACATTATATGACACAACCTCAAAACACTGTTGTGACGATTCCTTAATGTAACAAATAAAAGAGTCTTATACTGTTTCTCGGAACGAGCGAGTTTTGAAGTTTTAGTGATGGGGTTGTAAGAAATACGCGTTTAATTTTCGGCAGAATTCTCGTACGGTTATGGCTTATGAGGCTTTGAATAAAGTGCCCACTCGAGTGAGAATATCCCAGCCTTAACAAGAAACCAGCCAAGTTATTTAAATACTAAACTTTGCAAGATAAAGCTAAGATGATGTACAAATAACCTTTTCTCAAACATGCTCGGAAAAAACGGTTTTCCGATTGAAACACAAGGACGGAAAGAGCCTCATTTTACTCCTAGGAGTAAAAAAACCATATGAAAACACTTTCCGTCCATGTCCACATATTTCTTAAAATTGCTGTCAATTTGCATACAAAATCAAAAGGACCAAGACAAAAATTCCAAACAGCCAAGGTAACTGCTCGCTTTTTTAGCACAGTGCGTGTGTTTCTTTTTGAATTTGCATTCCAATGTATATGGTTAGTATTTAAAAACAATTGACAGTCGGTAACATTCGTTCATTCTGCATAATATAATTGTGAAACCGAATATTAAACTATTTGTTGTGTGAAATACTTTTTAGAAATGTATTTGTATTATTTCCTCACAATATGTTTGAGAAAAGCATTATGTATGCCTCGGCGGAAACGAGGATTTCCTGACTCGTATTTTAGCAGGCCTCGCTGTTGCTCGGCCTGCTAACCACCTCGTCAGGAAATCCCTTACTTTCCGCGCCTAGGCAACAATGTACTATTAGTGCTCGGTCTATTGTTGTGGACTCTTGGAGTTTTACCCCTTAATATTGTAGAGGCGATTTAGCGACCACATAATTATCTATTTACAATTTCAAGGTTCCTTTCGTACTACAGAATATTACATATATTCTGTTGTTTTGGAACTATCAAACATGAAACTGTATTTGAATTTTACGTAGCATAACTGTATAACTAGGGCCTTATAAAGGGCTAGAAACACTTTTATGCTTAAATATTTAAAAATTAGTTTTCTTTTCAAGAGTACCTATATCATTATCATTTCATCGATGAATCGAATTATCATAATTATTTCAACCGAAAGACAACACTCAAGAGCTCCTCGACCGCATGGGCCATCTGTTCTGGAAGCGATTTGCTCCGCCCATTGCCACTTAATTCTAAAAATTACAAACCGCGGCGTAACTTAGAAAGGTTGTGCTTCTTGCTGTAGAACAGGAGTCAAAGTAAGACAGCAGTACACACTCATACACGCACACGCTCGAGCACACGCAGACGCACACGCATTGCAATACAATCCAGTCTTATGACTAATAAGTAATTTAAATTTGATCTCAACTTCTGATACAGACTAAGCTAAGAAAGTGTCCATCAACACTCTTCCTATTGTCTATGTTCAATGGAAGACACTTTGTTAATGTTTTCTTTATGTACTCCCTGCACTATTAATAAAATAAAAAATAAAAATTATATCAAATTGGGCTCTCCAATACATAAGACTTCAGTAGTTATGCTATCAGCCCCAGGACTCCTGCTAAGCTTCATCTTAGAAGTGCTAGGTACACCTCATGTTCTGTTATGTGTACGATGGCATCAACGCTTTCATCTACGAGTACTGAAGAGCATTCTTGATGTGTTTGCATATTGTCAGAGTAAAGATTTTGATAGTCATTTTTGTATTACTTTGTTCCGTTTATACGTTGACTTTTTGCGACTCATTTTAAAGCATGCCAATGAAATATAAATTCAATTATTGATTGCATTGTTTCATGAATATTTTCCGTTCCAGCACCGCAACTCTTTCCGCTGCCTGCACCGGCCGGACCTAAAACGCGTGCCGTACCTGAGGTGCATGTCGCCCGACGACCTCGAGATGCTATTCCGCGGCTACACCGACTTCCCCTCGCGGGCAGCTTCCTTGAGCGGTACAACTTATTCACCACTCCGGCCACTAGGATCCATTGTCAGGATCTATCAATGGAGTCGAGTGAACCTTTTGTGCATTCAGCTTCGCTATTTTCTAATGCCCTTGCAATCGCAATCCACTTCAAAGTGGAACAATTGTTTTCATGTTGAAAGAAGACTCGCTTTCAGACTATCAAAATGAATACGATTGCGTTTGCGATTGCGTTAGCAAATGCCCTCTGATCTATCAATGGAGTCGAGCGGACTTTATTTACACTGGAATACATAATAGACATACATACATACATAAACTCACGCCTTCCTTCCCAGAGTGGGATAGGCAGAGCTACAGAATTACCAACAACTCCAAAAAAACTTGTTGACAATTCTGTAACCACAATTAACACAACCAGGCCAAGATGTTTACCAGTGTATTAGTGACAGGTTGCAAGCCCATCGCCCAACAGCACTAAAAGCCTTGACTCCCTTAGTCGCCTTTTACGACATCCACGGGAAGACATGGAGTGGCACTATTCTAACCCGGCAACCACACGCATAATAGAGTATGGTGTAATATAATATCGTCTATAATCCATCAATGGATTAATGTGAACGGTGTGACTAGGATCCGTACGTGGATTTTAATAATACAATGTCGTCTAGAATCCATCAAAATTCAAAATTCAAAAAATTCAAAATTCTTCTCGTATCTTATCTAGCTTATCGTTAAGGGACGTTAGGGTGGTAGTTAATTATTTTGGTCGACTGTAGGCAGGTACATTATAGTTATCGTCACAAAGTAGTCACTGTTGAGTAGTGTGGTTTGTCACACTCATGAATTTGACAGATTCATATGAAAGTAATGAGTAAGGCACTTTAACGGATCTTCGTACCGCGTACGCACGACGGTCTGTTGTTCGCTTTTGTCTTGGTATGAGAGGTCCTAGAGTATGAGGCCGGCAAAATCGCAGTCGCCCGATGGCTTTCAAAAGGATAAGCGTCAAGTTTGAACAAAAGTGACTAGTTACTTTCATTACTGTTCAATTCCCACCCTTCTCACTTTTTATGGTCATCGCACGCTACAGCGCTTCGATACCAGATCAGCACCGCCTCAGCTCCAAGGTGTTAAATTGAAAAATGAGCTCAAATTGTGTTAATACGATACATTTTTAAGGGGACGTCACGAGTCCCGCGCCCAGGCAATTGGTTTTACTTTAATTAGAAAAAAAAATTATACAAACAAGAGTCAACTAGACTTTTTTAATGCTTCAATTTGAGCAGACGCGGTGCTGACCTGGTGCCGCGGCGTTGTGGTGTGCGATGGTCATTAATTTCATTATGCAAATTTAAAAACACGCTATCAATTTAGTTTCATAAAAGTACTTCTTACCTATGCGAACTAGTTACCTAACCAAAGCCAATGTTATCCACATTTTTTTCAGTAGCATCAGAATAGATTAGTTTCGGTGTAACATTCTGATCTTCCAAGCAATTATGCTAGAATATTCCAATCAATCTCATAATGCCCACGAGAACAAATGAAAGCAATTTTATCGAGACTCAATGAACATTGTCCTTCTCGGAATTTCAATATGTATTTTTATCAGTAATTACTTTTCTCTTACAAGCAATTTGCTGTCTATTTTGTGCACTGGTACCTACGTATCAGTAAATAATGAAGAAAATTGGTGGAGGGTAGGACCATAGTTGTAAGATTTTACGGTTCCGTAAACCCGGGTTACTTTATCCCTAGGAGGTAACATTGCCCACCATTAAATCTATAACAATTTTAGTGGTAAACAAACATCTTATATTGTTAAAATAATTTTAGAACTATAGCTTGATATTTTTTTTAGCTTGGTTCTGATGTAATGTTTGATGGAATAATTGAATATTAAAGATGATTTTTGGGGTGGGCAATGTTACCCCCAAGGGCTAAAGTAACCCGAGTTTACGGTAATTTAGTTGTTTAGGTGAAAGTTATGACAAGTATTAAATTTACAGATAGCCAAGGGGAAACAACAAGAGATTTATTTACTGATGAAAATATGCGCATCAGGGATCTACGAACAAAGGAGCACAGTGGCCCAGGAGATGACGGTAATTACTTTCGATTTATAAGAACTATAGCGAATCAAAGCAACGCGGTGTTTCATGGTGGCACTAGGTAAGTTATTTCCTAAAACTAGTGTGACTTGTAGATGCAAGCGCAACAGCTGTCATGTTATTTTTTTTCCTTCACGCGTTTGGTTGTATCTAGGGGCTAGGTATATCTATCATAGCATAGGCACAAAATTGGAGACATATAAATTGCTATGAAAATTTTCGTGTAACTTCACTTGGCGGGTGGGAGGACCTTGTGCAGGGTCCGTCCGGGTTGGTACCACCATCTTATCCATTAACCTACCGCCAAGCAGCAGTGTTCGAATTGTTGTGTTCCGGTTTGGGGATAAGACAGCCGGTGAAATTACTAGCATAGAGGCATTCCATCTTCGTCCTCAGGGTTGGCAGCGCATTTGCAGTCTTAGGATTGCGGTCTTGTGAATGCGAATGTCTATGGGTCACAGTTTCCACTTACCATCAGGTGGCCTGTGGGCTCGTTTGCCTTCCTATGATATAAAAAAAAAAAAAAAAAAAAAACTTTATGGTAGCGTAGTTTTACTGACGAAGCAAACGTGGCACATGTCCTACAAAACAAGTTAAGCAAGCAACTAATTCCCCCTGCATCCCTCGTTATTTTTGAATAACGATATTACCTACTCCAGAATTCTATACTAAAAGAGCTAATACATTATATTGACCGACAAGTCTTGTACTTTGACGCAGGATAGTTCTTAAGGCAAACGTTAAGCGCCTATTTCACATGAACTGAAAAAAATCAAAGTTAATTCGTTCGAGCAAAGCCACCTCTTATCTTATCTTATGTTACAGGGGGCTCTTTCGGATACACTTCGACCCTGATCTTTTGTGCAATCACCCTCTTACACACTCAGCTGTTCTAACGTGCAGGTTTCCTCACGATGTGTTTCCTTCACCGTAAGAGCATCGGGTAATGCACTTAAGTTAGAAAAACTCATTGGTACAAGGTGACCACGGGGATTCGAACTCTGTACCTTACGATCACGAGTCGACCCCCTAAGCCACTAGGCCACCGACCTCTCTTAAAGCAGCCTCAGGGCGATTAATAGCTGTTGTCTACTAAACTAATAGGAGGCCTCCCTCCTACGAAACATTTGTACAGTCTGTGAGCAGTTAGAATAGGCTTCGGTTTAGTACTTCTCTCTCACTCGCTCTCATACGATCTTATTAAGAGCGAGTGAGAGAGAAGTACTAAACCGAAGCCTATTCTAAGTGCTCACACACTGTACCTAGTATGTGAAACCTTATTTATTAATACAGGGAGATATATTAAATCAAGTACAGCATCCCTGTGCCAGTGATAACGTTCATGTTTACAGAACCACTGATATACCTACCCTTGCTATAGGTAATAATAAAGTAATGAATAGTTGGGTTACTGTCCTTCTTTTTTAACAATAACTATTTTAAACCTAGAAAATGTGTTGAGCATGGTAAAAAAAAGGTTATAAGAGTAGGTATTTTACCTATCCGTTAAGGAGAAATAGGCCTTAGAAATATTTAGTACAGTTAAAAGCAATTACGCCCCTTAATAGTGTAATAAATCATTCTTTCTTCACAGGCTTGACAGCCGTTCGTTAACGTTAACTGATAGGAGTGCAAGGAATTAATTAGCCTAATTAGCTTTACATTAAAATCATTTACGAATTAGCTCGAACCTTAAGAGGATTGTGAACAGACGGTTAAATCGACAACTCTGAGGGCCCTACTTATTAGTTAGGTACAGTACTCCCAGCTTCCTAACAGCGCGGCGCGGCGCGGCGTTCGGTTGGCTATTATCTTATCATATCACATTAGCAATTGCAAACGAAAGTATATTTGTCATTTGTTTTCCACAGAAAAACGAAAAGAATGCTATCTTAGGCATTCTTAGGGGTCCTAAATTATTTTCCCGTAAGGAGAAAGAATCGCGCGGGATAGTTTACACTACCTACACATTTGCATAAGAATTCTCGCTCTTTTGAGTTAGGGGGCAATTTGCGAGACAAGTTAACTGTAGGTATAACTCGATAGTTATTTGCTCGCTGATTTAATGAGCTATGGCGAGCCCAACCGTAAAGTCTCGTCTGCGATTCTCAGCACAGCCCCCGTATTACTTTCGCCTTTATCGCTCTGGATAAACATACCTGGGATAACTCGGGGCAAGTTCTAGGGATTTGATATCGATAAAAAAGATGTCGATATAATTAAATTAATACATGTCATGTGCACATTGAACATTCTCGATTACTATAAAGAGGTTCGATATCATATCTGATATCGACCCTCTTAAGATAATAAAAGTATGCGGATGTCATTTCAATCAAAATGACTATTTACTGTCAGTACCATTCATATTCGTACGTTTAGCAGTTTAAAGTGGATATTTTCATCTAGATGGCAATCATTAATACCAACGAATATGGAAAAAATATTGATTGTATATTATGAAAACTGTTGTAAAATATACGTGTTAATTTGTTTATTTTTTATCTAAAATGAGGAGAAAATAAGTAATATTTAATTATGTCGAATAACATTTAGATGTTGGCAGTAACATCGATATATTTTATGTCGATAAATTATTTTGCTACATCACTTTCGTACAGATGCCCCGATAGCATCTGTCACTCTTGCATACATATTGATCAGAAAGTGACAGGAGAGTCTAACTCGCCATAGATGTTAACGTGTATATCTGCGTATCGGTGAGTCGCTCCCAAACGGATAGACGGATTTTGGAGCTTTTTTTAACGGAGTTAGTTTAAATAATCAGGGGGTTCGTTGAAAATCAGTTGAGCCGTTTAAAAGTAATCAAAGGCACTGCTTTGAAAATCAGAGTTCGAAGTTACGTTAGCTGCATCCCTTTTCCCTGATTTAATTTTGAGTGACGAGTGACAGGGAGTCGGCACACGAGGATTCCAATGTCGTGGTTTGTGGTAACCATCCAGCTGTGATAGTGGGTCTCCATCGTATCGATCGAGGGTTTTCATATATTTAAAAGTGTCCTCTAAGCCAAAATAAGCAGTCTCCCAAATTCAATAACCAAAGCAATTTTAGTTCTATTATGTCAGTAACGAGGTTGATATTTATATTTTTTAACCTACCGCCAAGCAGCAATGTTTGCATGGCTGTTTTCCTTTTGGTAATAAGCAGACCTAGGAATATACGGGGCAAAATTAAATGACAGCTAGGGATTGCCTATATCGATAAACTCAGTTATCGATGCTTTTCCCATATACTAGTGATCGCCTCCAGCATTGTTTAAAGGGTGTATTTTTTTATTTTGTTGAGCCCTTACCACTCCCACAGAAATTGAAAAGTCCTTTAGCCACCCGAAATGGATCCATCAGTCCAGACCCAGAAAATTTGGAACAAGTTCTAATCGTTTAGTGTAACGTAGTAAATGGGACAGTGATTCTGCAATACAGAATGAGGAAAAAAAATATGATGATTATGAGCGAGGGAAAATCCTTTTAAAATAAAGAATAACCAGAATTATGTTGCTATTTTGGTTTATTTTCATAATTTCAATTAAAAAAAAAAAAACGTATACGGGAAAAGCATCGATAATTGAGTTTATCGATATAGGCAATCCCGAGCTGTCATTTAATTTTGCCCCGTATATTCCTAGGTCTGGTAATAAGACAGCAGGTGAAATGACTAGCATAGAGGCATTCCATCTTGGTCCTCAGGGTTGGCAGTGCATTTGCAGTCTTGTGAATGCGAATGTCTAGGGGTCACAGTTTCCACTTACCATCAGGTGGCCTGTGTGCTCGTTTGCCTTCCTACGCAATAAAAAAAGTTTTATCTGAGATACTGCCTATTGGCTTAGTTACAGCGGGCTAGTTCGCGCATCTTACAGTCTGTGAGCACTTAGGAAGAGGCTTCGCTTTAGTACTTCTCTCTCACTTGCTCTTATTAAGATCGTATGCTAGAGAGTGAGAGAGAAGTACTAAACAGACTGTAAGTGCGTGTTGATTCATCTTAAAACAAACTTTCCAGTGAGTGCCTTGCATCCGATTCTGGAGACGCGGCCCGGTGCGGAGGACGTGCCCGCCGGCATGAGGCTGCACGGCGCCCGAGCTCGGCTTTACACCTCGGTGCTGGCTGGAGCCAAGGCAGGGGACCAGCCCGAGTAAGCCACCCCTAGACCTCCATGCTACAACGTTAGACCAGATTGCTTATGATACGACGTGTTATGGTATTGTTTTTAACTCGGGCCGCCATTACTGTCAAGTGCCTAAGTAAGAGTTATCAAAACGTTTACAATAAGCAATATTGATTTACGTCGTAGATTACAGGGTTGGGCAGATTAAGTGTCCTAGTTAAAAAGAGCCATAAAATTAAAACAAGACAGTTTTTTTTAAAAATTATCTCGTTTTTATTTTTAGCGTACTCTATACTTAAAAAAACTAATTCATAAGTTCAAATCGCTCGCCATCAGCTTTAATAACTTGACGCATTCTTCCATAGAATGCATTGCACGCGGCACGCACTACCTCGTCTGGTATTTCATCCCATATCTTGACTAATCGATGTTTGAATGAGTTTAGATTCATGCCCTGTGTGCTCCCAATCTTGCTCAGCATGTAACCCATATCGAAAAGTCCAAAGCATTCAAATCCGGCGATGATACAGGCTATTCTTGCCAAGGTATAAAATCTGTCAAATTTGTTCTACACCAATCTTGAGTGCGTTTAGCTTTGTGAGATGGGGCACTATCTTGTTGGAAGCAGTAATAGTCGTTTCCATATAATTTTTGAGCATTTTCTAGCAAATGACCCTGTAACACGTTCTGGATGTAATAGTCTTGGTTAATTTTGACACCTCGATCAATAAACAGCAGCGGTAACTTGCCTCTAGGCGATATCGCACCCCATACCATGACAGCTGATGCACTCTGGAACCCGTTGTACGGCTAATTTGTCCACAGGAATATCCTTCAATGAAGCACCATAGACACGATCGTTTTGTTGGTTGTGACTGTCTTGTAACTGGAACATCTTTTCATCGGAAAAAATAATATCATCGCAAGCTAGCGGAGAGGATTTTCTGAGCGTGGGCGGAACAACATCGTTTTTCAAACGCTCCGCGCTCAAAAAATCACTAAAATAGGAAAATATCGTCGTAAACCCGTGTTTTTGGTGTTAAAACGTGCAGCTCGTGGTGTGCTAAGTTGTGGTGGTGTAGGTTTTAACCGGAAGTGTCACCTGGAGGTAGGATTGACCCTTAAACTGTAAGTTTCAAAAAATATTAATCTTCTGGCGCGTGCGCTGTCCGATTCCTATCGACAACCCCCGTTTTTTTTCACACCAAGAGTTGTCTTTTTGCACCATACGTCTATCCCCTAAATTTTAGATTTTTCCCGTTTTTAATTAAAAAGTTATAACCAAAAAACTCTTTTCACTCGAGCCACGACACATAGTTAGGAACGTCCCAGGAACTTGGTTTTGGTATTAAAACATCCGGCTTAACTTGCCGATCCTCGTGACGTTCGGCTTTTTTTGAAATTCGTCTTAATTTAGAAGTTATGACCAAAAATGTAATTTTTTTTTTTAATTCCCTCCCCCTTCTCCCAAAATAAACCGATAAACCCCGTTTTTTTTTAAATATTTCCTCTCTTAATCTAATTAATACTATCTGATCCAAACTACGGACTTTTTCGCTCGATAGTTGTTGGTTTATTGATTTACTTATTAGTCTTATTACTGACTCGAGGGCGCTCTCCGTCGCCAGTTTACGTAATTTCAAACCCCATTTCCACTTTTTTCCTGGAGTACTTTTTCAAATTTTTCTTATTCCATAGGTTTCTTAGTGTCTCAAAATCTCATTTTTTGGCGGGTACAACTTTTTAATCAAATACACTAATTAATTACATCGCGTTTAACTGTTCCAATTTTTCAGTTCACTATGCCTAGGTAGGTAGTTTAGTTTTATTTCGGCGCATCCAAATGCAAGCATTATTTTTTTATAAATAGACAGTCCTCACCTCTCTAAATATTTTTGTGTGTGTCACCAAAAGCTGCGTATTTTGAGTCCCCTTCTGGGTCAAAAAGTTTTGTAATTCCCTTAGTTTCTCGGTAAATACCTAAAACCGAGCCACGCGCTTTTTAAGGGGTTTACTCTGGATGTCGTGTGATATATTCAAAGATTCGCTGTAACAAGCCTTTTTGAGTGGTATATCGTTTATCTTCCTACTCACTTCCGTTCAAAAGTTATAGCCTAAAAACTGACTTTTGCGGCAAGTAGGTAGGTTCCGTGAAAAATTATTACAATAGCTTTGAGTTCACCAATTTCCTAAAATCGACGTAATTTCACACCGAAAATCAGCCCTGTTTGTTTATGTGATCGTTTATAAACATATATTTTAGGGACGTGTTCTCCAAGTCCGTCTCTCTTTTTTTATTTATTTTTTAGTAAAAAGAATCTTACACTAAAAATTGCTACCGAATCGTTACACCAATCTTATCATGAATATCGTTCAAATCCCAAAAGACGGTAACTGCCTATACAGGGCAATAGCAGATCAGCTCAACATTGTTCTGGGCTCCACTTCTAACCAATATGATCACAAAATTGTCAGACAGGAACTGGCTCACTACGTTTCAGCTAACAGGGACGACCCTATAATAAAGCTAGCCCTGAATGGCAGCGTCATAGATACACTCCACGACAGTACTAGCAGCTTAGAACCGAGCCCCAGGCAGATAAACACATACATCCAAAATCAATTCATGAATGGTCATTGGGGCGGGGAGGATATAATTATCGCTGCATCAGAATTCTTTGTCTTAGACATTTACATTCACGGTGATAATAACCAACCTATAGTTTACAATGCCCCGGCGACGCTTACTGCTCCAGCTAGACCAATCCATCTGTACTTTCATAATCGCCACTACGACAGCATAAGATTATACGATAATCGCAGCAATGATATCCCTATTGGTTCTCAGAGTTGTGACATATTTGAAATACTTGTATTTAAAATACAAATACAAAATACAAAATACGTATTTTGGATTTTGTACTTAAGTACTTTTTTTTTAAAGTATTTTGTATTTTATTTGAAATACTATTCGAGACGTATTTTGTATTTGTAAAATGGTTTGTAAAATACAAAATACTTTTTTATTCTTAGCTTCATTTTTCTAAGGCATTCCGCGATTCAGTAAAAACAAAAAATGGCCACTAGTGGCGCAGCAGCTTTGAAAGTCTATGCGCAAAATGACAGATGAAACAAAACGCATATAAAACCTGACCAATAATATATGAGGGACCCCTCTTGACAATCCTCAAAGTCACTGTTACGTTTTGCAGTGTTGGCATTTTTTCGTATGGTGGTATGATTATGCGTCCACGCAGACGCAACATGTCAGATGCTCTTTTTGAAGAGCTTGTGATTTTAAAATCTTTAATAAATAAAGAAAACCAGTAATTTTACCATAAAGTATTTTATATCAATAAAGTATTTTGAAAATACATATTTTGTATTTAGTATTTAAATACAAAAGGCAAAAGTATTTTGTATCTTGCATTTGAAATACTATATTAAAAAAGTATTTGCATTTTGTATTTAAATACTTTTCGAAAAGTATTTTGTACATCTCTGTTGGTTCTACGGTAGGACCTAGCTCTAGCATAGATATGGAAGTAGAGGGAAGTAATACCGTATCGAGTCCAAGTATTAACGATTCGATTGGCCCTCAAGAAACCGACACCACGGGACACAGAGTGCTCAGGGCAATGCGAATAGAACGGGAACCGCTGGTTAGCTCCGGTGTGGTCTTCAACATAGCAACGTGGAACGTCCGAGGATGTGCATCGTTACAAGACAAGCTAAATATTGATGAGGAGCTAATAACCCGTCAAATTACAATTGCAGGTTTACAAGAAACACACCTCGCTAAAGGTACATTTTCTTCTAATAATTATAGTTGGATCTTAAACGGAGGAAAGTGCGCAAATGAAAGGAGGGGTATAGCAATACTTATTAACAAAGCGATACAACATGAAATAATAAACACCTACAGCAATTACAACAATATTCTCGCTGTACATATTAGGCTAAAGATACCAGGTCACGATAATTCTAGGGAAATATTATTCATTACTACACACATGCCGTCGAACTCCTCCACATATCTAGGTAAATTAGGGGCGTTATTACGTCGAGCACCCAAAAAGGCGACACCTATTCTACTAGGTGACTTCAATGCTCACCTGGGTAAAAAGGATGTCTTACACTTGTCGTCACATACAATATGTCGTAAGAACTTAATACATCAGGACTCCAACTTCAACGGCAGGCTTTTAACCAATTTCATAGAACACCACAACCTCGTGGTTAATAGTACTTGGGGTCGTCCATCATGTAGGGTAACCTGGAGAATGGGGACAAAAACTTCCCAGATCGATCATATCATAAGCAGTCGCTCCCATCGGATATTTTTTAAAACAATTAAAGGCCAATGGTCCAAGAAAGTTAGATCAGACCATAAGATCATTTGGGCAACAATAATAAATATCAGTTCTGGGACTTCGGGTACAACAAGCAGCAATAGGCTGTGCCAGCGAAAGAACAAAGACAATTGTATGACACAATTTAAATATAAAACCATCAACTATGAAGCACTCCGATGCAAGGACAATCGAGATGAGTTCCAAGCAGAAGTTACTAAGAATCTCGTATCTTGCATTGAAACAATCGCACAGAATAGTGGATGTAGTCATCGGAACCCCACTTGGGAGGAACTCAACAAGATCCTAATACAATCCACGCGGGTGATCCCACCTCACGCAACAGTGAGATCTAAGGAAAATAGGATCGCACAAGCTCAGCTCCAGAAGGCGCTTTTCTTTAAAAATAGATCCCCCAACGACCCTATTAGAAATAGAGACCTTAGAGTAGCCCGCCAAAATCTACGGAATATAAAGGAAGAGGACTACGAAAAGGAATGTGCCCGGTTTTTTCAAGGTTTGAGCAAGGCACATCGAGCAATAAGGATGAAGATCACATACAAGTATTTGCGTAAACACAGATTAAATCACACACAAGCTCAGAAAAGATACTTCATCCCTATGGTACGATGGATAACTGAACTCAAAAATTGCGAGGGTCTGGCAGTTTCGTTAATAGAGGACCCACCTAGCAGCGTACCGGATTCGGACGGCCCTGATACGGACGACATAATCCGAATAATTAAACGCTTGAGAAATGGAACAGTACCTGGTACAGATCAAATCGTGCCGGAGCTATATAAAGCGGCCCCCTTAGATTTTATTTCCCAGGTAACAAACGTCATGAAGGAAGCTTGGATTAACAACGTAGTCCCAACGGAGTGGGCGGTCACAAAGCAGGTGCCTATCCCTAAAAAAACAGCGCCCAAGACCACTAGCGACTTTAGGAAGATATCTATCTGTAATGTGGGTTACAGGATCTACGCATATTTTCTATTAGAAAGACTAGACGAAGCTATTAATTCCATGGGTAATTATCAAGCGGCTTTTCTAGAAAATAGATCTACCGACGACCACATTTTTACCCTTCGCCGTGTCCTGGACATAAACTGGAGGGAAGGAAATCGGCTCTTTGTTGCAGCATTAGACATAGAAAAAGCGTTCGACAACGTCAACTTAAATGCTCTAAGGGACATTCTACTAACGCGTAACAATATTCACCTTACCAATAGAATCGTAGAAGCCTGCATGAAGGAGAGAACATTCATATCCTGGTGCAGACAGAACTCTGAAGTGGTTCAAAAAGGAAAAGGGGTCAAGCAGGGATGCCCGCTGTCCCCCCGGCTATTCACCATTGTAATGGATGATGTTCTTCGCACCCTGGAAGAGGAGGATGAGGCAGTCAGGCTGGACCAAGACGCTGAAATCACCCTACCCCTTATACTTTCGTACGCAGACGACTTAATTATAATAGGCCCACACATATCAGTAATCGACCGAATAGTGAGAAAGCTGGCAGATCTATTAAACACCGTAGGATTAACAATAAACACGGCAAAAACTAAACTAATTGTACGGGACCCATGTGATATCTCAAAAGGAGATTTACAGCCTATATGCTTAGGTGGAGTGTCTATCCACCCTACAGATGAAATAATATACCTCGGTACTTATATTACATATACCCACAATAGAAGGGCCTTTATAAAGTCGCGATGCCAAAAAGCCGTAAGAAATTCCAAGATACTAACGCAATTTATTAAGAGAAACAAAATTGAATGGAGAATCGCTAGGCTAATGTACAAAATGGTGATATCTCCTGTTATGACGTACGGTACGGGCTTAATGTCGCAGCTCTTACCAAAGCGAATCGATCACGCCTAAGACGGTACGAGAGACACATTCTAACTGAAATGCTGTCAGTCGCAAAGGGCACTCCTAAACAAAAGATCTGGCAAATCTTGGAAGGCAAAACAGTGACAAAAAATATTAAAGTTCGGCGGCTCTCGTATTACGGGCATGTGCTTAGACGCCGTAACCCTCACTTACTGTACGCGGCCCTCATGTATAAGGAACGCAGAAGAAAAATAGGTCGGCCTATATTTACATGGGAGGACTCTCTTGACCAGGACATACGAGAATACACTAACAAGAGTCGTGCCTACTGGCGAACCATTGCGGAAAATAGAATTCGGCTCAAAAAAGAAGCCGAAAAGATCTATAAAAAACCTGAAACAGACACAGAGTCAGAGCCCGAGGATACTGAGGGAGCAGAGCAATGATATATATATAAAAAAAAAACAAAGTTAAATATAGATATATAGATATATTTAAATTTGATTTTTAATATTAGATTTCATTTTAAGCAGTCCATACCTTTAGTACATATTACACACCAAGTATTTTATCTATCTCCCTAATGCTGACTTAACGATGCCTGAATTCGGGTTGGCTCCACCTTCCTTCTCTCCCGTCATATCGACTGCAAACCCCACACTCCTATCCTATCTACTTGACTCTCCGGTGTCTCGGGCAGGTGCGCTCTGCCTGCGGCGGGCGGAGATGGTTGGTGCAGCAAAGGCGACGAAGCTCGCATGCCCTGATCGGTTTAGTATTAGTGGCTGGTCGGTGCGGGTTAAGGTTCTCGTGCTCTGCCGGCTCTTCGCTACTCTTACTGGACCGGTCGGGCGGGCGTGCTTCTCCCCGCTAGCCTAATCTAACATCTCCTCTCGGTCGCAGTCAGTGCGTACGGGTCCTTGCAGCAGAACTGCTGGCTGGAGGTGTCACCAGAACAGAACAGAACAGAACATCATCGCCGTCGTGCCAAGCTAGCAATTCCCTACATTTTTTCACTCCAGCTTTTTTCTGGGCATCTGTTAAGCCATGAATTTTTAGTTTTTTGTAGGCCTTTAGCCCAAGATCATATTTTAAAATACGACTCATTGTTCGACGGGATATTTTCATATCTTTAGCAAGTTTGCTTGCACTTCGAGCTGGATTTCGTCTAATACGCTCACGAATATTTTTAATGATGTTTTTGGTGCGAACAGATGGCTTTCTCCCAGGTTTGGGCCTGATTTGTGAAGATCCCGTTTCTTTGTATCGCTTGACGGTCCGCGATATAAACCTTATATTGATATTTAAATGTTTCAGCGTCTTCAATATCTCACACGGTCGGTATTTTTTCTGGTACAAATCGCACACGAGCTGGCGTTTCGCGTCCATTGTTGAAAACAATATAAAAACAAAATATATCAAGCTGACGTGTAGAAATCATAAAGAAGATTAAATTGTTAACAAAAAAAAAATACGAAGTGAATAAAAAGTTAAGTTATATTTAAGTAAAAAAGCCATACACAACTAGGACACTTAATCTGCCCAACCCTGTACAGGCCCTTTTGTATCAGAATTTAAAGCTAACTCTGTTTAGGCATATTTGAACTCTCTATCTATAAGAACTCTTACAAAAGTGGTGGCCGTTATCAGTATCTCGTCGTGCTTGATTTGAACTATGAATTTGTAGTGCCAAATAGGAAATGCTATCAATTAATTGCAATAGACTAGAATACATTTAAATCAAAGTTTTGATTAATTCAGGTACAGGTTTATAAAAAAACTCCTTTTTTAGTTTACTGTAATAAATCTCAGTAACAGAAGTTATGAACCGATTTGGTATATTATTAAATGATAAATGGAATTTTATAAAAAACGTAATTGTTATTTTAAAGTTCGGATCAACCTAGTCTAAAATTAAATAAAATGAATGTTTCAAAAAACCTTCAATATGTTGTACTTAATATCTAAATTCAGCTGAAGTCTGTTTTTGGTTAAAAATATGGTGGGACGCCGACTTCAGCTTGACAACCATTTAAAAATAAGTTATTTATTGCGATTTTAAATGCGGGTTTTTGTTTTTTGAAGCATTTATTATGATTGAATTGGCCACAGAGCCTCCGCCCGCCTGCGAATTTATTAATCAGCATCATACTTTACGACTTAACTTTCAGCAGCCAATCGGCGAACGAGGAGTTCGGCACCAAAGACCCTGATGACATAATGCCAGAAGACGAAATACAGTTAAGGGAGGAGTTACAGATAATCCTCCCTCCGCGATGCGATGACGTCACAGCTGAATCTTCGGCTACAACCACAATAACAGATAACAGCTGCATCAGTTGATTGTGGAATATAAATTTAAAATTTAGCTCGTTATACGATTAGTTAAATGATACTGCGCCCAAAATTCTACGGACAGAAGGCACGACGACGATTAAATAAGTTCTTGGACGCTGCAGCGCTGCTAGGAAAGTTTTTGACAAACTTTTCTTGTGTATCGGATGGATACTTTATGATTTATTAAAAGTATAACTATAGTTGATAGTTGTTTTTTTTTTTCTAGCACCTAGTTTTTCAAGCCAATTACGGATACTTTAACTATAGTTGATAATTATTTTATTTTTCTTTCCGAGCACCTAGTTTTTCAATCCAATTATATAGGGTATTGCCCGTGGTAGTACCACTACCAGTGGTACTACTGCGTTGTACTACTGACCAAAATTAGTATCATAAATATGAGGTAGGTTTAGGTTGTTAGTTTTGCAGCAGGCCCGGAGGGCCAAACCACCCAGAAAAAGGAGCTCGGCGTCAGCGCAGCTCCGTCGACCCTGTTAATTTGATATTCAAATAGAAATCATTGGTCAGTAGTACCACTGGTAGTACCACGGGTAAGGGTGCGGCTCCACTGAGGCGGAGACGAGAGCTAGAAAATTATACTAGGGTCAGACACAGATTTAGGTTAGCGTCTTTCCTGTGGACACTGGACATATCCGAAGTTAAACATAGCTAGCTTTCTGGCTGAACCTATATCCGCATAAACGGCGTCAGGTCAGGAGACTCGGGAGTACCCACCCTTAACCGACAGACGTGTATGAAGAAGCAAGGGAAGTTTGTCTGGATCGAACTCAGATGTAGGTGTACATTTAAGTCCGGCGCAGTAACGTATCAAAGTGAGGGTTGTTTGAATTTAGTACCTATAGATATCAATAGTTGCGGCATACTCGTACCTACCTATAGCTACTCTTGAGTTCGGCTGTACTATTTACCAGACTGCGAGATTAAAATTGAGATGAACCACTCTTAAACTTTAAAAAAAGGGGTGAGTGAGAGAAAAGGAACGTCTACTAGTTCTTTTAACCTTTTCAACGCCAATAACCACTAACGGCCAAACCCTATATTCAATCCGCGGACAGATAGGCTTACTTCGGATTAAAATTTGACACATTTTGTATGGGCAAATGTCAAATTTTAACCCGAGGTAAGCCTTATCTATCCTCGGTTTGAATATAGGGTTCGGCCGTTAGTGGCTCACAGATACAGTGCAAAATAAACCCGAGTATTTGTGACGTAAGGTTGACATTAGCTCTGGTTTTAAGCTGTAATTGGCGTGTGAGTGATATCTTTTGTATTTGATATGGCGTTGAAAAGGTTAATTTATACCGTTTATATCTAAAGAAGGCAACTAACTGCACAGTAGTAGTCCAAGCATTCTATACTCTATTGATATCTGTTCTACATTTAATTTAAAATGCCTATACTAACTATGGATTTAGCCGCCTTTTTGGTATTACGGCAGAATACGGGTGACTGCGGGGTCGTGTAGCAACAAAGTAAACTAAAACTCACTACACCATTAGGAATATAACGTAATATATTTAAAAGCGTTAAGACAATTACTGTTTTTATTCAAATTAACATTTAACCCTTTCATATGTGAATATCACATTCGCAAAAGATCATACTTGCAAAACATCATATACGCATAACATCATACTCGCAAAACACGATATTCGCAAAACATGATATGTACAAATAGTCGGGATTTATTATAAAATCGTAGGTAGGTTTAGGTTATGTTAGTTTTGCAGCTGGCCCGGAGGGCCAAACCACCCAGAAATAGGAGCTCCGCAGTAGCGGAGCTCCGTCGACACTGTCTAATTCATGTCTTAATAATAGTTATGTTTTGCTACTATGATGATTTGCGAATATGATATTTTGCTTTTATGATATTTTTCGGAATATCATGTTTTGCGAATATGATATCCAACGACGGGAGGCATTTAACGAATTCATTTTATTCGGGATCATGGCCACCCTAAATTTCTTACTCGTCTGATCGTTCGATTTTCAAATAAGTTTTAAGTTTTTAACATGAAAACGTTAGGTGACCGTAATTTTAGTAATAATTAGGAAAACATTTGGTTACTTCCCGATTCGCCGGATTCTTGAGGGAAGAGTTCTGACTGGCACATATTGTATATAAGAAATTCCGGCGAAACGGGAATCCGACGAAACCAGAATCCGGCGAGTCGGGAACTAACCATTTGATTGAATGTTTGTCTTAACGCTTTTAAGGCTTGATTTCCTCCTACGCTGACATCGGTCGCTGACGTCGGTCGAGCGTACTAACGTATGATAAATCTGCCGCGGACGTCAGCGTCGCTGTGCAGTCTCATATACATATTCGGGTGCAGACTCGTGGTCACACCAGGTTGTCAAACCACTAATATTCGACGGAGCCCTGCCTGAGGCAGGGCTCCTATTTCTGAGCGATTTGCCCTTCGGGCATCTTAAGATACCTAACGAACCTAACCTACCTACTTTTGCGGAATAAAAATGATTTCTGTCGAATTTCCGACCAAAGCGAATAGCAGTAGTGTGACAACCTGGTGTGACCACGAGTCTGCCCCTACATATTCGTACGCTCGACCGACGTCAGCGACCGACATCAGCGTAGGAGGAAATCAAGCCTAAATCTAGTACGTTATGTAACCTAATGGTGTAGTGAGTTTTAGTTTACTTTGTTGCTACTCGACCGCAGTCCCCTGTAGATTATGTTATGACGCGATTTTGGCCATCATTGAGAGACTGTCTTATGGAGAAGATTCATGTGTGCATATAGATCTGACCCGGGCGTAGCCAGGGCGGGTCGCTAGTGTAATAATAAAACAAAGCATTTCAAGTGTGAATTTATATTGAATAACTTTCTACAATATTATACAGCAGACTGTAATTCGTACCCACACTTTCGCTTCCCGGTAATACAATATAACGCACCAAGGCTATTCGGTTGAATTTTTAACTAAATTAAAATTTATATTTAACTCAATTTATACATCACAAGTGCATTACAATAACTAATTTAATTGCACTTATTTTAAAGCGATTGTTTTGTGTACATTGTATATTCAGCATCTAGGTCCGATAACTCATGACCGATTATGGATAATGTTAACTTATACGATTAGAAATTACTCTCAGACATTTCATAATGTAAGAGAGGGTTCTATGTTACTTAAACCGAAATAGAATAGAGGCTCTGGGGCCGTATTATGATCTTTTAAACCATTCAAATTCCAGCCAGTATTAGATAAGTACGGCGCATGTACAGCTGTCCTTATCACTGCCTTAAGCTTGTCCGGTTTAACATTTCATCATGCAGCACCTAATTAACGGTGTCAGCCTCGTATTCGTAGGTTGGTACACGAGTTACGACTGCATTGATTCTAGGAACAACGTGCAAGTTACTTTTAATCCAAATTTGGCCGCAGTAATCTAAAGTAAGCAGTTAAATATTGTCATGTCATTGTTACTAATCAGAGTATTAACCAACATTACAGGAAACTGGTAAACATAAAATAATCATATCACAAAGAAACGGAAATTTAACAGCAAATATAAAGTATGTTAACCACTTGACAATCCTCGTACACCATAACCAAAGTAATGGCAGTTTATAAAATAACAACAGTATTTCATTGACAATATTTATATAAAAGTACAAGGTTAGTTTTTTTTTAATAACCTTCGCGAGTCGGACTGCCAAGTGGTAAGCGACATTATCAACTTAAGGCAAGATAACATGTCAACACACGAATCTATGGAAGGAAATACTTGCCACACATCAAAATCAGATGGTCCCCGACATTTTACACAACTCTTTGATACACCAAAAGCTTTAAGCATAATACATCATCGCATACAACTAAACAGGATACTTGTGAGGTTAAAAATTATAAACAAAACTTATCGCGATTATGTACTGCCAGCAGTTGTTTATTCTTTACCAACTGAATTTGTTTTGAGCTTGATACTGCAATTTCGCGTAAGTAACAAATTCAAAAATTTTCAAAGTGTGAATTAATTACTTACTAGGTAAGGTGTATTTTCACCTTAATTAATTTGTTCGTTACGTGGTATTGCAGTACAATAGCGGCGCGATGTAATAGCAGGGGTCGGACAAAACGTGCGGATGACGTCAAACCACTTATAGGATGAATTCAAATAGCATTTTTGATTTTCATAATCAATTATTATTACCTGTGTGGTCACCGGGTTAGAATAGTGCCACTCCATGTCTTCTCGTGGATGGCGTTAGAGGCGACCAAGGGAATAATAGTATTCTTAGGCGATGGGCTTGCAACCTGTCACTAATACACTGGTAAACATCTTAGCCTGCTTGTGCAAAACGTGGTTATAGACTTATCAACAACTTATTTAAGAGTGCTTGGTAATTCTGTAGCTCTGCCTACCCCACTCTGGGAATGAAGGCGTGAGTTTATGTATATATGTATGTATTTATTAACAATTATCACTTATCATTTATTAAACGATATCGCCACTTGAAATGAGTAAGTACGTTTTTGACTGACACATTGTCAATCAGATGAACAATAAATTGACTTCGTTATTTTTTAGCTATTGTATCTTCACGATTATATTTAGCTAAAATTTATATTTACTAATGTATAAAAAACATCATCCTGTGTGCAAGATTAGGTACGTCAACCGCACTTTTTGTCCGACCCCTGCTTATAGGTATTCAATTTATAAGATTGCAACTGCAGCATCGCTACCGAGCATTAACTAATCGTCGGTGATAATGCAAAACCGCGTAACTAACAAATTTGTGATAGAGCAAAATAAACCTTAATTTCTTATTAAAAAGATGCATTTTGCTCCTTATTAAAAATGTTACTTACGCGGTTTTGCCGTATCACCGACGAAATTTTAGCGCGTTTTCATTTCTATCCGATTTGGATCCGATGATTTTTAACCGTTACCGTATCACTACAAGTATTTGTGTGAGCGGTTGCGCGCCCATTCAATTTTGTATCGTCATCACTATGCCAAATTGTTGAACTTCTGTCGAAGACGATGCGAAAACGCTTTCACAGCCTGGCTAAGACATTGCCCGGCGACAACCGGTGAACGGCAACAAACAAATGCATAGAGATGAATGAAGCAGACCACGAGTCGGCGACTCGTGTCCAGACTGTAAAATGTAAAGGAATTTCATTGCCTCGGTAAAGTTCATTTATAATTCTTATAATCACTAAGGGCTCCTATCTATTTCAGTAATGCATACAAAACATCAACATCAAATCAAAGAATGATACAAGACTCTTCGTTATGTACACTGTGGAAAACATCAATATGTACACTGATTTACAACAAATTTGTGTTTATAACTTGACTGCAGATTCTAATGGACGACTATAAATTTCGTTAATACTTATATACAATACACATTTTAGGCAATGAAAACTCGAACGCGGAGTTTTCTTGGTGACAAGTCGTCGAATTACTTTTTAGTAAAAGTTTATAAGACAAATGTGTAAGTTAAGTGTAAATGTTAAACTGAGAACAGTCAAGTTACAAATACAATTATCTAGAAATGTATTGCGCAGGCGTGCCATTAGCTATTACATTCAAAAGCAATGCAAAACGGTCATTGCGCATACAAATTTACGTACAGCGTGACCCATTGTATTGCCTTTGTGTGTACTTAAGTGATAAACTTATTGCGTTCATTCTCCTACACTTCACTCCATTCAATTGATTACTATTAATGCGACAAAAACTTCGAATTTCTACCTTACTATCATACAAAACTGGAGGTACACATTAAATGAATATAATAAAAAATCTTTACTCTAAGTAATCATCTTTTAAATAATATAAAAAATAATAAATCAATCGATACAACAAACTTCTAATTTTTAATTAAATAATGGAATAATTGATTTTTCATTAGTGCGACAATAATCATGTTCACTGAATGTTTGACTAACTAGCTAATAATTGAAAGTCCTTGATGTTTCTGTCGGACACGGGGACAGTCTCGCGTTCTGTTTGCACCTTCACTTAGTGTTCTTTCGTTCAGTACAGCTATCCAATCGATCGACACTGGTTCACAGGGAGATACTAGATTCGACGGCACGGGCGCAGCTTACTTAAATTAAATGGCATCGAACTCCTCACCTGAAACAGACACGACGGTTTAATATACAGAAGATTCATGTCTAGGTTTCAATGAGAATTAAACCGGCAAAACATAATTTACATTACAAAACACATATTACATTTAAAAACGGTACTACCGTATCCTAAGCATCGAGTGGAGAAAAGTGGGGGCGGTTGCATGGTTGTTTGCTATCGACTTGTAATAAGTAAAGCAAACGGAATGGCTGTGAATGACACAGCTACTCCATGTTGCAGCTACTCCAAAATTGTGTAGTAGAACCCTGCGCAGGATTCGTTTGGAGCGCTACCACCATCTTATCATTTAACTTGTCACCAAGCAGCGTCGTTTGCATTGTGTTCTAGTGTCGGGTATGGGCTAATCAGTAGAATTCACAGATCACAGAAACAAGGGAGATATGTCATGAACGCCAATTCGTACAAGACCCGGTGTCGCCACTTTTAAACATGTGTGCGTCTTACGCTTACGCTCTATTAACTACTACAAAAACAACCTCCTCATAAATGGTTACAGCTTACGAACTAAAAACGCCGTAACATAGTTTTGATAGTAGCAGAAAATTAAGCTTTATACTAAGTTCTCAAGGTTGAAAAATGCTGAAAGATCGTTTTTTTTCCATCGTAGTTCAGTCACTGAACGTAAGGTAGCGCTTACTCGTCACTTAGCTGCCATCTATGCGACGAGTAATTAATTAGTTCCTCAGAGCTAGATGGCGCCAAGATAGTAGTCCCTATGTTCAGCAGGTTAAGGACTACCCACACACAGCGACGTCCACTTAGGGATGCCACAAGGAATGTTTCAAAATATATCGATAAACAATTCAAACTTGTTTGCAACGTTAATATGGGTACTATTCAATTTACAGGCAATAAGTACTATTTTTATTATTTTACTACTAGGTTAATACAATTACATCATTTAAACTTAATATATTATTGTTAGAATAGAATTTTATTAGCAAGAATACGGTTTGCGTAAAATTGATACATAAGATTTTAAATTTGGAACGATACCTATATTAGAACGTAACAAAAAAATGGCCGAATTTCTTTGGTTAAATTTTCTGGAGCTGTTAAAGATTTTCGTTTTGATTAGTACATAAAAGTCTAAATTGTAAACTTGGACTTTATGATGTTAATACAAATATACTAATAAAATGGGTTCGGTTGAGTGTCACGTCACAAGATCTCAGTTTGGGACAAACCAGTAGTTTACCGACTTGATTATGGAAATTTTATTTCATAAATGGTACAAATTACTTAAAACAGAAAGATAGACTTAATACTTGGGGCAATCTCTACCATTCAACCTTTAGGCTTGAATCCTTTTAAGAGTGAGTCGGCGCGAGTTGTCAATCAGCGCTGTGTGCAAGCACAGCTCAATACTGAGCCAGAGCCCTTTGCCTTTGTGGTTGGTTAATTTATTTTTATCTTAATTGTATGATTCGCCTACTTATATTTGAATTGCTAGAGTCCTTCGTCGTTCGTTAATATTGTAAAGAAAATTAAATTTTGTATAACGTGAAAATTTGTTAAAATTATTTTTCTTCTGTTTTAAGCGTGTCGTGGTAGTGATAAATAACTAGAACTATTAACACATTGAATTCTATTGATAGCTGTAGAATAAGCCATTTATCGATAGTCGATAGAAATCACGTCAACACAACTTTCACAACCTTACGGTCTGAAATCCATTCAAATATAAAATATTCATTTAAAAATATAAATAATGCTTAAAAACAAAATTTACCGGTGGTAAGTTATGCCCTTTGATTTTATATTAACGTTTGTATTTAAATTTTTGCACACTTTCACGCTACATACAGTCATTTTATCATTTAAACGGAGCTTCTATACTGACAGCGTTCAGTGAGTGACTGTGTCAACGCTTGACACGCCTCGTGCCGATATGGTCAATTTGACCATATCGAGGCGACACGAACCACGCCCCCATAACATATCTCCCTTGTTTCTGTGATCTGTGGTAGAATTATATATTGAGTTGTCCCATTGTGGGCCAACTGAGACGACTTCATTCCAGTAGTCTCACACCACAAGTGGGCTTAATATTGTACTATTTTTTCTTTAGCCGTGTTATGTCATTTTACCTGCCATAAAAAAAAACAATCTAATTGCTAGTTGTCTATATATTTCCGTAGCTATAGTTTAAACCACTCGTAAAACCAGTCTTCTGGACTCAACATCACATTCGGCACCGGCGACACGCTTGACCTGTCCAAATAACACAAGATCGTCAGTGTATGGCAGTGAAGTCTTACCGTGGCGTGCAGAGGCGGCGTCCCGACACCGCCTACTCCGCAGCTCATAACTTGTGGTTGCTGGTGAGCCACGTGAGCCCCTCGTACAGCCCGTCGCCCGTGGTCGCGCACGACGGCTGCACGTACCAATTGCGGTCGCGGATGCGTGTCAGCCCGAGCTTCTCTTGGATTTCGTGGGGCTTCATCGCTGGAATTGACAAAGCGTTTGGTTAGATTTTGTTATAATGGGTGATTTTTTTGAGGTTAGGATTTTCATGCATTAGTATTTGACAGATCACGCGGGATTTCAGACATGGTGTCAAAGAGAAAGATGCTCAGTATGCTTTGACATTTCATCATGAATAGACTTACTAACGAGCAACGCTTGCAAATCATTGAATTTTATTACCAAAATCAGTGTTCGGTTCGAAATGTGTTTCGCGCTTTAGCGCTTTAGCGACGAGGCTCATTTTTGGTTGAATGGCTACGTAAATAAGCAAAATTGCCGCATTTGGAGTGAAGAGCAACCAGAAGCCGTTCAAGAACTGCCCATGCATCCCGAAAAATGCACTGTTTGGTGTGGTTTGTACGCTGGTGGAATCATTGGACCGTATTTTTTCAAAGATGCTGTTGGACGCAACGTTACGGTGAATGGCGATCGCTATCGTTCGATGCTAACAAACTTTTTGTTGCCAAAAATGGAAGAACTGAACTTGGTTGACATGTGGTTTCAACAAGATGGCGCTACATGCCACACAGCTCGCGATTCTATGGCCATTTTGAGGGAAAACTTCGGAGAACAATTCATCTCAAGAAATGGACCGGTAAGTTGGCCACCAAGATCATGCGATTTGACGCCTTTAGACTATTTTTTGTGGGGCTACGTCAAGTCTAAAGTCTACAGAAATAAGCCAGCAACTATTCCAGCTTTGGAAGACAACATTTCCGAAGAAATTCGGGCTATTCCGGCCGAAATGCTCGAAAAAGTTGCCCAAAATTGGACTTTCCGAATGGACCACCTAAGACGCAGCCGCGGTCAACATTTAAATGAAATTATCTTCAAAAAGTAAATGTCATGGACCAATCTAACGTTTCAAATAAAGAACCGATGAGATTTTGCAAATTTTATGCGTTTTTTTTTTTTTTAAAGTTCTCAAGCTCTTAAAAAATCACTCGTTACAACTAGATTAATAATACTATAATCAAATGTGATCTAAAGCTGTAGACCAGGGCTCGGAACCCTAGTAAATATTTAAAACCAGCTCGTCAAAAAGTCATTTCAATTCCACTCGATCAGAATCGATATTATTTCGATTTGGACCAAAGAGCTTCAAACTGTTCCTGCTCAAAATAACGCTTAATTTGTTCGCACCGCCCACTGCCACCCTTTTCTCGTATTTCCTAACCTTATATTATCTCTCTGGGGTATTTTGTTGCATTTTTACTTGCTCAGCTTGAAGTCAAGCATACCTTATCTTATCATTTTAAAACACAGTAGTCGCCACGCCATTCAAGTGCGGGTAGAATAAAAAAATACTCGATTACGCTCTGAGCGGTTAATAACCATAAATATTCGGTATTTTTCGAACTATTCCCAAACCCTGGAGGACACACAGCGAGCGCCAAATTTAGCCTTATACTTTAAGGTAGGTAGTGAAAATGCACAAATAGGCTAAGATGTTTAACAGTGCATATTAGTGACAGGTAGCAAGCCCATCGCCTAACAGTACTACAAGCCCTTATTCCCTTAGTCGCCTCTTACGACTTCCACGGGAAGACATGGAGTGGCACAATTCTAAGCCGGCAACCACACGGCAATCTAGTTAAGTCATTTTGAAATAATGATATTTTGTGAATGAGCGACCACGAATATGAGTGTATAGTTACCATCGGGCAAGTCCTGCTTGTTGGCGAAGATGAGTATGATCGCGTCGCGCATCTCGCGGTCATTGATGATCCGGTGCAGCTCCTGGCGCGCCTCATCGATCCGGTCGCGGTCCGCGCAGTCCACCACGAATATGAGACCCTGAGTGCCTGAAATGCAAAAAAAAAGCAAGTTTTAGTATATGTGATACATTCATAATTTGTCTGGGACTCGAACGCCTAGTCATTTTGGCTAAAATAGAAACAAGAATATTTGAAACCGGGCAATTTGCAATCTCCACGATGGAAATCCTTGGGGAAGACTTATGTCCAGCAGTAGGTGTCAATTAGCTGATATGGTGATGACGATGATGATTTAAATGTTCTTGCATTCGACTGCGCCCATCTGAACTTGGAGGTTAGGCTTAGTGGCCCCATTATTTTCGTTCCACTGCCATTTGCTTTCGTCAGAAATCATTTATCAGGAGTCGGATCCTCACAAAAAGGGTAGGTTAGGTTCGTTAGGTATCTTTAAATGCCAGAAGGCCAAACTGCCCAGAAATAGGAGCCCTGCCGGGAAGGCCTCCGTCGAAAATCAGTGGAACAAAAAGTAGTGGGTCCACGATTCCGGAACCGTTCTTAGCATACAGTTACAAAACTCGTTATCGTTGCCATAAGGGGTAAATACATGATTAGCTTATATGTTTTTTAATTACTACGAAGGCCTCAAGCGACAGGCCTATGATCTCCAACACATTGTTCCTACGCGTAAAGTGAGATCATAATACCAAAATTCTTCGCCTTGTTAAATTGTATATGTGAACACACACTCGTCAGTCGTCACCCACGCGAAGCCCTTTGACCTTTTACACGTGTCCAAAAGCAAATTCGAGATGACGATGTAAGGCGAGCGATCGCATTTGGAGTAGCTCTGTCATCTAGTCTCTTTTAAGAGTGCACAGCTGGCATAATTAATACACGGACCGTCACCAACTATGATTAAGTATGTAATTTGAATACGCAAGGTATGACGCTGGATGAGGAGTGTGAGAGTGAGATACCACCTAATCCGTTGTCGGTAGCAGTGTAGGCGCTCTCGTTCCTTTACATACGACATCGACAAATCTTCGTCCTCCAAGGGCAAAAATTAGTCAAGGGCACCCCCCATTATCAATTTAAAAAAATGACTTAATGATTTGACAATTGCCCATACAAATATGTTAAATTTTAATGCGAAGTAAAAGCCTATTTGTAAGCGCTCGGGTTCGAACATTAAAGGCAATCAATGTGGTTTTACCCAGTAGAACAGAGGGCCAGTTTTCTTTATCGTTCAAAATAAAGGAATGTCTTCTGTAAGTAAAATTTGTTGGTATGAATATTTAAAGACGCGGTAGCCTAGTCGGTAGTGACCCTGCCTACGAAGCTAGCGGTCCCGGGTGCGATCCCCGGTACGGGCAAATATTTTTGTTAGAGAAATATATACTTAAATACATAGAAAACACCCATGACTCGGGAACAAATATTCGCGCTCATCACACAAATATATGCCCTTACCTGGATTTGAACCCAGGAGTGCTAGCTTCGTAGGCAGGGTCACTACCAACTAGGCCAACGCGTCGTCTCAAACGAATGAATGTCACCTTATATATGACGCTGACTGTACTATCGCTTCCCCACCCAGTATACCCAGTATATTCATTGTTTATGTACTAACTTTTATAGTCTATATAAATTCTCACCTGTGTAGTAATGCCTCCATAGCGGCCGGATTTTGTCCTGCCCCCCGACGTCCCATACGTTGAATTTGACGTTTTTATACGTGACAGTTTCCACGTTGAAACCGACCGTCGGTATCGTTGTGACTGACTGACCTAACTTTAATTTATACAAAATAGCTGATGAACATGTTAAGGAAATTAAAATATTAATAATATTGGTAAAATAATTATATGGTGTTTCGTACGTAACAGACAGATTTGTATTCACAGTTTCATAATAGTATCACGTTTTCCTGTTTTTTGGCTTGACTCTACATTTGTTTTTGTTGCTCCATATTATTAATCTTCTTACAAAGTTCTTCATACAATGTACCAACGCGCGCAATTGCATACCCAACTGAGCGTTAAATTATCCTACCGTGCATTTGTGCAACGGCTGCAGAGCGTGTATATTAATTAGGTATGCCGATTGTGTATCACGAGGATAATTATTTATCATCACCCCATTAACTGGGTCATTTGGTGATTACCGAGCAGTATACCACATTTGAGCGAGCTAAGTAGACTAATCATGACAGATAACCATACTCTTTGCGGGATTTAATAATGAGGTGAAACATGTGTGACATTAATGTATCGGTAGGACATATTCGTATGTAACAGTTTATGACGAATGTGCTGTAACTTTCTTTTCATCACACTTGCACGTTAACAGTATCTAAACATACAGGTTAACTTGGCCGCAATGCCCCATATAAAACCCTCGACCTTTCTTTTTACCATGAAACCCAAGGTCGGTAAGTATTTTTTTTTTTATTTATGGCACAGCACACAGGTCATGCAAGTTCAAGCAAAGAGTTTACACGCAATTGAAAAATTGTCTTAAAATGTTATTTAAACAGGAATTTCATTGCAATCTCGCTATATGTTACTTAAATACTCAATTAATGTTCTTAATAACCGATTTTAATAGTTTTCTGTATCAAAACGTCGTTTTTTTTTTACACTCCTTCAGGGCTGTATGTATAACTACGTAAGTATTTGCCCGTAACGTTTCTGAACGAAACATTTTTATAATCTGTGGAGTCCGCCAGCCATCCGCTTAAAAAAAGTTCAAGTAATTCGTAATAATAGTTGTGCTGACTTATGTATTTATTTACTCGCAAATGTGATGAAAAACATTGTATGTTTCACGGGCGGTACGGGAATTACGAACCTCGACTCAGAAAGCCCTCAGTCTTCGACTTCGGGCTTCTACTAGAGCCTCGATCGTAATTCCTTACTTACCGACCTTAATACACAATGTACTATTAGTTTACATCATTAAGGGGGAGGGGGTTTGGATCCGTAGTTAACATAACGATGTGTTACATTCGAATTTTAACCAGTGGGGATTAATGGTAGAGGCAAAAAGTCAGACAACCTTCAAAGTTTTTACTCTTGTTTCACGATCTACTTATTCATGCATCCAACTTTAAAAAATAAGTTAATGGAAAAAACAGCTCCACTCCTTATTAATTTGCTATAGGCGTTATAGCTGTCAGTCTCAAATTAAGGAATGAATAATGATCTTTATTCTGCAAGTAAGCCATACTTGCACTTTTACACGTAGAGAATTCGCGCGCTGCTGAAGAGAAGCTAGCTGTTATAAAAGCGACGCAACTAAACAAATAACAGCAACTAGCGACCTGCCCTCGCGTCGCTTATGCGAGTTTTCTTACCCAACACCCGTACATAATCCAATTTATTATACATGAAAACCATCCTCTTTAACCACTCTATCTATTGATGATAGCCGCATTAAAATCCGTTACGCAGAAAGATCTAAGCGTACATTCGACTACTAAGATATGTGTCCACTTTAGGATCTTATTACAATGCAATAAGGTGTAAAAGTGGATACATCTCTTTGTAGTCGACTTTACATGCAGAGGGATCGACAGCGGGAAGCAACTTTGTTTTATATTAATTAAAGATTTATGCAATTCATAAATCATCCCCCGTGTGGTTGCCGGGTTAGGATAGTGCCACTCCATTCTCTTCCCGTGGATGTCGTAAGAGGCGACTAAGGGAATATAGGCTTGCAGTACTGTTAGGCGATGGGCTTGCAACCTGTCACTAATACGCTGGTAAACATCTTAGCCTATTTGTGCAAAATGTGGTTACAGAATTATCAACAAGTTTTTAAAGTTGTAATTATGTAGCTCTGCCTAGCCCACTCTGGGATTACAGGCGTGAAGGTATGTATGTATGTATGAATATTTTTAAAGAGAAATTAATCACATTTACAATACAAGATGGGATTAAGGTAACCCAAATAGCCAAGGCCCTTAGAGAAGCCTTCCCACAATACGGCATTGAATCCCCGTTCAAGACGAAGCGAGATGTAGTGGCTCGAGCGTTAGGTAAGCCTTTCTCAGCGATTAACGGTCCGAGCACCACTTGGGTATTCATCAAGACTCCAATATTGTATTTCTGTTCAATCTCGTTTATAACATGGCAACGAGAGAATAGCTAAACTGAAGTGGCAGTGGGCGGGGCACATCGCACGCAGGACTGATGGCCGATGGGGTCAGAAGGTTCTTGAGTAGCATCCGCGGACCGGGACACGAGCTGTGGGTAGGCCTCCAACAAGATGGAGTGACGACCTTGTAAAGATCGCGGGAAAGCGGTGGATGCGAAAAGCACAAGACCGGTCTGAGTGGAGAGCCTTGGGGGAGGCCTATGTCCAGCAGTGGACGTCTTTCGGCTGACATGATGATAATGATGATGATTCAGATGAAGGCCTCCTTCCTACTAATATATTTAAAGTGAACGTTGTCTTTCAACAGAATTTGATTATTCCATTGGGAATAACTCTATGCGGACAAGGTCGTTGATCTCTTTTATTACTGGAGTGAAAAACAGATCAGCAAAATAACGTCCGCCCTGTTTCGGAAGCCAACAAATTTAATACTGCCTTCCTAAGCTAATAAATAGTCTTTCAGATACAATTGCCGAAGCAGATTCAATGCTCTCCTTTTAAGTAACGAAGTTGTGATTGCTACAGGAGTTTTATTTGAGATTCTGCTATTTGGCTTAGATTTTATCTGTACGTGTGTCTGTCGTCGCTTAGATCCCTGCCAGTTGGACCGATTTCAATACGATAAGTATTTCCTTATTTAAAAGTTTGTATGCAGCGGTGATCCAAATATAAGTTTCGATATTTGACGTTTTAAAGTCATAAAATATGTTTTAAAAGTTATTTTTGCAAAGGATACTAGTTTTTCCAGCAGCGTCGAGGCCCAGCATCAGTATCCTCATCTCCTTGTTGCCGAAGATTTTTGATAGTAGCTTCCCCATTGTGTCCTGATGGCCTCAACCGAACAACTGAAATCAAAGAAAAAAGATCTTAATACGACAAAAAAAACGTTTAACAGCAAACACTTTTAGAATATAATTTTCTGGCATTATGTATAGTCAGAACAGTCTTTTTTTAAAGAAAATGTGCTGATTGATAGCAAACGACAAAGGGCTCCACAAATATTTAAAAAAAATGAAGGAAACAGTGGTAAACGAGTTCAATAAAAAAAGTCGTGGGCGCTTTCACGACAGTTATAATATTATATCTTCAATTATACCCGTAAAAGTTAGGCCAATCAGTTGCTGCGTAACGAATATGAAAATAGGATAAGGCAGAAAAACACCTTTACATTTATTATATAAGAATTATGATCCCCTATGCATCATCATACATCATCTTTCTGTGCCGCCATCACCCATTATAAGGGGTCGGCTTTCCTTATCCTATTCACTTTACTAAGTAACAAGACTTTTTTTTAAGTTAATGTGTGGGGATTCACTTGAAAATCAAACAAAATGTAGGTATATGTCGTGTCACGGGACATTTGAACACTAGTCTGGCCCACGCAATGTATGAATAATTATTTCTGCTTCAATCCTTTGCGGCTACTATTAGAAAGTTGTTTCACGTAGGTACCTTACATTCATAATATTATACAGCCCCAAGCTCGCGGCACTTTAAAAAAATTGGTCTTATTCCCTATTTTGAAAAGTCCCGCTAGCTTGGGGCAGTACTAAAGCCCTCAGTATTGTGTATAAATTAATTATTTTACCAACAAGAACCTAAAACGCTGAACTATGACTAAGTACATTAAAGCGTCGATTAATTCCAACTTATCTCATTAAACTTGGTCTCTACTGCGCGCACGTTTCTTTCGAATTGCCACTTTGAACAAAATTATTTCCACGTCGCTGTTAACTTTCGAACTTGCCACCGATAGGCCTGTTAAGACTACGATTTTCTTAGGGCCTTATAAAATAACTTATTGATGAATGAATAAAGTCTGAACGTCAATTAACTAGTTCCTGTTAAAATAAATAAATACCTATAGATTTCTAGTGATTAAAAGATGCCACTAAAGTTAATAGGTAGGTAAGATAGTATAAATACGACTAGGTAGGTACTTATTATATATATATACATATATTTCTAGTTTTTGTCCAAAGATGTTTGATCTATCAATATGATTGTAACGATGCCCAAATTACTAAAAAACCATCTTACCGTTAGGATGCAACGTAATAAAGTATCTATCTATACCTATTACGTGCGGAAAATCTACTCTTGCAGTAGGGTTAAAACCACCGCAGAAATTATTTAAAAAAAAAGTAAAGCAACTATAATTCAGGACCTCTATTCTAAGCGGTAAAAACCATATCATCATCATATCATATTTTGGAGGTGGGAGGACCTTGTGCAGGGTCCGTCCGGGTTGGTACCACCATCTTATCCATTAACCTACCGCCAAGCAGCAGTGTTCGCATTGTTGTGTTCCGGTTTGGGGATAAGACAGCCGGTGAAATGACTAGCATAGAGGCATTCCATCTTCGGCCTCAGGGTTGGCAACGCATTTGCAGTCTTAGGATTGTGGTCTTGTGAATGCGAATGTCTATGGGTCACAGTTTCCACTTACCATCAGGTGGCCTGTGTGCTCGTTTGCCTTCCAATGATATAAAAAAAAAAAAAAAAAAAAAAATATCGTCTTTGACCTGTTATGGTATTGTTTTAAACTCAGCCGCCATTATTGTGAAGTAAATGAAGGTAGGGGACGTCCTAGACGGACGTACAGTGATCAGATTCGCGATGTACTGAATAAGGGCAAAATGAAAAGCACCCGAAACCGACGTACGTGTATGAAGAGATTGATGAATGTAAAGGAAGCGAAAGTTGTATGTTTAGATCGTTGCACCTGGCGTTCCATAGTCTCTGCCTACCCCATTGGGAGACAGGCGTGAAGTTATGTATGAAAGCTATAAACGTTGACAATAATACGATAACGAACGAAAGACGATATGGTTTTTACGGCCTAGAATCTCAGTACTGTATGTGTCTATGTTTTTGGCTTAGTGACAGATCTAATATTAAATTGTTTTCAACCGATTGCAAAATAAACTTTTAAAGCGGATTAGGAAACCAGCGTACATAATAAAATGAGCTTCTACGGAATCAAAATTAATTATGCTATTACGAATAGTGCTTACGTGTACATATTTACATATATTCTTGTTGTCAATAAATAACTGTACCTACAGTAAAATCTTATTTTTAAAATAACGACTAACGTCGCTTAAACTATTTAAATTAACCTTTGTTAACATTGTAATGTGTGACCCAATGGCAATGTAAATACTCTGGGAAAATATATTTTTAAACCGTTGTTTAATCACGGAGACGCGAAAACGATTAACGCGTATAACGCTACTATATTTGCCTACTTCACTTAGATTCAAATGATGTATCCAAGCCTCGATGTCGATAGTGGAAAATGGTATCTCTCTAGGGAAGGCTGAAATTGCGCTACGTATCGGGATGAGACGAGTTTTCCAATAATTTACCCGTAACTATTACACCGTTGATGAACTTTGATCGAGGAAGAAAGTTACTTATCCAGCTAATTAATTGTGTAGGTACTCTTTGCATATCTACCATCTAAGCGACAAGCGGGTTTAAAATTATATTTGCCACAGTCAGGCTCAAATTTTCACAAAGCTTACCCTGAATAAACCAAATGTTTGATTTTATTATAGTTTTTGCAACCATAAAAAAACACTTAATCTTTTAATTTAATATCTTTATGTATTTTGGAAGCACCCTTAACATTTACACATATTTGAAGGATCCCAATTTAAAAAATATATATAAGGATAGGTAATCATTTCAACGGAAAGCAAAATACATTGAGCCTGCGACAACGATATCTATTAATAATGGTAGCATGCATGTTGTAAGATAGTAACTACATCCATAATGAATCCATTCATATCCAAATTTTGATAAGTCAAAATTCAGTAAAATAATATTATACATAGCCAGTATTCATGGCAAACAAATGATTCAATGAAACTGTTAGCATGCTTCCGTATGTTATGGAGAGCAGACGCCTAGTAACCTTGGCCCAGTATCGTGATATTATTATATTGACTTAGCCAATTGACGACTAGGTATGTCAATATTATGAGTATGGTATTTAATAGCAAGATTTACACATAAACTAATATATTAACAGATTTCAAAAGTGGGAGGTTCTGTGATTGACTCGTATGTACAGTACCGGCAAATAATCATCTCATACGATTACCTACAAAATGTGACTCAACAAAATGGACAACCAATCAAAATCTAGTTGTCCAATTCGTTAGCCGATTAAATAAGGTTTAAAATGGTATATAACAAATGTTTGTAGTTTAAAAAAGTTTAGTACCTATTTAAAAAACCATCGCCGACGCGTTCATACTAAATTTAAGAGATGTGTATGAACACGTCAGCAATGGTTTTTTAAATACTAAACTTTTTACTAATAAAACTCTTATTTCCTAACCCAGTTACGGAAAAAAAAAGATTTTTAAACATCAAAATTGTCCTAAATAGCTTACTCATAGTTCGGAGTTATAATCAGAGTTCATATCTCCTCAAGCGAAGAGATAAAATGCACCGTTCAACAATCTGACACACCTCGTAATAATTACCAATAAGGAAATCCGCCATTGTCTAAACATCCCACAGTCCCCGCCTACCAGCCAGCCGACGCCCTAGATACTGCACTGATCTATATATAGCCAGAAGACTACCAATGAGGGAAACTATAGAAAATGGACTACATTGCCTTAAGTAGAAGAAAAGTACCAGCGATCCCTAAATTTATATCTAGATTGTCTCCAACTTGGATTAATTTCCATCGTTAAAAACGAATTTGGCGAGTGCGCGGCCTGATTTTGATTAATGCTATCGGAAATAAGAAATTGTCGTCATAAATTACGCTGAATTCTGGAACACGCTTTAGATTTTAACAGATCCAATCAAAACTAGTTTAATCCAGGATTAGATGTGGGGCATAATTGGAGGCGCGCGGAGCAAATGTATGCATAGGACTGTCGCTTTGGTAACATTTCTAGATCACGGCCTTGCTTCATATCATATATAAGGTAAGTTAGCCTAGTTGATAGTGACCCAGGTTACGAAGCTAGCAGTCCAGGGTAACATCTCTTGTAGGGGCAAAAATTTGTTGAGATAATCGCGAGAGTTTGTTACCGAGTCTTGGATGATGTAGGTATGTAATTCTTTGTTTTCACTACTATACTTCATTTAATTTAGAATGAGAAACCACAACAACATTATATTGCGGCTCGTGAACTGTAATCTCTTTACAATTTGTACTAGAGTAACAATTGACGACACGCAAATAAAGTGACATTAAAACAATTTTATTTTGCGGCTCCCAGACTATTGTACTGTACTATTTGCTAGGTAATAAATAGTTGACCAAACGCAATATAATGTTATTGTGGTTTCTCATCCTAAAAAAAATTAACTATAGTCTCTACAGAGTTTAGTTTAGGACTAGGTATTTATGTATTTAACACGGCACGTCACAATATTTATATATGACTATAATATATTTACCTACAAATTTATCAAATATGCAAAGACATAGCCGTGCAATATCTACAACAACTCTCAAACCGTATTGAAGAACAAGTTAAATGACTTTTACAACAAAAATCTCGGTAGTACAAGAAACAAAACTTAAATCAATACCAAAGGTTATTTACGGGACTTGTTACGCACGAGCTGTGATACAAGATTATGAAGGCGAAATCGGGCAACTGATGAAAAGTGTGGAGAACCGCAAGATTCGCGGTTTCGTAGCCATTAACGTATGCGTAACGTTGGGAAGGAATGTTTGTTTACAAATCGTCTTAAAACATAGCAATATCAATTACAATTTAAATGACGGCCCGTAATTCTACGTATCGTTTTAAAAATGAAACTCTAAAAGAAAGACATCAAAGGGATTTCATCGTCCATAAATATAAAGGATCGATGTCAAATATCTGATACATTTGCGGCTATAAAACCTTAACGGCGTGCCACGGAGCTATAAAAGGTGAAACGAGAACGAGGGTACGTCAGTGGTCCGAACACGGAACCCTAAATTGGGTCGGGCCGTCACATCCTAATGTCGCTTGACGCCACACTTCGGATACACGTGAACCTTAATGACTGATTTACATTGGTCCAGGAAAAGCATGCCAGTAGAAATACATTGACGAGTTGGTTTTCAAGTTTGAGGTGAGAGCTATTGTAATGACGTTATATACTTCTACTGGCATGTTTTTGCTGGACCAATGTATATCAGCCATAATCGCTGAAATCGTATCCACGCCCGCACGTAAAAAAAGTAATTAGGTACATTGTATTCATCACAGTCCCACCTAGTGATGGGTCGTTACCGGGAATATTCCCATGGCGGGAATATTCCCAGTAATGTTACCAGTAATATTTCCAAGTATTGGAAATTTAGGGAAATATAGAAAAACTGAATTATAAAGTAATATTTTTTTTGTGTTTTATGCTTATTTGGTGAACATTGGAACAATTTAGAATAAAAAAAAATACGGAGCTCCCCCCCAGAAAGTAAATTCCCAATGTTGCCGGGAATATTCCCAAAATTACCAGGTATTTTTCCAATGTTACTGGGAATATTCCCATCGTGTAATTATGGCCAAGTACACTTTAAATCACGGTTAAAACATCTTAGTTTCGATCGAAATGAAAGAAAATGTCGGAAAATCAGTTTAATTATACAAATACACACGGCGTCAAAAAAATCGCACCTTTTGAAATTTTGATTTCAAGCGAATAAAGCTTCTAACTTATTTATTGTACCCTACCAATATTAGTATCATTTGAAAGCACAGTTAATCAACTTTAAAAACGCGAATCGTTCTTTTTCGTAAAAACAATGATCACGACACGTTAGGGTCTTTAAAAAAAAGTGATGGAAAACTCATTAGAGGACTCACTACTTGTGCCACCCTGAACACGAATAAAAGGGGAGGTAAAAATGAATTATGGGTAATTTGCTATCCAGACATCACAGAAGTCACACCTGAACAGCTCCAGTAAGAGAAAACTCTGAAAAATGGATATCACGGCAGAAGAAGCAGCTCAAGTGGTAGCACTACTGCAATCAGGACTACGGCAGGTTGATGTTGCTCGACAACTCAACATAAGCCGTTTCCGGGTGAAACGAGTATCCCAGCGGTTCCAGGAGACTGGAGGCTACATCAGGAAGCATGGATCTGGGAGACGACGTTTCACTTCCGACAGAGACGACCGCTATATTGTGTCAACGGTTTGCGTAACCGATTCTCCAACGCTGTTGAGGTGCAACAGCAGCTCCGAACAGCTCGGAGGACGTCGGCGAGCGTCTCCACAGTAACAAGAAGGCTGCAAGAGAAGAAAATCCTGCCTCGTAGGGCTGCAATAAATTGACAGCAGAGCATAGGCGAGTCAGACTTCAGTCGGTCCTCTTCTCCGACGAGACGAGGGTATGCCTTTTCTGCAACGATAGCGTAGAAGAGTGTACAGGAGGCAGGGAGAACGGTACTCACAAGCCTGCTTTGAAGAAACCGTCAGCTACGGAGGAGGATCCTGCATGTTCTGGGGCGGAATTTCAATCCAGGGCAAAACCGACCTTGTGTGCGTCTCCCGCACTGGAGGTGGACGTGGCCAGGGGTCCCTGACTGCTCATCGGTACATCACAGAGATCCTGGAGGACCACGTGGTCCCGTATGCTGGTTTTATCGGGCCTGAATTCACATTCATGCACGACAACGGCCGCTCTCAAACGGCGTTGATTGTTCGGGACTACTTGGATCAGGTTGGGATCCCCGTGATCGGATCGTTGGGAGCGAGAAGTCCTGACCTGAACCCCATAGAGCACCTTTGGGATGATCTGAAACGCCGGGTGCGGTCTCGTGATACTGCCCCTGCTACCCTTGAACAGCTTCGGGACGCCGTCGTCGAGGAGTGGAGTGACATTCCTCAAGAACGAATCGTGACGTTGGTGAGGTCAATGAAGGATCGCATGGAGGCTGTAATTAGGGCTTGGGGAGGTAACACTAGGTTTTAAGTTTAGTTTTAAGAATTTGTTTTACTGTATTTTTTTAATTTTGTTATGTTTTTAGATTGTGTAATTTTGGCGTGAATAAATGTTTTTCCTCTTTTCATGAAAAACTATTTTTTTAAGCTTAGTAATCATTATCACATTTTTCACTATCATCACAAAAAGCACGTGCACTGAGTCGAGTCAAGGGCAAAACTAAGTCCTTTGTGTTTGTGCCATTTCAGATAAGAAGTTTGTGTGAAAGAGAAAAAAGGTGATATGTGTAAAAGAGAAAGGAATATATCTATGCATATTGCTTATTTAACTAACTATATAATCATTAAATCTCATATAAATCACCAGTATAGTATATTCCCACCTTTTGGGAATATTACTGGTAACATTAGAAACTTACTGGGAATATTCCCAAACGGAAACTTACTGGTAACGGGAATATTACCGCGGCCCATCACTAGTCCCACCCAATGCGAAATGCTAATATCAAGGTCACCAGTCAACACCCTTAATTTAAACTCTACCTATTTCGTCGGTTTTATTTGTTTAAAATAAGTAAACATTTAAATTTAGTTTTTAAATGCTGAGCGCGAATCATGTCAAACCCCTATCAAGCATGCGAGAAACAATAGCATTGCTCGCGATAACAGTGCAACATTGGTGGCCTTTATACACAAGGTCAAAAAATACGCCTACAAAAACTTTAACACATCGCTCCATTCTGTTTACCACATAGCAACCGTCTACGATAATAAGCTAACAAATGACGCAGCTTTTACTCCATAGTACTCCATACTATGAATCAGTGGCATCGGAGAAACGGCAATGCTCATGGACAATTAGCGCACCATTATAAAATCAAGAACTAGAAACTATCGAAACCAGCTTAGTTAGCCGTACTTCGACAACATAAATGGCCTTACTGGATGTGAATTCTGTAGCCATTGTGAAAGGAAGTAAACTTTGACAAGAGTTATAAATTGTTACCTAATACTCATAGACTACTTTAGACTAGCGGCCGACAGCCGTCCCGACTTTGCTCGGGTTAAATAATACACACAAAGTCCATGAAATAATGTACCTTCCAAATGATAAAATATTTTTTCTTACAGATGCAGTAAGTTAGACGTACTAACCGGCAAAATTCGTACTGTCTCTTTATTGATATTGGTTAATATTTCTATAGAGAATCGTCGACAATTCTAGTCTGAATTTACTAGGTTACAACTATAAAATAAACAGCAGACACTAGTTTTTACATGAAACTGTCCCAACGACAACTGCGATCGAATTTACCCCCGACGTAATTGTCATCTGACCGAAGGCGGTGCCGTGCCGACCCATCAGGGCAGCCCCGAGCCCTACGACACCCTTCTATTTTTCTATTTCCGTCAGGTCAGTGCTCGAGGCGTTAACCATTTCCACACCATTTCCTTTATCAAGCTAATTGATCGTACAGGATAGTAGAAAACAAGTCGCATGAATAGCGTCCTCTCTCGAACATTAAGGCTTATTTCGGATTCGATTTGTTTCGCTAAATTTAGAAGCTATTGATTTACTAAATACCAAAGTAAAGATTAATTTTCTTCCGTAGAAGTTCTCGGTGTAAACTTCCGGGCGTAGGCAGATACTAACCGAACCCTCCGCCGCCCACGGGATTGGCTGGATGCCAATTACAACGACAAACCCCCTCATTCATCTCTACTAAGTTCGATCAGCTGAATCCTTCTAGCTTCGGTATTTATTGAGGAAACTTTGTATCTAACTTCTGTGGTAAAATACTTTACTATTAATAAGGATGCTAGTGGGGAAATAAAGTACAGGTCATACATAGATTATGGTTAGCGTCGTTCTTGTGGACATACCCGAAGTTAACGTTTTTAAGGGCTAATTTTCTGGCTGAACTTATATCCGTATAAACGGCGTCAGGTCTACTTTAGTCCAATCAAAAAACATAACTTATGTGCAAACAAGCCTGTAACTATTGACCACAGGAAAGACAACTTTTGTTTTTCCGAGTGTGTATGACTCACGATTAAATAATGACTTTACCTTGAAAAACTCAAGACGATTCACTGACATACTAGTGCAACGCTTCAAGACCAGGATAATAAAAATCACACAAAGTGGAAAACAAAATTACGTTGTTTTACAACACAGCATGCATCACTAGACTATATCATGAATCATGAGATCATGACGTCAAAGTTAGTATGACGATTCTGAATTTAAAACAATAACCTTTAGCATTTTACATATAGAACAACACACGGAAAGTTAAGCAACAGGAGTGATTTTCAATTTGCAAAAAGCAGTTTATGTACCCACTCTGAAGAATGAAAACCGCACAGTTTCGGCGCCACAGTGGCTGCGGGCGCGAAGCACAATCCTCGAGAACCATACATAGGTACGTTCACATTGCGTCACCAAATTGCAGTGTCGTGCCAAATAAATATTTGCACATACTGATTTATACTAAGGTTTGCAATTTCCATTTCCCGGTGAATACAAAAAAGAAAACATTAAGTTCCTCATTCTGTACTTTTTTGTTAATAATAATGCTGGTTTTGCACACGTCTAAAACTACATTTTCTAACCACAGCGAGTGAAATCGGGCCGCAAGTCCAACTAACACCAATCGCGACACTGGACACGCTTGATAAAACGTGTCTTCTGATACTAATTCCTTAGTAGGTTAGTGAGAGAAAAAAGTAGCATCTACGGGCCGTGACCGCGGTTCGCGACTTGTCCGCTAACGGTAATCCGACGGCTTGTTAGACGAGATAACTGCTATGCTTGATGAAGAAGGCACTAAATTATAAAAAGGTACTTTTTTCCAATCCGATGTATGTAATGTAATATGGTTACAATGTATTTCTTAGATTTACTTACATACATAATTAGTTATAAGTTAATATAAGTGTGTTAAAAAGAGTATCTTTCTATTTTGATATTTTTTACTTAAATCCTACTAATTTTAAAAATACCAAAGTTTAAATTGTGTGTTAGTTACTTTTTCACGCTGCAACATTTGGATGAAATTTGAAATGGAGATAGCCTATATATCCAAGATCTCAACGATAATCGAAATCTACGCGGACAAAGTCACAGGCAGAAGCAATTCTAAATAATAGCGTTCCGTATCACAAGTGCCCATTAACATCAACTCTTAAAGAACTCCTCAACATTTTACAAATACCTAATATTAAACACAAAGTTAAATAAGGAGTTGGTGAAACAAACACACACTCTGCACTTGCTGTTACTTTGCTATATATTTTTTTTAACAAAAGCAATTGCGAGCTCTGGTTAGCTGAATCAACCTAAAACTATCACAACCAAATATTGATTTTTAGCAAAAAGTGGTTTTAAGCTCAGCCATTCAGAAGTCACAAAATAAAAACAAAGCAAAAACATGCTCAGTCCCGCATTGAAAATGCCCGAAAAATCACAAAGCGAATACGCTGTGCAAACGGGCTCGGACAAATACTCCAGTGATGCAAACAGTAAAGCCTGACAATACAATAGGTTTCAAGTAAGCCAATGGAACAGACCTTGGGATGTCTCGTCTCTACCGATACAATAAATAGGAAGAACCTACGACGAAGATGGCTTGAAGTCAGAAATGGACTTAGTTTAAATATTGCCACCACACGGCGGCTAAACAACGGAACAGATAAGGTCTAATGCAATGAAAAGTTCTTCGTTAAGGATGCTTACGTGGGAAGAGCAAAGTTTAGCAGCAAACATCTCAGTAAGCCTGAAACTTTCCTTAATATCACGTTTAATACTACGGTTTGCTAATTAAACTGAAACTCAAGACGAAGGCCCTGCGATCTATTTATACTTGCTAGTTTAGAGATAATTTTGAACAAATAATTGGGATGTACACTACTACTATTATTATCTGTACGTTATTATGGCAACACGCTGCAGCCGAAGATATTACTTAAAATAGAAGCTACGTGCGTCACCAAGTCCTAATGATGACTAGAACCGGAGACATGAAGCATAATTTTTGTAAGTACTCTTGCAGGCAAAAGCTAGATTATTATAAGAACGAACCCATGTGAACCGCCGGGATTAAAGTCATTATTTCTTGAACAGTATATGTCTGCGGCACCGACGTGTGAACTGTTTCACAGTTAATATCTAAAAGATTAGACACATGCAGTCCAAAAACGGATTCTCGCGACATCGCAATGCCTCTGTCTACATGTGGCATCAATTTGCAGCAGGATATTTCAATATGTTTGAGTTGTTTACACCTGGTAGACTAACGCACTGGGTATACGTAGGTATTCCAAATAACGTTAAATTTTGAACTGTTCATGTCGTTCCTTAAACCAATAGCCCGCTACTCAAGAAAAATACAAAGAAAATAATCATCACATCAACGGCAACGTGGAAGTTTAAATATTGTTTCGTGAAGAATTTAGAGGGGAACCTTGGGGGAGGCCTATGTCCAGCAGAGGACGTCTTTCGGCTGACATGGTGATGATGAGGACTTTTTGACCTTGCAAAAATAATTAATAACTTCTACAAACCGCAATTACTCATAGTTGTTAGTTGTAGGAGTTACGTATTGATCCCTATCGGTTTGTAGTGTAATAACTCTGGTTAGCGTAGGGAAGCTAGAAGGAGATACTTTGAACGCCTTCAATCTCAAATAACTAAAACAATTAATATGCTGCTTTTAGCGAGACTATGACGTTCCTTGCTGGTTATCCTTATCTCTTAGTAACTAAAATTAGCCTTCATTAACCTCTTATGTCTTTCAATTTATATTTTATACAATACAAGGCCAGACGGTTCAAAAAATTCCAGAATTAAATTAAATGGCTGTTGGTTCAAAATTCAAGGAACCTACCAACCAAATAGATACATACATACCTTCACGCCTTCATTCCCAGAGTGGGGTAGGCAGAGCTACAGAATTACCAACAACTCTAAAAACTTGTTAAGGGAATAAAGGCTTGTAGTACCAACCAAATATTAAATACAATACAAGAAAGGAGTAAAGCGATAAATTATTAATTACCAGCGAGCTGATTGCGAGTGAGATTAGCCCGTCCGTACTACGCGATAATTCCTCGTGGCACCCTTCAGCAAATCAGATATGGTTTACGCTACGTTGGCACTATGCTATCATTGGTCGACTTGTCTTTTATGGTTTCTCCGTCCCTTCAAATGTCATCTCCGTGAGCTAGGCGAGATTTATTAACGAAGGGGAGGGCATTCTTGGAGATTTTATCTATATTACGTCAGAACGTTAAGTGACAAAATAACTTTGAAAAATTAACTCACTCTCGATTGTTTGGATTGATAACAGACATATCTCATGCTAATTGTGCTTATATACATTAACATACTTGTTGCTAAGAGAGTGAATTTATTACCCCAACGGCTTTCTCTGGGCAAAAAAACCTAACAACGTTATTAAAAGAAAGTGAAAATGGTTGTTTGCGGCACATTACTGTAATTGAATGTTACGCTGAAAATGTTATAAGTACGTGTAGTAATTAAAATAATGATATATAATTTGAGAAGTTTACCTTGTGCAAGAAGGACCTATAATTACTGTATGTATAATGTCTAACGAAACAGAACGTTTTATAGAGTGTTTTCTTCAAAGTAAAGTATAATTCATATCACAGAAGATTCAACATATTTCCGTTAAGTGTTTAAAATAAAATGAAAAATGTAAGCTTCGCTTCCATGCACATTGCAATTTAATGATAGCATGAACGAAGTCTCAGGTTACGTAACTGTTGAGTAGCAAAAAGCGCACAAGGAAAACTAGCCCGACCACTTTTTGTACGATAAGACTAGACCGAACGGTTTTTATAAAATTTAAACGTCAGCGTTTATAAAATGAAACAGACATTACAACTTTAGCTGCATCTTCATTGGACATAGAAATGAAATAACATAAAAGAGAGACTCTCTCTTGCAACGATGCAGTCCACAAGGGAGCCGTATACATTTCAAGACATCTTCGGAAGTGGTAAGAAACGATATCGTAACGTACGAATGAATGGATTGCATGTTTCGATAGGGAGAATTTCCCTTGCGCGATTAGGGTAAATATTGCCGGGAATGTAATACAACTTTTTGCTCCAATAACTTAGGGGGACAGGGTATCCGTTGTTTATGTGTCTGAATTGTAAGGGTCGCGCGGAACATACCTACATGTCCTGCGCTTATAGCACGACCTGAATATATTGTTTCTATTTTCTGATCTACCAAACAAAGTGTTGCATTTATAATTATATTACAGATGTCAAAAATGTTTATTTTATTAAATTAAACTAGCTATAGTCCTAATAAAAACATTGGATCTTGGTCAGTAATCAGAATTAACTAGAGCATGCAAAGAGTAAGTTTGAAAATATCGCTTATCTACTTACTTCCAAAATCCTTGGGTATACTTGTGTAGATTAAAAGAAACTAAAACGACAACGCATTGGCCTAGTTGGTAGTGATCCTGCCTACGAAGCTAGCGGTCCTGGGTTCAAAACCCAATAAGGGCAAATATTTGTGTGATGAGCGCGAATATTTTGTTTCTGAATCATGGATGTGTTCTTTATATTTAAGTATATATTTCTATGTGTAAGTATTTATATCGTTGTCTAGTACCCATAGTACAAGCCTAGAGTTTACTAGGTTACTTGGTGTGACATAATCCCCTGATATATATTTATTTATTTAAAACTTCAACTGGTACATCATACGTTTTGCAAACACAAACAGCGAGCGTAATTTGAGTTTTGACAATGCGTGTCTCTAGTGGTCGTACTCCAACATAGTCCAATTCCAACTTAGGTCTTAGGTATACCTATCACGGTATGATGCGATACTAGGCCGGTATTTAAGTTATGTTTATAAGGCGAAGATAGAAGCATATATAGGTAAAGTGAGCGGCTGTTTTGAGAGCTACATTGCACGCATTACATTTGGTGCAATGACAGAGTTCAGAAGCGCACCGTTCGCCCACTAACACCGAGCAATGGGAAGCCCACATGTACGCTGGTTGTGTAATCAGATTAAAGGAATTGTCAGCATGCTTGTACATGTTTTCACTATAAAAATTGAATCGTTTTAATCTGAAACAGGCTGTAATAAATGAAAGAATATGGCAATGTTACATCAAAAGACGCTACTAATTGATCCGACCAGAGATGTTGAACGCATTTGGTTTCGTCAACATCGTATTCTATTTTATTGGCGACCTCTTTTGAGATCGTAAAATAAACCCTAAACCTCTTTGTAGGAGACTTAGAACAGTGATCCTCTGTTTAGCTAGTTATTTTTATTTGAAACTAAGTTGTAAGTTTGTTGAGCAATTCATTCGCCATATTATCTTTGACTGACTAACAACCGTAGGGAAAATGTTTCAGTTTATAATTTCTGGCATTCGCGTGCAAATTTCGCTGTAAATCCCAACCGCCAAACGGAATTCTTATCAACACATTACCATATAAAAACAAACAGTGTCCGTTTTAGATAACCCTATCCTCGTTAAAATACGTTTTCAGTGCCTAACAATATGCGTAAGTACAGATGTTTTGGCATAAACTAACATTATGCAACCAATATTAACAACAACAACTTTTAAACTAACATACCACAGCTGCACAGTGTGATGTATATTATACCTAAAATTAAAAGTAATATTAATGATTAGGTAATATTTATTTCCCAGAATTCAACAATAATACTATACTATGACACCGGCTGCAATACCTCTCTGGATAGCTAGCCCAATCCTTTGGGAGAGGTAAGCAAAGTACGCTGGTACTTAGAATCTCTAGAAGAGTCTATGAGCCGGGATGACAGGGCCTTAATAAAGCTTTTCATATCAGCTGACCAAGGTCCCATGGTCTCCACTGCAGTCGCGTCCCACACCAGTGCACTACCTAGTTTCCACGGCAACAATGTAGCTCCGTCTGGTCGCTTGTCGTCGTCTATGCAAACCTGCTTGTTCCAGGACAGCTGGTACAGATTCATTCAGATCATTAATTAAATGTAGTAATGTATTTAAATATAATCATAAATTCAAATTTAGGTTTTAGTCGCGACAATAATAGGTTAGGTTAGTGATGCGTTCACCTACCTCACCACTAATTGTTAATCATTATTATACATCGGTATCAACGTTCAAATTTCATGGCAAAGTATGGTCGGCAAATAAACAAATACAAACAAATACACTTAGTATTTTTAACCATTATTATGTATAGATAAAATAGGTATCTAAAAATGTTTTAAAGGTTAGAATAGACAACTAAAAGGGTCTAGCAGGCTAAGGAAGGAGAAGTGCCCCTGTGACGAATATCGGATTTTTATAATGTCATTTGTTGGCTATCTCATAATATAGAAACACCCTAACTTTCAGCCCCCTATCTTGAACCGTCACCGAGATACAAAAAGTCAAAAACGTCATTTTATGGACACATTTTTCAAAGTCGTTTTTCTCCTGAACTATATAAGGTAGAGCAATCAAACTAAATCATAGCTACAAAGGATGGGTAGGAGTATAACTCTGATTTTTTAAAATATTTAAATCCTTGAAAAAATAATGATTAAAATGTCAGAGATTTTTTTGACAGCACTTTTCCGTAGCTGTGGTTGTCGTGTTAATTAACACCGTTCCATTTACTAAACTACCCTATTGTGGCGTCATTGCGACTAAAGTCCGGGATCTACACATCAACTAATGTTAGTTAGCCACTAAACTGCCCATTTGATATGAATGAATTGCCTTTCCACACTCACTGACCAATATTTATTTGGTATGACGGTTAAATTGACTTTTGTTTTCTATTTAGCATATATTATTTTTCGAATGAAAAATGAGTATTAAGGTTCTATGACATTATTAAGAATAAAAACCTCTTTAAGTATAAATACAGCATAAATATAGGTACAGTTAGCTGCAGCACAATTAATTTAAAAGTAAAAGAAAAGAAAAAGTTATTATTAATTAAATATTCGAATGTATTTCTTTTTTTGCTGCCCTTACCGGGTGCCATGAAAATTGAACGTTGATACCGATGTTTAATCATTATACCATATTTCATTATGTTTATATTCAGAATGAATTATACCAAATTGTTGTTCTACGAATAATTAATTATATCCTTTGAGGAATTATATCCCTTGATATTATACCAAACATCGTTGTCTATCGAACATTACACACCCCTATTACAAGAGGCATAAGAGCGTGTCAGATAATTATTATGCTGGATAATATATTAGTCATAAGACGTAAGTGAAATAAGTACAACGGTGGCGTTACAATTTTATTGGCAATGGGAAGTTAATGGCAACCACAACCAGAGCGTTAAGTCCATCACTCTCCACTGGCAACGATAAAAGATTAATTTTCGATTATTTCGGGCAACCGAATTATTCAACAGCGATACCACTTAAAAAATAATGACCAGCCGAGAGTTCAAGCTGTTTATTGATTTGTTGCTTAACTTTCTCGCTTAAAATGTAAAACAAAGCGGAAACGAAAACAAAAACGCTTCCGTGTAACACTAGATAAGTATTGGAAATATGCGACAGTGACAGAACAGAATAGAAAAGTAGTTCGTCTCCAGGCGTTGTAGGTTGTAGTCTCTGTTACCTATTTGCGCTCGGGCGCTGGGTTGCGTCGAAGCGCGTCGCTCGATACCAACTTAATACGCACTCAACCATACGCGGCGACGGCACGATACGACTAAACCTTGAATTTTTTTAATTATTATTTCTATTCCATCTGTTTTGTAAAACGGCCCATTTTTTATATATAACTTTTGTTATAAGAAATTCAATATCAAATCATGCCGACCGCAAACAATTCCAACACCAAACTTGAGATCTCTCTTTAGGGACTTTGAATATCTCAAGAGTTTATCCCGTGTCGGTCCAGTAACTTGGATTAATCAAATCTCCTCTGATTACTTACTGATTTCTTTTGTTTTAATCATTCCATTTATCTCGTTGGTAATAAGTAATCAAATCAGTAACGAGCACTTACCTTGTCCCAGTTTCAAATCTTAGAGAATCTTTGTAAGGCTGGGTAAAATCAGTATATATTACAAAGCAAAAACTGTCTCACGAATGATAGAAGTCTCAAGGTTTGAAACCCGTGTCGTCATATAAACAGTCAGTTTCGATTACGTTATTATAATGCGAAATAGAAACTTGAGTAGGAAGATGGGACGGGTTATTTAAAAAGAAGGACTAATTGTTTGTTATACTTTCTTGTACGATGAGTTCTTTTGTCGCAGTGGGAAAACATTTTTGATTGTTTTAGTGTGAACTAGGTAAAGCTGTTTTCTATAGTGATTGTTCAATTAAATTTAAAGATAATATCTTATCGTAGTTTACTAAGAAACTGGAAGGATTTGTAAAACCGAGTACGATTGTTGTTTGACGTGATCTTCTTTAGCTTCTTCGCCTAGACTATACATACCTACAGGTCAAGGATAAAATTCTCCATATCAAGATGTATCACCATCAACATCATATCAGTCAAAAGATGTCTACACCTGGAATTCTTCACCAAAGACGGTCGGTATTGTGCTACTATATTGCTAATTTCTACTCGCACCTATCGGTTTCCCGCAATCTTGCCACGCAATCTGGTAGTAGGTACTGTTAGGCGATGAGCAACCTGTCACTAATATACACTGGTAAATATCTTAGCCTGTTTTGTGCAAACTGTGGTTACAGAACTAACAACAAGTTTTTAAAGTTGTTGGAAATTCTGTAGCTCCCCTTACCCCAGTCCGGGAATGAAGGCGTACGTATGTGGCAACGCATAATGCCGGTGAAATAGACGAAAATGGTGGAAAACCAATGGATTCAAGCAAATATTTGAACTAAACAAACCGTCGTGGAGATTCTTGTAGTGGACATCATCCATCTAATATAATTCTGAATTTCGAATAAAACAATAATTGCAGCGCTTGAGAAAATTATTTGGGAAAAGGAAGGATGACACTGAAAGCGCTATTAATTAGTCATGAGTACAAGACTCTAGTGGCTACTTCGTTTGAGAGTGTAAAAGATTTTTCCACTCGGCAAAATCAACACATTTAATGTGTGAGGTCAATAAACTTTGCTGTAAACGTCCCCTGAAGCTCATTCAGCTGATGTAAACATCACTTGGGCAAGCGAGTACGCTAGGGTTGACGATTTGTACCTACGGCCTAAAAATAAATGCGCTTATAACTTAACGTCACGCGACCATAACATGTAATTTATCGTAGTTTTAGCCTATTTGTAAATAAAAACGAATTAGCTAGCAATCACACTAATACCATATATATTTAAAAAAATGTGCGTGTGTGTAAGTTAGTAGTATGTTTCTAACTCCTTCGCGATGAAACGGCGGGACAAAAGTTTACACAAGATTGAGTTACTTTATTATCCCCCATCACAAAAAAAACTGTCACCGACGCGGGCAGAAGTTAGTATATAAATAATTCCACTTCAATATGTTAAATCGAGATATTATGCATATGTAAGGAAATCCAAAACTTAATCAGACAAATTATGATATGATATACCATAAGTACCAAATAAATTGGCATTGTCCTTGTTCATTTTATTCCTTTTTATTTCTAGTGGACACGCATATTCTTTGCCAGGTGAGAACAAGATGGAAAATTGAGTGAGAAGGTTGTGAGTGATAGAGCAAACGTCACTAACTAAACGAAAACGCAAAATTGCCATTTTTAACGCTGATGTGTGAGAACGTTGTACTATCTCGGGTCTGCTCGCTCGTCTATGGTGGAACCATAGCGGTTATCTTGTATTATAAAAGTTAAAAAACTTAAAAGAATTATAATGCCTTAGTTTTCAATTTTCAACCCTACTGATTCATGACGAAAGCTTGTCAACAGAATCGGATCTCTAGAGACCAAACGGCGCGCAAGCTGGCGCCAAAGTGCGTTTCCCGTTTTACTATACAGCATAATATGAATATTTTTTTCTTCATGTCCAAGATAAGCTGAAGGAGAAGGTAAAAATTAGGAAATGCAACCAAGCACAAAACTATGTAATCAATAAAATAATGTACATATATGCAAATTTGGAGATTCATGAACCTCTACTATCCATATAGGTAGTCGTTTACTTTAAAAGTAGTAAACATCAGGCAGCACCCATCAAATCGAAAACAAAACTAGATAGCTGAAGGTTCATATACCTACACCGACATACACTTGTGGGTATGTAACCCAAAAAGGTATATTGAAATTCGATAAAACCCTCCATTATAGAGCGAAATTATTTATTATAATCGCATAACGGGTTAGGTGACTTCAATAACTCCACAGATACGAAAATAAGTGATCTCTACGAGTACTATGGGCAATCGGTTTAATTTAAGTCTGAATAGTTCCACGATCTCCGCCTGGTAATGGAAAGCATTTTCAGGCATTGTCAAGAGGTTCCTCTGAATCGTGACGCTTCTTGACTAGGTTTTATAAAAAAAAAAGATTTTAGGTCTGAAAGTAGGGGTCACCATTATATATAGGGAGTTTTTATATATGTCTGTGGAACATAAACTACGCAGGATATCTATTTGAAATATTTTTTAATTTGCTATTTATAGATTTATATAATACTAGACAGACTAAGTAGTACCATTGTAATATTAATATATTATTTAAAAAAATGACTGACTGTGCTGATTTTCTTGCGGCGTTTCTTCTGAGCAGTGGTCTCCTCTTGTGAAGCGCTGGTAGACTCTTGACGTGTAAAAGTTCCCGTGCGGCCTACTTACTGAATAAATGTCTTTATCTTTATCTTTATGTCATAGTTTGTATATTTGTTTGCAAGTTGTTGGTAGAAATTGGGACGGATCCCGTACAACCTCATTCATATAATCAACGACATTGTTTTTTTTTCTTTAAAGAACAATACCCTTTAACCATGACTTTGCTTTGTGACAAAGGTGTGATAAAAGGGTAATTTTAGAAATCCGCAAAGAATTTCATTCATCCTTTAACAAAGCCAAATCCTATTATCCATCATAAGTAATTTAACGTTCAGTTCAGAGCAGTGATTTGGGTAGCCAAGCCGTAATTAACTTTTTACTTTAATCTGGATATCATTTTGTTCATGATAAATGATTCTTAGTTTGTAATGATGCAAATGTTGTCGTTGTATAGTCGACCAGGAAAATTCGTAACCATTCGATTCGAAAAGTGCTAAAGGAGATATTTGACCGACTAAAATTATCGGTTGGTGAAAAAAACTCAAAACGTTACATTACAATCGATATTGCCTAACTAATATTGCTTCCTATTTTGATCCACATACCTACTTACGTTTATCTGATGGTGAACATAAACGCCATTGCATAAATATAACTAGATTAGGTTTATGACTTAAAATATAAATGTAATTTCACCTTATTTGAGTGATGTCATATTATGTTGTCATAACACGCTAAGGTAGCTTAAGGTGTTATGCAAAACAACAGTTAGAGACGCGAGGTGAATATAAATAGATCTTGTATGTCTGTCCGGGCAATTGCTTTCCATATCCTGGAAGGGACGGCGGCGCCCTTTGTTGGCCATATTTACCCGGACCTAACGTCGGAGAAAGATGGAAGATTGATAAAGTTGATATAAGGATATGTGAGACATCGATCCGAAAACAAAAGCAAGGGATGACACCGAACCGCGACGAAAAATATGCGGATATTCTATCGGTTCTTTAACCCAGATCACATTCCCTATGTGATCTCAGCTGAGATTCTACGCGGTAAAACCATATTGTTTTTGATGTGTTTCCTTATTGTCAGCGTTTTGATAGGTCTGATGTACATGACAGTAATTTAGGCAGAGTTAAAAACAATACCATAACACATCAACGGTGATGTGGTTTCACCGAATTAGATTTAGACCTAGACCTAGAGGTTACAATTTTGAAAACATGAAGCTACCCATATAACACACAAAAAAACTTAATCCCTTTAAGTTTTAGTGAAATAGAAGCGGCAATATCACGACTTAACTCGTAAATAGCATCTCTATCTATATAAAGTACTATGCGACAATTGGAGCGGTAGCTTAAAATAAATCCCCTTGCGAGTTCGAGACATGTTGAACAACTGTCTTTGAATGTACGACGAATACTAATTGGTTTACCTCACGAAGTACGCCCACAAATAGCATAGGTAGTATTCAAATATCTTCAAGTAATGTTGCAACTTGTGGCATAAATCTGGTTATTATCTGTCGTAAACGGTTATAACTTGCAACTGCTAAATAATGGCGAGCTAGAGACATTTGGCAACGTACTATAGAGGTTACGAGCGGTAATGACACGACATAGACATCAATTTGATTTAATTAAACAAGCCACTGGCGCTTCCCATGCCCAATTTAACTACTAAAACGTAGATTAATAAGGTTAAAAAGTTCATCAGAACTTTAACGCCATTGGAAAAGGCGAACACATATCTGCCGAAGAAATCGTTCTATTTCCAACGATTTGAGTCTTAGCACGTTCCGCGTGGAGTCAAGAAGCATTTAAAAATTCATGTGAACGGTTCAATACATGCCCCGAGGCATAGCCCAGGGGTTAAACTTGAAAACCGGTTTAGTATTGACACTATTGACAGATAAATATTTTGGTAAGTTATATCCATAAGCAGCAAAATTAAACGTGTATGTATATGAAAAAATTACACTCACTTCAATTATCAAAAGCTCTTCATTATTCTGGAACTGAAATTATGAGCCGCATATGGAGATTTCCCGAATCGTAATTGCAAAACGTCATTGAGAGGTAAGGTCACAAATGAGGTCAGTGAGAGTGACGCATACCGGAGAGATCATCGGCATATTTCTGGTTTATTTACAACTCAATGTCATGGTTGTTTCGTGATTATTGCGATGAAATCGTTACTCAAAACGCCAAATCACTGTACATGCCTACACTATCTAAATTGATTAAGTGGTGTTGATAACAGTAGACAAATAGGTGGTCAGTCAATGTGCTATTTGAGATTTATGTAACTAGTAGGTAGTAGAATTGTTTTGGAACTTTCAAACGACTTATGATTATATTAACACCAAGCCACAGCTGTTCTGTTGGCAGTATTTCAGAATTTTCCTGCAGCATCCTTTACGCCAACATGATGTTATTATTTCTGCCGTTACCCCATTTCAGATTTGAAAACTCGGTATTAGTTGGGCTTATCTAGGACGATTCCTATACCAGCTTGTATTAACACACCGTTTCTTTGAATTTTCATACAAACTTCATCGTTATTTTTACGGAGTACAAAGCATTCGCTTTCCACGTCAGTCGGTTCGGTATATCCGCTAACTGGGTGCCTCTTGAAATCTCGACAAACTTTTCATAGAATTTCATTTCATCGAAATGATTCATAGAATATTTAGTAAAAATATTATCTCTTTTAGTAATATGGCTTCATCGACTATTCATAATAAATTAAAACAATTTATTAGAACAACGGTACAAGGATTTTTAAATGCTTCAAAATACATTTCATAAACTATTCAAGAGACAGAACAACTTAATATCGCTGTGTCATTATAACGGGTTGGCTTAAAGTAATGAGAATGTATTCAATTAACAATAGCAGGCAATAAAAAAATACAAAAAGGATTTTGACAGATATAATTAATAAAAAATATGTATATTTTGTTAATAAGGCAAATAAAGATTAACTGGTTTAATAAAAAATGTCCGCGAGGAAGTTATGACGTGAACGTGTCTATCGCCTACTTGGACGGCGTAAAAAATCTGAAGTGGTCTCTCATCACAAATTTGAAAATGTACCTCCTTCTACAATTTAATGTTTGATCCAGCGGTGGGAACTTGGTATTAGGACTAAAGATTTACCAAAAACGGGAAGACCTCCCATTCTTAATGATCGAGACCGCAAGTAGGTGGCAACGTTTGTACAAAACAAAGTGGGTCAGTTCCAGATAAGTTAGCTGTAAAATATGATGTTTTTCGTGGGCGAATAAGGAATATTTTAGAGAAATACAATGTTGAACAGTTAAAGTGTCAAAAAATACCCAAATATTCCAACAAACAGCTTGAAGATATTCCAAAGAAGTGCAGGAAGTTGCGGAGAAAGTATCACTATGCAGGGAGCAGCCAGAATTGACTAAAAGAGCGTGACGTTCACTTTGTACCGAAGGATTCAAACCATCCGAACGTCCCTATAGCTCGTCCAATAGAGGATTATTTGGTAATTCTCAGTAGACTAGTTTACAGTGATGGGCGGGAAGCAAAATTACAGACTCAGTTGAAGCGCAAGGTACAAAAACAACTAATTAACTAAAAAATGAAAAAATAGATGTTGTCCAACGTATGATGAAAACGGTAAGAAAGCTACGAAAAATTTAAGATGCGGGACTTTTTGCTGTATAGGAATGATTGATTATCATATTGGTTTTAGTTCGTTTTATGTAATAAAAAGCTATATAACCCTAACAAGTGAAAAAATAAAAATAAAAACAGTTTTTGTAATTCTCATTACTTTAAGCCAACCCGTTACAGCTATTTAATTTTATACTGGATTACATATTTTGAGGATAATATACAAACCCGATCAAGATAAAAAATCACATAATTATAGCTAAGGTATGTTTTATTTCAATTTGTCGATGTTCTTTTTTTTACTTAGCTATAGGTGGGTTACCACATGAAATCTTTTCTATATCGACCATGTTAGGTATGATCTCTTTAATCAGGTTTTTGATAAGAGCTTATATTCCTGGATGATGTTTATCAATTAAATTGTACATATAATTACTATTACTAAAAACTAGTTTGAATTGCAACTCATTGATATGTAAACAGAAGTTTGTTATGCGACAGAGTACAAATAGGTGCGACGACGAGCGAAGCGAGGAGGAGTGTGTTAGGTCACAGATAACAGAATACAAGTACAGATACCCAATCACAGCAAAAGCGTGCCGTCCTAAGGTAGACAATTCGGTAGGCAATTTTAGTCCCGTAGTTAGAAAGAAAGAAAGAAAGAAAGAAATTATTTATTCGTGACAAATTAATGAACACATAAAATAATAACAAACAAATTGGACACATGCACAGTTTGTCACGAAATGGTTACAACTCAGCGTGTTGCTGGCAGAGCCAGCGCTGGTCTTCCGTTGCGACCATTTGGTGAAGTCACGGCGCAATGACGCCACGATCATACACGAATCACAAAAAAAAAACCACAAAGATACTGATAAAAAGAAAATTAAAATAAAAAGAAAACTAAAATAAAAACAAAATACAGGCAAAAACAAAAACACGCCACGCAACTACATAACGCCGTCGCGCAAACACCGCTCCACGCAGCTTGATGTAGTCTGTGGCATATAAAAAAAGAAAACTAAACTAGGCTTTATCTATTCTATGGCATACAAATCAACACAACAATTATTACGTAACGCTAACCACGATTCTCTTGGGGCTTTTGACAAGATGGTGTCGCTCATTAATATGCAGTAAATTAACATTCAAATGTGCAGTACAATACAATGACGAATTCAAGTTTGAACACGTATCGCCTTTGGAAGGATTGCTCCAAGAAAATCTCATCTGGTCTTCGTAAAGTTCTACGTACATCGCTTCACGGAGGCCAGAGGATCACCGCACAACGTCGCCTTATGATTTTCTGAATAATAATAACGCTAAACACATCCAATACATAAATCGAAGCAAATATGCGCAAAAATAGGTGAAGGCCCATGAAAACCAAATTAAAACTACAGAATTGACTACAAAACCAAATGGGAATGAAAGTGCACAGTTAAAAACAGCTAGACTAAAATCATGCTCCTGAGTGCTTCTGGGACATTAAAGCAGGTATGTAAAATATTTAAAATTAAAAAAATAAAAATAAAATAAAGCTTCGAACCAAATTAATAGCAACTAGTGTCATGTCGGAATTTTTCTTGACTCTTTTGGTGTTCGTGCAATTGTTTCCTTAAATGAGCCTTAAAGCTATGTCTACATTTCAGGTTCCGAAGCGGTGGGGGCAGATTATTCCAACACTTTGTTGCTACATATCTAAAACTCCCACGAAAGGCAGCTGATGCATGTCGATGAGACAACAATTGCGACCCGCACTGCCGAGTACCCCGCGGCTTACGAAAAGACAATTTATCGAAGAGATATGCTGGGGCCTGGTGCTTAACTACCCCGAAGAGGAGACATGCCAGATGAAGCTTGCGTCTATGTAGCATCTTAAGAATGTTACATTTATTCAAATAAGGTGTGACATGAGCCCGAAACGGAATGGCGAAACAGAAACGGGCACAGGCGTTTTGAACTCGCTGAATAAGCCTTTTTGTTTTTGAGAGTAGACGTGGACCATAAACTATGTCCATATAATTTAATTTTGATAGTACAAGAGATTCCACTAACTGTATCCGCAGGGCTTCACTTAAATAGGGCCTAATCTTGTACAAAATTTTCAACTTGTAGAAACATCCTCTCACTGAATTTAAAACGTGTTTTTCATAACGTAGTTCACCATCCACTAACAGGCCTAAATTACGCGCTTCACAGACTCTCTCAATAGGCTCATCCATCAACTTAACGTCCCTTGAAGGAGCAAGCCTAGACAGTTGCTGCTTGCTACCAAAAACTAGGTACTTAGTTTTGGTAGGATTTAATAGTAAACCATTACATGAAGCCCAAGCTGCTATTCTTGAAAGATCCATGTTGAGTTTTTGTATAGCATCATCAATTTCAGACTGTTTACACGAGATATAGACTTGTACGTCATCTGCATAAAAATTATATTTACAATCTAAAATTTGTGTCCCATGTCAGCAGCATACATGATGAACAAGATCGGGCCAAGAATGGAACCTTGGGGTACACCCTGTGTGAGCTCCATTTTACCTGAGGCTCGAGATGACCCATCACTCTGACTCAACCTCACATACTGATATCTATGACTAAGGTAACTGTGGAACCATTTTTGTGCATTTTCATCAAAGCCGTAGTAACTCAATTTTGACAACAGTAAATTCAAGTCTATACAGTCAAATGCCCGGGAAAAGTCAAGCAGCACCAACAAAGTACACATTCCTTGATCCTGGGCACACAGGATGTGATCTGTGACATCAAGCAAGGCTGTCACAGTGCTCCGACCCTTCCTGAAACCGGACTGAACATCTGGTAATATATTATTTTTCTCCAAGAACTCAGTCACTTGTAGACAGACAACTTTTTCCACTATTTTAGACATGTATGGAAGAATGCTAATTGGTCTAAGGTCTTTAAGCTGAGATGGGTTTGATATTTTAGGTAGGGGCCTAACAATAGCCACCTTCCAGATGTAGAGTTACACCAGTAGATGCCGTATCTGAGCCACCACTGGATGCTGGCAGCCTACCTAATAGTTTTAGTAACGTATCACCAGATGGCATTGACTTCAAGAATGAGACGTCAAGAAAATTGCTGACTTAAAATTAATATGTAATGGCTATAATCCTACAGGTGACATTGTGTTAGTTTTTATTAATTCATAGGAACATCTGCCCTGATTAATGATGTCCAGGACAAATAGGAATGTTTTAATGACATGTTTGGGAAGTTTTTTGCTGACAATAAATAAAAGCATTAATTATATTTAAAGCAATAATTAATAGGTTTAAAGAATTAATTTTCTCATAAGAATTTTACAATTCACTTACAATGAGAATTAAGAATAAGTTAAAAATAGTTTGGTGAGCGTATTTAAGCGTGCGTATTTACATAAAAAGGAAATATCGCCTTCAACTTCAACTTTATCCGAATCCAACGAAACAAAGTTATACACTCGGCCTCAAAAAAATCGCACCTTTTGGTATGTTGACTTCAAGCAGCTATAAACCCTATTAAATCTAAGATAAGGTATGAGTGTGGGGCCTCATTTTAAAGGTTATTGAATCCTTTAATTAATAAAAATGTGATAATGATTACTAAGCTTAAAAAAAATCGTTTTTCATGAAAAGAGGAAAAACATTTATTCACGCCAAAATTACACAATCTAAAAACATAACAAAATTAAAGAATACAGTAAAACAAATTCTTAAAACTAAACTTAAAACCTAGGGTTACCTCCCCTAACCCTAATTACAGCCTCCATGCGATCCTTCGTTGACCTCACCAACGTCACGATGCGTTCTTGAGAAATGTCACTCCACTCCTCGACGACGGCGTCCCGAAGCTGTTCAAGGGTGGCAGGGGCAGTATCACGAGACCGCACCCGGCGTTTCAGATCATCCCAAATGTGCTCTATGGGGTTCAGGTCAGGACTTCTCGCTGGCCACTGCATCACGGGGATCCCAACCTGATCCAGATAGTCCCGAACAATCAACGCCGTATGAGAGCGGGCGTTGTCGTGCATGAATGTGAATTCAGGCCCGACAAAACCAGCATACGGGACCGCGTGGTCCTCCAGGATCTCTGTGATGTACCTATGAGCAGTCAGGGACCCCTGGGCACGTCCACCTCCAGTGCGGGAGACGCACACAAGGTCGGTTTTGCCCGATTTTAAAGCTTATTAACTGTGCTTTCAAATGATACTAATATTGGTAGGGTACAATAAATAAGTTAAGAGCTTTATTCGCTTGAAGTCAAAATTTCAAAAGGTGCGTTTTTTTTGACGCCGAGTGTAGTTTAAATGTTTGTACACAAACTGTCAGCGCGTTTTGATACTTCAATGGTTAAAGATAGCACGTTGTTCGTTCCGTGTTTGTACTAACATTTTAATACACCGAAACCGCCAAAACAGTATTTTGTAATATTCATTTATATTCGCCAAGACATTATTTTCTCTATTGTTTTTTTGTTTTTAATATAAAAGAAGTATTTTGAGTATTGATTTTACGCATCAAACAAGAATTTGTAAAAACGAAACGCGTGGGGTCTGTGAGTGCATAGTAGCACAGTATATAAATAAACCAGTAAAGAAGCTACGAAAAAATGCTCGAAACGACGCACTCACACAGACGCACGCCTCTACGAGACCGCTAAGAGGATTTGGCGGTGCTGTCAGCCGCGTGTGTCGCGTCGAGACGAATGGGCTCCTTCGCATTTTACGTTCGTTCTTGAGAAAGATGCCACAAAAGTATTGCGTGGTATATACGGTTGTTTGAATTCGGCTTCTTCAAACCCGGAACTTTCATTTTTTAAACTCTCTGCTGGTGTTGAAAGGTAAGAATAAATAAAATATTTTTAAATAACATGCTTTTTATAATACGATGACGTGTTGAAAAAGTAAAAATATAAAAATAGTTTAATTTCCCAGCGAAAATTCGAGAGAACTCGGGAGATTTTAGTCGAAATAAAACAACTCTATTTTACACTAATTACTTTAATTTACAAACTATTAAATTATTAAACGATATAAAATAATAAACATCTCTGCAATACTTGAACATTGAGTGTTTTTTTTTAAATATTTTTCTCGACCGTGGATAGGTCCTTCTTTGAGTGTCTACCTTTGGTGTTGTCGTCTTAAAAATACTGTTTTAATTTGTTACTTTGGTTCGAAATGTAGAAATTCGGGAAACGGGGTCGCTAAATCGTGATATCGGGAGGGAAGAGCCGAAATCGGTAGATCTCCCGACGAATCGGGAACTTTTGCAACACGTCTGACATTTTGTTTATTAGGTTATGAAATATGTCAAATAAGCATACTTCCTCTCGAATTTAGAAAAAGAAGAAACCGCCGCCATGTTACACTTTGTGTTGTTCTACCTATTCCTTCCAAAATCGAAATCTGGGGATCTGTGTGGTCTCTGACAGTGATTTCGTTGGCAGCATGAGAAAAAGTAGCCGCCATCTTGAACTCTTTAGTTAATCAACCGATTGCTTCCAAAATTGATATCTGGGGATGTGTATGGTCTCCGACAACTAATCTGTTGGCGGAATGAGAAAAAGTAGCCGCAATCTTGATTTTTTTTATTATTCGACAGGCTGCTTCCAAAATCGATATCTGGAGATCTGTGTGGTCCTAACTCTCGAAATCGATACTTGAATTAGCCTGTCGAATAATAAAAAAGTTCAAGATGGCGGCTACTTTTTCTCATTTTGCCAACAAATTCGTTGTCGGAGACCACGCACATACCCAAATATCGATTTTGTAAGCAATCGGTTGAATAAATAAATAAATAAATAAATATGGCCTCTACTTTTTCTCAATCTGTCAACAGATAAGTTGTCGGAGACCATACACATCCCCATATATCGATTTTGGAAGCAATCGGTTGAATAACTAAAAAGTTCAAGATGGCGGCTACTTTTTCTCATTTTGCCAACAAATTCGTTGTCGGAGACCACGCACATCCCCAGATATCGATTTTGGAAGCAATCGGTTGAATAACTAAAAAGTTCAAGATGGCGGCTACTTTTTCTCAATCTGCAACGGATTTGTTGTCGCAGATCACACGTATCGATTTTGCACTAACTAGCTGAGATACAATAAACAAGTTTTTTTTTCAATTTTACAAAATGTCAGTGGACAACCCTTACGCTAAATTGGAGCGTAGGTATTTATCTTGAAAAGTAGGCCTAGTTTCTTTACTGGTTTATTTATATACTGTGATAGTAGTTTCGCGATCCGTGATGGCACCATCTAGTGACAGTACCTAATAAGGCGTAGCAAGCTTGAAAACTTATAAGATTTTTATGAGTTAGATGGAGTTAATATAAAATTTATTGCATTTATTAAACTTGTAAAATATACCCTACTTTATGTAGAGAAGGATGTTTTTGATGTAATTAAGGTACGTTGAATTTATTAAGGTGCAAAAATCATTCAATCTTCACGATTACTGATTCAAATGTTTCGCTCGATACCTGTGACGCCATCTATGAGTTTATTAAAGTAATAATTATACGTTCTTCGAGTTGGGAGGCCATGGTTAGGTGAACTGCGACCTAACAGCCAACCGATTTGTTTTATTCCAAAATATACCACTTACTCACAATGCCAGAAATCTAGGTTCAAAAAGGCTAGTTGTTTACAGAACAAATAAACAATAATATCCTCAAAATTACCTGTGCAAAATGAAAATAGCAGCCTTGATTTTCAAACATGTATAATTTACAATATAAAATAAAATATTGGATAATAAAGTATGAATTAAGGATCTGTGACATAAAGTATCTAGTAAATAATATTTATACACATTAAAAATCGGTGTTTTAAAAATACATAATTTAATTGTTCGATGTAAAGAATATTCGATTAAATGAAAAAAAGCGAAACGTTGACTTTGAACTGAAATTCGATTAAAAGTTAGTCGATATTTCAAGGGTAAACCCGCTAACTCCTAAACGACGCAATGGATGTTAATGCGGTTTTCATCATCAGTTAGATATTTTTTCACGGTACGTTTTTATCTATTTTGAGTGAGTTGCCTACAAAGCAAGATGCCTAACAAAGCAAGATGCCTAAGTATTATGCCTACAAAGCGAGTTGCTTACAAAGCAAGATGACTGACTAGCATGATGCCTAAGAAGTATAATGACTACCAAGCGAGTTGCCTGAAAATAAAGATGCCTGAAAAGTATAATGATTTATTAGATATTTCTTTTTAAATCGTTATTTCTTATTGGCAGAATTTCGACGGAGCTCCGCTTTCGCAGAGCTCCTATTTCTGGGTTCTTTGGCCCTCCGGGCCTGCTGCAAAACTAACATAACCTAAACCTACCTACCTTTTTCGACCTAGTTATAAGTTGCTTGTTAGGCATCCTGCTTGCTAGACATCTTGCTTTTTAGACGTTCTGCTCGATAGGCATCTTGCCTTTTAGACGTCCTGCTCGATAGGTATCGTGCTTTTTAGTCGTCCTGCTCGATAGGCATTTTGCTTTTTAGACCTCCTACTCGACAGTCATCTTGCTTTTTAAGCATCCCGCTCATATACCGTTTTTATGTAGGTAAATAAATTTTGGTTTTAGGTGCGGGTAAAAAAAACTCACGGCGAGGGCGGGTGTTTAGTAATTTAAGTGATAATTTGATAAAACACTTTTTTACATCCTCGAAAATCCTACATTGATTAAGTAACCTACTGTGTTAAAATTTCGCCGTAAGTCAACGAGAGAGTAAGTATATCGCGTGAGTTACATAAATATACTTACATTAAAACCACGCCGCGGGCACCCCGGAACCATTCCACAGTGTTAGACCGTTGCAGTAATCCTATCACAGTACCGCTTCGTTTCTTATCTAACGTTACACACACATATCCTGAAACAATAGAAACAATGCTCAGAACTTCACGACAAAGTATGAAATACGTCTTCTAATTACTTCCTCGTTAACCGCGGAAATTTCGATTTACTATACCAACCAACCGCAGTGAAGTTTCATAGATTTTTTTTACACGGACTGACTAACATGTTTAATTCAGTTTGCATACATACATACATACATACATTCACGCCTGTGATCCCTAAGTGGGGTAGGCAGAGCTACAGAATTACCTACAACTTTAAAAACTTGTTGATAATTCTGTAACCACATTTTGCACAAATAGGCTAAGATGTTCACCAGCACCAGTGACAGGTTGCAAACCCATCGCCTAACAGTTCTACAAGCCTTTATTCCCTTAGTTGCCTCTTACGACATCCAACGGAAGACATCCGCACCGCCACCCTATTTATATTTATTATGTATTTTCAACCATCGCTTCTTTGTAACGTTTTCTGGAATAAATCGCTATTTAACAATAAGACTATGTTATATTTACTTGTTATATCCGTGTCTAGATGTATGTGGTGTTCAATTAAGTTTTTCGTATAGTATTTTATTGTAACTAAACAATGATAATGCTTCTTCCATATTAATTGCCTTCTTACAATTGTTTAAAATGCATCCGTTCCAGCAAGACTGCAACTGATGTAGGTAGGTAAGTAATTATCAGAGCCGGGACTTTTTCGTGGTACTTTTGAACTGATGATGACAATCACTTATCATTAATCGAGTTTCAATGTATATATCCAATTATATATACCTACATAAAAAAATACAATCGAAGTGAGAACTTTCTCTTTTTTGAAGTCTGTTAAAAATAGATTGTTTTGTTAGCAACATAATTATCGTGTTAAGGGCAGGCCATTCATCTATTGAATGGACGATGATGAGCAAAAATGTCCCCAGTCCCCACCCACCTACAGAAATGAAACATGTTAACATCTTGGTAACATGACGCATTTTTACGCGACAATAGCCCTACGTATGGGGTTTTCTTGGAAAATCATACGTAATCCTATCGTATGAAATTTGTTTGAGAATAAACACATTCTTGCCTCCCATTCCCTTTAATTAAAAAAAAACATTGATTTTGTAAGTGATATTGATATACCAAGGTATTTTATTTTGTTTGTTGGGTCCTAATGAACATATTAATATGCATCCCGTGACTGTTGGTGGGTAGGAACGACGGGGTCCATACAACCCCCCCCCCCCCCCTCCCATCACCCTTTGATTATCAGTTTCACAAGACATAATATAATATATATTATAGTCAAGTAATTTTGGCAAAACAGGCCCACGCTGTTCTGTCACATCGGTGTTAGTTTTAAGTTTTATATTGTTATGTATGTTGGCCGTATTGCTTGAAATAAAAATGAGCAATCTTGTTCGTTACATTGCTTTTAAACTAAATATTAATTTCATTGGCAGTGGATTAGACCAGGTCTATTAAAAATCTGGATGTGAATGTGTTCCTTAAAAGCGATTACAATTTTACGCGTGTCAGCGTTCTTTAACCTTTAGTCTAACTAAAGCTTTCAACACACGTTCTAGTAGTGCAATACAGAGTCGGCAAGTACGACTTTATGCCATTAGAAATAAGATCGCAACGCCAGTTTTACAATAGGAATGATATCTCCGCCTCCAAATCGCACCGAGCTGCTACCATCTACATTGTGTGAATCTGCACACCGATTTCTGGGATACATAGCTTCGTATACACAGTCAATGAATAATACATATTTTTAAGACATTGTTACCAGCATTAACGATTGTGTCACCGACAAAAATTATCGCAGCGGTTAAAAGATACCGCATAAATTGAATAAACAAGTAGGCTATCAGGTCGCATTATTATAATAAAAATTAAACATTAACGAGACCTATATTTTCGTATTTACAACAGTAGTAAAAATAAAGTGGTCATGTCAAAAACTAGGTTGTAGACTAGAAGTTCTGGAAACCGGGACGTATCTCGTATCTAAATATATCTAACCTTAAGGAACAAGCCCTACAGGCTTATCTATAGGCAATAGGTCAAGATACGAAGTAGGTATAACGCTTTTATGTTATTTCAAGAAATCTTGCTTGCCGTTAATAGCCAAGCTTAAGCAACTACAAGCCAAGCTTTCACAACAAAAGACATTCTATGGCAGGGGTTGGTAAAGTATAAGCAATGGGACCTTTGGAAGAATACCCGGTAAGCACAGACCTAGGAAATAATGAATAAACAAAAGATTATTTTGCCGGATAATTCACAACAGAATAATTTGAAATTTTAAGAATATTATCCCGCTTTGGACTAGAATAGAAAATATTTATACTAGTGGTCGGAATGATGTTATTTTGTTTGTAACCGCGGTTTGCTAGCATTAGCTGTGACTAGGGTTGCCAACCGTACCACTGTGGTCCCGTAGAAGGCCATAAGTCCAGATTGTTGGTATAGCCCAGCTATAATTTCTCTATGCCTAATTACTCACTAGTAGCCATACATCCATAAACTATAAATTATTTGCAAATTATTTGAAATAATCATTACGTTTCGGACCTTCAAAGTGAACGCATCTGGGCATTTTTTTTTTCTAGTGTACCTAGCGTTTTTCACGTGTCCGACAACTTCATTCAATCTTTTTTACATGATTATGTTAAAAACTTTGACTTGTAGCTAAATTACCAGATAAACAATACTCTTACGTTTAAAATGATGCTACTAGAAGTATTCAATAACGTTAAATTTACAGTTTTTTTGTTATTTTTGTTCCCTAAGACCCCCAATTTTTTCCGCGTCCAGGCCTGGTGTTACATTTTCGAACTTCAAATAAACAAGTTTGGAAACTTTTGTCGTACATGAGAACACTTGTTTTTGGGAGTCTAATATGTGAATTTACTAAAAACGCCCTTAATTTGTCTCCTTTAGAGTTAATATTTATCAAAAAACTAGTTTAAATCGTGTCCACCATATTCGACATAAGGGGAATTCCCCCTTTCCGTTACCGTATATTAGGCTTAAGGTATCATTTTTATTACCAAAATATATCTTTATTTTCATCTAGAAACTTTTGTTTTCACGTAGCAGCACAATATTTGTCTTCAAACGGTCAGTAAACGAAAAAATTGTGTGTTGAAGTGTCGTGCTTTGCGTGGTTCAAAAAGGGTTCCACCACTCCGTTACCAAGATTTGAAGGTAAAATCTTTATCTTTATGTTGTTGTGATACATTTACCTAAATAATTGTTTATATCTAAACTCAATTTCACTAAAATATCTTTACAATCAAGATCGAATGCATATTTAATTTGTATTTCAAAGTGCAAAACATTACTCCCGTTACTTCCCCTTTCGTTGCCATGTCGGCAGTCATGTATAAGGGGAATCTAAAAAGTAACGGAATGGAAACATAAAGTTATGATTACACTGAGATCACATTTGAATAAATTATAGTATTTACATAGGTAAATTTATTTGTACCACAAAAGTAAATCATCTTATACGGTTCGCAAAATTATCTTTAGAATAATGCAACGTGTTATTTTTAATCTGCTGCGTAGTTGCAATAACATTAACCGCAGATATCTCAATTAAATTTAAATAATACGACTAAACTACCTACATTTGTTATAGAAATGGCTCCTCTCACAGCTGCCGAAAAACAAAAACGGTATCGGGAAAGGATTAAAAATGACCCTATTAAATATGAAATCCAAAGAAAAAAGGACGTGGCGAGAATAAAAAAATATATAAAGGCAAGAAAAATTGCAACTACCAAACTATCAAACTATCCCGAAAAATGAAGCATCCACCAAAGAATAGGTACCTACCTAATACCATTGCAGTTGCTCATAATTTGTCTCTCAATAATCAGTATTGGTCTGGAAAGTCTAAAATGTAACCACTATAAATATGCGATAACCATAACCCTCATTTTGCTTTGGTCAGTCGGGTTAATAAAGCTTTTGTGGATTTGTGATCTTGGTATAACTGCAGCCTTATGATTTCGTTACCATTATTTTCGTTACCGTCCTTTGAAAATAATTAACATTTTATTTTATTATTAAATCCCCAATTGATAAACATTGCAATTTGTGTATTATATGGATAAACTTTTTACTAAAGTATCCACGTATAAATAAATTTGTCGGGTAAACCTCATAACCAGGGATCGGAAATTCAGATCGATATTTACCTAAAGTTGGCAAAATCCCGGAAAAAGATAGGCAAACATGGCGTCGGCTTCTTAAAAATATTATTTTAATAATATAAGTTCCGGGATTCTGGGATTCTACAAAATGTTAATATAATAATTACTTTACATGTAGGATAAAACATTCATTTTTGTTCCTATAAATTCGTTAGGTTAATGAGTTAGAGGTAAAATTAAATAAAATTTGGTAAATCTATACATGAAAAATAACTTCAAACTGTTAATATAAATAATTGATTATGAATTAATGCCGATGTAATTTATTTATTTTAAAATCCCAGAAATTTTAGTAATGAATTCTATGATTGAGTCCGCCTCCATACAACTGAACAACAAAGCCGGTGCGAAAGTATAGGTAAATATCGATCCGAATTTCCGATCCCTGCTCATAACGTCCAACTGGTAAAGAAAATTGTAAGTAGTTTTGGTCGTCTGGTAACGAAATAGTTACAATAATCGTAATTTCTTTCAAATTAGTTCATAATGTTTTAAAAATAAAACTTATTTTCATAACTTACTATATTTTCAAGTAAGTAAAGCATTTATTTATCCCCATTTTACTTTCTTTCAATTTATATCAATAAATGTATATGGTAACGGAAGGGAAACAAATATGAGCCCGAGCCACTTTGAAATCGCTGTATAAATTTAATTTCCGTATGTTTTACAAAACCATTACTAAATTAAGATACCTAAGACTACTAAAAATGCTTCAACACCCTTAAAGTTCAACAATTAATAAGTTCGAAAAAAAATCATCACAAATCTGTTGGTACAACTTTGAAAAAAAATGCCCATCTGCCACTCGTAATTAGCGTTATCAGGAAGTCATTAAAGTGAAAGTTTGTTTACGACATATATCTCGGGATCGTTTGTGTATTAATCTTTTACACCATTATGGAAGTTGTTGACAAAGGTATGTATTATCATTATCTGTACTATTTCGTGCCATTTTTTTATAATAATATTAAATTATTTGAGATCTACGTGACCCTTAATTGCAAACAAACTATTTGTGTACTATGTACGTTCACGTTAGGTTTTAACACTTTTAACTATGTTGCTAAAATAATCTAAAGATGACTCTATATCTAGTAGAATGCTCATAAAGGCTTATTTATTATTAAATATTGTCTACTGGCCGGTTTTTGCCAGACCCTTGTACTATAAAATATAGTATTGTACTATATTTTGACTCTGTGTACTATATACTGTTGAAGAAATATATAGTACGCAAAAATACTATATTTCAGTCATTCCTTATAATACATATGCAGTTTGGGTTGGCCGTTTCAACCGGATTTTAAGCACCAATGTATTTGGAGTGGAGAAATAGCATTTGTCAGCTCAGATAGTCGCCAATAGCAGGCAGAATTTTAGTAAGTAGTAAATATTGTGCAATATATTTAATTAACTCGTGTTGTTGCCGGGTTAGAATAGTGCCACTCCATGTCTTTCCGTGGATGTCGTAAGAGGCGACTAAGGGAATATAGGCTTGCAGTACTGTTAGGCGATGGGCTTGCAACCTGTCACTCATATGCTGGTGAACATCTAAGCCTATTTGTGCAAATTGTGGTTACTGAATTATCAACAACTTTTTAAGTTGTAATTCTGTAGCTCTGCCTAGCCCACTCTGGGATTACAGGCGTGAAGGTATGTATGTGTGTATATTTAATTAAGAACTAATTTACGTCCTTTGCACAAAAAAACTTCGGAATACTATATTTTCTTTCAGTGTACTATATTTTTTATACTTTGGGCTTGAAAGTACTATATTTGCCCAAGAAATAGTTGGCAACCCTAGCTGTGACGTACAAAGGATCATGACGTGGTGAGCTCTAGAAATTTGTTTATATAATTTCTCAGTAAATGGGTCAATCAACTTTTCTTTGTAGCTCGTTGCCATGGTGACGTCTCCTGGGTCACTCTTTAAAACTATGATTTCAAAGGATATAAGTCCACTAAAAAACTGTTTTATTGGCAATTACACACCTATTCTTTTATGGCCCTTCTCCTGAGTGTGCTGGAAGTATATATTATAACATTTTTTCTAAGAAACTCTATCACTGTTGTCTCCTGGCTTACGGGACAGAATAACAACAACAAAAAGTTGATCCACCCAAATAATTAACAAACAAAAAGTTTGCTTTAAATTGCTGCTGTAATTTTTTTAGTGTCGGTGTTTAGCTTTTTGATGGCTAGGTACAAAAGTTAACTGAGAAAGCATGAAAAAACGAGCTTATTCGACAAAAGGTAGAGTCAGCGTCATATGTAGCTATATAAGGTAACATTCAAAGTGCTCAAATAGTTCGGTAAACCATATTAATTGTATATGTTTCCTTATTTATGACGCTGACTGTACGCCATCGTTCAGGTATACGGACCTATACATATATTAAAAAAGGAAAATGCCAAATTTTTTGAGCTCAAGCATCGGGCTTGAGAAAATAATAAGGAAACTTAAGGATTGGTACGAACCCGGAACTCTCATTCCGGTTATTAGGCAATTTTCAAACCGGAAATTATTTTATCAAGCTAAAAATAATGGAGCTATCAAAGTAAACAAAAATTTAGCAGCAGGTACGGGCAATGTTCAATATTATTTCTTCGTAAAATAATTTAACGATTGCTGCATGTCTTGTCAATCTTTAAAAAGTTATGTTAACTCCATCGCTTTCTCTCGATTTGGTCTCGACTGATCAGTGACAGGGACTTGGCACCCTAAGTTTCGAGTTTAGTGGTTCGTGGCAACCATCTAGGCTTAGCCTAGTGTAGATGTTACAAGCTATTAGTAAAGTGTGATCAGGTGGTCCAAACAACAAACGTTTTTAATATTGTTTTCTCCGCAAGTTTCTATATCTCTCTAAAAATAGGTTATACCAAGTTTTATTGCAATTTAATAAACTTTACAGGGCGCTAATACTGTCAAAATAATTTCATGATAAAGATATCGAATGAGCAAGGCTTTGGACAGATCATGACACTGTATTCTTTGTTGCAGCACTTGCAACAGTAGGCAAATAATAATCTACTTCTGTTTTTAATCCTTGCTAAGTTTGCCTCACTTTTTGTATGAGAGTGAGATTATTTTTTATGCATTAACTAAACGTTTTGGGCGACCAGTAAACGACCACTTAACAAGTTCAAATTTGACACATAAGTAACTAATTTATCTTAAACAAAAATAGCGAAGTGGAGGAATGATTTGGTATGATTTATTTTTCTTTGTACTATTTTGGACAACTATAAATCTTCTATTATTATTTATTATTTGTATCTGTGTCAATAGCACAATATTATTAGCGGTGATAAATACTCTCTAACTAAAAAGGAAGATTGCTTGCAGATGTGTAAGGCCAAAGCCTATTAATATTAAATGGATAGGTCAAAAGGTATCAATAGGTCAACGCTCTGCAATGACGTAGGCAGTCACGAGCCAAACTTTAGACAACGCCGGCAATATTGCTTGCTATCTAAAAACGATTCCCATTTTTCCTGAATCAGCGAACAGCGAAATTGAATTCACAGCTATATTTCAGGGTAACGAAACGGCAGTGCAATTGGATTAAAATTAAGCGAATTAGGTTAACAAGGCATGCTCTACGTAAGCATTTATTAATTCATTTAATACGCAATTGTAAGAAAATTATTGTGGGTTAAACAGCAGGCAGACGGACGGACGGACATAGCGAAACTAGGTTTTTTTTTTATTTATAACATGGCGTCTGGTTGCGGCCATATTGAATTTTAATTACTGTCATACCTTTGCTGACACTCACAAGATTAAGACAAATCGATTGACATAAGAACTATAAAAATCGGTCCAGGCGTTTAGTTTTTAGAACTCCACAAATAGGCTGGGGTAATTAGATCGAAAAACCTTGCATAAATTAAAAACTGCTTTTTTTTTTCATTAAATATGCTAAAAGCCCCCCACTAAAAGGAAAAACAGACATATATATAGGCACAATAACCTCCCCCAAACCAAGAGTTATAACCAGGTCAAATTACATACATTCTCGATATAGAGACGTGATGTTTCACCGAAATCTGAGAAAGTATGGATAAATCATTCCCCTATTGGCTAATGTTAGTACGATTGCTACTTAACAATATGTTCATGTGAACCACGGCACGTGCTATGAATAAGAAACGTTTTACATGGAACACCGCAAGTGAGTGAGTGTGCAGTGCAAAGAATATTACAGAACGATTTTGTGTTTGTTTCGACAATATTACCGAGCCACGTGGAAAGCTGGGAAGTGGGAAGGAGGCATTTAGCCAGCAGTGGAACATTCAGGGCTAATAATAAATAAAAATAACTGTATGTGACGTAAATAGCAAATGAGTTTGTAATGCTCGGCGACCAGGACAAACGACCACCTTAAACAGCGCAGCATACTCAGCGCAAAACACACTAAACGCGGGCGCGGGTAGGGTCGTATTAGCCTATCCCTATATGACCGACAATACACAGACAGGACGGAGATATTTGGTAACATTTTTCCTCAAACTAAACCGCAGAATTCATATTAGACACGGTTTGCCGTCAAGTGACAAGCCGACCAGTTTTGTCGGTATTCAATAATTATAAAAAAACTGGTAATTATTATCTATTCGTTATCTGTTTTCCTCTCAGAGGCATTTCAACAGCAGTCCAATTGGAATCCCACTTCTGACTATCGATAATCTATGCCGCACGCATAATCTGCCTGCGCGGGAGCACGCGAGGCTTCCGTCCGTAACGTTCCTACCTACGTGCGTACCAGTTGCCACTGGTTAACAGGCCCTCAATACAAGTTTGCGTTCTTTTCGAACACATTCTATCTATGCAAATAACGAAATCGAGCTCGTATACCTAATATATTAATGGAAATCATACGGTAGGGAATCCGAAAAATATGCTTATAAATAAATTTACAGTATTCGTTTGTTTTTTCTGTCTCAACGCCTGAACCGATTGACGTGAAATAGTGATTCAGAGAAAATTTATACCCTGAGACGGACATAGGGTACATTTTAGGGTTCCGAAACCAGCACCAAGCACCAAACAGCTTTCAAATTCAAATTCAAATTCAAAAACCTTTAAAAATAAAAGGGTCTAGCAGGCTAAGCTAAGAAGAATGGCCCCCACGAGGGATTGTGTTCTACTTTTAGGTGGAGTAGTGGCAGGATCTAAGAACACTGTATGCCTGATATCAGCCTCCGATCTTCTTTTGTTTCAGATTTATTCACGAAAATATTAAAAAGTCAAGGTAATTTTTAAACTGTAATTATAGCTAAACCTAGCCAGCGAGGGTAACCAAATAAAATCAGAATTGTGGAGGATATAATGGGGTTACTAATACATATTTTTACAGACCTTCATGTCCTTAAACTTAGATGAAAAAAAAAATTGTATTTTTTTTCGATTAATTTTTTTGCCACTTCTCGCGGAGACACAACTACCAAAAAAATTACGTGACAAGCCACAATTGTCAACTACGTATACATTCAAAAACATTTTCAAATATCATGGTGCGTCATGACAACAAAAATAAATAAACGAACGTATATTTACTATATCATGTCATATTAATAGAGTAGTAATAGCAAATGAGTATGTAAGTAGGTATAACATCCTCTTTCGTTCATTATAAAATAATTCAATGACATATGTCTTATATTTACGACTACACAGTTTCTAGCTATTTTTTATGTCGTTTCTTGCAATAATGTCTGAAAGCAGATGTAAATGTTGTAATAGATGTTTACGCAAAACGAAAGGCAACAAAAAAATTAAAGAATTGTGTTGTTCTGTTTGCTCTTCTGAGTTATTTATCGATATGAAATGGTAGGTACTAACATTTTCTTCTGTCAATGAGCCTACAATAAATTCTTATTACTTATTATTTTTGACTTTCCTTATTTGTGTAGAATAAGAAAGAAAAAAAACACATTTAGAATAATAGTACCATAGCTAATACATTTGATTTGCAGCTGACGACAAAATATACGTTCGTTTATTTATTTTTGTTGTCATGACGCACCATGATATTTGAAAATGTTTTTGAATGTATACGTAGTTGACAATTGTGGCTTGTCACGTAATTTTTTGGTAGTTGTGTCTCCGCGAGAAGTGGCAAAAAAATTAATCGAAAAAAAATACAATTTTTTTTTTCATCTAAGTTTAAGGACATGAAGGTCTGTAAAAATATGTATTAGTAACCCCATTATATCCTCCACAATTCTGATTTTATTTGGTTACCCTCGCTGGCTAGGTTTAGCTATAATTACAGTTTAAAAATTACCTTGACTTTTTAACATTTTCGTGAATAAATCTGAAACAAAAGAAGATCGGAGGCTGATATCAGGCATACAGTGTTCTTAGATCCTGCCACTACTCCACCTAAAAGTAGAACACAATCCCTCGTGGGGGCCATTCTTCTTAGCTTAGCCTGCTAGACCCTTTGTTCATACATGTGGTTTTTTGTGTTTGTAGATCGGCTTTGGAAACCTTCTACATGTTGTGCGGAATGTACTTGGTTTTTATCCAGAAAAATCGGGTCCGTCCTATAGAGAATGACTTGCCGACCGACGACTTAAGAAAACCTCCCAATAAATACACATTCTGAAGCAAGCGGAGCAGAGGACTGCTTATCTTAATTGCAGGCAGCACGTCATGTCACTCAATTCCGTTTAACCGGAAACTCTGAGCCAAGAATAATGCAAAGGAAGTTAATAAGCTGAACGAAACAACAGTTTGTCTAAGCGAGAAACTACCCTGAATTAATTAACCGTTAAAAACCTTTCATTAGAAACGAGCGAGGTTTACGTTGATTTTACAAAAAGCTTGTGTTTATTTTTCTAAAAAGTTGCTTCGAGCGGCTACAAATTTCCTGTAGTTAATGAACTAAACAAGTTGTTTTGATAGAACAATATATTTCAAAGATCAAAAGCCAATTGATTTATAGTCTGGCAAATTGGCGACGAAGACTGACGGAGGAGAATGTTCAATACCGATCTCTAGATTGGAATCTAATTGGTTCTGGGTACGGCTTTCTAATAAGACTTGGGTATCTAGGTAGGCCCCTGTTTGAAATAAAACTTTGTCAAATAAGTTTGTCTTTTAAAACTTATGTTTTTTTGTCTTAAAAACAGCGGTAAATCCTGTGGAAAACATTCGGCTCCCATCTTCTGATTAAGTAGTCCATTTCGATAACGATAATTAGTTCAAAATATATTTTATAAGAGTTGGCTCAAATAGGTATATTACCTAACATTAACAGTAGTAAAATAAACATAACCTTGTAAAATATTGGCATCGTTAAATTATTATCACACATGGTGACTTCGAAATATCGATCACGCCCAAGACCGCCAACTAGGTCGGGCATCGCCGAGAATGGAAATTTAGTAACTGACACGAATTGTGAACAGCATTCCATGATGTGATGCGCCAATGTTTACGCCTTGACGCCGACATGATATGGAGGTCTTCGCGTGACCGACACATGTAGTCGGCGTTCCATTTAATTCTATTGCCCATGACAAAACACGCAAAGAAATGTCTTTAGTGTTGGTAAACAAAGACCACATTATTTGTAATAAGAACGTGAATTAAAGACGTATTGATATCTCAAAAATAAATTCAGCTAGAATTAGTAAACTTGAAACTTACACCTTGACCTTGACTTGGGGCTGTAGTCACAATATAAGTTATAACTTCCAAAAATGTGTGCCTATAACATTAGACAAATAAAACCTATTTAGACATGAGTACAAAATATTCTAAAATGAAAATGAAAAGATTTTTGCAGGAATAGAATTAATTTTAATTTGAACACTGTTAATAGTAATGTACACTCACAGTTCCATACAAACATACAGTAATAGGTAATAGGTAAAGTCGAGGTCAAAGATATGTATAAGCTTTTTCACACTATTTCAATGGATTAAGGTGCAGTGTATACATATCTTTGACCTCAACTGTACCAGTTTCTAGGGATTGGCAATCTTAATTTTTTATGAAAAATGACAGACGGATATACTATAAGTTGTGTTTGCAACTGTGATAGCAATAGCCAGCCGAAGACAATTGAAAACCTGGGAGAAGCATAGGTACGTAATTTTTAAATGGCTTGTCAGATTAAACGGAACCTTTCGACAAATGTACAGATAAACCGAATCTAATTCATAAATTAGGTTCCATTCAATAATAACTTAAACAAAAGAAGTTTAACTGCTTTACAACTTTATTTAAAACTTAAAACCATTATTATCTATTTCATCTTTACAATTGAAATATAACTTCAGACAAATAATGGTCATTTATTTATTAAGAAAGTTTTGTTGACCACACTTTTGTCACTAGATCTGAACCCTGTGGCAAATTCATTGGATGGAGCCCTCCCATAATGTACTTTTATTTAATAAATAGTCTTCCTGTGCTCACGGCCTCTTTCTCTCGGGGGCTCTCTCATGCCGGGAGCCTGTGGTATTTTGACCACTCTGCCACTCACCACTCTTTGACCATGTGTATAAATTACGAACAATATGACATGTTTCTACTTTGTTCCCTACCCCAGATTGCTTTTTATCTGTGTTGCCTAATGAGAATGTGTTGATAAGGCATCATTAACCTTAGAATTAGTTATTTAACATTATCTGAGATAATGTTAGAGCTGTATTTACATAGGATGATAAGCATCAGGTGTCCAGATAGGAAGCTTTTAGGTGGCAACCATTTATAAATGAACAATGTTTTTTTAAAAATTAAATATTTTCAGAAATTCAAATGTGAATATCTTTTAAGTATTGTAATAGGTATGTTTTGTCTAAGACAGTTTTGAACGAAGTTAACAGATGTGGGGAAGAAATTTGACCTTTAATTGATGATGTGGTTTCAAAGCACTCTCAAAGTAACACTTAGGTCTCAAAGTAACAAAATATATAGTTGTATACCATGTCAGTTAAAGGTTAAACAAGCATAGGCTAGGGCTATTATTGATTAAGTTAGATTTTTTTTAATTTATTGAATTTTATAGACGACGGTTGATCAAAAGACATATGGATGGGACGCATGGGGTAAGGACCAAAAAGTTGGTCACACTAACTCACACAATTAAATTTTCTATGAAACTTTTCCATTGTGACACAAAAGTTAGCCATACATTTGTAGGGATAATTTTCATTACACAATGGAACTTTTTTCAACTTTGTTGTTAGTATATTTAACTGCGCTTAACTATGGTACAACTCTTTTGTCCTTACCCATGTAATATGCTCTTTTATTTAACCCAACTCCAGATCAAGAAGTTCACAATATACATAGTTGCGCAAACAATATTTGAAGCAAGCAAAAAAGAAATATAATTTGGCAAGATTTGTTTCAATTTTTATTTATACAATTTAGCCTACTACTTCAGTTTTCCAGGATAAAATGTAGCCAATGACTCAGTAATAATATGACAGCACAAAATTACCTACAAACTAACTTAGCAGGACTACATTGGACTAGCTACAGTACATGTTGGAAACCCCATACAACTTTCAATCAATATGAAATTGATATTCATGCATTTTAAAACAGTTCATCAAATTTGGTCTTTGTAAAGAAAGTTGATACATTTGGGCAGATAAGGTAGTGCGAATTCCATTATAATGAGTCTCTGAAGTTTTAATAGATAATGATGACACAAAGTATTGTCATGTTAAGTGACGAAATTCAAAAGTTTACATCTTCATAACCGGCAAAAAAATACGATTCGAACAATCAGTGCATGCACTGCAGTTAATGCCTCGGGATAATTCATACAACCAATATATTTATATGCTCTCATAGTCGCACGATTATTCAAAACAGCGTCAAGAGGAATTCCAGCGTTGTAAAAAAATTGTTGAAATGATCGTGTCGTTGGGTCGTGACGTGAATCATCAGAGGCGGTAACATCACTCATAAACTTGCAACTTTGGTTAGGGCTACTGGAATGTATCCCTTTCATGTTATATTATACCCCCTCACGTGATACCACGAAAATCAACTAATCATGCGCTATACCATTATAAACATAATGCGGTAAACGTTACGCTATTTAGAAAAAGGCGGAGTCGTCAGTCGGTAGCTTGGGCGATGGCGGTCAAATAACGGCCGATGACAGTCACTCAGCCTATGGCGGCTATACTTTCCTATTAGTTTCTTCTCAGAATAAATTTGTTAAAAATGCAAATAAATAGTCCAAAAAGGGACTGACTTACCACATAACAGCGGTAGTAGGCAATTATTTTCCACGACCCACAAGCACCATTCACTCACAACACAAAACACTCCACATTCACGCACGAATCCGCACGATTGACAAGACAATTTGACAATCTTGTTTGGAATGGAACACTAGCGCCACGTGTTGTGAAATGCGTTAACGCGCATTGCATTGAAGTTACTTCTTGCAATGATGACAACGTAAGTTAAATGGGATAGAAACAGTAACATGAAAAATTTGTACGATTTTACCGGAGTAATTAAACTTTTATCAGTTTTCATTTTTTGATTTTGATTTTTGCACCGGATTGGTCAGAATTAAAAAAAATATGATTTTTTACTTAGTCCAGACTACCGGCGATAACACTCTATGTAGTTGGTCTGTTTGTGTACGCAGTGTTCTAGAAAAATAACAGTTACCTACCTACGATTTGTTTGTCGCTTGGTAATTCTTGAGGCCCTAAAAGATATTCCCTATTCTTGAGGCTTTAAAAATAGAAGTACGAAGGTACCTAAGCTCCATTCCTTTCTCTCGATTTAATCTCGAGTCACTAGTGAGAAGGATTTGGTGCTCGAAGCTTCGTATTTAGTGGTTCGTGATAACCATCCTGCAAGTGACAGAACAGTGAAGATTTCCGTTTATAAGGCAGTCGTGCTGCCTATAGTGCGAATGAAAAATGTAAGTAGGTATGCCAAATCGCTAGAAACTTTGTTAAAATTTATAAATAAACAAACACGCTACTTTTTGTTTCATTCAAATAGACCCAGTAGTTTTGATTTTACGAACGTTTAAAATCTGGGTCAATAATATTAAAGTGGCAGGGGCCATCCTGCTGGGGTGACGTCACGTAAGTTTACAGGGCTAATATCTTTTTGACCGTAATAAGTAGCTAGTAGAAATTCTCTTAGAATATGTGTTGTTATACTTGTTATAAAATCAATCGCTTAAAATTACAAAACGACCAATAAATCATACAAGAAATATGAAAAATAATCTTTTTGTTTGACAAATGTTTATTTTTCATGATAAAAGTGGTGGTGGTATAAATAGGTACTATAAAATATCACCACTACTACAACTACAACTAAAACTAAAACTAAAAATGTCAAGTATCAATAAAATAGTTGAAAAAATTATATGTCTCATTTCATAATATAAAATAAAAACAATAACGTTATATAATTTCAACATGTCCAAAGTATATTAGTTTTCTTAGTAGTCCTTAACACTTTAACGTTTCTGTACAAGCCATGACTTCATGCTATTTTTATAACAAAGTGATATTGCAGTCTTTGAAATGATCAGGCAACTTGTAAATACGAGGGTTGTCTGAAAAGTTTCTGGTATAACATGGAAAGTGGTTTTCTACTTTTCAACATAGTCTCCTTGTAAAGTTATACACTTCTCCCAGCGATGCTCCCATGTCTTCAACCCGTCCAGGTAGTAGTTGACGTCTTGGTCTGCAAAATAGGCGTCCAGGGCGGCTATGACCTCTTCGTTACTTAAAAATCTCTGTTCACCGAGCCAAATTTTCAGTCTGGGAAACAGGAAGAAGTCGCTAGGGTCCATATCTGGAGAATACGGTGGATATTCTATCAGTTCGAATCGCAGCTCCTGAATTTTTGCCATCGCAATCTTTGACTTGCGAGATGGTGCGTTATCTTGATGAAACAACACTTTATTTTTTTGCAAAAGCGGCCGTTTTTCGAAAATTCTTCGTTCAGTTTGACTAGTAGCGATGAACAATAAGCCCCCGTTATAGTTTCCCTTTTCTAGATAGTCAACGAATATAACTCCGCGACTATCACAGCACACGGTGGCCATCACCTTTCCGCTTTCCGCCTTCTTTGGAGCAGGCTCATTCTTCGCAGTCCACTGTTTGTATTGTGATTTTGTCTCCGGCGTGAAGTGATGGATCCACGTTTTGCCAACGGTTATCAACCGACGCAAAAAATCCAACGTGTTTTGCTCAAATCGTTTCAAAAGGACTGTTTAATTGTGCTTGCCTTTAACAGGTCTTCGGAAATGTTCATTCGAACTTGTTTTTGGGCCGAATTTAACAGACGAGGCACCCAACGTGCAGCTAGCTTTCTCATGTTCAAATATTCAACTAGTATATGGCAAACTGTTTCTTTAGATATGCTTACAGCTTCTGCAATCTTCCTAACCTTGATTCGACGGTAGACCAGCACTAATCGGTGCACTTTTTGGACAATATCCTGGTCGGTCGCAGTTTTTGGCTGTCCTACGCGTTCATGATCGTACGAGGGGCGTTCAATAAATTCTCGGTATTGGTATAACCTTTTTGGTAAACTTCTTAATACTAGCCGCTAAGAGTAATTCATTGACAGTAAAAAAAACTAAATTTGAAGCCCACACGTTCTTTTGAGGGAGAGCATAGAAGATGACCCTAGACCTGGTCGGCCTGTTGAAGCTACTTCACCAGAAAACATTCAAAAAGTGGAGAAAATTATACTGGAAGATGGTCGAGTGAAGGTTAGGTCTATAGCACAAAAAAACAATGTTTCTATTGGTGCAATACATGATATTATCCACGATCATCTTAACATGTCCAAAGTTAGTGCGAGATGGGTACCACGAATGTTGACACCGTTTCAGAACCATACGCGTGTTGCTTGTTGTTCTGACTTCATTGAGCTGTGTGGTGAAAACCCTGATGGTTTGCTCCAAGAAATTGTTACCGGAGATGAAACTTGGGTTCATCATTATGACCCTGAGAGCAAACAAGAGTCGATGCAGTGGCACGTTAAAGGAACACCTCATCCCAAGAAATCCAAAGTCGTCCCACCAGCTGGCAAGATCATGGTGACAATATTCTGGAATTGTGAAGGGATATAATTAATAGATTATAAAGAAAAGGGTTTAAATATTCCAGGAGAGTACTACGCTAACATTTTACGCCAATTACGGGAAGCAATCAAAGAGAAGAGGAGGGGAAAATTGACCAGAGGAGTGCAGCTTCTTCATGACAACGCCCCTGTGCATACTGCTCATGTTGCCAAGACTGCTGTTCTTGAATCTGGGTTCGAAACAATTACTCACCCGCCGTACAGTCCAGACTTGGCCCCCAGCGACTACTTTTTGTTTCACAACCTTAAAAAGGATCTTCGTGGACATCGATTTTCTAATGATGAAGCGTTGAAGGCAGCGGTGGTGGAGCATTTTGACACCAAAGACAAAAAATATTTTTATGAGTGGTTAAAAAAACTAATTGACAGATCTTATAAGTGTATAAACATAGGAGGGGAATATATAGAAAAATAAAAATAAAACACTAATCGTATGCTTTTGTTTTCCTTCTCATACCGAGAATTTATTGAACGCCCCTCGTATAAGCTGGTACGACCGCGTTTAAATTCAGCTTTACAAAATATTACGGTAGAAAATGATGGAGCGGACTTGCCGTAAACAGAATCTATCTCAGTTTTGATTTGGGTAGGCGTATTGTTTTTTTAAATCTAAGAACTTAATCACAGCTTGACACTCAATTTTATCTATTTTTCAAAGAAAACAGGCACTGGTTTGCAATATCAGCCGTTAAGGAAAAGCTAGCCGTCAAAAATGGTAGCAATTTTGACATAACTCCTGAAAGAAGTATAATTATAATGGCAAAGAGGTCTTTAAAAAAAAGTTTTTATTTCATATTTAGGCCAGAAACTTTTCAGACGACCCTCGTATACACATCATATAGCAGTTTTTTGACGACAATGCTGGTTTAACCAGAGGGTGGTGTAATTTATGTGTACTGTTGTCTAACGTTCTCGAGTGTGTAGACTAACAATTCCACAGCGTTATGTCGAATCCATATATATACTGCAGCTTCAACCGACACTGTCTGAGGAACCCTTCTTAGGGCAAACACAAATCTGTTTTACTCGTTATATTATTTTTTGGTGTCCCGTCTTGGTAATACTCTGTCTACGGTTTATACTCACCACTTTCATGATAGAGACCATATCGATAGAGTTTACACTAAGGGCTTTCACGCCGTTAATGTGGATCCGGTTTACGTGAGTACTTTGAGGGATAGCATAAAATACAAATATCTATAATTATGAAATTTTGACACTTGGTTGATATCCAGAATAATAAGGCAAGCAGAAAGAAATTAATATTGTGAAAATGTTGACTCGACACTGTATGAAAATTGCAAGTTTATCATCAAGATCACTTTTACTCACAAAGTTTCCCATTTATGAAAAACGCTATTTTCTTCCTGGAGGGAAGTGTATCTCTTATCGTGCGAGGTTATGTTTTGTTTACTATAATTATGAATAGGTTTTTTTTTATTCAATACCTTTTACTTAATTTATAATGGTTACTTGTAGATATTTTGCCACTACAACTTTGACGAACGTTGATAATACGTCGAAAGACGATGTGTCGTCGATCTTCGGAGAGACCAAAAAAGTTAGTTCTAAACCGTCTAGTCAAATATCAGCTGTGGAAGTTTTGGAGAAATCAGTGGCTGATTTATCGACAGATATTTACCAGAAAAACAGAGTGTATAAGAATGATTTGATGAAAACAATAGCTAAAGTCAAAGAGTCCAACTTTTCAACCAAAAAGCAGGGGCTGCTGTTACTTCGATGTTGTACAGATTTGCTTGTCGACGAGTCTATGGCAACACGAATGGCGCTGGCGGAAGAAATATGGAATACACTAAAGTAAGACCCGCTTAACCTCTTGTTTGTAAGGTTCATGCTGAAATTACAGTAGTCTGTAGATTAGAGGCTGTAATGATTTCCTAAAAGTTAACAACTTCTGGTACTAGATAATATAAAAGTATACATAAAGACTGCTGAATATTTTTTTTGTATAAATTTAAATTTACCAACTGTAAAAGTCCTGAAAAGTTGAAAATATATGTTAAAAACACTATACTATACTGCTTTTAGTTGTTTGTAATATTTTAAATCGTTTTGTGTGCCTAATATTAAATAAAACATTGTAAACTTGATATGTACTAATTTTTAGGCCTCACACAAAATTTACAGTTGAACATTATGATGAGCTGCTTCGAGTTTACATAGCAAACAACAAAGGTGTAAAAGCCGCTGAATTCATTCAACAAATGGCACCATTGAAACCTACTATAACGACGTATGAGCTGATTTTAAGAGCTCTTGGCGAGGTATGGAAATAATAATTAAATAAAATAGTGTTTGATTTTCTACCAAGCTATGTAGAAGACCCAGCGCAGGCCTTAGAGACCCTTTAGGTGCCAGGTCCAGGGGTTGTATACGGGTATTATTTTCATACAAAAATACTGGTAGGGTAAACCATATAGTTATTGCCCACTTAAGGATTTCAAACGCATTGACATGCAATAAAAAAGAAAATATGATAGGTACCAACTTTTTATTACTATTTTCTTATGGCCTAATAGACTCTTCTATAGAATACAAACAGTTTTTAATTAAAACTTACGTAACATAGGAAATAATGCAACGAAATTAAAATCATCTAAAAAGTACTGAGATTGCCCATAGCCTACAGTAATTGCCATATCACAGCATAGTAATTGCCTGATGCCTTAAAATCATATAAATAAAAGTCTTTGTCTGACGTTAGTCGTCGGAATCGACTTTAAACATAAAATAAACATTAAAAACAAAACATTAAACTCAAATCTAGGTAACAAGATAGTTTTAAATAAGTTAAAAAGGGTTGCGTTTAGCTTTCATAACAGCATCAAATAATTCTTTCGTTGATGGTGAATTCAGAATCACCAGACTCAGAATCATCTACCATAAAGCAATGATGGCATAAAAATAAATTCAAATCGGTGTTGTCGGGTATATGTTCCTTCTGGTTTCGAGGAATGCAATGCGCATGAAATATTTTTGAACAAGCACTGCATGTCAGTTGACTTTTTTTCACATTAGTATGACAAACTCTGCAAAGACTATTATTAACAGGCTTTATTATAATGTCACTTAAAACAGTAATCTTTTTAGAAGCTGGTAATTGCTCAATTTCTTTCTTCTCCTTAGTTTTTACGTAATACGTTCACCTCCTTTTTTAATCTCTTGGGCATGGGTTCGAGTTGTTGCTTAAAATGTTCAGTTTGGTCATAATTTCCTTTAATTGTATCTGTTTCCTTAATATTTACGGTCTCACCATTGCCGTTTATCATAGAATCTTCATTTTCTGGAATTCTGTTAGAATGTTCGTTTATCTTTATGGTCTCACCATTAGTCTTCAACATAGAATTTTCATTTACTTTTAATTTCGATTTATTTTTAATTTTTGCAGTCTTTTTGTCTGAATTTTCAGTCTTTTTCTTGTCTCTTATTAACTTCTTCTCTTCTTTCACTTTTAACAAATTTTCTTTTTCTTTTTGTTTTGTATGTAAAGCTGCTTTAAAGTTATGAGAGCTTATGGCATAAGGTTGTCGTTCAGTTTGTCTTTTTCCCTTTCTTACCATGACAGCTATTGCCCGGGCAATAACTATAGACATTACCACATGGCAATTACTAAAAAAAGGGTGGGCAATTACTAAAAATGTTCAAATTTTGGTTCAGTGATTGCCCACGGCTAAAAAAACCGTTAAGATTTAAAATTGAACACAGATTTGCATTGAAAACGATGTTAGGCTACATTTACTTTCATCGCATTCATGCAATACAAGCTGAATATCAAATAATCAACACACAAAAATACTTTAAGAAAGTAAGTTCTTAAGAAAACTGTTAAAATGCTTACCTGGTTGAGTAACACTTTAACCCATCTAGACAAAATCCGCCATTACTGTTTCTTTTTCTAGAGTTTTGCCAGATGTCAATTTTAAATCTACTAAGCATTAAATTACAGCACCATTTAGCAAATTCTAACCCAACTAGAACAATCCAATGCTAACATTCAATAATGTTTTTTTTAAAGCGGGCAATCACTGCCAGTGGGCAATCATACCCTGGTTTACCCTATACAATTTCGGTTTCTCATTTATTATTGAATATTTCTTTCTTCAATAAATTTATTTAATATACACAGTGCTATTACCTAAATTACAATTGAAAACATCATGTTGCAAATTAAGGAAGATATTTCAATTTTAATGAATACCGGTTTACAATTGCTTGCCAGGTCTGTCGTAATACCAAACAAGGCATCTAACTGCACAGTAATAGTATAGGCATTTTAAATCGAATGTGGTTACCAATAGAGTATAGAATGATTTGACTACTACATTCCACTTTCTTTGATATTACGGCAGAGGTGGCTTGCTGGCCCAATTTTTCATTTTTTATTTAACATGTTACAAATTATGGGGTGTGAAAGCTTTCAACAAAAGTACCGACGAAAAGGTGCCGTCTTGCGATCTGCCCTGATAGAGGGTTAGCGCCAGTGTTGAGAATACCAGAATTTGTTATTTGGTTTTGCCACTGGTAAAGCATGTATTAGAACATTACCAAGCACTTGATTTTCCATAAAAAAAGGAAATGATAAGTGGTTTTCCATAATATATTAACAGATTTAGAGGGAACAACCTGCTAGATGGATCTGTTTTGTATAGAAATCAGAGTTCTTGGAGTTGAATGTATTAATTTAGCTAATGAACCAAAATATTTCAGGTAGGTGATTTGAACCAGGCAACTGAAGTGATAGCAAACATGAAAGCGCAGAATCTTCCTGCCACTGAAAGTATTTTTCACTCCCTTATAATTTGCCAGGGAAAGGCTAGGTGAGTAGTTGATTTTTGGGGTTCCATTGCCAATAATAACCTACATACATACATAAACTCACGTCTTCATTCCCAGAGTAGGGTAGGCAGAGCTAAAGAATTACCTACTACTTTAAAAACTCGTTGATAATTCAGTAACCACATTTTGCACAATTAGGCTAAGATGTCTACCAGCGTATTAGTGACAGGTTGCAAGCCCATCGCCTAACAGTACTACAAGCCTTTATTCCCTTAATCGCCTCTTACGACATCCACGGGAAGACATGGAGTGGCACCATTCTATCCAGGCAACCACACGGGCAACCATCGGGTAATAATAACCTATATTTGAGTCAATCTAGGACCTAGATTCTAGGATGATACTTGAGGCAGTTCATATTTACAGATTGTTTCTTTGACCTTTTTTAAATGATATGTTGATGCAAACTGCGCTATGTTGTTTAGTAATTTAAATGATCATCAAGTATTTTTGCAAGTATATGATTTGTTTGCAGTTAGGGTGAGTATTCGCAATTACGAATTGCAACTAGTCACAGGAATCGTCCTACATAAACAAAAAAAAAAAAATGTTCTAGCTTACATACATACATAAACTCACGCCTACATTCCCAGAGTGGGGTAGGCAGAGCTAAAGAATTTCCAACAAGTCTTAAAACTTCTTGATAATTCTGTAACCACATTTTGCAGAAGTAGGCATGATCTAGCTTAATTAATTGTAAAACCATAATATATTTTAACAGATTTAAAGCTATTATTATTTACAGACAACTAGAAAATATTCAAGAAGTGTTAACAATGATGAAATCATTGAAATTTGAGACGAACATAGACACATTCACTGCGATTGCCAGAGGATATGCATGGAATTGGTCCAACGATAACCTCCTTGAAGTTATGGAAAGAGCACAGCTCAGTGGTCTAGAGTTCCAAGAAACGCATGTTATGGAGATTGTTAAAACTATGGCCTTAGTTCGTAACTATCAGGGTATACCCCAGGTATAAAGTTTACCTTTTTTCATTACACTATTGTCTTGGATGGAACATTACAGAGCTCTAAAACTAGTTATTTTGACGTAGCGTAATTTTTTGAGTTGTTCGCGTAATTTCTGTGACATACGGTTTCATTCAAAACTCCTGTTTGGTTCACACGGCGACGGAAAATGAGTTGGACTTTTATATGAAGCAGAATTTACGCGAACGAAAATATTCGACACACAACTCAAAAAATTACGCTTGTTTGGCTTCATCCTTAAGCGAAACATAGATATATCCTCCATCCTATGCAGTAGTGGAATCTGTTTCAAAATGTGTCCAGTACTTAACTGCAAATCAGACAGACAAGCAGACAACACGATCAGTTGATCAGGATAGATCTATGTTTCATTAATTTGTATAGTGAGTTTGAATAGAAACACCCAAATATTTCGATTCCAAAATATCATACTTAGTTGTTGTAGAAATATTACCCTCAATTAACAATAGGACTATTATCCGTACATCCTTGTTCAAAATTTTAATTATTCATGTTTTTTTTCAAGGTTCTTCAGTATCTACCAAAGCAGACTTTGGAATCACCATCAATATCTGCTTACATGCAGAGTGTTTGTAGTTTCCTAGTGTTCCAAAACCACCCTATGCCAGCTCTGGATATTTACAATTGCCTCCCCCTACCTTCATTTGGACCAAAAGATGACAGAGGCTTACACGGACGGAGTTTAGTTAGAGATTGTGTTAAAGCTTCCATTGTAAGTATATTAATGTACTTTATCTTTAAATTATATCTCTAAAACATATTTAAGTATTAAGAAACGAATTTTGTGTTGCATGATGTTTTAGGACATGTAGCTTGAAACATTTTTTGCTAGAAATATAACTTTACTTATGAGTTATGTTATGTTATGAGTTATGACATTCATATGAACATGATATGGACTGCCTATACACCATTTCTTTAGGTGTTTAAGTAAATGTAAACAAAAGAAACCACGTAGGTGTAATTTCAAGCCAAATAAAAACAGAACACTGTTACGTCTAACCTAAAGCAGTTTTGATTGGCTGTGTAACCAGAGCCACGTGATTTGGTTTGCTTACATTAATTTAACTACTAAACAAAGAGAGTATAGCGACGGTTAACCACCAATACCTCCTAACTGACATTTTTGGTCAAACAACTTTTTTTCGCAATTCATGATAAATACCCTCTAACGCACACATTAGAAAGATCTCCTATTTCAAATAAAGCATATTTCTAGTGTTTTTGTTATCCTGGCAATACCTGCTAAATGAAAACGCGCGATTTTTGCCCAAAATACAAAGTTTTTTGTGTCTACTGTAAAGTTTTAACATATTGAGATAGGAGGTATTGGTGGTTAACCGTCGATAGGTAACTTTCAATTTAAACTAGCTTAGCTAAAAATTGTTGTTACATAATCAAATTCTTCTTCCAGTCCTCCTCAATGATTGGCCTCATCGCCCAGGACCTCATGGCGTCCGGACGTAATCCCATAGCATTACAGAACGCGTCTGAAGCGGCCCTGCAGCTGGGGAAAGTGCCCCTGGCCGTCGATTTGTTCATTCGGATGAAGCAAATGGGTCTTCCGCTGAGGCCGCATTACTTCTGGCCGATTTTGATCAACACCGCTAGGGCGTTTGGGGAAAGAGGTACTGGTTAGGTTTTAGTACCAGGTAGAAAAGAATAGAATAGAATAGATATAATTATTCAACGCTGACACATTTGAAAAAGATGACAAGCAGAATAAAACATCTAACATGGCGTTGAAAAGGGCTTTGTGCCGCAGAAAGCAAAGTAGGTAGTGTAAAAAGCTACGGTTGTATAATCGTCACAATGAGATGACCACTTTTGGAAATTGTAACTATTTTAAAACTATAATTCTTATGATTATGACTGTCGTATTTCGTTATTTCTAATACGACCACAAGTTCGGCTAGTCGCTTGTGGCCCTGCCTTGCATTTCACAAAATATAATTGCCCTTACTGGGTATCTAAACCGGGACCGCTAGCTTCTCTTGGCCAGGGTCACTATCAACTATGCTAACTGCGTCGTCAAATGTCGTTAGATGATCCCTCACTGTCATTTCTCATTACATTAAATTATTAATAACCTATTTTTATATGCCTCGCTAGTACATTAGTAAATGTTTGAAATTACGAAATGTGGCTGTCACAAGGACTATTCACTATTGACCCTGGTATAGTATACTCATTGCTCACGTTTTTAGGTATAATGAAATCCCTGGAAAAAATGGTACACATGGACGTAAAACCTGACTATGAGACTATGATGCAGTACACAATGCCATACGTGAGTTTCACTTCGCCCCAGAACCTCATGAAGAAATTCCAAGACACTGGCCTCGCGATCTCGGACGTTCTCACTCCTATGATGGAGACGTTGCTTAATACGGGCCAAGTCCGAGCTGCTAGTGAAATATGTAAGTTTTTATAAGGCCTATACTCGTACTACATTTTGTTTAGGTACTCAACTATATGTAAACAAAAAACCAATTCACGCCTCGTCGTAGTTCGTCAGCCAATAGCAGTAGAACACTGACCCGTCAAAGTTCGACAAAACAGTTTTGACGTCACGTGGTATGTTACAATACATTAAAATGGAGTACCTATTATACTATAGAAATACCTTTCAACGAACGTATAATTTAATTTCGCATAATTTTCATTTCACCGAAAAGCATTTCTTGCCGCGTCTAACCTAACCAACGTAATTAATGATTAACATTATTGTGAAAACATCATGGTTTCAGCAGAAAATAGCGTTCGATGGAACGGGGAGGTTATTTGATGAAGTGAAATTCGATAAAATTATAGGTTTCCATTAAAATGACACAGCAATATTATATCTGTTTAGCAAGTACGTATTCAGCAATTCTTACATTGTCAAAAATAAATATCACAAAGTTAACTGTCTGTATTTGTTAAGAATTTTTCAATAGTTATTCAGAAAATATTTTTGTGATCCCAAGAAGGATCAAAGTACTGGTATTAATTACTAAATTTGCTGGCTGTTGAATTAATTTTGCCTTTTCTGCTTGGTCTCTTTAAGTATTGTATGTGCAAGTGCGTGGAGTAAAAACTGTATAATTATTTTCATCTTGGGCTTGGGTATTCTACTTTGAAATATATAAAATTTTGCTCTCTCGTGAAATAACCTACTATATTTTCCAACAGGTGAACTTTTCGAGGGACGAGTAGATGTTGAGAAAATTATAAATCCGCTCGTGAAGGGATATCAAATGAGTTCGGATCTTAAGTCTACGATCCATTTAATAGAGGACGCTACCAAAATGGCTGCCGATAAGAATAAGGACTGGCTTGGAAGGATTTTATGCGTATTTTGTAAGAATAGAAAAATGCAAAGTGACATGAAGAGTATCTTGAAAATTATAAAGGTTGGTAATTTTATGTTTCTTAAGGAGCGCTGAAAGATTGGGAAGTAAATAGCTCAAGCGCATCTGTCGCTTCGTTCTTTTCGAAAAAAAAAACACAAAATAGCTGCTGTTGTTTAGAATACCACTCCACTGTGAAGCCTCATAAGACTCGGTGTGGTACTGCAGTAACGGACCCGAGTTCCGAGCTGCGGGCAGCTATACCGAACACGGCGCTCTACGTGTCTCGCCTGCACCACTCTACCACGCGAGACGACGTGGTGGAGTACGTCCGTCAGAAGGTTGGATGCAGTCTGACGGTGTTCCAGCTGCGGTCGCTTCGCTACGTGCACTTCAGTTCGTTTGTAGTGCGCGTGCCGCGGTTTATGCTGGGAACCGTCGAGTGTCCTGACTTCTGGCCGAATGGTGTCGTGTTTCGGCGGTTTCGGGGCAACCTACCGACAGCCGCGACCATCACGCCAAGTTTGGCAAAACAGAACCACGTTGTTTTGTCACCTCGGTGTTAGTTTTAAGTTTTATATTTTTTATGTATGTTAGTCTATAAGGTATTTGTAACTATGGGCCTTGTTGCCTGAAATAAAATTTATTATTATTATTATTATTATTATTATTATTATTATGTCTTCCCATGGAAGTCGTAAGAGGAGACTAAGGGAATAAAGGCTTGTAGTATTGTTAGGCGAATGGCTTGCAACCTGTCACTTATATACACCGGTAAATATCATAGCCTGTTTGTGCAAAATGTGGTTGCAGAGTTAGTAGTTGGAGTTGTTGGTAATTCAGTAGCTCTGCCTACCCCACTCTGGGAATGAAGGCATGAAGGTATGTTTGTATATTTCACAAAATGTCGCATGACCTAAGCATTTCATACTTACAATCCTCAAGACTGTTTTTAATGCCTTCATGAGTGATCAGTTGGAACAAGTTTGATAAAACTGGCTGGAGTTGTACTGGGACCTTATGCAACATCCGTCCGGATCCCTACCACCTTATCCTGTAACCTTCTGTCGAACAGAATTCGCATTGTTCGGAACACCGGTGTAGGGGTAAATCAATAGGTGAAATTACTAGCATAGAAGCATTACATCTTGTCCTCAGGGTCGGCAACGCATTTGCGGTCTTAGGATTGAAGTCTTAAGTTTTTAGTCCTGAGAATGCAAATGTCGCAGGGTCACAAATCCCACTTCCCTTACCATAAAAAAACCGAGAGCCATGATGTTTAAGCATATTTTCTATCCCGAAAAAAAATCCCATTCATACTACACTGTATTTTCAGGAACTTCAAAAAGCTCCGGTTAGGATGTCGGGAGCTGCCGCCGATTTCTGTCTGTCACAGCTGCCCAGTACTCTCTCTGAGCAAGAAAACAAAGAGTTTCGTGACGCTATCGGCTTAATTACCGATGAAAAGATTTTCGATGAGGGGGAGTTGTTTACTCACCAAATGCCGCATCCAGTAAGTTATTTAAACATCTTTTCTTTAATATTAAAGTAGGTAGGTGACATTTTGGTGTACATAGCGCAGCTTCTATGAATTACAGTGATGTGAATACTTGTTAACTTTGCAGTGTATACCGATTGTCTCTTGTCGCGTATCATTGTCAGGATGGTGAAATAGGGGGACTATATTATTAAACAGGTAGGAGTTATGTGCTGGTCTTAAGAAAGAGAGAAGAGATGTCAATTTTCCATGACCTGATATTTATTTTGACGTGTCTTAAATTGGGATAGACCAAAAAAAATTAACGATTTTTACATTCTAATTCTAAAGAATATGTAATTTTAAGAGGCCAATTTTATTAATTTTGTATTTGATCCAATAATTTTGTTTTAATATCTTTATTTATTTAGCAGACATTTTATGGATGTCATGATTATTTTAAATTTCACTATGCGAATGCCTCTATAGTCGGGACCATTTCATTCGGTCACTCATATAAACAAATCAATTTACCACTATTACTCCATATTCGCGTACTTTTGAAGGATGAGCAATTGAGCATGCACTTGATCACTGTCTTCATGTGTATTTTAAAAATCCTTGTATTTTTTGATGAAAAGCATTTTCGGTGAAAATACAACGACACTGGCTGAAGCCTGTTTGTCATATACATTTTATTTTTCCGAAATATATTTGTCATGAAAATGTAGTGATGTTTTGATAGATTTGATTGATAAGAGAGGTTTTCGTCTCTGTCGCACCCAGCATAATAATACGATGATGATGAGGAATATATATTCAACCTTTTTAATTAACTAATCAGAGATAATATTATTATCATCACTGTTTCATCGGCTATCTAAAGACAATAACAGTCAGGTATACTTGTTATCGTCATTGGCAGGCTAAATACGAACAGACTTTCTGCCTATAATAGACTGGCAGTTCCAACAATCCAACATAGGGGGAAAATTACCGAGTGCCTACGGTATTAGCAGTAGTTCCTTTTTTGCGTATCTTTTGAAGGAAATATGACTACTATTTTCAAACTAAAAGGTACTTTGCTAAAGGAATTACTGCGAATAAGCCACTTATATGTCCTTATTTTAATGCTATTATTACATGGAGGTTATTTAACCTTTTGAACGCCTTTACGTCGTATACAAGATGTGTCACTCACACGCCAAACATTTTTGCTATGCCATGCAAATTACACCTTATTGATGCGAAATAAAGTCTCTTTCGATCTTGAACTTGTGACGGCTGTAGCCGTCGTGGCGTCAGTGGCACTACTTTACGTAGACGGCCAGAGCCGTCGGTGGCGTTCAAAAGGTTAATAAGCACCTCCCTATCTTTATTCCTTATTGTGGTGGAGTTAGCTTTCCTTATTGTTCGCTATCGTTTTTGTTCCGTGGTGCGAATGAAGGTTTACCTGTCTATCTATTTGTTATTTGTTTAAAACTAAACCACTGAATCTGTTTAATTCAATTTAATACGAAGGTAGTCAAGAAGTTCCTAAAGAAATAAGATTTAAAGATTTATTTGTGGAAAAAGGCTAGTTGATATATTTTTTCCATTTTTTAGAGGCACATGAACGAAGAGTCACTGAAGGCTCACCTCTGCGAGTTGGAAGCAAAAGGAATGAACACACGGGGCGTTTTAAGGCGTTTACTGCAGCAGTATTGTAAGGAGGGCAATTTGCAGGCCGCCAGAGAAGTAGCTGAGAAGTGCGAAAAGGAAGGGGTAACTATTTTGGGCGTTTTCACTAAAACGTGTACCCCAATTAAGGACTGAAATTAAGGAACTTTGAATTTGTCAGTTTTGTGACGGAAATTAACCATACATTGCGGCCGTCAATGTATAGCTAATTTTCGTCACAAAACTGACAAAGTTAAAGTTCCTTAATTTTAGTTCTTAATTGGGGAACACTTTTTAGTGAAAACGCCGTTTTAGGTCAATTTCTACTTTTACCTACCTATTGGTTATTTAAAAATAGAGGGGTAACGGTGCGACCCAACCGCTGCTAAAAATACGGAGACGTTACCGAATCGCAGTGACATGCCGTAAACGTCCCGACTTTACCTTGACATTAACGTCACGTCACTGCGATTCACAGTCACCGCATTTTAAGCAGCGGTGGGGTCACTCCCTAATCCGATGACGTGTTTCTTTCCTGATTTTTCAAACTATGCTTTCGTTTTGTAACGGAAATAATTGAGGAAATAATGAAATTTACTTTTGTGTCATATTTTGTCTTTCAACACACAAGCTAAACATGAAAATATAATTAAAACCAAAAACGCTAAAAAATAAGATCTGTTGCGCGTGTCCTGCTCAATTTCCTTATTCTTTCTTGTTGTAGATATTCCTATCAGCTGGCATGAAAGCCGCCATATTTGATTTGCACGTGAAATCAGGCGAGCTCGAGCTAGCGGAGATGTCATTGGCTGATCTCACTAAGTCCTCACCTAACTTTACACTGGACGAACACAAGGTCATCGACTTGGCCACGCTCATGGTGCACAGGAAGAGAATTAAACATGCGTTTGATTTGATCAACGAGCAGTCTAAGAAAAGGTAAGACAAGGTAACAGAAAAAACAAAGTAAGTAACTGCCAGATGATGCGAAAAGTTGCTAGTTATGAGGCCACTGCAGTCTTTGGCTTTTGCATTTAATAAGTGTGTTCAATGTGGAAGAAGCGAAATAAATTTGTCAAGATCGTAGCAAGTGGAAAGAAGTGGTTTCTGCCTACCCACCTGGGAAACAGGCGTGATTTAATGTATGTAAGTATACATGTAAGTATGTTCAATTTAGTAAAATACGCCCTATTAACAGGACGTTTTACAATTGCGTTACGTACTTAAACGTTTCATTTGAAAATGACGTTCATTGACATAAATATTCATGTACATATGTACAGTCAACAGCATAAATAAATGATCATTTATGTACCTTGTCACTTTAACGTTGTGTTTGAAATGTTATACAAAATTGTGAAACGATTGAAAGCGACAAGGTACATAAATGATCACTTATTTATGCTGTTGACTGTACTATCAGCCCAATGGAAACCTGATCCACCATAGAACTCACAGTCACAGTGACGTTATAATTGACTCGTAGACCCACTACTTCGTCCCACTGTTATTTTCGACGGAGCCTCCTATTTCTGGGCGGTTTGCCCTTCGGGCGTTACCTAACGAACCTAACCCACCTACTTGTGCGGAATAAAAAAGATTTCTGATGATTTTCTGACGAAAGCGAATAGCAGTGGGGCACAAGTAGTGGGTCCACGAGTCAGTCGCTTTCGAGTCGTAATAAGTGTCAAACAAATTGTTTTATAATGTCACTGTGACATCGTTCTATGGTGGGTCAGGGTTCCATTGGGCTGAAAGTAAAATCCGATAGCTTCGGGTATGTAGCTCTTTTGCATTCGTTCTCATTATGCCTTTATGCGAGTCTCTTAAAATTTTGTTTTATTAGTACCTATTGTTAATGTTAATCAGTCATGAACCAATTTCAGACGAGTAATCGGCGGTCGCAGCATATCCCTGAACTGCTGGCGTCTCCTAGACTCGATGGCATCGCACGGTACCCACCAAGAAACGCAACGCATGTTTGAGCTGCTCACTTCACTGCGGTATTGCGAAGCTAGTAACTCGCTGCTCGGGCCGCTCGTGAAAGTGTATATTAGGAAGTAAGTCACCATCAATGATCTCTTTAAGACGAGACGTTAGCTTTAGCTTCCTAAGTCCTGTATTTGTGATGTCTTCACTTACATTCCTTTTTCGTCACCTTCTTATGTCGTCCACAATTCCATGTCGTCTACATACAATTCCCAAATTGTCATCTTCCTAACGGGCCATTCCATGTGATTTCAACAAATCGAGTTTGCCGCATGACTTTTGATTTGAATAAAAAAAAATAAGGATATACTTTATGGTGACAGAATTGCTGAACCACCACCATTTTATTTTTTTAAATTGCAAAAAATTACCAGTTACCTGAACATTTCAAATGGACACAATTTTTTTTTGTTAATTCATATAACTTTTTTCATACAGTATGACATCCACATTTCTTACCTAATCAAACACAGCAGCAATTATTTCGTTATCTTTTCAAAAACAAAAGTTAGAGCGTATTATATACAAGCAGGATTGTGACCCCACTATTTACTTCGAATGGGTAAAACTCGGGAACAAAAAAAAAAAATCGGTATTTTATTATTCGATATGGTTTGTTTACATAGTTAGCAAGTTCCATAGAATTAGACTTTAATGTCAAAATTTGATTAAAAAATTGAAGAACCGTTGATGAAATTCTGTCAAAAAAAATTGCGATTGCGATAGGTTACCACAACGAAATAATTAAAAATATATTTGTACTATTTAGTGGGTCAGGTTTGAACTACCTACTATTAATAATTTGTACTCATACAAGCCCTCTCTATTCGAAAAAAATAAGACTCAAAGCAACAAGAAAAAACGTACTGTTTAAACATTATTTCCTCCCTCCACAGAGACGATCTAAAAGGAGCGGTAGCTGAATTCGTTAAGCTCGCAAAAAAATACCGCAAAACCCCTCTCAAACACGAGTTGTTATGCATCATATTAAGGAAAATGAACGACGGGCAAACCGAAGATAACTTTATCAATAATGAAAAGGCTACCGGATGGTTAAACAATTTGGCTCAGACTATGCTAAACACTGATAAAGAGGTACATGGAGCGAACAACGTTCAGGTAATTTTCTAATTTAGTTAATTTTATATGTTTTTATCGTACCTACTACTATTACTCTTCGACAAGCCCCCTATTTAACCATCCTGACAATATCAGGTGACAGGTATAATTTTAGTGTACATGGCGCAGCATATATGAATCCCAGTGATTTGAAAACTTGATAACTTTGCAATGTTCACCGAATTGTAAGTCCTACGGATTATGTTTACTTAATTATTGTATTGTGGCTCTTAGAAGGTGCTTCGGGTTTGTATTTTTCTAAGTGCTCACAGTCTTATCCATTCACGAAGTTCCTTAAAACTGTCTATTCCATCGTCATAACGTGAATAGCGTCTTTTATGCCTATTCAATTCTTTCAGCTGTCTCTAATCGCCGCCTTGGCCGAAGTTGGATACAAGAAGACGTTACGGAAACTCTTCCTGGACCCAACTGTGACGTACCACCCAGACGGTCTTATGCGACGTTGCGAACGGTTCGCCATCGAAAAGAAGATAGACGCCTTGGAGACCATAGCAGAGTGCGCAAGGGACTTAAGGCATTTTGATGTGAATGAGGTTTACAACATGATTTTGTCAGTTTATCGTAAGTTTTGGTATTTTACATGTATGTATTTTGATTCTTTTGGACCTTACTTCAATGCAATAACGTGAATAAGAGGACACCTCTCTTGTTGCTGCTGTTGGAATCTTATCATGTTTTGGCACCACGCTCCTTATTACAAAGTAAGGCGATAATTCTACAATTAGCAGATACCAATAAGTCTTCTAGATGATAATCGTTGTGTGTACCCTGTATGTTTGTTATAGTCGCGCCGTTCTAAAGCTGCGTCTACATTTGTATCAGTCGCGTGAAAAAATACGCCCATACTCAACGTAGCGTGACAGCGTATCGTATTATAACACCCCCACGTTTGATGATCCGTGAAAAACCAACACGATATGACTCGCGGCGTACCACGTATCATAACTGCGTATCATGCTACAGTATCAAAACACGTCAATAATTACATATTATACGTACACTTTCCCAGAGGGATAGGCAGAATGACACAATGTGAATGAAGCTTAAGAACCCCGATTTGAAATCTGTCAATGCAGTACAAAATATAACCTCAAACATGTCTCAAACACGTAGTTTGTACCGAGTTGACAGCTGTCAAATTGGGCCTTTCAGAACAACCCAGCTATAGTTACGTTCATTTAAACGATTTGCACTTTAAACTTACATAACTTTTAAATAGACGGCACACACAATCATAAACGATAGTTACATTAGTTCCATTTCTTTTTCGCTACCATTTGCTCGAGAATTGACGTAACCTTGCATTGTGGTTAGTAACTTGATATACAATTCTTACTCCTTATTTCAGAGCGCGATGACAAATACGAACCCGCCTTGAAGCTCTGGGAGAGAATGCAAGAAGCTGACATAAGGCCGTCTGATAAATTCGTACGTAATCTCTATTCCCTGCTGAAGGCTAATAACCGCCCGATTAGCTCGCAGCTTGCCATGCTTGCCCAAAAGCAATCGCAAGCTTCCGCTCGCTAGCTAACTCGATGACATACTAATGATGTGATATAGTAAAATGTGTTATTGATGTGTCGTTAGTTAAATTATACTTAGTAGTGTTAAAATTTTAGTGTTAATAATAATTCAGCCTGTGATATTTATTTCGTGTTAAATAAAAGGAATTACTGATTATAAGAAAGTTTTATTTCAAGCTTTTTAACTCTAAACACAATCGTTGGAACTAAGCTTCGTGTTAATAAAATAAATCCTCAATTAGCGGTGAAAAAGAAAATCTTAAATCAGTAGGATTTAGCAGAGTCTAGGTCATTTAAAATATTCTTGTTGAGAGAAGCAAGTTCCTCCAAGGCCTGTTTCTTTATTGGCTCATAGTCTGCTTTTAGAGTGATGGAGGCTATGTCCTCTTCGAGTACAGTCTTCCGATTCTCCAGTTGAGCCAGCTGGTCTTCCAATCTGTTTAGTTTTGCGTACATCTCGTTACCGTTTAAACTGTCCTGTAAATATAGGTAAATATCTTAAATTAAATTATATGCATAGCTAATTAGGTACACTGGTAAAACATCTTAGCCTAATTGTGCAAACTGTGGGTACTGAATTATCATATTTTTTTTAGAGTTGTTGGTAATTCTTCTTTTTTATGTATGTATGTATGTATGTATGTATGTATGTATGTATGTTAAATTTTAAAATTACATTTCTTCATTCAAAAACAACTTACCTGCAATTTCTTCAATTTATTGGTAGCCTCCACAACTGCACTTTCCGTTGGTGCTAACTTCTCCCTCAGCTCTTGTATTTCGTTTTCCAAAGCTCTCTTCTGCTCATCACCCTCATCTCTCAATCTCTCGATATCCGATAGAGTCACTAGTTCCTCTCTCATGGCTTGAGTTTTCTCTGGTAGTGTTTGTAGCTCTGTCGCGAGGCGCTCGCGTGTTGATTCAGCCTTAAAAAATGAAAATTATGCTTTAACACTGAATTATTTCGGAAAAGAATGATCCAAACCAAAATCAACAGAAACTACCTTCTTCAAATTTGTCTGGAATCTGTCATAGTCCTTCATTAAAGTTTCAATTGACTTCTTCCCTTCATCATACGCAGATGTGTAACCTTCTTTTTGTTTTAACGAATCAATCTCACTTAGGTCCAGATCTATGTTAGAACTGCTATGCTCCAAAGCGAAGACGACGTCCTTTTCAAGCTGCTCGATTTTTTCCTGTTCCTTTTTGACACTCTCTTCATAAGTGGACATGAAAGTATCCATAGTTTCCTCTCGCTTTTTTAGTTCTCTGTATTTTTGATGTCGTTCAGAGTTACCTTCCTCAAGATCCTGTAATAAAGTGCTATAATATAATTTTCCATCTTATGATCAATTCATAAAGTTCGAAATTGCTAAAATAAGACTACTATTTCGTATTCAAAGACCAACAAGTTAATGAATAGTTGAGTTGTGAGCAACAGCATTTGAAATTAACTTGCCTGTTCCGCTTCTTCAATCATTTCTTGAACTTTTCGAATTTGGTCCTTTAAAGTACTAGCGTTGCTGTCAAGTGAAGAAATCGCAGCATTATCTTCTCTTACCTAAAAATGTTACATGAAACCTACCATTAAATGTATTTTCCATAATAAATTTATATCAATTACGCAAATCTGCTTTACCCTCTTCCATGTCTTCTCTTGCCTGTCATTACAGCGCACATAATACACCATAAGCCAGTAGCAGCTCACTGACGACAACATAATGCACTTACTTGTAACAATAACTTCTCTCTTTCTTCCTGTGGTTCTAAACGGTTATTCATTTCATTTTTCAAGTTGTCCCTCTTCTCCTCAGCGGCTGCTAACCGACGATGTAATTCCAATAAATGGAGCTTTATCTAAAATAAATACACTCTTTCACTAACTGGTTTAAATAGAATCTAGACGCTGTCCTTTATGGCGCTGTCCTAGCCCTGTGTGGTCACCGGGTTAGAATAGTGCCACTCCATGTCTTCTCGTGGATGTCGTAAGAGGCGACTTAGGCATCATCGTCTGTAGGCGAATAAAGGCATCTAGTACTCTGGCGATAGGCTTGCAATCTGTCACTAATACACTGGTAAATATCTTAGCCTGATTGTGCAAACCGTGGTTATAGAATTATCAACAACTTATTTAAGAGTGCTTGGTAATTCTGTAGCTCTGCCTACCCCACTCTGGGAATGAATGCGTGAGTTAATGTATGTATCTATGTACGCTGTCCTTTATACACACTGCAATTAAATCCCTGTTATTGGCTCGGTTGAAATGTAGGTACTTTACGTATGCCTAACCTGAGACCCTGAAATTTCTTTGCTGAATTGTTCCTTTTCCTTGTTCAGAAGATCAACTTGAGTTCTGGACTGCTCTACTTCTTCTCTTAAGACAGCAGCTGTCGCCTCCAGTTCATTATACTGATCTTTTTGCTCAGGCGTCATTTCTATCAAAAGTTTGGATATTGTTGATTGCTCCTGAAACCGTAAATAATTTTATATTATTAACTGTTCCAAAGATATATTATGTTTCAATGTTGAACCGATTGTGAAACAATGATCTCATGATTCGGCTGATCTGTCCCGTATATTTGCAAAGTGGTGCTTGGTTGACAAATGGAAAAGGTGATTTGAACCGTGTTTGAACCCAATTGGGTATGGATGAACTTCGCCAAAACGCTTGGATATATTTTCATTGGTAGGTAATAAGAAGCGTCTTAATTAAATGAATAAAATATCAGATTTTTTGGTTGCGTCATATAATTATTAAAAATAAAAACAGTTATTAAATTTGGGTCAGATTACGACCGACCTTAGTCCGTTACATATTGAAAAAAAAACTGACATGTGTGCCAATGACAGCTTGTCATAAAAAAACATAAGTTCAATGTTACGTTAGCTCCATCCCTGTCACTCGTCATTCGAGACTAAATCGAGAGAAAGGGACGGAGCGAACGTAATGTCGAACATCTTACTTTTTTTTCAATATGTAACGGACTGTCCAGCTTAATCCGTCCCAAATATAATAAACTTTTTTTTTATAATGACGCAACCAAAAAATCTGATATTTTTTTCATTTACTTAGGAAGCTTATTATTACCTACCAACGAATACATATCCAAGCATTTGGCGCAGTTCATCCATACCCAATTGGGTTCAAATTACCTTTTCCATTTGTTCCCGCAACTGCCTTAGCTGGTTCTCTTTCCTTTGTTTCTCTAAGAAAACTTGTTCCACGTCTTCCTGTAGTTTCTTATTAGTCAATTCCAGCTCCCTTGTCTGTTCCTGCACCGATTGCTTGCTAGCTTCACCATTAACGATGCGAATGGCTGTGTTGTAGTCTGACAGGCGCCCCTGGAGATCTAGGCAGGCGATCAAAGACGCAGTTAGCTAGTCGGTATCACTATTATGTATTTGTGTGATCTATCTTTTTATTTAAGTATTTCTTTATCGTTATAAGCCTACCTACCTATTATTATACCTTTGTAAGTTTATAGTTACCTGGTAGAGTCGGCCTTATAAGTAGCTGCTTTTTATTAGTTCAGCAGTTCAAACATGACGTTAAAGTCATCTACAAGGCCGACAATACCCATAAATTGAAAGTCAAAATCAAATTATTTTATTGCGTATTTGCTACAACATAATGTCATCAATATAATTACTTAGATAAGTACTAAACATTTTCATTAAGTAGGTATCAAAAGTTGTAGGTACTTCCTATAAATACAGAGTATGTTTACCTGTCAACTCCTGTGCTAATTCCTTCACTCGTTTCTCGTAATGTTTCTTAGCAGAGCGCTCTCTTTCCCCGGCATCTGCTTGTTCGTTCAACCTGGTAATCTCCGCTTTCATCTCTCTCACTTTCACCTGTGTTAAAATAATGTACGATTGTAAAACTACAGGAATTAATTTCACAACATCAATCCTGCGTTTTGCCCAGACTAACCTTTTGGAAACGACTACTTATTTCTTAGGCTTGAGGAAGACCCATAAACAAGTCAACCCAAAGGCAATATTTAATTACGGAGCTTACATTTCCCTAACTGACCGGCAACGCTCCGAGAACTCTTCTTGAGTTGCTGGTGTTTATGGTCGGTGGTGATTACTTGAAAATTCCGAATTATATTGTTCTGAATATTCATTTGTCAGATATTATTTCCCAAAAGCTATGCTATCGTGGAGCTATATAATATTAAATGAATAATTTAATTGCAATAGGTAGGTTAGGTTAGGTTTGATATATAACCGGTGAGGGCCATTGTTGAAAGCGCAAACAACACTATGGAGGGAGAATCGCTGGGTTTTTAGTGGGTATTCTTTTCGCTTTCAGTTGACGGGTCCGACCAACCACCTAGCGTCCACTCCGGACCCCGGTGGGTATGCGAGAATGCATTTCCCTAGAAAATAAAGAATTCGGAATTATGTACATCCTACAAAGAGATGTATCAACTTTTTCACCTTATTGCATTGTAATAATGGTTAAAAGTGGATACATCTCTTTGTAGTCAACTGTACTTTGAAAACCCGACTACATGTTTTGATTCTGTCGTCTACGTATATTTTTATGTTAAATTCCCATATAGATACTTTCAAATTAGCTAACGACAAATCGTTATTTGAAATTAAGTCATCCAACGAAAGACCCAAGAACCGTACCTACATACAGGTCTAACACTTTACCGTCGCTTCTTCGGCATTCGGGTAAGGAGAGCCATGGTGGAAAACTAACCTGCATCAGCTCCTCCCAATACCGTTTATCTTGCAGATGCCGCGTGCGGAATCCTCGAGCCGTACCGGTTCGGAGACCAGATATTCCTTGCTGAGTTATTGGTCTGTCAATCTGGTAAAATAAAGAAGTTTTATAAACATTTTTTTTTACAAATTGAACCATATGGATACATGCATAGCACACAACGACCCCTTTTGGACTATGTCAAAGTGACACTGTAAATAAAATCATCTTTAAATTAATGGCGGTCCACCAAGTGATTTCGCCAGTGTCAGTGAGAGAGTATAAACAGTAAATAGTACAGTAAATCAAAATTAACAAAAGTAAAAGCTAGTGTTTTTCAATCGGCCATCTTCCCTCCCCGAAGGTTAACGGAATCTAAATAAAATCATAAGAAGTCTCTTACGTTTTGATTGATTACGTCACTATGAAACAGACCAAAATGGTCTAGGAATCAATTTCCTTGACTGTACCTATGAGGCTAGCAAGATGCATAACGCTAAACGATTTCCGACAACTACTTAACGTTAGAAATCGATGTAAGCGTACGACACAACCTCCTGACAGCGAGCGTACGTCAATCCTTTACATTTTCGATAGCGAAAACGATAGCCAATACCAAGAAATACATACAAGATGCAATAAGGCCGTGATCTCACCATAGAAAACCCGGTCATAGCGGTAGACTGCCGGCTGGCCGTCGGCGGCGCCGGGCCGAACCCCGCCGTTGACATGTAGGACGCGGTGCCGCCGCGGTAAGCTGAAGCTGGCCGCATGCTGCCGCTTCTACAAACGGATTTACCACAGATATAAATACACATAGATAACGTAAGCACCTCAATCTGTATAAAAACCAACCATGTCACTTTTTGCTACCAACTGGGACACACCAAGGGAAGAGAATTTTCCGTTTCCCGCGCAAAATCGATTCAAAGTCGTCTCTTTTGTGGGCTGTTGCAGTTTATTATCACGCAACGAGGCATTTTCTTAACTTTTAAGGCCGACCGGCTGCAACAACAGGCGCGCGGAGCGTCAGTAGCGACGGTCAACCCCGGCGTTTCGTTGTGGTTTTAGTACAGATTCGGATATGCGAAGTAGATGCATTTGCATATAAGCCAATGTTCGTCTCGGGCACACTACATAATTCCGAAGAGTCATAATTCCGAACTTACTATTTTGACAGAAGAACTCATTTTTGATCTCCTAGCCAGTAGCCTTACCTAACCTATGTAAGTATAGCAATTAAATGACGCATTTAATCTAAAATAGCCCCAGCAGAACATGAAAAATGAATATTCGGAAAAAAAAGGTTACTTTAAGGTGTTCCCGTTTGTAACTTATGGCATAGCATAGGCATTATGCGTATTGTAGGTTAGCGGCTACAGCTTCTTTCGATTGTTAATAATTCCAATCTAAGCGTAGATAGGTATTTCGTTCGTGCACTTAAGTTCGCGTACCTACCCAATATGTTACTGCTGCTTTCGTCAAAATCATCATCCGATTAGCTGTTATACACCATGCATGACAATGCATTGTCATCAGGCTTACAATAGGTACGTAATCCATTTCATGCCCATTTCACTATGGGAACTGGTTAAAAAATTTGATTGGCCACATTTTAATTAACCATACCTACGCATACAATCAAAACCAACTTGTGTCAAGTAAACAAACATAATTTAAAAATAATCTTCATACTTTTAAGTTTTAATTGTATCTAGCAATCTATTTATCCAATTAACAATCTCTAAGAAGTTACTATTATGTAACAGTTTTGTTTACTGTGTCCTACTACCAAGGGCATAAAACTTTCAAGTAAATGACAACGTATTCTCTGAACTTGTACAACTATCGCATATGGAAATTGTACTATAGTAAAATATAATTGAATTATTCCTAGAAATACAACATAAAATAATCTAAAACCTACCTGGACACTGCAGAACCACTGTTACTATATTCTCTATATCCCCGTCGCGAGACCGGTCGCACGTCCCGTCTGCTTCCAACAGCACTGTCCACTCCACTGCCGACGGAATAATCCATATTGACCCTAATAAAACTAGCACTTCGAACTAATTAGAACAAAAAAACTAGACGAGCCTCGTCACGCGCAATGAATGTGTTGTTTATTTGGTTGCTATGGTTACGATCGAGCTATCAAAGCACGCTTCACGCCTTTTTCGATATATAACTTGGCAGTAAACAAGCGCGCGGGAAAAGTTTCGATTACAGGTAAAGAAGGTATTTTTTATCTCGTTCTCGTTATTCGTTACTAGGCATTGGAACAGACTTATACTTACAGTTATGTCAAGAATAAAATTACATTTATAATTTTTGTATGACAATAATTCAGACAAATTGAATTCGTCATTATTGTGAACTTCCTCTTAGTCGAATTGAAGAGAAGTGTCCAACTCGTTGAAAGTGTAACTATTTAAAACTTGCCCTAAAATGTTACGTGACACCTTGTAACATTTTTGTTACTAGGTTGATACTTAGTGTATTCTTTCTTGCTGAATCGTATTTTTATCCTCGACCAGAAAGAGAGGTGTCGAGTTCCACAACTTAGTAATATCTTTATGTCTGTCTTTGGTTTTGGATTTCAATAAGATTTTTTATCCAAAGAATGCTTTAGAGAAACTGAATCCGGTTGGCTTTTAGGTACCTATGATTAAATTCGGTTAGGTTGGAGGATTTAAATACATTTTAAACTGTTGTTATTGTTTTCCTCACCGTATATCGGCTTCTAAAAATATATTGGGATTTAATTTATCTGAAAGTTTCTATGACTACCTTACTTAGTTTCTGCATATTATCATACCGTTTTACATATTTACGTTGATAGCCTTATCAAGTCACAATAACTGACATAGCACGAAGGAAAAAACGTGAGGGTCGATAACAGAAACAAAAGGTAAGCAAATCTCATTTAGAATTTTGAGTACACGTCTTTTTCACTTGTCATTAGTGATTAGAGCGAAGTAGCCCCGTGATTTCGTAGAAGGTAGAATCAAGGAAGGGCGTACCCATTTGGGTGAGGCAAATCAGAAACTTAAGCCGGGCCCCCGCTCTTGTTTTGCTGTAAATACACAACATACAAACAAAACCACAGGCATACAAAATCCAAGGGGGTCCTGCTGCCTGTATAGCAAACAAAAGAAAAAAGCCGTGGCTTGTATAGCAATGAATTAAAACAACCCCACTTAGTACTCGCATTTCTTCTTACTTACTTACTGCATTTGAATTTTTACATTGCCTCTATTTTTACCTGAGTTAAAACAATTGAGGTACCCTGAAGTTAGAATCTGAAATCGGAATATATACGGGTGCGTCGACATAAAGGCAATACTTTGTAGAACAAGGGCACAGTACCTACTCTACAAGCATCAGATATGTATTCAATTAGTTCAGTATATGTAACAACGATAACCTTTGCTTATGCTAACTGTTTTGGATTGTTCGACTTTGACCACGATGTATTGAGATTCGACGAGAATGTCAAACATAATGCTTCGCAAGTAACAGAAGAATGGATTGAACAGCCGCTCGATCATTTCAATGAAAGTCACAAAACCTGGAATATGAGATATTTTCAGAGACTCGATCTATGGAAGGCAAACGGACCTATATACTTGTATATTAATGGCGAATGGGATGCTAGCGCTAGAAGTTTACAGAGCGACCGCTTATTGACTGTGCAGTTAGCTAAAGAAACAAATGGCGCACTATTTTCGTCTGAACACCGGTATTACGGAGCCAGCATGCCCGTTTACCCGACGACCACCCCATGGCTAAAATACTTAAGTGCTAAGCAGGCATTAGCTGACTTGGCAACACTGATTAAGTTCATCAAATCTGCTCCTGAGTTCAAATCATCAAAAGTGATCGCCGTTGGCGGGTCATACGCAGGTAACCTGGCTGCTTGGGTGCGGCTTCTCTATCCTGACCTCGTTGATGCTGCTATATCCAGCAGTGGACCGGTCTTGGCGAAAAAAAACTTTCACGAATATCTTGAGACAGTTAACGATGTTTATGAGGAGTTTGGCTCCCCAGATTGTATTAATAGAATACAAAGAAGATTTAGAAAATTTACTGACATGTTGAAAACCTCAAGAGGAATTGAAACGTTAAAAAAAGAAATGAACATATGTGATGAAACTGATATGAATGTTCCGGAGAATCAAGATTTGTTTTTCATGGATAATTTTGGAACTTTTCAGTCTAAAACACAATATGGTACTCCTGATACAATAAAAAATCATTGCCAACAAATAGAAGCCAATGATTGGTTAAAAACCATGCCATCTTTGAAGGATGATGAATGTTATGATTATGATTTTCAATCTCTGCTTGCAGGTGAGAATTCAATTAAATCTGACATGTTTTACTGGATGTATCAAACTTGTACAGAGTACGGTTACTTCCAAACTGCGATGTCTACCAAACAACCTTTTGGTAAAAATACACCTGTAGAATTGTACATAAAGCTCTGTAAAGGATTATATGGCGAGGAATTTGACGAGAAAAGAGTTGACTATGGTGTTGCCGATAGCAATGCTTTGTATGGTGGGTTAACGCCAAACATAAGCAATGTGGTTTTCACACACGGAAGTATGGATCCTTGGCATAGACTGGGAATTCTGACTGATCTCTCAGAAACGGCTCCTGTGAGAATCACACATGGATCTTCCCATTGTACAATATTGTATAAGAGCAAAAGCGAGCCCATTGCCCTTACAGAGGACAGGGATTATGTAAAAGCACTTGTTAAAAAGTGGACCGGACTGGTATAAAAGGCGCAATGAAAACAAAATCAACCGTGTTACTTAACCGATGGAACGTTACAGCCGACGGCATTTACGAGTGTCTTAAAATACTGGGAAATTAGTAGTAACAAAAAACAACCGGTTAAAACCGGTTGCAACCGGTTATTTGCATTCCCTACTAATAAGATGTTCTACTCGGTAAAACCTATTGCTTTTGTTATGTTATCGTATTGGCAACGTAAATGGCGGCCCAATAGAATAGAGCCCCAATAGGATGACTTTTAGCTAAAATACGAGTCAGGAAATCCTCGTTTCCGCCGAGGCATACATAATGCTTTTCTCAAACATGTGAGGAAATAATACAAATACATTTCTAAAAACCAAGTAATTTAATTTCCTTAGATTTAGCGGGAAGCAGGTTTTGCCTAACCGAGGCAGCTTCAGATTTTAATATAGGCGGTGTGGTTCCTATTTCGTCGCTTTCGTCGCTTGAGCTCATTTTTTTATAGTAAGTATTTCACACAACAAATAGTTTAATATTCGGTTACACAATTATATTATGCAGAATGAACGAATGTTACCGACTGTCAATGGTTTTTAAATACTCACCATAGACATTGGAATGCAAATTCAAAAAGAAACACACGCACTGTGCTAAAAAAGCGAGCAGTTACCTTGGCTGTTTGGAATTTTTGTCTTGGTCCTTTTGATTTTGTATGCAAATTGACAGCATTTTTAAGAAATATATGGACATGGACGGAAAGTGTTTTCATATGGTTATTTTACTCCTAGGAGTAAAATGAGGCTCTTTCCGTCCTTGTGTTTCAATCGGAAAACCATTTTTTCCGAGCAAGTTTGAGAAAAAGTATTTTTTTCTCCTGTTTCTTTTTTCCTTTTTATTTGTAGGTGGCGTAGGTAGTAGTTAGCCCGATTTGGAAAAATCGAGCATAGGGTTACGCTAAGATTGGAAGAGTTAATTGTCTATGTACATATAGAAGGGTCTGAGTACGACGGTTAGACACTGACAGACCAAAGCTTTTAAAATATAATGCCTCTTTTTTGTGTTAAGGGCAGATGACCTTCGATCTGAAGCTCTAAACTTCCAGTTGTTGTTAAAACCTATTTGAATTAAAACTGCTATTCTTAACTAGCTGCTATCTCAATTTTTCTTTTACAAGTCACTGATATCGAGATATATGCTGTCAGTTTGATATTTTTACTCCAAAAAAAGTATTTTTCCGGCCTTTATTTCCATATTGGGTTAATAATGGGTTATTTTATAATTCTGTTCGGCAGAATCAAAGATATTATGGATAATTATAATATATTTTTTCATAAATTTACATTCAGTTTTGACTGAGTTATAAGAACTGAAACTACAAGGTGTAAGTACAACAACAATTATACAACAGCAATTTAAAATGCTTTTATATTTTCAACTTAATTTCACTCTTCGTTCTGAAATGGCAAATACAGGATAGTAAAAGAATATGTTTCAAAATATTTGTTTATTTATCGATACATAAGTAGGTTACTCATTAACCAACACCCTATTTTAACAATATATAATTCGGATGTTGATAATTACTCTACCACATCGAGATGGTTAAAAGTTCGTAACAAAATATCTATAGTGTTAGTTTTAGCATATCGTATGCTTGAAAAATGCATTCGGTCTGTTGTGACATTTGAGAGAAGTATTTTTTAATTATCTATCGTAGAACACATAAGATACAAAATGGTAACCTGAGTAGCACCTGCAACTTTTTATCTTCAATTTACAATTGATAGGTTATAAAAAAGCTATATAATCTAAAAGAACTATACAATGTACATTTGAAGAATCATTTGTACCTAAAATGTACATAGCCAGTGCTTTTAAAGACATTTAAAGTTTTCTCTTAGTATAAAGAAAATATAAAATTATGAAAACTAAATCTACAGGTTCAAAGTTATTTCCTACGTTTTCCTATTGTTAAAGGCCGGGAAAATAGACCAGGCGGTGGCAGTATTGAACCACACGTGGTAAAGTCAAATTCAAAAGTCTGTATGTCTAACAGCTGTCTCAGTACATTAACCATAGATGTTATTATCATACATTTATTGTTTATATACCTTTATTATCATAACTAAAAATAAAAACAAATCATACATCGCTTAAGTCTTAAAATAAATTACATCGATCGAGTAAAACATTATTTAAAACTAAGTTGGTATTTGATATAAGAAGATATTGAGTATTCGTGAAAAAGTATGATAATACGTGGAGTACGTTTTCATAGAGCAAGTTAAAAATATTTACGAAATAGTAAAGCTAAGTCAAATTAATCGAAAGACGTAGGTATATTTACAAAGGATAAATGGACCATGTCAGTCCAATGCTACATATGAAAGTGCCGTTTAATCCACAATAGTTTCATCTCGTTTCGTTGCTAGCTGAGAGAAACGTTATTTACATTATCATTGTGATTTTAGCCTCAAAATATTATGCTTAATATGTGTCATACGCCAGGCAACTAAAATATATATTTTGCACAAAATTTTGTTATTTACCCAACCCAGTTTTTGACTAGGATTGACTCCTAATTAATAAATAGTAAACACTTCGTAAAACAATTAAGAAATGTATAAAAAATAAAGTGGCAGTGATTTATTAATTAAAGAATTTTAGTTACTATATTTAATTAACTACGACGGAAAAAATCCGTCGAATTCTAATAATTATAAACTATTATTGTAAAAAACTTTAATTATATCTTATATAAAATACGATAAAACATATAAAGTCCAATATAGTAATGTCATTACAACATTCATAATCATACAAGTACTTAAACCAAAGAACATGTAGATACTTAAAGCTAATCACGATAGAATACGCAACAAATCATTAAAAAAATACTACACTACTGTACAAACAAATTTACAATAAAGTAAATATTTACACCTACATTCTGATTAGCGTTTCGTTTTCCAGATTAAGGTGCAGTCACATTGATATAACACCATCTTATCCACACAATTAATATAAAAACTTTCGCCTTATATCTGCCGTTCAAGTCCAACATCAACATCAATGTGACGACACCTGTTAACTCGTGGTCCTAGAGTGGTTTGTTCCAGACATCTTCACGTTCGAGATTGTCGTTAAAATAGATTTAAGACTATTTATTCTCCAAATTTAAACCACATTTTATCGTTTCCGTATTCCCAGCATAACTTAAACACTGTCTTTTTTATTTCTGTCAATAACGAAGAATAAATAGTACAAACTACAAAAACGTACTGATACTCGTAAATAATTAAATCACATTCCATGCGGTGCAAGTATTTACTGACCAACGTTAACAAGAATAAAAATAAATCTGAAACATGTTTTTCTCTCATTTACCATAAACCCAAATACGCTCATTTATTGCCGCTTGCACCAAAAAGAAAAATCTTTAATCGAGTTTTAGTCGGTTAAGTAAGTTGTGCCAAAATGTGGTGAACCGTCTGAATTACATCAGGTTTATCGGCTTAAAGCAGATTTAAAGTATTGGTGCAAGTCGACCTTAAATAAGTAGTCAGAACCGTTTCTTAGGAAAATAATCTTTATCGCCACATATGTAAGACTGCACTTGCAGGCTACGTACGAGCTAAGGTCTCTACAGTGATGGTTAGGGTGCACTTTAGTCCCACTCTCCGATGAACATGTGGCGCGCGTGAGTTGCTGGAGGGGGAAAGCCGCGGCCGGGCATGGGGAGGCGGCCGTACAACGCGTAAGGGTCATAATGCTCTCCATCTGCAAGGATTGTGTTCGTTAGTCTTAGTGCTAGCTACGTGCTAAACTACTCGTTCCTTAACTTGAATCAGTTCAATGGCATACCCGGTCAAAAATAGACATAAGATGTATTAAATTGGTATTAGAACTATGAATGCCAATTTACTGTCTAGATTTTTTAACAGGTGTGGAACGTTGCATTTGAATCTATTCTAAAGTCTGTTTACATTATTTAATTTCATTTATAAGGTTTAGCAATAATTATAAAAATACGAAAGTACCTAAGTCTTGACTTGAGCCTTGGGTTTAACTAAAAACATATTTCAAAATTAACACCGTCCAACTTTCATAACTTTTTATGCATGACAAACTTCGTCAAATAATCAAAAACCAAAATAAAAGTACACACAAAAAAATTATACGGCGGATCCTTAATAGATAAAAATAACTAATGAAATAGATTCGAATGCAACTGTCGCTTGCTGATTCATCTAAAGTGTTCTTCTCTGTTTAAATATTGTGCTAACATTCGTTTCGTGCGAAATGTATGTACGTAACTAAACAACACTAAACAGGCATTTTGTAACACGTTGAATTCCACAATTCTGTCAAGTAACATTGTGGAATGCAATTAAAATTTGAGTATTGAGTAACAAGTAAATATCTAGCTTTACGCAAAAGAGAAACACTTAAATTAGCTCTGAAGAGGCTACGCGATAGCGTCATAATGCTAACACTACAAATAATCTACATTGTGTCTCCGACCTTGGGGCTTTAAATTCAACGATCGATTCTACTCGCTAAACTGAACTACTTTTGTTCTGCAACATGAAAAAATAACTTAAATTTAGATAACTAATTGATGTTAAAGTCTAATTGTAAAATCAGTGTATTACATACTGGCCATGTAATCACTATCTCATGGTACGGGGGCGACATTACCTTGGTACGAGGGCTAAAGGAAAATGGAGAATTGGATCGCGTACATTGAAAATTAGATTTAACTTTTATGATAAAAAATAAATTTAAACTGAACATATTTTTAACAACTTACAGAACAAAAGAAGTTTAGTTTCAGGAGTAGAAATGATCTATGCAATTAAAGCCCCAAGGTCAGAGGCACCCTGTAGAATAGAAAAGAGTCATTACAGCAGTAGGTAAACTAAAATACTTTGATCTAGAAGCTTTTTTGTAGAAGCGAATCAATGTAAAAAGAAATAAAAAATAATAAAAGTGAGAATTCTATTAGGAAAATAGTAGGTAGGTACTAGAAATATAAATAAAAAATCAAAGAAAAAGGTGCACACAATATGGTGCTAAAAGTGCTACCACATAAAAAGAAAGCAAAACCATAGACAACTGTAATATAATAGTGAAAAGGAGTGACTGGAGTGATGGTCGTGACGTCAATGAAATGATGTTTACTCAAGCTGCCAGGCATAAAAGCTAAGCAACAGAAAAACGTTTAAATACCAAGATTGGAGCGAAGAGCCTTCGGGTAAAAGTGCAGATTAGTATGTACACTAGCGTGGTTGTTGGATTACTAGCGGACGCAGCCGGCGTTCCCTTTCGGGGTAGAATTGGAACATGAGCTTCTCTTTTCTCGGGGGACGTTCGTACGCACCGATTCCGCTTTCGTATGAGCGCGCATGCCAGAGTGCCTGGGGGGGCATTGGCGCGTGGACGAAGGGTGCCATGTGGGGTGGGAAGGGGCCGGGGTGCGCATGGGCAACGCTGAAGCGCTTGCTCGGCACTGGCGCGTCTTTCAGAGTCAGCCGCTCCGTCATTGCTGGGAGTATTTTCACCCCGTTGGTTTTCACGAAGTTAGGCACGCGTGCGCGCAGGCCGCAGTAGTATGGGTCGTCTGGAATTGAAATAAAAACGGTTAGATTTTAATTGAAATGGTGTTAAATTATATAAGTTTTCAATTGTTAACCTAAATCCTAACTGTAAGTAGATACGGTCGGCCTTATAAGTAGCTGCACGTGCACACTTTAGTGCTTTGTCACTTCAAGGCCATGTTTGAACTGCTGCACTAATCTAACAAAGCTGTTAAAGCGACAAGGTACAAAATTGGGCAGCTATTTATAAGGGCACTACTAAAATAGGTACCTATTTAATATTTATTAAGTCTTACGAGGTTGCCCTTTTTAAATATTGCTTGTGCCCGCATTATAAGATTATTTTATAAGAGGTTTTATTTATTTATTACTAATCCATTAGTAGGTACTTTTAATAGTATGTTCATAATCTTATCAATCATTATGATTACTTTGTATTTTTGTACGGAGTAAAGAATTCAATCCGTTAAATTTTCACAAACAGGTTGGATTGTCCATGTAATGTACAAGCATGTTCAAAACACAACAAACCCAACTTAACTAGGTAATACAAACGAATGTCTTAACAGAACCAAACCGAAGGCATTAACGTGTTCCAAAGACATGGGCATTGGACATCGACGTTCAAGTATGTTTACAAGTGACCAATAAATTCTTGTATGTTAATCCACATCCAGTGTATGTCGTATGTGGATCGCCCTACGCTTTAATAGGGATGCTAATGGTAATGTACATTTGATCGGTAAAAACATTGAACATATTAAAAACGTTGACATTTTAAAAATTTATTGCCTTTATAAGAAACTTGGTTAATTATGATAAAATCACAACTATTTTTCTACTTATATACATATACACATTGTTTTTATCGTGTATACACCTAAGTATACGCCATTCATTTTCTCGCAGTGCATTTTTTTTATGGCATAGAGAAGGCAAACGAGCACACCTGGGCCTTTATTCAACACGGTAAAAACCATATCGTAATTGAGCTGTTATCGTATTGTTACCGTTTTGATAGCTCTTATTTACTTGACAGTAAAGGCGGCTGACGTCATAACAATGCCATAACAGATTAACTACGATATCGTTTTTACCGCGTAGAATATCGGCTGATGATAAGTGGAAACTGTGACCCATGGACATTCGCATTGACAAGACTGCGATCCAAAGACTGCCAATGCATTGCTAACCCTGAGGACTAAGATGAAATGCCTCTATGCTAGTCATTTCACCGGCTGTCTTATCCCCAAACCGGAACACGACAATACAAACACTGCTGTTTGGCGGTAGGTTAATGGTTAACCTATAGGTTAAATACAGACATATCGTGGTTCAGCAAGCAAGGATAGCAACCCTAAACCGGGCGCGTTCCGAATACCGCTAGCAAATATCAAGGATACACCGAAATGCCAGCCGTTTGCGACACAGTCATTGTCTGCCGCCGACAATTGGAACGCAGTGTTTGGGATCACACGTGCCAAGGTTCTATAGGTGCAGAAAACTTAAATACGTGAGGTGTCTTTAATATTTTTTAATTAAATTCAAAGGTGATACAATTTATGACAGTTATTATAGCTTTAGCTGTCGACCCTAAATGATCGATATGTACGTACCACGGGTTAGATATTGATCTATCAAAAACTTCGAGAGATTACATATTATTTAATTTACTGAAAGTAAAGGTTGAGTCGTATCAAGATGTTAAGAACCTAGCAAAGAATAGAGAGGAATGTCAGGCACGTTCTCGCCAAGAGCATAGCTAGCGCTCTTCAGTTATGATGATGAAATATAACGAAAGACGAACCTACCTACATATATTTACCTAGTCTCTAACTATGCTCTAGGCTAAAATGTTCAAGTAACTACACTAGAAATCGTTTCGCCTATGGTCGAGGGCGCTAACAGAGTGAGGTTAGATCACAGATCAGTGGGTAGACCATCAGCTCGTTGGTCGGATGACATTTGGGAAAGGATGGATGGCGTTAGCACGAGACCGGGCTGAGTGGCGTAAAAATGAAGAGGCCTCCTGCAGTGCGTGGGTGGAAAATAAAAATAACGTATATCTATGCCTCGAAAACTTTCGTGCTCATCACATTGTGATGCTAGACAAGTTTATTAACGCTAACATAAACGATTTTCGAAAACACAATATGTACCTACGGAATTAACGTAGGCGCTCGACGCGACCGTCTGACAGCTTACGTACAACGAATACCGAATGCATCTTGTCTAGGTCCTCCGGGGATCGAAACCGAACCGATAGCTTCGGAGACAAGGTAACTAACAATAACGCTGTCTACAAAACGTTTGATCGTACTTACCATATTTTTTGTTATCTTTCCCCTTGTCTGATTTGCCTCTAGGGAATTGTGAAGGCAGGCGCCCATCCTCAATGTCGTCGTAATCCGGCTGAAATGAAAAAGAAAATCATTATAATTCAGCTTACATCGATCCTATACATTTTCGATAACGATAACGTTTTCGCAATGCATTTCGTCTAGGGCTACATAACACACACGTCACAGTGCTCGAGTTGCACGCAATTTGTTTGTTGCTATAGTGCCCGGCCGTTAAAAAGTCAATCCTGACTGACACCTGTCATTTCAGTACAAATTATAACCTCAAATCCAAATATAGGTTATAAATTGTATTGCGATGACCGGTGTCAGGATTGACTTCTTAATGGCCAGGCACTATACGTAATCCCTCTCTTCCTAGTCTGTAGCGTCGGAGATGCAGAGAAAATAATTACAAGTTATTTTTAAAGAAACATCAGATTTTGTTTTGCTGTCGTTAGAGGATGATATCCAAAAAGCTTATGTGCATAATGCATATATATATAGTATAGTCAAGAGCAATGGAAATGGGTCACTTTGTATAGAATTTCCATAAAAAGTGACCCGTTTTCATTGCTCTTGAGTGTAGATCCCACCCAGGCGAAGCCGCGGGTCGCTTATGAAACACAACTAATATTAACGAAAACATACCTCTCTCTAAGTTTATTTCTATATTTTTTATTCAAAGTAAGTTTAGATACAGCCTGTCTGGAATTGTAAAACTTGCAACAGCGCTAAACCCACGCTAAACAATGATGTTATCTTATAACAAGGATGAGATCAAGAACTAATGGCCATATTGCCGTCATATAGAAGAGAGATCTTATCATCGAATGGGAATTATGACCACCACCCTACCAACGACCACTCGGTTCCGAGGAGATCTTTGTAAAATCTAGAGTAAAATCGGAGTAAGGATCGTTCATTTGGTTTATTGTTCAAATTATTGGAACACACTCATCTACATTTATATGTAATTTTGTATATCGGCGGTGAACCTGCGAAACCGCGTAAGTAACATTTTAAATAAGGAGCAAAATGCACCTTTTTAATAACAAAGTAAGGTTTATTTTGCTCTATCATAAATTTGTTAGTTACGCGGTTTCGCAGTGGCACCGACGATGTGTAATGGGAAAATCTAAAAAAAAAACACTATCTTCAAGAATATATCGAAGGTAACCTTTTACCTTGAACAGCGACTTTGTGCGCCATCTTAAATCTTAGATAGCGATACCGACTTTGATAGCATATCTCAGTATAAATGCAAAAAGGCATTTAGTAGCCGAACATCTTTTGAGACTTGCATATTCCACATTTACTGCTTACTGTTAAAAAAAAATGTCAACTCACTATAATATAATATTTTTTTCTATTAATGTATACATGTAAACTCTTCATTTCACATAAACAATTACACGAAATATTTGCATCCATAGGTACTTATAGTAAATTTAACTTATTCCGTGTGGTATCTGTTCCAGTTAACCTTGGAGTTGAATAAGTAAGGACAATGCACGAGGGTGGACTAATTAAGAAAATAACAGGATATAACAATTAGTACATACATTCGATTAACAGACAAAAAAACTATTACGTATATATTATATACTCGTATATTATACCAAATACGTATAACGCGATTAAAACTAACAATAGAGCTAAGGATCTACACTCAGTATCTTTTTGATTTAGCCACAACTCGATATCACTATTTGAAGGGTTCAAAAGCAACCTCTTCAAAGATATTCTACCATTCAAAAGAGAAAAGACTTGCGCAGTCGCATCTGTTTCTAATGGTTATGAAACAAGACGTGACATGCACGTTCTGTCACGAGACAGACAAGACTGCAACGCACATCCCTTCTCATGCGGACCACTAATGCGCAACAGAAGTATCTGCCTAGGGCGATATATCATAGACTCACAAGAGACCTCAAGTCCTCACAACCCAAAGCATCTTGAAATTCCTGGACGTAACAAGTCTTCGCGCTGAGCTCTAAACAAAGGGCTCTGCCACAAAAGATCAGCAATGGTCGAACCTCCGAACCTTACTTTCCCCGAACGGACAAATCTAGATTACCTCAAGCAAGATGGAAGCCCATTCCACAATTGGACAGACTGTACCGTGAAAGACTTCCGCATACAAGTAAAATAAAGCTACGGAAAAAGTCATTACAAAAAGAACTTTATTGAAAAAGTACCATGAATAATCGTCACGATCTAAATATTCCATCAAACAACTTCGATGGGAGTTTCAAGTGAAAAGCTTTTGAAATACAAATCTGATATATTAGTGATGTTTAAGATAACATAATAGTTATTCAATGACGATCACGACCGGATGACGTTGCAGAAAGATCCGGAGAAAGTCACTCAAAGTTTGAGAAAAAACGGGAGGAATGATGACCATTTGAAAGAAGCGAAGGGAAGATGCGCTCGTCATGTTCCAGTTATCATGATTGTGTGAAAGGCTTAATAATTTTCGGTACATCTTAATAAACAACATCACTACGAAACATAAGAAGAGTCATGGCTCCCTATACTTCGATGGGATTTAGAAGAAATGTATTTTTACGCGACAATGGTTGGACCTTGCTTCTTTGTCTCCTATTTTTTCTCATCATCAATTATTTCAATTTCTTTTACAGTTATTAGGTAATTAAGCATAAACAACCTGAGGCTTTTTTACTTTGTCTCTACAAGTATTGTTATCGTATTGTCTCTCGCGACCGCCATTACAGTCAGGTAAATAAAGAGCTAACATAACGTTAACAATAACATGTCGGAAGCAATTAGATTAAGCCCAAGTAATATAGAGCCCCTGAATAAAGCAACTAAGGGCTTCACTACCTATACATCATCCTCATGATGGATATCTGAAAGATGTCTACTGCTGGACATACATATTTAAGCCACTTCAAGGACCGGTTATTTAACATTTGCGAACACTCTTCTTTAATATGGCAAGCGTTGTGAATTGGGGTAGTTTCATTATTTAGCATCTCGGGTATTCTTCTGAATTTAAATAGCACTGGATCCAAGTAATGCAACTACCACCTAGCTTTAATAATTCTCCTTTATAATTTAGCCGTGAACTGAACGGCCACTCGCATTATTTCTCAGGTATATAATTGCATATTACCCCAATTATCCAGACACGTCTGAATGTGACGGGCTGACGGCTAAAGGTTTTACTGTTTACAGCGATTATTTCATCCTTGAAATCAAAGAAAATAAGCTGAGAACTTTGAAGCCATTATAGAAGTTCCTTGATGGCTCCAAAGTAAACAATACATGATTGTATGATGGTCTATACAAATTCGCCAAGACACTATTGAGAATCATTGATGACGTCTTCACGCAATTGATCAAATCAAACAATCTAATTAAGGTCAAGACCAGCATTTTACCCAAAAGTAACTTCTCAAATTGTGAAAGTTTCTTATGAAAAATTCTCGGAAATTTCCAAACATATTCTTACATATTTTTATGGAAAGAAAACATTCTCAATGCTCTCAAATGTTTCCTAAAATATTCTCAGTAGTTTCTTGAGAAGATTTCTTAACTTCTAAGAATGTTCTGCAACTTGTACATTGCTAGTCGGTAGTAAAAAGTCTCAAGTATAAAGTATAAATGTAGCACTCACTTTGATCAGTGCAAATGATGATGTGATCTGTGGGCAAAGACAGTAGGGTAGAAACCAATGAGTGCTGAAGGCCCCAGAATATTTTAAGTTTATTCAAATCCGTATTATCCAAACTTCTTTTCTATGTTAAACTTGTGAAGATAAGTAATACGGAATGTTCAGATAAACGCACCACAATTTGTTTCAGATATCACAGCATCGCTTTTAACATAAATATTCTTTAGATTTTTTGCGATACGCTTTGCATATTTTTGCATGTTGGATTTTTCAGTAAGGAGTTCATTATTCATGTCAGGTGGCACTTTTTCGTATTCGATTTGCTTGCATTCATCGGTCCCTTATCGCCCTTTAATGCATTTGTTGAGCTTGAGAAATTACCGATGTCGCACTAAGAGCTCCCTGAGATTTATGAAGTTGAGCTCGAGTGTGGATTTTATTTTTATGGACTCCGGGTTTTGACAGGTTGTAAAATAAGCAGGTACGATTTGAGAATTTAAGCATCCATATGTTATTTTTAAGAACCCAAATAGGTCCTAAATTAGCAGTAAATCAAGTATTCCAGCTATTTTAGTCGGGTTACGTGATTTGGTTCGACAAGACTAGAATATATTATTGTTAAGTTAAGGTTTCTCCCACGTATCCTATTTTAAGAACTGACCTAATGAATCAGAATATGTCCTTTGTGCATCGTAAGAATAACAAAGCGACACACCCAAAAGCAATTTGCAATATAACTCAGATTGAGAAACTGAAGAGAGATATAAATATATGATTGCTATAGCTCTGTCTTTTCTCTCAACCTAAACCGAATTACATTTATCATAACCTCTCTGATTTTGAAAAAAGTACCGCCGTCATTATGGCTCAGAATAAATTCGTAAAGCAATTTTCACTTGTTGAAGAATTACCACGATTGGCAACCACATTGTTACGAATATGGTAATCCTTTTCAATCACGTCCGAGGTGTTATTTTTATGTGCCATTATATTAATTTGACATGAAGGGCGAGCCGTCGTTATAGCTAAATAAATTATCTGTTGAAAATTGAATTATAGCCCGCAAAGTAATTGTAGGTCAACCTTGGGCTTATTGGTGATAGTAGGTTTTTGTGTTTAAACCACTCTTAGCTATTAGTGGCCATGTATTGTGCTGCTATAAGCCTGACTGCGATTGCAAGTTTTATTAGTTAAGTGGCTTTAATTACAAATCACCAATTAACCAATGTAACTCGGGAAGTATAAAGAAAATTGTCTTACATAGATCGTGTTGACAAAAATTAACAGAAAGTAAATATGAAATAGGTTTATGCTAATGGTTTTTTAGTTTGTCTGTTTCGTCTCTCTTTCTCTTTATTGCACATACGGAAAATATCAAACTGAAAAAAGAAACAGAAACACAAAAGATATGAACAAAGGCGAACTTATCCCTTTAAAGTATCTCTTCCAGTTAACCTTTGAGCGATAACCTTAACCTTTGATTAAATGCTCTTTAATGTGCTTGTTTACTATTGTGCATTAGAATCGAAGCGCTGCTGGAAGAGTCTTGACGTGTAGTGCCCACGGCCTACTTACTGCATAAATATCTTTTATATTTAATAAAGTTGTAAAACCTAATAGGTAAGGAACTGTTAATTTACAGGATTTTGGCACACGGTCGCATATTTGTACATAATCTGGAATATTAATGCTTCAATAATGCAGGTTGCTCGAAATTAATGCAAACCTAAATGAAAGATAACGTCGTCACGATTCTGAGCGAGTTATTACGGAGTTATTCAAAATGTATTCGATTTTCAATTTAAACAGTGCAAATTGATGTATTACACTCGCAGAGATAAGTAAGATTGGGTCACTTTAATTAACTTTTATCTGTGCACATTTATCGTTGGCCAAGTTGGTTTTTAAGTCTAGTTGGATACGCCTTTTTGTATTTGGTTTTCTTGCTGTCAATGTATTTGGTGGTGTATAAGTATTTGAATTGTATTGTAGGTTGTTATAAACATTGTCAACAATTTTTTTAACATGTTTTGAAACTTTTGAACTGCCTCGTAGGTTCATGAAATACATTCCTAAAATAATAGAATTTTGGATACCATTTGACCAATTCAAAATATCGGGTACAAATAATAATGTTTTGTTTTAGGATTGGCATTGGTTCATATTTTGGAAATGAGGGAACGAAAACATCCACATATTTGTTCCTTAAACAATTACCTTAGGAATATCAGCTGGCCCATATCCATTTTCTCTTGGCGGCAATTTAGGCGGTTTGTCCCCCCTCCTCTGGCCCATCTGCATCATCAGCTGTTCCCTGGTGGCGGCGACGACCCCGTGCCCGTTGTGTCCGTAGCCACCGGAGCTGCCTGAGGATCCGGAGCCGTTGGCGTTGGAGCTGGCGATGCTGTACGGATCCTCGTCAGGGATCGGGATACGGGGGCGGTTCTTGATGTCCATCGGTCGTTGGACTGTGGGAAATAATTGGAATAAATCTACTGAAGGCCTTTTTTCTAACAATATTTTTTGGCTTTAATTTGGCTAAACATGGTAATTCGTCAGAGAATTTTGCTGTTAGAGCTGTTAAATCCCGTCAAGTTCCACTGTGTGGAAACAGAACTACAGATGGGTTATTATGACAGCAGCAGTGCTATGCAGTTCGGTTAACACTGAGAGAAAGTTACAGAACTAACTGCTATACCTCTGTCCTTTACACTCAACACAATATGGTGATTTCGATTTCTTCCACCGCATGCACAAAACTCTGTATTGATGTCTAGTTCACGCAATTATCCAAAAAAAACGTTTGTATAATTAAGTAAGTTTGTTTTGTAGTAATATAACGGTAAGTTCTACTAGGTACTCTTAAACAAAGCATATGATAAACGGTTGGAAAACTTTTTCTGGAAAAACAAGATAATGGACACAGCGCGTAAAAACCGATCCATTTTACTGTCGCAGAAATAATTTCAAGTATAGAGAATGATGCTAAGGTAAATAATACATTATTTTACATGTTTCATAGGTAATCAGAATTGTTATGGACAGTAAAACTTAATTCTGTTCGAATTTTTGAAACGTAGTCTTTTTACGGAAGTATTTTAGACTAATGCAGAAGAACCTCCGTATCCTTCGCACCTAAGTTGGGCAATAATTATGTCTTGATCAAATAAACTGCCAAATTACTCGATCATTAACCATCCAAAATCGAATAAGCAATTCGAACAAATCATCAACGTTTAGCGTCGCCTGCGCAACCATCGACGACATGAATGTTGAATCGTGACGCAGATGGCAATCATGTCTCTTCACGACTCCGGCAACCTACAGTTATTAGCGACGCTAAAGGTTGAGGGTTTCATTACTCTGGGTCATTGTCTAAATTCTTTTGTCACTTGAAGATCATCTATTGATTCGTTATATTCGATTTATATAATCATGTAGATTAAACAAACGTTGTTTGTTTACATCTTTATCCGATAGTTCAGTTTAGTATATTTGGATTTGGAATATAGGCTTGTAGTACTGTTAGGCGATGGGCTTGCAACCTGTCACTAATATGCTTGTAAACATCTTAGCCTATTTGTGCAAATTGTGGTTACTGAATTATCAACAACTTTTTAAAGTTGTAATTCTGTAGCTCTGCCTAGCCCACTCTGGGATTACAGGCGTGAAGGTATGTATTTATGTGAACCATTACTACCAGTTGGTAGTCGTCACTCATTTTTTTTCATTGCAATGAGAAGAGGCAAACGTACTTCTCCACTCCCAACCCAACCCCATATTTCACTATCCTGACAAAAACACGAAACAAGTGCAAATAACAAATATCAGTGTAGGTACATTGCGCAGCTTCATATGAATCACATTGATGTAGGAACTTGATTTATTTGCAATGTTTACCGCATTGTCATATTTGTCACCTAGGCTGATGGTAAAAGAGATTAAAGACCCATGGACATAAGCATGCTCAAGACTACAATCTCGAAAACCCTGAGGACTACGATAGAATGTTTCTAAGCTAGCAATTCCGTTCGATTCGTGTTTAGTTTTGACTAGTAAAACTTCAAAAGTAGGTAAGTAACAAATACAAGCTGTGGCAGTGTTTGGCGAAGTTATAAAGTCATTAATACATGTTTAGTATTGTGACGGTTCTAAACCTGTTAACGCTAACAATATCACGTTAAATAATAACTAATCATTCCATACTCCCCGTACTATTGAGCAACATATCTGATATGTTCACTATTATTATATTCGATTATAACCATTAAGAAGTAGCTACCAATACTTTCAGGGCACCAATTATGATAATACATTGGTCATTATATAATTCGATCAAACTATGTTTTAATCCATTAGACATTTGGACCACGAAATTTATATTCCTAGTCTAAGGTCACTCTGTTCATTTTAACGTTTTAATGAAAATAAAAAACAGTACTCATATTTACAATTATGTCCAAGCAGTGAGGTACCGATTTTATTCTAGAAGTATTTCTAGATTTAAAAGATAAACGAGTGGAAATACCGTAGACGCCATGTCGCAACGGGATTAGAATCCAAATTAGTATGGCCTATGTTATGAATACTAAACCGGGAATTTTTTGTTTACCTCATAAATACGAAAGAAAAATAAAGGCTTGTTGGTCGGTTGGTCCATTTTTGCGACATCCCAATAGCTATTTTGTTCGACATTGCTTCCTATTGTCGTTTTCTTGCTATTTTGCATAACATCGGTCACGATCTGCGTCTGCCTGCCGGTTAATGTTTCAATTGCCCCGTTTCAAATCCAACGTGAATTCTGCAGTAATGGGTATAGGCAAACTGTGCCATTCTAAGGCAGTGATCTAGTTATGCCATAGTCAGTCACGAATGCGCTCGACGACCTTCATGATGAAATCGAAATTTGTCGGTCTGATGCAGAGCATGTATGAACAATGCGAAGAAACCGAGATAGCTACGATACGTATTGTGTATTGCTATAGTATCTAATCTAAACGAGAGAATTAACTTTGGTGCGTACGTGATCTTGAAAGTGATACCCTAAGATTTTATCTTTTGATGTAAGAAGCATTAAAACATGACTGCTCTTAAGATACAAGATAGCAAGTAGTAGGAGTAAAGTCCGAATTCAAATTGATAGAGGTCAACTGCATCGATGTCACGTATTAAATATTAAAAACGATTAAGATTCAGAAACGGTGGTTCCAATCAGGAACCGAGTTCGATGACATGAGCAACCGTTTATTATAGTTAATATCTACAAAAACGGCCAGTCCCCACGGTTGTGTCACGACTTACACAGAAAACATTAGCTACTTTACTCGATAGATTTATTTGAGTTCCCCAGCCGATAAACAGTGGCTAGACCGCGAAACCACCAGGAAATCTATGAGCGTATCTTATCCGGGCTGGGGAATCACGGGAATCTCGTAATGCGGTTTCTTTCCCATAGATCCGAGATGATTCGTGCAAAACCAATGTTGATAGTTGTTAAGTTGGCAATATGGATAGGGTTAGAAATGTGCAGTTTACATAGGCAGAGTGAAATGAGGTGCAATACAACATAAGATCGAAGGGAGATTGCATTGTTACTCAACAATAAAGCAGACTACTGAGAAGTGAGGTTCTGCATAGTTGATGCGGTTGCGTGCTATGGGAACTAAATCAGATCCGTAATTTGTTATAAAATTGCACGTTTCTCCTATATTTTACGAATATTCAGCAAACACAGCAATCGTACTTGAAATAGCTTGCGCGTTATGAGCTCGAATAACTTCCGTATTCCTCGAGCACTTACAGTACTTCAAATTGGTACATTGTTGAGCATCTGCATTGATCAGCTGTGGTCACAAATTCCGGAAGTCTAGGGGCAGTCAATTAAAGTGCGTGCCGCATCGGGCAGATCACCTTGCCTTTAAAAACCAGTCCACTTTTATCTGAACACAATTAGTGCGAAACCTGTTGATGATCCTGGTTTTATGGCCACAGGTAAACTGTCCAGGTAATCGATTCTTTTTTCACGACGCTCTTAGTCTTTCCGCACTAATTCAACTTTTTGTTAATTTATTAAAATCAAGGTTGCGATGGATTTTAAATACGGCTTGTGTTTCGCGTGAGAATGTTGCATATTGTTAATTTGTTAGTTATTTTAACGATAAGGCGGACTGTAGAGGTCGAGTTATTGTTTGGTCGTAGGTCTGAGACAAGGTAACTGTATCATTGTGGTGGTTTCGGCGGCGTCGGTCTCGGCGAGTGTGTGTGTATCCATTCAATGGTAAATCGAGGTAGGTGATGACGCGTGACGTTTGATTGAGTCCTTGTAATATTTGTACAACGTACAAGATTGATCGTCTGTTAACATACCAAACATATTGCTGAATTATCTTATTAATATTATATGTATGAAAGTGCCCGTGTGGTTGCCGGGTTAGAATATTGCCACTCCATGTCTTCGTAAGAGGCGACTAAGGGAATATACGGCTTGTAGTACTGTTAGGCGATGGGCTTGCAACCTTTCACTAATATGCTGGTAAACATCTTAGCCTATTTGTGCAAATTGTGGTTACTGAATTATCAATCAGTTTTTAAACTTATAATTCTGTAGCTCTGCCTAGCCCACTCTGGGATTACAGGCGTGAAGGTATGTATGTATGAATGTATGAAAGTTTGTTAGGGCGTTCACATAATCTCTTATTGACAGATGTTTGCCAATTATGTACTAGCACAGGCTGAAGGAGATGACTGTGTTGGTTTTCCTCGAAAAATTACCTACCTGTGAAAACAATTCTACGCTTTTAGCACATTAAGTAAATGTTATTAAAAACTTTGCTCATGATTCAGTTTGCATCATGAGCAAAGTTTTTAATAACATTTACTGAATGCGTTAAAAGCGTAGATTTCTTTGAGCTGCGCCGTTATTATGAGTTACAATTACCGTACTCGCTGGCGGGTCGAATGCTCTGTCCCTCGCACTCTATAAGAATACTGAGAGGTCTTACTCATGGTAAGGGTACTGTTGGTGTAATAAATGTGATTCGCGTTGCATTATTACTATGGTATACTTTTCTGATGCCAGACAAAGAGATCGTGGTTAAATCCAGGAGTCGTGTGTCTCTGTCACTGATGTCGGCGTTAGGTAGTCGGTTGTTTATGGTTGTGACACTTATTAAGGCTTTAAGTCAACTTACACCGGTTTTGTGATATTTCTCAAGATTTAGTTGTGCTCCTTCGCTTTGCCTACCAGATTTTTTATTATTGTATGTATTAAATGTTCAGGAATATAATGTAAGGTGTGTTAGACATGTGTACTAGATGATTACTGTGATTAGGTATACGAGTGCATCGGTTTATGAACGAGGCACCGAAATTGAATCTAACCGATTTTAATGTTTACTTGTAATGTTTCAAAAGTAACGCTACTTACGGATTGTTTAATCTCAAATTGAATGCCCTCTAATGTGTATGTGGACGCATTTTTCAACGGTGCAAGACGATTTCTACAAGCGTTACGCTATTCAGGAGTGTTACTATGACATAAATAAGCAGTTCAGTTTAGGTTGAGAGAAAGGGACAGAGCTATACAACTGTTATAGCTCTGTCCCTTTCTCTTAACCTAAACTGAATAGATTTATGTCGGGTTCCTATATTCAATCCGAGGATAGATAAGGCTTACCTCGGGTTAAAATTTGACATTTGCCCATACAAAATGTGTCATATTTTAATCCGAAGTAAGCCTATCTGTCCGCGGATTGAATATAGGAACCGGACGTTAGTATGTCATTGTAATCCACAGAACTCAATTTTGTCCAAAGCTCTTTCCGCGCAGAAATTGAAGTCGCTATTCTCTCGGAGACTGATTGATTGTCTAGGATTGACAGTGGGTACCATTATATCCATCTCCAGGCTAAAAAATATATCGCGTAATGAATAAATGACACCCAATGAAACAATCAACGTTCGCATTTCATAATATTATCAAAGATGATTATTTAATAAGAAACGAAATGTTTTTACATGATAAAGCACTAACCTAAAAAATGAATTTGACTAAGTTATATTTGGTTGGTAAGCGAGCCTAAAAGCGACAATTAATTAATTAAAAATTCTCAGACACATTAACTGTCCAACAATGCGGAAGTATTTCCATATCAAACACGAGCTGATCAAGTCTTGTACCCCACTACGTTATTATTTGGCGCTCTAGAAACTATGATAGCAAAAACGAGACAAGCTCATTTCCTTGTAGTTTTTGTCGTATCCAAACTAAACGTGTTATTAATGCATGAGTTTAATTATTATTTTATGGACTTGTGTTGGTTTTAGGAATTGGCTTGTTTATTTTATAATTTGATGGTTTAAAATTTAAGTTTAGGGGCCAATTATACTTAATGTTGGCTAGTTCGTATGACAATGACTTTATGAAATAATGAAGGAAAGAAGAATTAGATGTCAATATTAAAAAGAGATTGCTGTCTCTCTTTAGTTTTGCTAGTTGGTCATTTGTGAGGGGTGATCGCTGAAACCACTGAACCAATTTCAATTTTTTTTTACCATTTGAAAAGTATATTTTTGTAGATAGAAAAAGGCTTACATACTATGTATTTTATTCAAACCAGGATAAGCCGGGACAGGCTTTAGTATGTCCTGACTTAGACCTCATTTCCTGAGCAGATATTTTATCAGTATTGTGTGAAAGGAAATATAATAGTAAATGTTGGATAACTCATGCCTTTTGTACGTCAGCTGCTACTCTTTGCACGATTAGGAGTAGGCAATGCAATTTAACCGATTATTAACCGTTTTTGTATTAAAATAAGCGGTTAAAACCGGTTATAGTCGGTTATTTGCATTCCCTAATTAGGAGCCATATTATGGGCTGTCAAAACCTGCCAAGATCCAGCCAGCGGAAGGGCTACACGATTGCTAATTCTCTGTCCCAATCCTGCCTGTAACTCGACAGGATTATACACTTATAATGCTGCTTCTGTGAGCAAATCACTAACACGTACATGACTTTGGGCTGGATCGTGTTCAAAATGAACAGAGCATGGTTAAAAACAACTAGTTTTTGCTCTTCTTAGTTTTATTGTTGTAAATTAAGAATAACCGAATTAGTTACGTGTGTTAGCCAGTGCAAAAAATATATATTTCTGATGCTTTGCTAATACTTTTAACTCGTCTTTGTATTTTGTTGATTATCGTAAACTAAGTCGTGGCTAGCTCACTTGAGACGATGATATCAATCGCAGTTTTTTTCTAGCGCGGAAGTTAGTTTTTATGTCGAAAAATTATTAACTGCGTCTACGCATCCTACGTTAGTAAATATTTTTGGACTGGAGTCATTGTTGTGCCTTTTTGGCGTTGCAAATTTGGTCAATTAAGTTTTTTTTGGATTATGATTTATTTGAGTTTGATTAGAGTAGAATAAAAGGGATTAATTTGTAATTTTGAAGGCAGACCACGTGGAATGCCATTTAAATAGTTCATTTCAGAGAGCGTTGCAAATTTTGCTATCCTTTTACGAAGAAATTAGCTAACAGAAACTTGAGGAAACCCGTGGCTTTTTCTTCTCATTGGAGATTTATTAATTAAAAATGCTTTCTTTCCATCACTAGAGTACAAAAGGAATATTCACTCTAACGTTTTCCTAGATTCGACGGTTAAGGCTGTGCGTTGTCTGTCAGTTGTCAAGTATGGTACGATCAAGGACTTTAAATTTTGACCCATCATATAACGTCAAGATACGAAGTAGAAAGTACAAAGGAATTAATCGTTGGTTTTATGCGACAAGGTTCTATAGCAGTTCATCAATTAATTGTCTATTGTGTAAATCTGTTTTCTTTTTTATCTAATAAATGTCATTTATATTTTTGTAATATTGTCTTGTTAAAAATTTCTTGTTTTTGTGTATTAATAATAATATTTGTGTTTGTGTAAGGTTAAAGTTATTGTATGTTTTTTTATTCCATGTTGTGATCACCTTTAGGAAAGAGATTAGTCTATGTCATTTGCATACTATCTATCCAATTTTTGTAGATATTTAACTATCTATATGCATCGCATTTCTCGTATAACTTGCCCGCATGATTAATTATTAGATATGTAGACAAATTTCAGTAATTAAGAATACCAAGTGAAACCAAATGTAAACCAGATCGTGGGAGACGAAGTGATATAACTTTTTGTGACAGTCTTCTTACTTAACCAAGTAACCTTTAAAACATTTCTCATTATATTTTTTAATGGCTCACAACGTGGTTATTAGATAAAAAATAAATTATGTTTTCATTAAATAAATGACTATGCTGACTGTGAAACGACCTCGATCCGTTTTTGGACATGAAAATATTAAACTTGTTATATATTAACTTAATATAACTTACGTATCTTGTCGTCATTATTTTTTCTATTATTACTGAAACTCTTAATAATTGCAAATTTAAGCGTGAATGAATCTCGAGTGTTCCTTCTACATTAGTATTTTTACGTTCCGGATGGAAAAAATATTAACCCATTTTCATTTCTCGACGAAAAAAATCCATAAAGGAAACCTAACTTTAAGTTTGTTTGAGTTTATTTAGCTCAAGCTAGCCCCGGCCCCTATAGTAGTCCTAGTATAATCAATTGATCTCGTATTCACCCTATGACAAAGCGACAAGGTCTCTGATACCGCCGGGCTGGTCAACGAAACGTTAACTTAGCAAGCGAGTATAGAAAGCAAGCAACGGCCTTGGACGGACAAAGGCCAGCTAACATGACAACCGGATTTACTTGTCAATTGCCTTACTTACAAGCATTTAGTTATCTGATATAGTGTTGATTTTGCTCATTAGTTATATTTCTGGGGTCTTATCGTAGGTAATTAATTTCCATCTTTGTGCACAAAATGCTCGATTCATAATATTTTCTGTCAAAAAAACAAATGATAGACCACTTGATTATGTTCAACGTACTGTCAAACTACAATGGATGATCGAGCCACTATGGAACCTTGGTGAAGAAGGCAAATGTTTAATTTTGATGTATTTTCTGTCTCGTGACTAGACGTTATCATTACGGTAGGGTTCTATGGTGGCTCAAATAAATAAATAAAGTCGTTGCTCAAATAAATAAATGCGGCGGAAAACGAAAGATTTGTATGGATGGAATCGACATATCGTCGGTGAAACTGCAAAACTGCGTAAGTAACATTTGAAATAAGGAGCAAAATGGACCTTTTCAATGAGACTGTAAGGTTTATTTTGCTCTATCATAAATTTGTTAGTTACGCGATTTTGCTGTATCACCCACGATATGCACTCGACGCGACCGTCTGGCAGCTTACTTCAATCCTGTACATTGTCGATAACGATGACGTCGTTCTCGCAAAGCATCTTGTCTAGGGCCACAGGACCGTACCTTTCAACGTTTACTAACGATTGTAGTAACATTGACTCATGATACATACATAAACTTACGCCTTCATTCTCAGAGTGGGGTAGGCAGAGCTAAAGAATTACCAACAAGTCTTAAAACTTCTTGATAATTCTGTAACCACATTTTGCACAAGCAGGCTAAGATGTTTCCTTTTTCATTGACTCACCTGGCGGTAGTTTCGACTTCAACATGTCCATGGCTACGACGTTGATGATGAGCACCCAGATGGGGCACTCCAGCAGGTCGCTCTCGGACTTGACGAAGCCGATGGCGCTGAGGCACTGGGTCTCCAGTCTGCGGCGGTCGGGGTACGAGCGCCGCAGTTCTCGGTTCACGTTGGACTGGAATCGCTTCATGTCGAACAGCTGGGGGTAAACGATTATGATTTAGGAAGATAATATTGCGTCTGGTTGGATTGAGGTGGAAGTGGTAGTTTAGGACGTCTATGAGGACCTGTAGATGCTAGAGAAATCTTGTTAGAGGGTTTAGAGTCTATACAACAGAATACTAGCTAGCCACCCTCGCTTTGCTTCGGGTTATGTGAGTTTTAACACCCGTAGATACATAAAATATAATGAATTGTACATAAAAAAACTTCCGTAAAAAATATTCCAACCGATAGTGAAAGCCACATTGATCCGTTGCGTGGTTAAGGAGGAGTAAGCGGATATACAGACCGACGGACAGTTCCGGAAAGTGACTTTGTTTTATAGTATCAACATATAGGAAAAGAAGAAGTTGTTTTTGTTGAACCTCATATTAAACCTACTAGATGTTTCTACAGGAGTAGCATTAGCTAAATTACTGATTGTAATTATATATAATAGAGGCAGTAACTAACCTATGTTACGAAACTATGTAGGTATGTATATTTTATAATAAAGTAAATACATAACGATTTTCAGTTCAGATCAGGCGATGAATAAAAAAAAACCAGCAAAGTGCGAGTTAAGTTCGCGTGGAGAGGGTTCCGTACATTAGTAATTTATTTAAAAAAAAATGTTATAATTCTTGTAGGTTTTCCTGTAATATACAAGCAATGTATATTTTGTTTTTTTTTTTTTCAATTTTTTTGGTTCAATAATTTCAGAGATCAGTCACTGGTCAATTTTCGTCTTCTTTCATGAATAAAATCCAAACTTTTAATTTTACAATAACAACAATAATATGTTTGAGATCCTCATATCATATGTTACACAGTAAGGTGAGCAAAACTTTTTTTTCTAATTTCCTAATGTGTCCACTAAAAATGACCCTTATTTAAAAAAAACCGATCCAGTAGATTCGGAGCAAATTGGCTGTGACAGACGACTGTACAGACAGACAGACAAACGCACGAGTGATCCTATAAGGATTCCGTTATTCATTTTTGTTCGGAACTCTTAAAACGGAGTAGTTAAAATGAGTCATGCTAACTTATCTAAACAAGAAAATAAATTACGTAATACGAAAGTGTCAGTAATGTAAGATAAAAATCGAATTATTAAAAACGAACTACCAAAAAAACCTGCGTTACTTTTTATCTCAATTAAAAATACACATTGATCAAAACGGTCTCTTTGTTGCAGACGAATCAATCGGAGATACAGATCGTATCTAGTTAATATTACATAACAAGACATCAGACGGTAATGAAAAGACAATCGATAAAAAACTCAGCAGCGATTTGGTCGCCTTAAGATAAGAGTTGTGAGTAAAAAATAATTGGGGTTCAGTAGACGAATGTAAACAAACGAAGTGGATAGGCATCCGTAATCAATACTCAATACTCAATCATATAATCTTAAATATCATCGTCACAATTTAATGTTTTTGGCAAGATATAATTAAACATTCTTTCAGACGTAACTCCTAAGCAGAAAAATACAAATCCACTAAAATCAAGTGATATCTAATCAGTCTAATCACATCATTATATAGTTGTATTTACACCGCAATGGTACCTATTATTTTCATCGTTCGACGAACGTATTTATTTATTTAATCTTTATTGCACAAAATAATACACAATATACAAAAGACGAACCTAATGCCGTAAGGCATTCTCAACCAGTTAACCTTTGGGCAAAGCAGAGATTGTGGTAGCAGTGCAACATAGGGTCTAACATATATATAACTTATACGTAATATTATATACCTACATACCAATGTATTAAATTAATTAACGTATTATGCAGGATTTTTATTTCATCGTGTGAGTTTTTTGGAGTCTTAATTTACGCCGTTAATGTTTAAGATATCCTGGAACCATAATGGTTTCAATGAAATTAAAAAGATACAATCGATGAAGTTAATTCGATTGAATTATGGATTACCCAGCGCAAAACATGCATTAGAATAAGCAATCTACATCAACAATTATGACATGAATTCAATTAACTGTCTAAAACGGCCGAAATTAGTTGCAAGTTCTTCTGATATTAATTTCCCACGCAATGAATTGGGATTACTCTAAATAACTACGGAGCTCCAAAACAAAAACCGTCGAGTCAGATGCAACGAAATTGAATGAGGGCTATGAAGTCGTTACATAACCAGTGCACTTTAACGTCACTTGCATCAAGTCATCCCGCCGGGGTAACAAGAGATGCTATCTCCAAGAGATGCCGACGTCTCACGCAGCTATGTGTAACGTTCACTATTTAAAATTACCGCGGAAGTGTTATGGTTTAAAGTAACTGCTTTTGACCAAAGATTATTGATATTGTTCTCGTGCCTGAACCAAAATTACAAATAAATATAACATATAAAAAACTAAAGCACTAACCTTCTTATTCCTAAATACACAATTAACCAATTTTAGTTAGTCTTTTTTTTTCTTTCAAATTCAAATGTCATAATGACAAATAAGGACAAATCATATTTGAAGCACACTACCATTGCGCGTTTATGAAAAGGATGGTAAAATGTAAAAAAATATAAATTAAATATTTGACACTAGTCTGAACGTTGTCCACTACTATCTATTACACTCAAAATCGTCCTTTAAATTCATTTACTCGTTCTCTCTATCGATCTATCCAGCTGAATAGTATGTCCAACTTTTATACAAAATTGATAATCGATTCTTCATTGGCAAGTCTTTAATATAGTTATTACCACTTGACGAGTGCACAGATACTCGTTCCAACTAATCGGTTTATCTTATCATCACACGGTTCAACTATTCAAATAATTGCTGGAATGTCAGTTCTGTTATGCTCTTACGAAACAGTCTCGTCCACAGTTAATTGGTAACATACTCAGTGCTGTTATGATGAATTGAGTTTTGCGCAAGAAGGAACTGATGATGACAAACAGTCCAACAAAAGAGACGTTAACGGTAAACTAATAATTTTCCATTGGTTTTAATTACAGAAACAAGAGAAAGAAATCATGATTTTAGAACATATTGCGTGCAGTATTGTAGGTTAAATGATTTAAATATAGATGCTTTATATTGAGAATGTTGGAGTGGCTCCTAAAGCAAGCTAATGATATATTAGAAACCCTAGAGTTTTCCGAGACAAAGCTGTTCGTTCACAAATCGTAGTTAAGTTGACATGAGACGCGTGATAACATTGTTTTTTAATTATTTAGACGCGAGAATTCGGTGTGGGAACGCGTTGGATCGCATGAAAAAATCTCACAGATCGACAAGTTTCAACACTTCAGGGGCATTGTTTATTTTTTAATGAAGACCTGGATGTGCTTTATGGCTCGATTTTTTTCCTTACTGTTAAATATTTATAATATCAAACCTAACATCGATAAAAAAAAAATTAACACCGCCAATATTGTCTTAAAAGTAATCTTTACGAAATGGAACTCACCGAAAGACAGGTTTAATGAGGTCAAAGTCGACATTTAGCATTAGAGAGTTTTTAAGAATGTCTTCATCATAGTATTATCTCGAAGGTATCGAAATGGCGTATGTTATGCAAAATTCTTAAGTAATCCTACATCTAGACGCTTATGAAAATCTACTAGATTTCATACAAAATGAAGTTAATATAAGCGTGATGAAAAGAGTCGGTCAACATCGTCCGTCATTTCTCATTCACAATTTTCCCTACCCACAAACAATGACATTGTTTGCTTACGGCAAATTCGCTTTCATTACTCCCAAGAAAATCAAATAAGAGGCTAACAAATAAGTGAGGCAATGACCATTCTTTTCGTTACTTAATGGTGCTATCTTTTTGCATTGTTCGCGGCAAACCACGTTACGTAAAACTTGCGGTTAATGGGGTATGAATTACTAATGAATCTAACTCGTTCTCTAGGAAGAGTTCCCTATTGCGCCATTGTTCTAAACTAATCCTCCCGATGGTAGAGATCGAAACAAATCACTTGATGGATGAGATCTTTGGTTGTACTAGTAGTAGTCAGAGAAAAAAAAAAGATTCAAAACAACAGTGACAAAATTGAATGTCAAATGCTAACGATATCTATTTATACACAGAACGACAAAGGAAAAGCATCAGCTGCTATACATCCTTAGAAACCATATGCCACCCATTTCAAAACAAATGAAGAAAATAATCTCATCAAGAATTCAAATCAAGTTCACCAAGGTTGTGCAATAAGCAACTAAAAAGAAATTATGAAGCAATGTCATGGCCAACAAATTCTGAATCGTGTTCAAACACACTCAGGAGCTCGTGATGCACCGCAAATGACCGCGGCCACAATGCAACGCGCATTAGAGTAATGTCTGGGCTCTTAATTTTTTTTCTCCGATTATTGTCTTAAGGAATTATGAAATATACAGACATTAAGGTTAGATGTTATATGACGCCATTGCAACAATTATATCATTATTGTGAGAACTGTTACTGATTGAGATAGTTCTAATCACAAGGGCAAAGTTAAAAAGGTATTTTCTTTCTTAATATTGCCTCATGGTAAGCAAATTGAACATTTGAAATGGGTAACCATGAATTAAATGGTTTATGTTTCAACATCTAAGTTTGTAAACGATTCTATCTCAAAGGAAATTATTGCTGGTAAACAGCGATTCGATACTAAATCCGATGTACGGAATGAATGTTCATTATAGAGTGAGAACTCTTATTTCAATAGTGCTAGAGATCAATCATGATTGACATTTAATTTCAGAGGTGAAGGGATAACTTCGTGCTTGACTTTAAATTGTTCGTCGAAGGGTAATACTTAATAGTAAATGTAGGCCATGTTATTAAGGCGCATCTATGAAAATACCAATAGCATCTAGCTACTGGATATAGTTATTAAATTGTTGTTCATGCAACATTAAATTGGGATAACCGAGATTTTAACTGAAAGCAAATCATTGGTTGCTTCATGTATTGTTGACTAGAAGGAAACATGATTTTTACATGAATAATGTGGTGTATGAAAAGAAAGAACAGTTGGCCCTTTGACAGATTTAAAAATCAGTTTTTAATGCAAAAAAGTAACTTTTAATTATGACTAACCTTGAATATTTTCTCCTGTTCGAGTGAGTATCCAGGTAGCTTGATTATGTCCTGGCCGATGGCTGTTTCTTCGTTGCTGGTGGCTGCTGTACTCTTCACAAATACACTACTCTTGGAATAGCGTCTGATGAGTATGTTACCGGCATCATCCATTTTGATTTTTACTCCCTGCAAACAAAAAATAAATAAAAATACGTTGCTGGGTAAGAAACTTGCTATGGCATCTTCGTTGTTGCTAAACAAATCCATGTAAATACATAATTGGTCTTACTTTAACACATGTTAACATTTGTTTGCACAGTGATTAATCTTGATCAAAATTAAAACAACAGTAAGACACGTTGTTGTCCTCACCGTTAAGCCTGATGACATCACAGCTATTCTTTATCTCATCATCAACAAACATTTCAAGGCCATTGCCTCGAGATGCTTTGGTTTTTATTTTAACACTATTAATTTTACTATGACTTATAGGTACAGCGAGGTGCTCAACAAAAGAACGTATACTAATAATCTTCTGACCTATGACATCAGGCATCAGCTGAGTCTCACGTTTGTTACAGCATGTCAAGTCAGTCAATGTTATGCATATTTAAATTTTGGGAACCAAAAACATTAAACAATGCACGGAAAAGGTTTCGCTTTTTACAGTTCGATTTAATAGGAGATTACTCGACGTCCAAATAACGTCAAGAATATTTAGAGAAATAATTAATCATTTTAGAACAAAGCAGCTAAAGGCTGAACGAGGCGCTGTTGTTACCGATTGGCATTAGAACATATCCGCAATTTGTAAGTGTGGCGATTAAATTGCCGGTAGTAGATAGCGGGAAGTGGAGCAACGTTGCATTTCTGTAGATAATGTGAGTTTGACGAAACACGACTTAATTGTCGCACGCCAGTTTCGAATACCGTCGGCCCGCCGGTCCGTGCATAATGAATTTACATTCGAAGCACATGCGGCCAATAACCATTTGATTAATTACTTTCGAAATGAACGCAATCAATATCGAATCATGCTGCACCTAAAATGAATCGGGAACTTATTGTTTTTTTGTATTTGATTCAAGAACACGAAATTAGATACGGATAATAAAACTGCTGACTATGCGCGTGCAGCTTCTGGCCTTACGTTTAATCCGTTTAATACAAAGTTACAGAATAGATTTCTATGAATTAATCATCAAGACGAGAAGTTTCTTTGTTCATTTTTTGAAACCAATGTCTAAAAAAGGAAGCATAATCTACATCATCTAAAGTTAGCTACCCAGATCAATATTTGCCAAGGTATTGACCTTGGGATAGACAGCTCGTTATCGTTCTCGTTTGAATGTCAAAACATATTGAATCTATTGTTTGAGAATATTGTTTTGTAGCACACGGTGCATCTTCGCTTCCTTCTACATGTTAAAACTACTATTTTTTCTACCATCCATCCATCTCATTGATTATTAGCAATTTTTTGTTACATATTTTATTTAAATTTAGTTTTTCCTCAACTTCAAAATAGATGCATAATGAACCCGATTCGGGTCAGTGGTCTCTGGTTTTAAATATCTGTAAACCTAATATTTATAAACGGGTTAGCTTGAAGAGATCCCCTAATGGGATAAGTCAGCTATGGTACATTCTTTTTGATCTTTATTACATTGTTGTTAATTTATACAATAAACTGTTTTCATATATAGAAGGTTTTCTGATATTGATGATGATTGTGGCGCTTCTTCTCCGCAATGATGGTTTTGTCCGAAGCGCTAGTACCTAGATTCACTCAATATCCGATGTGTAAAAGAGCCCTCGTGTGGCCAATTTACTGAATAAATATTTTGAATTTTGAATTTTGAATTTGAATTTTGATAGTTAAAATTAGAGAACACACCAGCTTGGCTAGACATATATGTATGGGTTTTGACATTGTGACAGCACTGATCGCTAATTTGGGCGTTTCGATATTCCATAGGCGATCGTACGTGAGGCCGTTTGGGTAGCATTTAGCGTTTGTTTGTGATAAACCACGTGACCAACTTGTCATCCCATTCATTTAAAGTCGATGGAATGGAAAAACGATAACACCGTTTGGCTCTTGGCTAAGCCTACAGTTCAATTCAGATCACTGAATTGGCCCTATTACCTACTAATTTTAATTTGGATATCTAAAAGAGTATACGTTTTCCCATGATATCAACTATCAGCCTGATATCGTGATCAAATGACTGCGGCTTGAGTACCTACTAATTATGGTATTCGGTCTTATGCAACCTTTTATGTACCTGTAATTGTTTCCGACACGTGTTGTAATGTAACATTATCTCCTGTGATTTAAAAACCCACAATTTCTTCTAATGGTTGGGCGTTTTCTTGCAGGCGATGTTTATTTACTAACTTGTCATTAATCAGGGCTCCGTTATTGAATACACAAGGTGTCCCAGAAATTGATGTCAACCCGCTTAGGGTTGATAGACCAGCTAAAAAGCTATCGATGTATTTGATGTATTCTATGTGTTTAGCGATTTTTACTAATTCTTCGAAATTTATAATTTTAATCGGTTTTTTTATAATTTTCCCTTATATCCATGTCAACAAACGGCCGAGTAGGTTTAAAAACTTTTTTTATTTTATAGCTGCTCTGTCAGACCTAGGTGGATTAATGTCAGTTTATGGGACATCCTGTATATTGTTGTTCATTATGCTTTAGGATTTCGTTTTTTTGTTTGCATAGCTGAACTTGACCTCATCAAAATATCTTCGTTCTATTTACTTATTTCATGAGATTCAGCTCATACAGCAAAAAGATTCGTTTTAAAACGTGATGTTGGGTCGTCAGTTAAAATTATTAGGCGATCGGTCATCTCTGTTTTTAGCGTAGGTGTCATCGATGACGGCTAATGATGACCGAGTGAGAGAAAAAAACTTCATTATTTACGCCTTGTGTTTTTATGGCGGCTATAAACAAAACTGTCAAAATAAAATGACGAATTACTACTTTAATAACAACTAGCTGTGTGCCTGTTGTCACCCAAGTTTTTTTCTTTCATGTAAACCTTGTGCATATAATGATAGAAGTGAAAACGTACAAAAAAAATACACAAGTCGGTACATTAGAACACTGGCTGGTTCTTTTTTATCTATGGCTATCAAAGTGGTATAGTTGTTGTCAGTATACCCGATTCAGTGTCATCTACCTGAGCGTGAAGAGGCTGTGACGATTCAGTTTAGTTTATTCTACTCGGTAAAAATATATTGCTTTTGACATGTTATCGTATTTAACTCGGCCGCCATTACTGTCAAGTAAATAAGAGCTATCGTAATGTTGACAATAGGGTACAGTCAGCGTCAAAAGTAACTGGTCACTTCAAGCTACTTTTGTACTTTATCGCAGTAACACATTAGACAATCTTGTTTGACATTGCTTATGTGACAGTAAAGCGACAAGGTATTTAAGTGATCAGTTACTTTTGACGCTGACTGTACACTACTTAATTCCAAAGAGTCATAATTCCGAACGTGGTTTTTTGATAGCAGACTTAACTTAAATTATTAATTTAATCTAAAAAAGCTCCAGCGTAACAAAGCTTTTGGAAAAATTAAAATTCCGTCAAATTAATATTCGAAAAAAAGTTATTCGGAATTTTAAAGTGTTCCCGTTGACAATACATAACAAGTTCAAAGCAGTATGGTTCTACCGAGCAGAATTGAGTCCCTGTTCAGAAAGAGAGCGCAAAGTGCGCCTAAAGATGTTGTAGTCAGATGGATAGGTTAGTAATTGTTGCATGCTTACCTGTCCTATATGTCTCTTTAATTCTTCCGTCTTTTGATCTCTGTGTGGATTGTCGAACCCGCATAGGCCGATCCTGTGAACAAAGAAAATAATTTTAAATATGTCGAAAAAACCCAGAACAAGAAATATTCCTATCACGTAAACAAACAATATCTTAGATCTGTCAATTTTGTATAGCTTGGACTGCAGCCAAGTGCGTTTTTAATAAGATGATGTGTGTAAAAACCCTTTTTATAACATTTATGTTTTATTCATAGCTATGGTTAACCACAGAATTGTTATGGTCTTGTATTTTTCATTTAAGTTTACGTGACGGTTGACTTTTCGAAAACTATTCCACTAAATCTAATTCGACAGTTGATTCTCATGATCCAATTTGAGGAATGACGACGCGGGAATTTATTCAACATTAGTATTTCGAGAACGTCTAGCATCGGAATATTGTTTTCTTACAACCGTTCCTTGGCATTGCTCTGAGAATGCATTCGCGGCATTGACATTCAAGCTGAGTACCGAGCCGTGGCTTTGCCTACATATTGCTCATTTCTATTCGCCGCTGTAGCTATCGTTTAAGTATATGCAATTTTCTATTCAATTGATGGAACTCCATGGAACATGTGTTTAGTCCCTTAATTTATTTTGAAAGTTACTTCGTGAATATTGTCATAAACCTTTAAATCCACGCACAAGATTTTCGAGGTGTGCTACAAACAAATTAATACCTTTGACATTTAAAGAGGCAGTTACGAAATCACAATGATTTTCTTTAAGGTCGCACGAAGATGGTATAATTTTATTAATAGAAATGTGTTACACCATAAAATAAATGCCTCGAGCGTGTTTAAAATGATACACCTGACGCTCATCATTGTAACGATTTGATCATTTTAATCAACTTCAAAATTGTTCTTAGATGGTTTAGCTAAAAAAGTGTTACATTACAAACGTATGTATAGAGGTTTTGTAGTCACCTTATGACAATAGGTGTAGTAAAATGATTCGATAGCAATCAAACTAATCTGGGTCAAGTTTTCGCGTTGAGCGGGCAATGCAAGCACTATTGTGAGCTTTGAAGTCTAACCTTGATTCATTTTTATGAATGAAAGGATCATGGGCATTTTTGTATGGAAATTGGGTGTGGCACCAACAGAATTGAAACCTTTATATTTAAAATTAACTTAGTTAAAACATTATTTCTTATTGTGGCCGAAAATACCTAGCTCACCGGAGAACCAATATATGATCACTTGAAAACAAGACATTTGATAGAAATTTTAGGTAATATACATTAACAAACTGGAGTATTTTCTTGAAATCGAGAAAAAATTATCTGTCGTACAGATACCATTTATAAGATACATTAAATACCTACGTAACAAAATAATTCCTGTAACTTTTTTCAGTTAAGTTACTTAATCGAATGTTACGTTGATGATATAGTTCTACGAGAAACGTGTTGTTACGAATATTTTTAAATATATTTTTTTAGACAAGTTCTGGAGAAACACGAACACTACAGTTTACATATTTTTGTACATCAAATACCCTACACGCAATTCTTTAATAAACTGTAACAATCATACATCAATTAGCCACAGTTTCTATGGACGATATATCTTGTTTTCAAGTGCCCATATTTTTGTTATCCGGTGAGCTAGATGTTTGCTACAATATTAAGAAATGATGCTTTAACTAATTCCTTTTTAATGATATAGGTTTCAATTCTGTTGGTGGCACACCCAATTTGCCCATGATCCTTTGAAGGTTGTATAAAAATAGTTTTGATTTTTTCTGACGTCTGGAAGAGTAATAAATAATAATTAAAATTATGCATGATTTTTATTTAAATCATTTTTGAACATCACACTTTGTCGTACATATTTGGGAATCGTTGTGATATTGGAATGATGCCTACCCAATCTCTATTGATATTATAAATGCGAGTGTTTGTTGGTTTATCCATCTTTTAACTCTAGCCACGGATCAATGTGATATTTCGCACGCCGAAGAGACAGGGTGACATAAAGGAGCGTCCTCACTGAGAGCATTCGCGTGTAATGAACATTCGGCGCGAACATCGAGTGTGAGCTTTGTAATACTCGGCTCAACGTCCTCACCACTCGAATATTCACGCGAATGCTCTCAGTGAGGACGCTCCTTAAGCTACTTATTATCCCAAGAAGTCACACAGTTCCTGCAATATCAGAGCTATGCAAGGCAGCGAAGCAGTGTTGCGTGGAAAAATCCATCAATAGGTTTTTTTTTTACTAGCTTCACTATCCAATTGGTAGATTTTGCCTCGCACACCGCTTACCTGCCTCGCACAGCTTTGGTGGAAACGCAGCCTAAATGATTTGTTTGTGACTTTTGTTTTTCTTGATTTAAGTTGTAAACCCATCCTTGAGTTTCATTATTTTTATGTTTTAATAAAGGTTGTGTGCCACATATTATCAGTGGGTCGTCGAACCGGTGGGCGCCGGCGCAGGCGCAGTGAGCGGCGACCTTGGCGCTACTGTGGCATGACACTTTACCGATCGAGGAGATTACCTTTGATTAAGTGGGAAAATTGGATAGAAGTCCTTCTAATCAGACTCTCATACATATGAGTGAAACTGTACTTGATGTATTGATATTTAGCACGTTTTGGAAGCAGGTTATTGGTTTTGACTGAGGAGTTTCTATACAGGTTAGGAAGTCTTAGGATTGCAGTCTTGAGAATTCAAATTTCTATGGATGCGAGATCCCACTTACCATCAGGTGGCCTAAAACAATTGAATTGAAGCACTCATTTACCGCTCATCTGAGCATCGAAGGTTTGCTCTTACATTAAGAAGTATTTTAAAACTTGTAAGTTGAATGATAAACGATTTTATTTATTACTTTAATGTAAAAAAAATAATTAATGACTAATATTCATAGTATAGGTATACTGGGTGTCCCAGAAACCGAAGTTAACCCGCCTAGTGCTGATAGAGCAGCTCAAAAGCTATCGATTTAATCCCCATGTATGTTCAGCTATTGTTATTAGTTTCCGAGATATTGATCATTTAAATCGGAATTTTTGCCAGTTTTCCTTATGTCCGTGATACGAAAAACCTCGTTATAAACAGAGAAAGACCTCGCACATGCCTGTCAACTATGATTAAAGCACAGTAGGTGTACATTATGTGCAAATGCATCGGCAATGGCCACGCGTGACTCGAGTCAAGGCTGTGTCAGCTCTTAATGAAATGGTCCGAGTTTGAATAACTCCGATTGTTTCATATCTAATTCAATTACATGTTATTTTGTGATTAACGAACGCAGTCACGACCGGGTCCATTCCATCCAGTGCCGGGAACTCCACATCGCGTCTGTTTTAGCTTTATTAATTAGCTGTAGGTTTTGAAAGGGTTATAGAAGTTGTGGACCAACTGTGGCATGTAAATTGTAGGCATTTGATTGTTGTTCTGTGCAAGGATTTAATATTATCTCCTTGAGATAAATTGGAAGTTGTGCTTATGCTCACTTAATGGCACTTGATTAGGACCATTTATGTGGCATTGACCAAATTGAATTACAAATTGGAACAGTATTAAAAGCGCTATTAGTAAAAAAATGAGTTTATTATACTTATTTCTAATTAAGGTTCCCATTTTGTTCAAGGTGGATGAGTTTTTGGCTTGGTAGATAATTTTAGTAGATGTCTAAGTGCTATTAATTGCAGTAAGCCACTTACTTTTGATTATACACTAGTTAATTATTTCCATTATTAATGGTTTTATATGTTTAACGGGGTGTTTAGCATTATTCGACCTTGTTTTACCTTTAATACTACTAATATGCTGGTAAAATCTTAGCCTATTTGTGCAATTGTGGTTACTGAATTATCAACAACTTTTTAAAGTTGTAATTCTGTAGCTCTGCCTAGCCCACTCTGGGATTACAGGCTTGAAGGTATGTATGTATGTATGTAAAAAACATGCTCAGTTTAATAAGTGTTAAAGCAAATATTTTTAAAATCTTATTCACACTATTCTAAACCCACGCTTAAAAGCTGTCATTCAGTTGCCTTCATCTAGAAACGTACAGAGGAATAGTATTTATTTATTGCACCATTTTTAAAACCTATTATGATAGAAAAACTGTGATTTCTACAGTGTGCAAATCCTATAAAAATAAAATATGAGTGAAGTCGACAAGTAACAAGATTCAAAAGTATATATCGATAGAGACAACTCCGCCTAAGTATTCCTTTCAATCCAATGACCCGGGAAAGCATGCGCATGAGTCTACCAAGTTCAAGGCGCGGCTCCGCGACCGTCGCACCATGAAATCCGCGAAACTAACCATTGTTTACTTAACAGCTTTCAGACACGCTTCATTTATTTACACGCAGTATTTCAAAGTTAACGGCAAAAAGTGCCGTCGTGGTTGTCTTTGTTCGCGAGCAATTATCAACGCCATCTCTTTTTTGTTTGATGAATCTTTTTGGTTAGTATTTAATTAATCTAGGAACAATGATATAGGTAATCAGAGTTAAAGAAATAAATATATTTTATTTGTGCCGTTAACAACATAAACAAATTACTTATCTGTTTTTAACGAGTAGAAAGTTAAATTTAACAAAATTGAACTGAATTTACAGTTATTGAAGATTCACTGTCTTAATCTTAATTTAATTATTCCTTTAAATGTTCCATCAGAAACAACCTATTTATATTGTTCTAAAATTATGTTAACAATTAAAGATGTTTACCACTAAAATAGTCATAGTTTTAAGCGTGGGCAATGTTACCCCATAGGTCTAAAGTAACCCAAGTTTACCGTAACGAAAGATGAGGGATTAAATTATCTTTTATGCGTTTATGTATAGGAGGGTTACAATTTATTGATCATAATCAATGTACCACCCGAGACTAAGCTACTTGCATTTTATCATTTCATATTGGAAGGAATTCCGAGGAAAATGCGATAGACAAATTATAAGCTGATGGAGTCACGGGAAAGTGCTAGATCTATTATTATAATGCAAAGTTATGACCAATGACCCTATTTCCATTATTATTGTGACCACAACTACAGATTTCTACAAAGTCATGACTATGCCTTATATGGTTGAAAGTTAGTATACCAAAGACCATAGTATTGCATAGGCAATTGAAGAAGAAAGTGCGTGCTGTCATCGATCTGCATACCTGATCATAAACGAGAGCTGTGGCTATGACGATAAACAAAGTATCGATAGCAAATTTAAAGGATAAAATTCTCGACGACGTGTTTGTAAAGTGTCTAAACAAACAACATGCCAATATTTAACCCTATGGATAAACTTTTTGTTACATACGGAAGTTTATCGACAAAAACAAACACGAATAAGTGAAAAAACTCGCATTTTAGATTATTTTTGCTGAACTTTGGAATTATTTCTCAATGGAAGCGGAAACCGTTTACTTTGATGATATCATATCATTCCTAATAATAACATTAAAATGTATTGACGTGTTGAAAATAATAAAACAGAGTTCTAAAGTTACTGTCGCATGTAACAACATTTTGATTTGCATGCTAAATAATTAAAGCAGAAAGTAAAAGTATAAAATTATCGATAAATTCGAACATAACCGTGAATGGTGGAAAGTACCTTCGTTCGCGGAAGCTCGCGCAAGCGCAGAAAGTAAAAGCTGATCGGCCGGTACCGGATTTACTTGAACGTTTATGTTATCACAATTACGTGGATAGGAAACCTATAGCTGGGAAACTGTTTCCGTATGGACTTGTGGTGTTTTTTTACCATTAGCGTTTGCTTGTGATAAATCAATACGGAGGTAGAAATCTTACATTTTTTTTAAATTTAACTTTTATTTTAGATTCAAACGAGGAGTGTACGTTAAGACCCTTCTTAAACGATTTACATGAATGTGAAAACAACAGCAACTAATTTCTGCAATAACGATTGTAACGATCCTAAATTCCACTTCCATAATCGTTGGTTCTATATTGATGATGTGACATATTTTTTATAGGTCTAATAGGCTATTGTCGTAGTTACGTAGTTACCTTTTATCGTAGTGTTGTAGCATTTCACGTTCAGGCAAATTTAAAACCAGCGAAATTCATTTTAAACGAATGCAAAAGTCGTTTTTTAATTTCGATAGTTTGATAGAATTCAGTCTTTTTTGGACAAACTTAATAATAACTTCGCTGCTATAATGAATAATTTCAATTGTGATATCGTGTTAGAATCTCCATTAAACAAGTAATTTAAAAAAAGCAGCACACCGGTTTTGATACATTACACTGTGCGATGTCAGAGTTGCCGAGAAGAAAACTCAGATTCTTAAACTTTAAATTTGACTTGTTTTTTTTTTTGAAACTACTTATTATTTATTAATTTCGTTAAGAGGGTTTTGAAGCAAATTTTATCAGCTTTCCTTCTCAGCATACGAAACTGATTTTTTTATAAATGTTGTCATGGCATCAGAAATGGTGAACCAGGGAGACGCATTTCCAAAATTTTTAAATGTTGAGATATCTCGTTTTCTATGCGACTCTTACAAAACATGTATTAACATATTTTCAACACTCCTGAGCTAAGCTATCCAGCCCTGTAAGGTAATCCACTATATACCGGACACCCTGTATAAGCTCCTTCTTACTTACTACAAAGGAATATTTGTACATGTACTCACACAGAAATTTAAATATATGTATAATTATTTTTTGCAATTATATTCGTAGATTAATGCACAATGCGTCGTTAATTCACGCTAGTAGGAAAGATAGATGTTTTTGAGTTACACGATCCTATCAATAATATAAAAAGTTAGCTTTATCTAATGTATAAAAAAAACAACAATACCTACGCCAATCATAGAAGCTAACAAACATCTTTGCAATTATTTTTTTAAACTGTAGACGAAAATTAATACAAGATAGATAAGTAAACTCTCAGAGAAAATGCGATCAATGATAATTTGACTAATTGGTATACACTTATATGTACCTAAGTATTGGAAAATAAATTATGCACGTCGTATTTTTTTGTAACCAATGAAAGTGCATCTAAACAAGGAACAAAACATATCAAACATGTAACTGCAATGCAAATACAGAAATCACGTAACATTACAAATGAGATGAAATTTTCTTTATTATCTTCAAATAAACTGATTGAGAAAGTGCATTTATCTACGACAATTCGACTTATATTGGACGACCCTGTGTAAGCAAGTAACCTGTTGAAAGTTAAATTAACGTTTTTTTTGTAACTAATAAAGGTGCACCGAAACCCGGAACAAAACATATCCAATAAATATATTCAAGTCAAATACAAAAATCACGTAACGTAAAAAACAAGATGAAATTTTCTTTTTATGTGTGTTCTGAGATGTACTCGGTGTAATGAGATGTGAAGTTACGTGACAAAGTTAATTAAGGCGTTAAACATAAAAACGGTCAATGAAGCCATTTGAGACACTTTCTTTTGAACAAGGCTTAATAATACGTAAGTGAAATCAAAAGTTATTTTATATCTTTTCACTCAGTCATGTGTTATGGGCTCGAACTCTGGGGAACTGCTGCAGAATGGCAGCGGGTATTCATTCTTCAAAAACGAGCTGTTAGAATTATTTCACACGCCCCACCAGGTACCCCCGCCCAGCAACTATTCAGAAATCTCAGCATTATGACACTAACTGCACAATACATATTTTACATTATAAAATACGTCAGAAGTAATTTAGAATTTTTTCCAAAAAAAAATCCAAAAAGTGTACGGATCGCTCTAAAAAATAAAAACATACTGGCCACAACGAGTTGCAGACTGGCTAAGTCTACTAAAACAATAAGTATTGCTGGGCCTAATATCTATAATAAACTACCCGACGAAATAAAAAATACTGATTGCAGTGATTTATTTTATAACAAATTGAAAAAATGGCTTACTATACAAGCATTTTATTCACTTGACGACTACTATAATTCATAATGTATTGTAATTAGTAATTTTAATTGAAATGTAAATTTATATATATTTCTATTATGTACCTACATCTAATTAATCTATAAAATAATGTAACCTTTGACGTGTAATTTTATCGAAAAATATGAATAAATGAGTATGAGTATGAGTATGAGTATCGTACTCACGACTAAATTATATCAATCATAATCATAACTGACATAAAAAGTAGTTAGGTATATTAATAGTATGCAATGACCAAAGATTTTTAACTAAGTAATAAAACTGTTTAAAGACATAACTTGAAATGGTTATTGTAAAAAGTACAACTGACTCAATGCGAATATAAGGTGTTTAGGGTTTAAAATAAAATTTAAAACAAACAAATTTCTTGCAAAAAATTAATCTGGGAAGGTTGCGTAATTTAAAAAGGTGTTAAATGTTATACTTAAAGTTTATAAAGGGGTTAAATTTCATTAGACAATAAAAATCCATACGAATTATCATCCATCCATAACATGCATAATATGCATATTTATAGACTGATAAACATGTCACGATTTATGTGCAATGAAGAATTTATACAGCTAGGTACTTTCATTTATTCCTTTTCAGATTTCCATCAATCCAAAATAAACTAAAGATATTCTTAAATAACTCATTCTTAACGGTAACCCTATGTAGAGTCTTACCGAACCCAACCCCTTTGCTAATCTTTTATATACCTCAATAAAAATATTTTTCCCGGCCGCGAAGCAAGTTAAAATCCTCCACGATAATTTCAAACTGTTATCTCTACATATAATTCTATGAGATGCTATCTTATTACAATTGCATATTCAATCCACTGCCCTCGAATGTACCTCGTAAAGATGGCTGTAGGTCACCACGGCGTTATTAACGGAACAATAGGCTATGTGATCCGTGAAAACAAGCCTGTTCGAGATACCGGGGTATCGCAGTATCTTATGTAATTATTTATATAAGATGGAAACAACAATAACATTGGTTAGATTATTATCTCAATTTAAAGATATACTAGGAGTGTTAAGTACCAAGTAAGATATAACATAGTGTAGCAAAGCCTATACTTTAAGTGAGATACATATACACCGTGATTTTTTTATTTACGATAACTTTAAGGGAACGTTCTTTAGGTCAAATAAAATTAATTTCCCGAAGACTGACAAATAATAACTGTTACGGTTTTAAAGATATTTAATTTTGATTTTAATTTAACTGTCTGTGTATGTCACGCCAACATTGACGTATTTTACACTGAATATGAGTTAATTCTAAAGGCCCTTTTAGAATGACCAAATATACAACATTTAATTACTTTGTTCTAAACAGTTTTTTTTTGCAATATTTAAAAATCGAATCTACCACTTAGTTTCTATGGATGTACCTAGTAATATGCCGGAGTTATCGTAAATAAAAAAAAAACACGGTGTTAGCTCACTTGAAGTATAGAATATAATGGCAATGAATTGCATTCACGAAAATGGTTGTGATAATTTTGATCAAAATAACAGAATAGGGGTTTCTCAGAGCCATCTTCGGGAAAACTGCCACCAGGGAAAATGATGGCACATGGTGTAATAAGTTATTTAAATATAATATTTATAATTGATTAATATATTTTACTGATTATTCCTTATTATGAATAACCTAACCACGTCGAAGTGTACTAAACGAATATGTTAATTAACCATTTTGATAAGGACTTTATTTTACACAAAAACATTTAGAAAGAAATCTCATTTTATCATCTTTACATAACAGTTATCTGAGACATTATATCTATCTTTATCTTTTTTTAAATGGCCCTAAGAAAAGTAGAAAAAAAAACTTGCATCGAATATGCATTCGAATCTTAAATGAAATTACTGTGCATGCCGCTACCAATATGGTTTGATTTCGTGCCAAGGACCGCGGTGATTGTCCACGGATGCGCCTGCGTCGCTGTCACCTTGTGTTTAGAATCAGGTCGATCGAGCCGACACCAAGTGCACGACTTGTTCCGAAAGGGCCCGTAGTTTGAGGAGACGAAGTTGGTTTATTGGTTCCCTATTGAGCAATATTTGGATCGAGTTACTCGTAACTTAAGGATGTTATAAACAGGGTTACCCTTCATCTTTATCGATTGTACCATTTTATCGAATTTCATTACATCCAATGCTATTTTCGGATGAAACAATTATGCTTTCAGGATATCTTACTTCTAAGCATTAATTACGTAGGGTTGGTTATGTTAGACATTGTGACTAGGTACCAAAAAAAAACTTGCGGCAAGAAATGCAATGCAAAAAGGCATTTCGATAAAAATAAAAGGGACCGATAATAAACCCTTCCAATTTGGGAAAAAGTTATGAATTGGTAATTATATTATTATATTAAAACAGACTTTATGAGACATTAGTCAACATTCTCACGGTTTCAATGATTGAATAACTCATGTCATACCGTATGCAAACAATGTCATCGATGAATTTACTTTTCTAAACTCGCAGTTGTGTGTGAAACACAGCCGAGCTAGGGAGAAAGCAAATGGTGAGAAAAGTTGACATCATTATTTGAATAACAACCTGAATTTCATGTCATACGCAAAGGTTCACTAGGTCCTTCGTTCCTGAAGTTAACGATGGGCTATAATGATTTCAACTAACCTTTTTTATTATTTACGAGTTAATTATTATTTATTATATTATTATCTGTCTTTAAAAGATTATCAGTCGAGCCAGAATATTTTTGGTATTTCCCAACATAAATAATTAAAATTACAGAACGCGTTACAAGTTACAACGAACACACGTCGCAAAAACAATGTAGCAAGTTAAACACGTGTCCACGTATTTGATATAACTCGAACGATTTCCAAAGTCGGCGTTACGAGTAAGTAAACACAGTACTTCGTCGCTGCAGTAAATCTTCCGCATAATATCCGACAATCTCGTTCACGCGTTAAACCAATTTACTCACCGCTATTACTTTCTTTTTCCTATTAATACCTTTATCGACGCTCTAGTTGCTATCTGTGGCAATGCAATTACCTGCAGTGTCAATAGGATTTCTTTTATTTGTTTAATCATAGCAAAATTTCGTCTAATTTCATGTTTGTCAAGATCGATTTCGGATTTGATACTTTAAACTTTTACAAAATAATACTAATAATAGCACTGTGTTATAATATAATATAATATAGCACTGTGCTATAATATGATACATAATATTTTTTCAATGGTGAACTTTTAATAACGTTAATAAAGACTGTGAAATGTGCTTATAATGTAAAACTGAACAATGGTTATGTATGTCAGTTCATTGCATCATAAATCCAGTGGCATTTGTTAAAAAAAACTAGATTGTAGGCACAAAACAACTCCCAATTTTGTTACTAAACAGTACTTGGGCAAGAGTAAAATGGGTGCCGCGTGGTTTGCCACAGGCTGATACAGTTAGGGTGTTGTTTATCTACATTGCTGCACTTAAAATACTGACCTTTTCCAATTTAGCCTTATAAGGATCTAAATATGAGCTACAGACAGCTAGAAGTGTTCAGTTGTGGTGAGTGTTGGGGACGCCTACATTAACCCGCTAGATTCCGTCCACGACTTCGTTCACATAGAAGTTGTTCATCGCTACTCCTTCGGGAACTGACCAATTTTCCGGGATATAAAGTATTCTATGTCCGTTATTGGCCTATAAATTCGGGAACTTGACCAATTTTCCCTGATAAAGAGACGCTATGCCTCTCTTCGGGCTATAAACTCGGTAATTGACCATTTTTCCGCTATAAACAGTGAGCACAATGTCTTTCTTCAGGTTATGGAACTATCTCTGTACAAGATTTCATGTCAATTGGTCTAAGCGTTGACCCGTAAAAACAGAACAAACAAAATAAGTAAACTAATAAGCCAATAATAGTGAGGATTACCTAATAATCCTAGTATGAATAAGTAGATAACGAATAGGTACTTACAATGTATAATAAAAGTAAAATATATAGTACTGCACTGTTTTTTCTGATTTAAAGTTGAGTCAACCGCAGCATTCGTGACTATCAAAAGTAAATATTTTCAAATAGAGAGATATCCTCATCATAAACTCGTTAGCTAACAAGAAATCACCTAGTTAACCTTACGATACATATAATCCATCAATATCCGTTTTCCCATTATCCAAACAACCGTTTGACGCTCCAGCCTCAAATAATGCCACAATAACTCATTGTTTCGTGTGCGAAATTCTATCGATCTAACATTTCAGACGAAACCTTAACTAAAGTTCAACACAGGCATAAACTTAAACTGCGCCCAGTTATTGTGAGATTTATGGAACGTGATATTTTGAGGATTCTGATACCTCAATTTAAAATGCAATGCAAAATTAAATACCTACTTAAGGCCGTGGAATATTGCCTTTGTTTGTACATAAGACTTTATTTATGTCCACATAAGTGTTTTTATGTGAAACAATTTCTAGACTTGAACAATAAGTATTTAAATATTGGTGTCACTATGGGAGCATTTGGCAGCTGAATAGAACAAGAAAGGGACAAGTAGCTTGAATTTATGAAAAACCTATGTAGGTACCTACCTAAATAGTCAAAGCCATAATCGCATATTTATTTTAGTGGTTTTAGCAGGCTGCTATAACTAAATAAATGGTTATAATGAAAACAGAAACATGCCATTAGCCGATATTCATCGTATGGAAATAAAATGCTCTTGTTTATTATCCAGAGAGAAGACAGGGGAATACGTTTGGATTGAACGCCGCCGCATGTCCTCTTTTAAACTGCGCCATCTATCGGACCATCCACACGCTCTGCGCAAATAAAACAAATTTTTACTCTGTAATTACAGCATTTCACGCAACTAATGGTCTGCGATCGTATCTTACATCACAATAGACTCAATGTAAACATGATATATATCGTGTAATATAATTTTACTTACAAAGTTACGCGGTGCATGCGACCGGCCGTAACACTAAGTAACGATCACTTGCGGGTGACAGGTCGCCACGCGGACAAAAATAGGGGGTCGTAAATTAGCGATATGGCTTTTGTATTGAAAAAGAACTAGATTTAGGTGAATTCAATGTCGTTATATTGTAGCAGTTGGTAAAATCGTTTTTTAATGTACGAGTACGTGTCAAATGAGATATTAACGATATCTTATCTAACCGGGTACGAAATTCACTTCTTATTGCCTTTTTGTGGAAATTTGTATGAAAAACAATAATATTACAAAAGTTCGCTATTGTAATAAAATTTAATGTAACCACCAAGGTACTGCTGAATCCAATAAATTTATTACAGAAAATATCTATCAGCAAAAACAATGCTTTCAAAATCATATTATTTATCACAAATCATAGGAGATAAATGCTATCTTCTAGACGAGAGATAAAGAAAGCGTCAAAGTGATTTAGAGTTCAGGCACAGAATCGAACCTGGCGACCTTCGCCACACCCACTGATCCGTACTTACCAGTTTGAACAGGATACGGTCGTCACGACATACATTTTTGTCATACCTACAGATTTGCATGGGCTTAAAACAAAAGTAAGACAAATACTGTACGTTGAACACCTTTCAATGTTGTTATTGAACTAGATTAAATTTACGATTTAATTAAACAAATAGGTATTGTTTGTGTTATTTCATTAGCGACTTAGTTTGTGCGGTTTTAGAACTTAAACAACGCGAGATCTTACTCCTCATACTTGAAGACAAACATTGAATTAAGGTCAGGTGGGGTAAGGGGAACATACTTTATTCTTCTTATCTTATTTTGAGTTCTATACTACAAAGTATAAGGTTCTAAGTTTTTTCGCTAAAGACAAAACATACTTATTTGCGTTAGCTTTCCAGGACAAAATACTTTGTATGCTAGTTCTAATGCACATCGCCAGAAAATTATTATTCGTAAGACTAGTTCTATCGTTTCCCTTTCCCTATTTTTGGGGTAAGGGAAACAGTCTCAATAAATCTACAACTAATAATACTAGTTTGGATTATTCATACGCAAAAAAATTTTAAAAACACCTTTATTGAAATGTGTACTTCATACTTAACGAAATACGGTTACAAATATAAAATATTGACCACAATCGGTATTTGGGGAAAGGGAAACGTACGAGTTTCGAACAGGGGTAGTCAACTAAAAACAAAGGAAGTAAAAAGTAGGTGCAATTTTTTATTGTAATGTTTATTAAGTAATGGTTAAAATAAAGTAGCCTATTTAAATTACTTTTCTTTGTCATACAATTGTTAATAGATAACCAATAGAATAGTTTAATACTTAACATTTTTTTCCCATAACTTAACATTTTCCCAACTTTTTTTTTACAAACTAATACCCTATTTTGCCATTTAGGATATAATCGGTATGGGGAGGTCAGCTGTTACGGTACCCAAGCAATGTGTAAAATATCATAACATTTATAGTTAGTTATCGATTCAAGAGACTATTTCTACTTTTTATAAAATTTGCCTGTCTCAAAATGTTTGTTACTTCTGACGTCGGGAAAGAGAAACATATGTCTCCCTTAACCCGGTCATGATAGTTTCCCTTACCCCACTTATGCATTTGTAGGTTATGTTACGAATCACATTAAAATTTAATATTTATAGCATATTCAGCAAAACATTATATGCATACAAACAAAATATATCTATAAAACAATACTAACTGACATTTGCAGACTTGTAACCATACTTTTTATAACATAAATCAGTATCAAAATAAGGTACGTCGAACTCGTGTTTTCGTTGTTTATCAACTAAAGTATTGTTTTTGTCACACTCGCAGTTTCAGTTGTCATAACGCTATCTGTGTTTTTTTTTTGGAAATAAATCTCAGTTACTGCTTTATCGATCGTGTAATCACAACTCTACGGTCTATAGTTTTTGATATATCAACTAGTGTTTCCCTTTCCCAGTAGTTCCCCTTACCCCACCTGACCTTACTATAAATTATCCCGATTCACACAATTTTTAAAGATATTTGCTTACACGTTATTAAAATTGAAAATGCGTATTTTTTTTCATTTATTCTGTCTCCTACAGTTCATCGCCTCTACCAATCCACGTGAATTCAAATACAAATAGGTATATACTATATTCCGGAGACAAACACAAGCTCCTTTTTATCCCGGAAAATAGAACTGGTGAGGCAGCCAAGATGCATATTATCCATAACGTTTACGTAAACGATTTCCGAAACCTGTCAATTGTATGTAATCGACATAAGCGCTCGACGCAAGCACCCGGAAATTTACGTCAATCCTGTCCATTTTCGATAACGATAACGTTCCAAAAAACACCTTGTACAGGCCACTGTTCCGCGGGCAATAGTTAATTAAAGACAAGAACATTGTAAGCATCGTCTACTTCATCCAAATATTCAACCTGTTTAGATCTTCTTACGAATTCCAAGAACTAGCCGGGTCTAGAGGTAGTATCAGTGGGCAATCTATTAGTTAACAAATTAAACGATAGAATCTATTTTTTACTCACGAATTGAGCCGTCAACGGATTATAAGTCTGCCTGTCAGTACTGCTTTATACTTACTATTGTATTATATATTAACAAGAATCTTATTAGCGTTGTAAATTTAATTTAATCTGTGGGGTTAGTCTGTATAGGCGAGTGCGGTAAATACTCTGACTTGTATTAGGTATATTTAAGAACGTGGTTAGCCGATATTGGCGGTGACTCTGCCTATGAAACTAGGTGGACCCGGGTAGTATATTTGTTTTATGAATTCCAGTTGTATTTATTTTTCCACAGAAGTGGTTTCTAACTGTGCAAAATGTGGTTACATAATTATTTAAAATAAAATTAGTTGTTGGTGATTCTGTTGCTCGGACTACCCCATTTTGGGAATGGAGGCGTGAGTTTATATGTACGTAGGTATGTATGTGTTTTTTGTGTTTTGTTTAGTGGCCATATTAATTTGTGAGAAACTTTCCCCCGATGCTTATTTATTTATGTAATATATTATTATGTATCCTAGATTTGACCTTACTAAATGACTAAGAATAAAATTGTCGCATTATATTAAGTGTCAGTTGCCACTGTCATCTCTTTATAATAACTGCCTATACTATATGTATAGTTTTTTAACTCGTTGATGAACTTGACTTTGTCTGTAGAGAATAACACAATGTGTCCTTCGTGTTAAAATATGATTGCCATTTTTTGCACATCGTTAAAAGTCATGGAATGTTGTTTGCACTGATCGTTCTGTTCTGGATTGTGCGTTCTCGCTAGGCAGGTAGTTCTTTATCTAACCACAAAAAAAAACTTAATTATACGATGAAGTATTACCCCAGTAATTAATCGTTTTATATAAAAAAAATTATTTTGTACTTTACCCAGCAAAATTCAACTACAATAAAAAAAAGTATATTAAACTTAATTAAGTATAATAAGATTATTCCAAAAGACCCTATCCCTACAATCCTTATTCCTAAGATCGTGGCAGAATCATTTCGATGATTTGCAAAACTATACTTTGAGAAAACTAAAACGTTTACGTTTCCCTCTCAAACAAATATTGATTTCCATTAAAACAGTTAAAATGTCAAAGATCCTATCCTCATCTTTCACGGACAAATTACCCACCGTCTAACAATCGGTCCTAATTTCTGATCTAAAATAATGCCAAGGCCTCTCCCATCGTAAAATTCGTTACCATTTGAAAGGAGTCTTGCAAATTGACTCGTATTGTACACAATAATTGTTATTCTGTCGAAAACTTGTTCGTTTTCAAACTGACAAGGTTTTTATACAGTTATTAAGGCTAACGAGCTCGTAAACAAGCAACATTTCGAAGTAAAAGTGTATCATGATCTATTTCCTAAACAAGCGGAGGTAAGGTCAAGCCCTGCGAATTTGGTCACCCGAGACGCCTCAATCCGATTAGTTAAATTAGCCTTGAATAACTCTAAGATTTCCCTTAGATATGTATTAGTCCATTTATATCTTTCAGTGAGTTTTGAATACGCTTATGATATTCTCTTAATTAAGGGCTTTCACTCCGTGTTTAAGGTTTATTTCTCCACTAACAAGTTTTTAGAGTTGTTAGCATTTCTGTACCTCTGCCTACGGCACTTTGGGAATGAAAGCGTGAAGATAAGTATTTATGTATGTATTTCACCACCATCGAGTTATAGACAATCACTATGAACTTATTAGAGAAACATGTGGCTGGATATCACGAGCGAGGACAATTATTGTTCTGTTAAAGTTAGATCATCAGTAGGTATAAAGGTAGTTATTTTACTGTGACAATTAAATTACCTATTAATAACCAAAATAAAATAATGAAATTTTTGGTTGGTTTTTGCTTTTCATGGTTAGATACGTACTTAGAGTGGTGGAAACTGTTTACATTAGGTTTGATTATAGGTATCTCGCTGTTTATTTCCCAAATTAATAAAAATATTGTATATCTGTCAAAAAATAACATCAAAAGAGATCGTTCAATGTCATAAAGAAGCATCATCGTTTTTTATTTACAGAATGAAAATGGCGCAAAATTTCGCGAGATTATGTGAATGGCAAATGTGTTTAGTTAAGTATCTTTATTACTTTAAATTGCAAGTGACAGGAACGCAATTGAAACTAGTAGTAAAACTCCAAGGACATCTTCTTATCATTAAGTTAAGTATTTCCCACAAGTTCCAACTGCACTTTGGTTTTATGGATACAGTGACGATTGCCGAGCCTAAATTATTTATATGAGATTCTGTTTCTTCATCCTTAAAGGTTACTTGACCAATTTGTAAGATTCTGTGAAGCATCCGAGGTTCGGAAAGGTTAAACGGAAATAGGAGGTTATAACCGAATAGCTAAATAAGTGAGTGGTTATAAACGGAACATGTAGAGAATAGGATAGACGCAAATTATGCAAAAGTATAACCCCTTACCAAAGGCAAAATCAGTCAAGAAGCACGCAGTCCTGCATTTATAAAAAAAAGATAACATAAAAGATTAAAGATGTTTATTCAGTAAGTAGGCCGCACGGGCACTTTTACACGTCAATATAATGGCACAACATAGGTTATGAGTCGAATAGCTAAATAAATGAGTGCTGTAGGTATTGATAAACGGGACATCAAAGGGAATATAACACAGTAAAACATGAAGAGAATCGGAAACACATGATGCAAAAATATAACACCTTAGCAATGGAAAATCGGTCAAGGAGCAAGCAGTCCTGCATTTATAATGGCATACCTAGTATAGGTTATGAGCTGAATAGATAAATAAGTGAGTGGTGTACTGATAAACTGGACATGAAAACTAGTGATATTAAAACATGAAGAGAATAGGATACACAAATTACGCAAAAATATAACACCTTGGTAAAGAAAAAATCGTTCAAGGAGCAAACAGTCCTGCATTTATAATGGTATGAATGGTGCATTACTTGAGTAGGTCCAGTAGAGAAGTCACTAAAGTCAGATCATGTGGATCATGTGGATGAATGGATCAGTAATTTAAGTAAAGATAGAGATCATAGGATCATTGGTTATATTTCCTCTAGTCGGTAAATTGTATAGATCATCACTCCCACACACGTCATTAGTAACATCAAGCTATTAAAAGTCAATTCCAAAATCAAAATTTGTCATTAAAATCGTTATCCGATCGCAAACTTTAACCATAATGAATAAATCAAACCAAACCGAGATAAAAACATCGTTAACCAACTAGGTCTTTATGTACAAATCATTTAAAACAAATATATCAAGTCAAATGATCAAAGTTATTAGAACTTCGGCGGAGTGGTAAAAATTCAATTATATACGTACTTTTTAAATACAGGTATCATTAAAGAACAATTAAATTTAAATTATTCTTTGATTGAGGGCAATTCTGCTCCATTATAGGTTCGTAGGTGATATATGGCACCATGATTCATTTATAAACAGTGAGGAGGCGCCGCTTGGTCTACTTTGTTCCCGCGGGCAGACATCATATCTTAGAAATCGTAAATTATATCAATAAATCAAACAATTAATTTTACACTTTCACCGTTACGGCTGTTAATTGAGAATTGATACGGCCTGGCCTAGTCATTTCGTTTCGACCCTTTATTTACTGGAATGATCAGGTTTTCTTTAAAAATCTTCCAAAGAAGAGCTATTTAGTGGTTAACTTTGGTATTTACCAGGTATTTACTCGGTAGATTGGGTAGAATAATGAATACGCTTATATTATATCCGATTAGGTACGTATATATCCGGCGGATATTTCAATTTGAAAAAACATCGGTCTTTACACCTATTCAGACTACATTTCGGTACTCAGGAGGCAAATTACGTATAAATTGACACCTTTAATTTGACTAGGCCACAAGCAGGCATTCCACGAAATTCAAATTGACTCCTTTCAAAAATATTTTTAAGTTAATTTAGTCACATCCACGGCCTCAGGGTACGTTACGTGAAACTGAGATGCATCCCACACATTATAATAAATTGCTATGCCATTTAACTTGGCGCTAATGTCTTGCCAAACGTAATGCATAATGACACATTTTGTAATGCAGACGTACGTAAAGTTGCTGTTTATGATTGAGTTGCAAATTTGCGCAAATTTCATGATTATTAACTTATTAATGTAATCACGTATGCTCAAACATGTGAAGCATTATTTTATTGACCCATCACTGAATTTAGAATGAGCCGTTAAAATTATAGATTTCTTCCTAAGAACCATGTGATACGACGTGTTTTAATCAATAATAATTTCTGAGAAAATAACTAAATTTCAAAGAGTGAACAAATCATAAATAAAAGAATGTAATTAAAAAAAACCTACTTATATTATTCGAAATATCACGTTGAATCTTACAAATGAAAGAACCATTTAAATAACAATAATAAAAATTACTAAAATATGTACCGTTGTCACACTACACATAAATTTTCGGCAAGAGTTATCCCTACATTCAAACGTAAATTACTTATAACGTTACTATTATGGTTTTTATTGTGAGGTTTCTGTGTACATACTGTGTAATAATTTGAAAAATGCGTAGGCAGATAGCACAAGACGTCAAATTTAGCCACAAGCGACTATTTGATTGATTATTCGAAACTTTTTGCTCACACAAGGCCAATCGAGTACCGTAATCGATTTCATATCGATACATCGATACCTACTTAACGAATAAACAATGGCAGATGATATCGATTGATGTAGGTCCGAATAGAGCAATTTAATTTGGGTCATAATTGTTCCACTAATGTGTTTTAGATGTGTCTTGGCCTTGATAAATGCTTATACTAAAGTGTGTGTTGTGTGTCATTTCATTTACACCAAAGAGTAACAGGCTTTCGACATTCGGCGAACGGTATTTTAATGTTAGCGGTATCCACCTGTGAGGCTCTTATAGACAAGTTGCGTAACGCTAACGTTAACGATTTTCGAAAACATACTCATTTTGGATAACGATAACGAATTCTGAATGTATCTTTTCTAGGGCCTCTGGTATAGGCCCCCTGGAGGTTTTAACCGTATTCACAAACGTCACTATGAGGTCTCACAGTGCTCACGAACGCACAAAAAAAAAAAAAAAACTAAATCTAAATCTAAAAAGGACTAATCACAAAGCTGTATTGAACGCAGTGCGTAAACGCATCGTCAGTGAAGTATCCTTAAGGTATTGTATCGGAATACGAATGATGTTAGATTGGCATTATTCAAATCAAATCAAATCAAATAAGTTTATTTGCTAGAATACAGTAATAAATGAAGGTGTTACAAAATAATATTCCAGTGTATTCAGCCTGCATGCAAGCGTGCAAATATTTTGTTGATTTTAAATCTAATTAACATGTCAAAAAAAAATAAGAAAAAAACAATAAAAATAATAATAATACATAATTCAAATAATAATATGGGTTATTATACATCAACACTGATAAGGATCTACACAATCGATATCCAAATACACATAAAGTTGTATTTTACGACCGGGTTCAATTGCCAAACTTTTTTATCTATGTATGCAGTTTTTCTTGTCACTAAAATCGATGACATGGTTCCTACGAACAGATCTTTGTAAGTATGTCTTATAGTTAGAGACTTGCCCATACTGACCGATCTAAATGGGCCACCCTGTATTTTTGATGCTTACACTTCATACTTTTATCTATAACTTATTGTCCATGTCTTAAGGCAATAAGTTAGTTAATAACCAAACCTTGCTGTTCTTACTAAGCAAAACTACTTGTAAAACTCAGCATACATAATGTATCTGCTAAAATATCTATGTAAGTCTTCCTAAAAGCAGCCATTGTTGTATTTCAACGAGGCGCCAAAAAAATTGTATTACACAATACATTTCCCTGCTGTCGCGAGATGCGAGATTACATTGTCACTGCTCTCACTTTCACTGCGTTTTTCATATGGTGGTTTATCGCCATAGTACATTCACCGGGACTATCATAAAGATCTGTACCGTTTAGTACTTTGTCGCTGTAACGGAATGATTTAACCAGCGTGCGATATTGTCAAATGAGTCGGAGCGACGAGGTACTAAAATGTATATAGATTTATAATGAAAATGCTATTTATTGAATATAACCGATTTTAACGTGTTTGATCTGTTCACGTATGGAAAAATTATAACTCTAGCCTACGTATTATGTCATTATAATAAATAAATAAATAATAAATATCAGGGGACAATGTCACACCAATTGTCCTAGTCCCAATTTAAGGTCTAGGCTTGTATTATGGGTACTAGACAACGATATAACTACTTAACTCGAAATAAATACTTAAATACATAGTAAACATCAATGACTTAGGAACAAATATTCGCGCTCATCACACAAATATCTGCCGTTACCAGGACTTGAACCCAGGACCGCTAGCTTCGCAGGCAGGGTCACTACCAACTAGGCCAGCGCGTCGTCAATATCGTTATATGTGATTAAATATAAATTGACTGACTGTTCAAACAGCAAGTAATAAAGTAATACCTAGATTAACAAGATACAGTCTTAATTTAATTCTCCGTGAAAACATAAGGTACTTAAATTGTGAAACACCTTAGAATTAACTTCAAAAATATCCTCGCCACTACCATCCTAACCATTTAAAATAAACTGGTAGATTTCCGGAAACTCTTGCAATATTTCATTGTATTCTCACAGGCTCATGTCAAATGCATGAGCCACTAGCGGATTGGGTGATATTCCCGCAAAACCCGCGGATTGGCTGATACTCCAACAAAACCCGTGTCATTCGTCTAAACAAGGAGTATTTCCAAGGGAATACAAGTTTAGGATAAGGTTCGTGCACACTAGCAATGTTGATGCCGAAAGATTAGAATAAATTTAGAAAACGCGACGTATTGAAGGTTTGGTCTATAGCAACGAGGAATGTATGTTTACGAGTAATAATGTATATATTAAAGTGAGGTATTTTTCTTTTGTTTGAGCAAGACCATTGAAATTAAAAAAAGGGTACATATCTAATATCTGAAAAAAAAAATACAGTGCGTCAGCTAAAGCTAACTGTCCCGGGTTCCATTTCCGGCATAGGCAAATACTTGCGTGATGAGCGCGAGTATCTGTTTCTCTTGGATGTTTTTTTATGTATTTAAGTATTTATTTCTCTATGTAAGTATTTATATCGTAATCTAGTAGCCATAGTACAAGCCTAGAGCGTAGTTTGGGTCTAGGTTAATTTGTGTGAGATATTTATTTATTTGAATAATAAGGTGATATTTTATTTGCTTTTGTTTTAATTTAAATTAATGATGGATGATAAATGATTAATTAATTATGAATAAAGTTAAATGATATAAGTAAGGTACAGTGCTGTATAAGCTGACAACGATGGTGAAAAGTTAATAGGACGAAATCAAAAAAAAAATATTTTTTTAACGCTGCTAATAATAATCAACCGGTTAAGAGTACAACAATGTAAATCACTTGACACTAAATTCCATTAAATTCCAGTTTTCCCTTCAAAGAAATTATAGAAAAAATATACAGCAATAAAATGCGCCTAGCTTCTGTTAGCTCAGGAACATACCGTGGGCCGAATCTCGGCGCTAATCTTGCATTACTGCGCGGGAGTGGCCCACGTGCGCAGATCGCCGCCATTTGCATGCAATAGATCTAGGCCTGGAATTATCGTGTCAATAAGCTTTAAAAGAAGGAATAACGGTCCACTGACTGTGGAGGTGACTATTTTTCCAGGAAGATCAATGAAATAAAATCAAAACTTGTTGGAAAGTTTGAAGAACTTTGACTTTTGTTGCAGTAATTTTTCACAAATAACATTGTTCAATGTTACGTTAATTGGCAGATAAAGCTAAAAAGGTTTCCGTGTCAAAATCTTAATCCGTCGTTAAGCAGTCTTAATCAAAGCATTAAGCAAACAATAAGTTTAAAAATGACAAAATCAACTTTTGTCTAACAAGAAAAAATCTAATTAGTATAGTTAATTAAAAAAAAGAGTGTATGGGCGTATGCGTATCACAGTCGCAGGCGCATTATTTAAATCTTAATTGACTTCTTACGAGCTGTTAGAAGAGGCTGTTTTTATAAATTAGATCTAGCACGCAAATACTCGCGTTCCAACCGCCTATAAAGGTTTACGTGACTAAATAAATAAAGTGAAAGGGATACTTTAGATTTTATTATTGTTTTGTTAGCGCAGTTAAATGGTAAGTGGGTAAAAGTTTATGTTATTGCACTGCCGTTAAAGACCAGTTGCTGACAGTAATTTTGAATGTGGAAATATTGGCTTTAGGTCGATTAGGGTAACCTAAAAGAACGCAAAACCCGTTATTTTTTATTTGCTGTCATTTTACAACAAAATATCGAAAAAAAAACGATTTAAATTTGACTCCAACTAACATCCTTTTTTCATTTTAAATTGTAAAAAATAGCCTCGCCTTGAAGAGAACAAAGGACACCAAGCTTTCAACGCATTTAAGCCTCAGATATTTTTTAATAGAACTTCCAGTCGGATACGTCACATTATCTTCTATAAAAATGTCTACCTTGGACATGCGCAATAAATCTCGAGCGTTAAAAATCAACAAGGTTCTTAATGCACTTAACGCATTGTTATTCCATTTTATCGTTCTACATCACACAAGCAATCTTGCATAACACTGAGACAAATTCTTTGACACTGACCGGCGAATGCTTGCAAAAGCCTACCTCAATGTCGCCCTACTTTCCAAGTATCTCGAGATACAAGCACAATTTATGTACAAACAATATAGTACTTTAATACAAAAAGGACTTAATTCAAAAACAATACAGCAATTTAATGTTCTATTTTCAAATGCTATAACAGCTCATTTGGAGTTGTGTCGCTTTCAACAAACGATATAGCGACAACGTTATAAACTAAATTCAATTTATACCTTAATTGAGATCATATTGATTTCTCGCTTAAACTGCATTATTTGTAGTAAACAATGTTAAATCGATAAAATAATTTATACAACCAGTCCCAACACCAAGTACAACATCAAAACGTCATATTGCTATCAAACGTTTGATTATACAATAACTTCCGAACGTATTTATGATAAAGTTTATTTTCATTTAAAGGTTAAAGTATCAGGATGTGGATAAACTGGCGCCAAGGCGCGGCATGCTTTCGGTAGTGAGTTTGATTAAGACCATTACGAAATTTTGTCGTGGGTGTATCAGGATTTCTGTTGTTAAGACGCAAATGACTGGCTTTGCATAGTGCTATTATTACGATCGAGATATGACGCTGTGACAAATGTTTTAGACGGCAATATTGTAGGGTTGTATTTTAAATTCAAAATATAAAAAAATGTAAATTGGCCACGTGAGGCCTCTTTGACACGAATCTACGAGCGCTTCGGACAAGACCATCATTGCGGAGCAGAAGCACCGCAAGGATCTCCAGCACAGTATATAAATAAAAATGAAATGTGGTTGCTAAGCGCCAAACTCGAGAACGGCTGAACCGATTTGGCTGATTTATTTTTTGTTGTGTTTGTCATTGTCAGGACAAAGTTTTTATAAAAGGAAATAATTGAAAAATCCACCGGGAAAGTCAGAAATTTGCAGCGGGGCGAAGCCACTGGCGGGCCGCTAGATATTAAATACATTAATACTTAAAAGTAAGTTACTAGGTAATAAAGTATTATTTTTTAAGTTAGATTTTGGTATTTAAATCAGCTTTTATTGAAGCTGTGAAAAAAAAACAAAGAATATTCCATATAACCCTTCTTCCCCAAGTATTCGTGCAAAGTTATCCAAAGCTATCAAACAATATTCCTAGCCTAAACGTTTAATTACCCACCAATGTCGCACAAATCATACACTGCACGCTTTAGACAAAAACCAAGGTTCAACGCGCCGCCATTGTGCCGCCCGGGTTCCGCACAGGCTAACAAAGCAGACACCGATAAGAACACAATAAACAATAACATTCAGTATTGCTGTTGCAATAGCTATGCGAATGTGGATGGCGGAATGTCTGAGTACTTCGATGACTACAAGTGGTTTTAATGTAGCCATTTATTTATACCTATGTAAGATTGTTAGTTGGTGAAAAGGGCACGAATAAAATGAAAATGAATCACGAGTTGTTAATCCAATATATTTGATACTAGCGATTTTTATTGTTGTTATTGATTTAGCAACTCTAATAGGTCTATCTCTCTCTCTCTTGATTTGGTCACGAATGATAAGTAAAAAACATAACCCTCCTTCTGACGCAGTCGGGTAAAAAGGATGAAGCATCCGAAGTTTCGAACTTAGTGCTTACCTTTCTTAATTCACCAAAAGACTACTAATTCTAATGCTGGGTAGCTTTAAAATTAGTAGTGTCTCGGTGAGGTAAGATAGCCAGTGAAAGTACAAGCTTCAAATATTCCATATCATTTAGGGTAAGCGAATTTGCAATTTGATCATAAAACATATTCATCATTTAATTTTTGGACATAGTTCACAGAAAATCTGGTCGATTTCCTTCCTCTCGTAAGGCCCAACGTCCTAAATTGAGGAGATTTGTCAAAGTTACTTTTGACTTTAGTTGACCGATACAAGATTTATTTTTGAACTAACGAAATTTGACGTGGGCCTTACGAAGGTATGCTATAAATTAAACTTTATGTTATCAGTAACTAAATTGGATTATATATCAGTCATAATGCATCTTGAATTAAAAAAAAGAGCTGACAGGCAAATATATTTGTTTAGTGTTAAAGTTTGCCTAGATTCTTCCAATGTACACAAAAAAAATATACAACTGCCTATCAACTTGAGCACTTTTCTTTCGTCCCAATGCAAAGAAAAGGTTTTTTTATATATATACTGTGCTCACATAACAGGGTAGGTAGGTACATGGCAACATTAATAGCGCGGTGCGGCAACACCGGCGCGTGGGCAGGCTGCAATGATCGGCCATTATGGCGCGCAGAATTGGGGCAACCCGCTATAGTGTTGCCAATTCATTTCTAAGTTACCCAGTTAAGTATATGGAGGCTCATTTGTGTCGACTTATTTATTTAAGCATTCTTAAGCAATCGTTCCATAGGCTCCAATTCGTTTGTTTGCCTTGCCAATAAAGCACCTTGCTTTTTTATTCGTATACGTAAGCCTGAATTTGCATGCGCATTTTTTCATGAATGTGACCAGAGTTTTATTGCCAATTGTTAAATTACGAAAAAGGTTTTAACCTTTAAGCTCTTTATGCTAATTATAAGATCAAAGAATGCCTTATTGTAAAATACTCTCATTCTCTTGTAAAAGTCATAGTAAATCTCCTCAGACTAAATAAAAAATAAACCATCTGAAACCCTTTTTAAGGCTATGCTTTAAGTACTACAACGCATTGTTTCAATTTTTTAAATAATAGGTTATAATAAGGACGTTGAATTGTGGACTGTCAAGTCTGTACATGGACTAACAAAAAACTACAAAAATATTTTGTTTAGTTTGTATTAGTTACCTAAATCAGTAAATAACTTAACAATCTTTACAAAGAAATATCATGAAATAAACTTAATAAAAAACTAGATAGCTACTCTAGATTTAACTAAGAACTCTATTACATAAGAGCATTTTAAACATGTTCTTACCGCCCTCGGTCTATGAGCTGCATCTATACATATACTCTGTAGACCGCAGGGCGATAAATAAAATCAATGCCTGTTTAAGGTTAACAATCGCTCTATTTACAATGCCAAAGAATGGCCACACTGTCGCCTTATTTCAAGTAAAAATGGGCTAAAATGACTAAACCCCGGCTGTCAGATAAGAAATGTTATCTTAGTAACGAAAACAAATGAAACTTGCGATTTATAAATTCAAAGATGTCGCTTTCAACACTATACCTAAAGCAACTTTGTGTTGAGCTGTTTGTTGTTCATTCAGTTTTTTTATTATTACCGTAGGTACTTAAGTTCCTTCAGTTAAACGATTAGGTAACCTATTTATGTCATTATGCGGAACTAATTGAACCAAATCATCTAAATGCAAGTTTTACAAAACTGGACCTACCTGTAATTTTTGACCTTTGGCATTTATATTTACATTAATCAAATACCCTTTTTCTCAGATCCTAACGATACCATTAGTAAACATCTAATTGGTTTTAGGGGCTTTAAATTAACGGTCAGACAAAAAAGCCCAGACATGCAAATTCCTATATGAAAAATACAACGCTCTTTTTCTTTGGCAGATGATTGCAAAACAACTCCTATATAGAGACTTTTAGCGCAGTCTAAAACTCCAAACATGTACCTAACTTTATTCCAGTAAACACTATCAATTTACCGTAATTACAAACTAAACAAGCAAACTCGCCCACTAAATCCGCACGCTACCCAACTGTTTCCCATAAAATAACGTTTAACTTTAAACCCTAGTGAGAAAACGAACCATTTCCCTATCAGCGCTGGTACAACTCCTAATTATTAGAGGCAATGTTGAATCTTTATTGTCCGTTGTTGGCTGCAAGATCTAGACTAATTAACCGGGGGTGTAAGAGTTGGTTTGTTTCATTAAAATGGCGATTTTCGTGTGTGTGCATCTGATATCGTGCGACACTTCCTTGTTTGTACTGGCGGTGATAAAAGCTGCTAGTCGGGGTACAGTAATGCTAAGGAATAGGAAATCTAGGATTTAGTTACTGGTTGAACTGTAAAGGGTGTTCTTACAATGTATCTAGTATTGATATGTTTTGGATTTGGTGGATATTTAAAGGTCTGAAGTTGGTTTTCACGGTTTGCGTTTTTTGGATTTAGGTTCATTTCCCTGTAACTATTTTTTAAAATTTATATTGTGATATATTTGACAAACAAATTTTGAATTGTAGACATAGGTATCGTTATAATATAATACTTATGTAATGCATAACTGCAGCTTCTGAGCTCGAAATTAAATATTTCTCGATGTGAGCTCGGATATTTTCAATACTTAACGGACGATTCTGTGGTTTAAAAGTATACCACGAAGAGAAATTGCTCTAGGAGGAAGAAAACTTTCTTCATCAGCAATGAAAACTAACACACAAGCTTACTTCTATCTTATCGTTTCTTACTCTGTGAAATGGCCACCGATTGGCATCATTTAGAGTTTAGACGTTTTTAATTGAAGAGATAGACTTACGAATGGCTAAAAGATTTAAACTAATTGGAGAGGGTTTGGTCTGAATACTCGCAAGACTGGAAAAAAAGGCAGAAAAGAGCAAACACCTTTAGCCTAGGCACACAAAATTTGCAAAAAAAGCTAGCTCCATAATGCCGGATTCTCTTATTCCTGCCTGCCAGTACTAAGATGATCTAGGTGCGCGGGCGACAACAGACTTCCGTGTCATTATGCCGCGCCAGACATGCCATGTTGCCGATCACATCGGCACACGCCTGCGCTCTTCCAGCTTCCATTTTCGAAATTTATTTGTTTCTTAAAACGTTTCGTCTTTTGTTTTAAATAGACTGCCAGTATGAAGTATATCAAAACTGAATGGTGATTTTATTGGTTTAAAGTAAGAATAGTAAAAGAATCTGTGGCAAACTGATTTTTTGCTTGAAGGGCGAATTCCAATTATAAGCACGGTCAAATTGGTTTTGTTTTCTTTTTATTAATGTCCCAGCACGAGCCACAGATAATCTTACTTATGAAACAATTGTATAACACTGGGTGCGCTAAGACGTGGCCATCGATGTGGATAGATAAAAACTGACAGTTGATACACAATTCGTGAGCTCCACGCACGTACAATTAAAACTGTCTTGCGTAATTAGAACATTATCTAAACCGCTATATTTCACAAAAGTAGTCCGAGTTTAAATTAAGCAACCCTTTAAAAGAGCGTACTTGCAACCTAAACTGGGTATAGCTTGAGATGAGAAATTTTGTAACCTAATTGTAATAGTAACGTTGTTACTTTCAGCCGCTTACTTTTTTAATTTGCATTATAATAGTTTGCTCGGAAAAAATGTATAACAAATTTTAGAGAAGTACCTACCTAAGTAAAAATAAGGGAGACAAGACACAAAAATGACGTTGTCGCAAACTATGCTCAAGACCACGATAAACATACTTGTATAGAGAAAAACATTAGATTAAATATATAGAAAACATCCAAGGATCTGGAATAAATACTCTCACTGATTACACAAATATTTGCCCATACCGGGAATCGTACCCGGTTTTTTTTTTGTGGCATGTAGAAAGCTGACTAGAAGGGATCTAAAACTCACAGATATTTGCATACTATCTAAAGACTGCAATCCTAAGACCGCAAATGCACTACTAAGGACTAAGATGGAACGCCTCTATGCTAGTAATTTCACCGTTTGTCTTATTCCCACAACGGAACACAACAATTCAAACACTGCTGCTTGGCGGTAGGTTAAAGGAATAGATATCGTGCCACCAGAAAACCCTGTCATAATGAAGGAACTTGAACTCTTATACGTTTCAATGACAAGGTCCTATACTTACACGATGGGCTTAACTCATGACTTCTATCTGATTAGCTCTATTCAGTACTCTATATTATTTACTAAGTGATAAGCAACCTCGAATTGGAGATGCCACCTATAATAGCCTTGATGCTTTTTGATTGACCTATACAGCCACTTTTAGTTCAGCACGATCAAAATTCAAACGATCAAATATCAATCATACGAATAAAATTATTTGGGCAGCTACCTTTAGCAGAACCTCTTACGGTAAAGGCGAACTGTCCTATCTTCACTTACGCTGCTTTGGACAAACCAGAGCAGACACGTATCACCGCGCTATCCTATCAGCTTTAGGGGTCACATTACGCTAGTTGGAACTCGGCTACAAGAAAAGAATACCCTCCCTGACGCTTAAGCAACCGCTACATTATCGAATCAGTTATCGACGTATTCGCACGCACGCTTGCCTAATTGTTGCATTCGCGTTTGACAGGTACGTAAGAACTGGGAACTTTCGCTGCGTACACGACTCTTTATGATCACGATACCCTGATGGGCTGTGGAGAGATTGTAGCGTCAAGAGATGGGCGGTGGGATAGACCGAAAAAAAATAGTCAAGGTTTTTCCATCCTAATTCGAAAGAATAGGTAATTTTAAGAGACCAATTTCATTAATTTTGCATTTGACCCAATAGTTTTGTTTAAATATCTTTATTTATTTAGCAAATAAGTTATGGATGACATGATTATTTTAAATTTGGGTTGGGATTTTCTAATAAATTAAACAATTAAATGATATCTAATGATAAAAAGTGATTTTTATAGTGTAATAAAACATATTATTTCAAGCGGTTTTCGCCTAACCAGTTAGATACCGTAAGAGGGATTCAAGGCTAAAACGAACATCAAACAAAGGTCAAATATACTTTTGTCACAATATCCGAAATAGATAAATATTTCAAAAATTTAATAATGCAGAACGGCTTTAAAACCCGAAATTTAAAAAATATAAACAATCCCAATTATATACACCAGGTAAATACCTACATTTCGGTTAAATACCTTACCTAATCTACCGGGTTACCCTTGAATCTTCCGACAATTAGCAGCTTTCGTATTGCTGTTCTATGGTGTGGGGATAAGACAGCCGCCCGTGAAATTAGTAGTACAGAGACACTCAATCTCTCGCACATATTCAAAGATAAAGATAAAGACATTCATTCGTCGAGAATCTACCAGCGCTTCACAAGAGGAGAACACTGCTGAGAAGAAACGCTGCAAGAAACTCAGCAGCTTTATTACTTCATTACCATGTAATGTAACTTACTTTTAAATATCATTGTATATCTTCTGCCGGAGTAACTTTGCAATGATGGTCTTGTACGAAGCACCGACGAGCAAAAGAGCTTCAATGTTGCCAATTTACTGACTAAAGATTTTCAATTTTGTTATTCATTTTTAATTTTGCGCTCAGATTTTGAATGCAAAATGTCTATGAGGCTCAGCGGGGTTATTATGATATAGTTATGCGGTTATGAGAGAAAAGGACAAAGCTATATAACTGCTATAGCTCTGTCCCCCCCCTGATCCCACTTTGTATCAGTTGGCCTGTATGCTCGTTTGCCTAATGCTGTCCAGAAAAAGTACTGAGTGTATAAGGATTTATTCATCTTTCCTTTGTTAACTAGAAAAGGTCTTTAGTCCCATAGACTAAGACTCCTCTTCTTCTCCTTCCAGTCCCGTGAATACATCGGCCAATCTCTCAAACGTGTAGAGTATTTCAGCAACGCTCTCTCCTCCATCTTATTAAGTTATTATTCGCTAACAGGTGAAACTGCAATGGCCGACCTTGCCGGTCGCACGCTCGAGTGCACCTGTGTCGTGAGTCGAGAATTCAGCCGTGTTGTTCACTTAAACAATTCACAGCCGGACTCGTCGATGAAGATACACCTGACAGCGCGTTTCGTACAAACCTGTCAAGTTTCATGCAGTGAAAGAGACGGCGCATAGTAGTTACATATATTCGTCCCGTTTTATGCGTGAAAATTGGCAAGGTTTGACACTTCATGACACGACCGCTAGCTTAGTTGGTAGTGATCCCTGTCTACGAAGCTAGTAATGGTAGATATTTGTGTGATGTGCAAAATAATATATATTTTTTTAGTTATGGATGTTTTGTAGAGCTAGATCTCTACAAACTTACGTTTATAAAGAGTAGTATCCACAGTACAAGTCTGGAGCTTAGCGTGGACCTAGGTAAATTTGTGTGACTGTCCCCTGATATTCAACTAATTATTTATTTATAATACGGTCCCTGTTTGCAGGTGTCTCGACCTTGGTCAAAGTTCGACGCATCGTCAGCGAGTTATATAACAGAATAACCCTATAGCGGGGTTATTATGACGTAGGAATGCAGTTCATTTTACGTTGAGAGAAAAGGACAGAGCTATATAACTGCTATAACTCTGTCCTTTACGCTCGCCGTAAAAAGAACTGCATAGCTAGGTCATAATAACCCCCCTGACCTTTAACAATTAAGCTACTGGCCGGTAACAAAACGTCGTTACATTCATTTAGTAATTTGTGAGTAGGACAAAGCTGCCATAAACTTTGGGCAAACAGTGTCAGTGAAGTTTGTGTCCGCAATTGATTGTTAATTTAGCTTTGTTCATTTAGTTGACTAACTGTTGTTGATTAACTGAAAAAGGTAGGATGTTTAAGTAACGGATCTATTTTTGAATACCTATAACGGTTTTAGTTTCAAGCCTAATTGTGCAAAATGTGGTTACAGAATTATCAACATTTTTTTAGAGTGGTTGGTAATTCTGTAGCTCTGCCTACCCTACTCTGGGAATAAAGGCGTGAGTTTATGTATGTATGTATGTAGTTTCAAGCCTAACATATCAAGTAACGAACATTAACCCACTTGGTACTTACCTAATACCGTCTAAAAGGATCCCAAAGAGTGCTCTGGATTCAGAGATTTGTTGCATTGGTGTTACATAATGTGAAATAGAAAATAACCATATTTTCAAGATCTTCCCACAACATTTCTCAATAGTAAAATAATAAACAATAGTTTATTAGAATCGATATGTTTATCAAATCACGACAACGTGACTGGAACAGGTACACCGCCGTAGGTCGAACGGGCTCGTGAGTTGCACAATGGCAATTATAACAGTTGCGAAATAATTAAATAGACCAAACACGGTTAAGTGTGGCCGTAACGTAACGACATTGGTGCGTTCGAAGGTTAAAAAAGTAAGCAATTAATAACATTAAGTATATAATGATTTTGCTACGTAGGTACAGTCGGTGAGCACTTAGAAGGTGCTTAGGGTCTGTACTTCTCTCTCACTCGTTCTTAATAAGAGCGTATAAAAGCGAGTGAGAGACAAGTACAAACCCGAAGCAGCTTCTGAGATCTATCGCACTGTACGTAAACTGGACAGCTTCATAGTCATTATGTGCCTGAAACATAATGATATGACCAAAAATGGCGGATAGGCACATTGTCCTCGCAGGGTGTTTTCAAACGAGTTTTATTTCCAATAATTATCGATCATTACGTACTTAACATGAGATGAAAATTACAAAATTTCACCAAACGTTAGTTATGGGAGTTTATTTATAATTTGTAATGCCTAATTTCGCACAATTGAATAACAGATAGAATGAAGGAGAGATAGGGAGATATTACTTTGAGTAAAAGGAACAGGTTAAAGTCGTATCGTATCAAGAAGTCAACCAATTTACAGGAGGCCGAAGCGATTATCGATTAATCTAAAACGGCTGCGTTTATCGCGTGACAAAGTTTGGAAAACGCGTCTGTCACTTTCTGACACGTAAATAAGTACGAGAGTGACGGATGCTTTATGGACATTTGTCACGCGATATAGTTGCAGCCATACTGGGCCCACTGGAGTTGCTGAAAACTAAGAACGATATGGCTTGTAAATCACAGAAGGAAATCCGGAGTGGGTTCATCTGGATTAATGTGTGTGTACAGAAAACAGCAATAATATATTATCCAACAATGGGCGCCAACATATCTGACACCTCTTTATTACTAGAGGTATAAGAGCGTTTCAGATATTTTTGCGCCCAATATTGGATAATACCGAGTGGAAAACGAGGGGAATTTTTTAGGTCTTGGTCTTCATTTTTTTATTTTTCACCAATTAACTATATTAATATTTTTAACCGTTTTAGAGATACAGCTAGTTAAACATTAGTGCACAATCTGCACATTAGCAACCCTAGCAAGAAGATCCGATGACATGTGTCAATTTAAAATGTAAATAACTTCGAACTACCTAGTAGTAGTAGGGTTGTCACTGATATTAAATTGATTAATTTTAATCATTTTGTTTTATTTTTAAGTCCGGCTTTACAATTATAATAGATCGATTGTAGATCACTTAGATAACACTATCCTTTCAGCTCAGTCCCTCGTTTTGTTCCACCCTGTATATTATTACTGGTGACTGTACATAATTGTTCCAAATCTCTGTTTATAGCAATAACAATCAATAGACAAATCAGGACATGTACCAATCTATTTACAACCCATCGTGACGTTTATTTTAGGGTTGCAAATAGCATAACCTTGTATACTTCAAGCAATTGTCTACAAAACGTTTATCACGAAAACGCAATTGTTAATTCCTAATCTTGACTCCAACACTGACAATGAAACTATTGAACCAAAGCGAAAAAATAATTAAAGCTTATTGGAAACAATTGAATTTGCAACTGGGCAATACGCAACGGTTGGACCACAATTAATAACGATAAGTACTGGTAACCTTTCAATGCCAAACTTTCTGACTTCGGAACAAAATTGATCCGATGAAGTAGTTCAGGGCACTGCTAACCAGTTATAATTAACCATAGTAAGAATGAGATAACAGAAGTAGGGCAGCCACGTGCCATGGGCTTGGTTTAAATTATTGCTCTCATACTGTAATACATTTAGGAACGTTTTGCAATTCAATACGAGGGATTAGGTTGAAACTGTATCAACGAGCTCTTTGGTTGACTAAATGTCGCCTGGGGCGTTGCGCAAGTGTTTAACGTATACGATTAGTTACAATTGGATATATCTCTTTTGTTTAGCCTTTTAAGTTCCGAACAGTAGACTGGTAATGACACATTTATCATAACTGTTGCAAATTCTATGCAAATTTGCGAACTGTTGAATAGAACTAAAGCTAACTCGGGGCGACGTTCGATTGTTTACTGTTTTTGTTTAACTGTGCAAATTAATTGGCCTCTATTGCCCATTGACTTGAACTAAATTGTTTCCAATGCTTTCAACTTTGGTTTGTTTCTTCTTCTATTACACTTTTTGGCATCCAAGAAAAAGACAAAACGTAACAAAAAAATAATTACATAGGAATCATCATTATTATTTAGACAGTGTCCTGCAACTACGAAGAGGGTTGGTTATTAATTATTATTTAATATCAAGCATTAAAAAAAAACTGCTTCTATGTTGTTCGTTTCTGAACGCCACAAAGCTTTATAATAATATACACGACTTGTCTTATAAGTTTATCTTAACGGTTATACTACGTTGTATTTCTACTGTTATCCTACGCAGTTTTTCTGATTAAAACCTCGTATTATCATATCGTTACCTCATTCCATCGAACCCGTCGTCCGACCCGTTGATCGTGAGCACCGGCGCCCGCGCATACGCCTTGGCCACGCGCCGGTTTCTCTCGAACACTATCACTTTGGCCCAGATCTCGTCGTCGATCTGTGTCCACTTGTCTAGCACTTCCTGTATGTGTTCCTGTGGACAAATAAAGTTTATATTTAGGTAACATAAAATAATAATCACAAATTCAAAGTCATTCATTTCCAAATATACTCTCTAAAATTTGTTAGTAACAATGTTACTTATATGCTTATATCAATTTATTAAGACACAAACAATTTTCAGAAAAATAATAAAAGCATAACTAAAACGTAATACTAAAATAAACTAACTTATATTCTATGTAAAAAGTAAGGATGATACAATCATTCGTCCTTTACCCCAAATTTAAAAGTCAAGATGACGTATTATTTATCTATATTTACTCTAAAATGTATATGCTATAGGAAGGACTCTTTTATAAAGACGCGACGGTTGCGTTGCGCGTTGCGTGCTTCATCTACTAGAACGATTATGCTTACATGAATGCCTTATACGTCACCACTATATGCTATGTGCTGCGGGCTGCACCGCACAAAGCGCCTCTGAACGCTCCCCATCTCCATAAAAGAGACATGTTTTTAAGATACTAATTTTAGCCATTTATTGTATATATGGCCTGAAAAGAGATGTATGGATTGTGTTACGAGGGATATGAGAAATAAGGGTGTAAACAATGAGATCACGGCTAATAGGGATGTCAGGAACAAAAAGACCTGCTGTGCCGAAACCAAATGATTGGAACAATAATAAAAAAAATAGGTATAAGGTGCATTTTTTTTTAAATTTTAAATTCGCTCGTAATCCGAGAGAGGCGCGGTAAGCGTCCACTGAGGTCAGCTGACCGGAACCTAAATAATTAATTTCATTATTTGTTGTACCTAGGTGATTTTATCTCAATGAACGTTACCGCCGTCATAGCCACCCAGTTGCCAGTAACTTGCCAAGGGCTTTTGGCCTGGCTACGGCTTTGGGATGGTTACAAATTAGTTAGCCACATTGACAAAGTTATAGAGGTACTATCTTTTCATTACACGTGAGTAACATCGTCGTCAAAGAAAAAATCGGTTAATTCATTCGCCCTTTCCCACGTCCAGTCAACCCGTAACCGGGCCGGTGCAGCAGCTGATCAGGCCCAAACCATCAAGCGCCACAAATATTCATCATTATTAAATAATTACGAATTTGTGGCACTTGCTGTGGAGACCATGGGTCCTTGGTCAGCTGATATGAAAAACTTTATGAAGGCTCTGTCATCCCGGCTCATAGACACCTCCGAAGATCATAGAGCTGGTGCTTACCTCTCCCAAAGGATTGGGCTAGCTATCCAAAGAGGTAATGCAGCCAGTGTCATAGGGACCATCCCGCGAGCGGACCTGCTAGAGGGGGTGTTATTTTTATAGTGGTGATTATTATTTACATCTTTAATATTTGAGTAGCTTAGTTTTATTTTTATTTGAGTAGCTTAGTTTAATTTTTTAATTTAAGTAAGTTTAGTTTTAATTTTTAATTGTAGTACCTATGTTATTAAAGAAATACTATAAGTAAATTCGATTGTGCAGGTTACTTAGCAATCTCTTATACTATTTCAACTTAATATAACAAAAAACATTTCTTAAAAATACCAACCCAGTCAAAGAAACGCAACCTTCAAATGGTAAAGTAACATTTATTGAAAGAAATCTTTTTTTAATCTCAGAATAAGCCGACCTTGATTGAAGTGTTTTTGTAAGGTGTTACAGTAGATTTAGATATTAATCCGTGTGGCAACGGTGTCGCAACGAGATGACATCGGACCTGCGCGGGCGCAACCGTCTCGCTCTGGTAACGTTACTTGCATGCGTGTTTGTTTTGGGTCTTGATTGGATTTCTTAACACATTTGAAGTTAGGCTCCTTAATTTTTGTTTAAGAGACCAATGTCGAAGTTCTAGCAGTATATAAGTGATTGTGAAGATTCAGAAGGGCGAAGTCCGTAAAGCGGGATACAGGGCTCCCCGGTTTTAAGATAGCGGTTAATATCGTTCTTAAAACCGGTATAATTTTGTTCATGCCTTAACCGGTTAATGAAAGGAACGGTTTCACAAAAACATAATTATTTGGGTTACTGGTAAATACCGTAAAACCTGGTCACTATGGTCCAGTACTTCAACTGTGGTCCAAGTCTAATTTGTTTCATTCCTCATAGATGACTTAAGTATAAGCATTTTAAAACTTTAGTCAACAAGAAATGACTATAAAACAACACGTTTCCTTAACTAAAGATAATGGGAACTTGTACTTTTGGTCATTGATTTTGGACCATAGTTGGAAGATTTTGGACCATAGTTACCAGGTTTTACGGTAGTTAAAAAGAAAATGAATAACTGCTTTTAACCTGTATTAACCGGTTAAGCTCCGGCTCGCCCCGTCAAATGATCGACCCAGTCAGCTATGCCGTCGAATTGGAATGATGTAACGTAACGTAAACTCACTAAAATTGGAGCTAGAGTGTAAAAGAGGTAGCATACGTCGCTCTTTCTATTTATACTGTAATGCCAAGTTTAAATTAACCGGTTAATTTCAATATTTGTGAAAAACCGGTTTTTCAAGTAACCGGTTCGTAAACCGGTAACCCAAATCTAAACCGTAATTGATTCAGGTTTGGGGTCAATGACCGAAAGTGATTTAAATATTTACCGGTTTCTGAGTCCTGGTGGGATAAACACTAAGATGGAGTGTTGTGTCTTGGGATTGCAGTCTTAAGATTGTATTGTTGAGATGCACCCACTTACCGTTAGGTGGCCTGTGTGCTCGATCGCCTTAAGAATATCATAGATGCCATTAAAAAAACTGATCTTAACCGACTCATGGAAAGTGAAATTCATACCGAATAAACCGACCGCCATAGATAAAATTACCGCCGCATAATAGTCAATACACTACGAGGTCAACACGCTGTAAACCGGTGAATAGTATAACCAATTCAGCATTGTACTCGTAACTAGGTAAGTTCAAAATAAACCGTTACTTACTCATACTTTTACAACGAATTCACTTGTTTCAAAACGATCGAATCAATTCCTACCTCATAAAACATAACTAGCGGCTCTTCTCAAGGCTGCGTAAACCATGCAAAATTATTCGAAAGTGGTACAATTACGCACGAAAATCAAAAAAACATGCATGCAACTAGCTTAAAAGGCATTACAAAAGAAAAGTGATTCCAATCTTGAAGACATTAGGTTCATTTTTAATGGAAATGTTTGCCAAGATTTGGCTAATTTTAGAGGGCACTGGCCTGTGTAAACGCAGCTCGGTTTTTGAATGTGTGTGTAACAATGATACTATACTATTGTACTATAAGCTGGTTTTCAGTAGACCGTTGCACGGTAGAAAAAGTTTTGAAATGCTATCAGGGTACTACACGCGGCAATCAGGCTGCAGGGTTATCAAAAAAAACAGTAAATGGAACATCAATATTAAATTCACCACCATTCAGTTGTTTAAAAAATTAAGTTTTATTTTTTTCCATCTTAAAACGGGTTACTAGTTCATATACATATACATACCTATACCTACCTTCACCCCTTTTATCCCAGAGTGGGGTAGGCAGAGCTACAGAGTTATCTACAAATTTAAAAACTTGTTTATAATTTAGTAACCACCCTTTGCACAAATAGGCTAAGATATTTACCAGCGTATTTACAAGCCTGTATTCCTTTAGTTGCCTCTTACGCAATCTATGGGAAGACAAGGACCGGCACTATTCTAACCCGGCATCCACACAAGGGATCCTATATTTACATAGCAGCATTTTTTTTCCATTTTACCTCGTTTATTTTTTATGATTTTATTTTACAGTCTGAACTTTAATATTATTTTATTTTATAAGCTAAGTAGAACGGGTAAGAAACGTCAAGCTTTTACACGTACAAATGTATACTTAAATTGTTCATCCAATTATGATTTGTGGTGACCCTAACAAAGTTTCTCGTTTTCACAGTTATGGCAATCATTTTGCTTTCCGCTTCCTCAGAAATGATAGTGAATTCACTTTCAATTTCGTTCAGCTTTTATGGAGTGAGATTTCGGAGACCGTCGTTCTCATAAGGCATGTGCTTAATGTGCTTTACGTAATTAAAGATAACCGAAGACACGTTTTGATAAAAACGAAAGTAATTATCGTTATGTATTTTATTTTTTTACGTCTTCGTAAGATTTCTTATCATGCACAGAATAAGTTTGATGTAGTTGCAGTGTGTTAATAAATGTAGTTGATTTGAATTTTAGTTGGGTTGGTTTTTGTTTAGTAATGCCATTTCTTGAAACAAATTGACTGTCTACAAATAATGTCTTCTATAATAGATCTAATGGTCATGAAGACTGACCACAACACAATACGGTCATTAGCATTCCAACAAATGCTCTGCAACCATCAACCAATCACGTGCAAGTTCATCTCTGAATATATCTAATGCAATTTAAACTCATTCACATCATTGTGCATCAATTTGCAATATTCCATCTCACCCTTGCCACATTACTCTCTCATGGTACATGTCTCAAATACTTTCGCTAATACCCGATTCATACCATGATCGTGTAATCTAACTTTATATTGTCGATCGTTATGTTGGTACCATTGTTGAATGGGGCTCGTTAGTGTGGCAGCTCTGTATTTATTCGCAAATATGCTTCATAGTCCGTCATGCTACTCATGCTTGCGCTGGACTGATTTATGGTCCTCTCAAGCCGTATATTGTTAAGTTTGAAATCACTCTTGACGTTTATGCCAGTTTAATAGAAAGTGGAAGAATTTAAATAAACTTTCTAAGATACATTGTCGCCTCGATTGGTAGTTTTATGTAAGATATCCTTGATTATTATTCATTTTGAATTGCAGTGATTTATCAACTTTTCTTGCATAATACGATGCTTGCTATAAAGGTTCAGTAATCATTTATAAATTCAGGTTCGATCGAGTTAAGGTTTAAAAGTAATAGTTAAGTAACAGCGTCAGGTTAACGTTTTGTTCGCATATTAGTGCATAAAAATCTATAAACAATATAATAAATGTATGCCAACGTAGTAATTCCGGTTTCCTTTTTTAACCGACTTCATAAAATTACGAGAATCTCAATTTTATTTGTATTTATTTTTGTTATAACTGTTTTAAGTTACCGTAGTCAAATTAGGAATTATTCACGTGGAATTTAAAGTTTTACAACAAACCGACGGAACAACTTCATTTTTCTCTAGTTTAAACGTTATAAAAGCCTATTAAAGTATGTCGTAACGTCCAAGGCTGGCCACCACGCCTCGCTTACCTTATTCGACGAATTTCAAACTGCGCCCGCGCCGCATAACCACTGGTTACGCACTTTGCTATGTATTAAGTTGTAAAAACATTGGCAAAACCTTGCATTTTAGTTGTTTTAGATAGTTTTTATCGTTGGAAAGGAATCTAATGTATTCAATTAGTTCCACACGATTTGTTGTATAATTCAATACATACATACATAAACTCACGCCTTCATTCCCAGAGTGGGGTAGGCTAATTTGTGAATGTTTACAATGTCTTTCTACAAAATGGATCCATGTAATATATATAACAACATCAACAACGCAAACTTTAGCTTTCCAACCATCAGGTTTAAAAGTAAAAGATAAAATGAATGAAAGCCATTCAAGGGCAACGGTTAGATTTTTTATGATGTACTGGTTAACTATAACGGATACAAGTTAATTTAGTGCTCAGTGTATCCCTTTCGTTTGAAAGTACTTAGACAGAACTGCATTGAGATGTAAGTCATCCTCGTGCCCGTCATGCTATTGAAATATATGTAACGAAGAGACGCACTATGACAATATTTTCCTTTAACCAATCCCTGACAGGAATAAATAGAAAGAAATGCGAGAAACCAATTCCACGCGGACCAAAGTCACGGTAATGTCTAGTCGTTATAATTATATCAAGAATAGTGCCACTCCATGTCTTTCCGTGGAAGTCATAAGAGGCGACTAAGAGAATAAAGGCTTGTAGTACTTTTAGGCGATGGGCTTGCTACCTGTCACTAATATACACTGTTAAACATCTTAGCCTAATTGTGCGAATTGTGGTTACAGAGTTATCAACAAGTTTTTAGAGTTGTTGGTAATTCTGTAGTTCTGCCTACCCCACTCTGGAAATGAAGGCGTGAAGGTATGTATGTATGTATGTATGTTCACGACATTAAATTTATCTAGTAAGTAAAAGGATTTGTCACAAATATTTATTGAACTAATGTTCTCGATCGAAGAAATACGTTCGCGATACTTCAAAATCGTGCCAGTTAAATTACTCAAGAGTCTGAAGACGTACAGACCGTATTCGTGATAAGGTTTGAGAACTAACACAAGTTATTGGGCAACGCATCGCACTGGATTCGTTGCATGCGCAGTAAGTGTACAACACTAACCATATATAGATCGCGTACGCAAATTGCGATATTAATACCAAGTGAAGGTTTGAAATGTATTCCGAGAAAATAATGCTACTTTTTAAATTATGCATTTTAAGTAGGTATAGAAGGAAAATTGAGTTGGATATAGATCTTTCGCTATATGTTTTGATCAGATTATATATTCTAAGATGTGCTCTTGTTAAAACCATAATATAATATTTAAATAAACTTAAAAATAAATATTAACTACACTCTTAATAACGTCTGCGGTTTCTATTGATCAATATTATATAAATAGTTTGACAGGCATTCAACTTAGTCAATCATTTGCTCAAATACTTGTTCCAATCGAATGCACCTAAGTAATGTAAGATCGTGTCAATTGCATTAGTGAAGTGAGCGCAGGCAATCTATCTAATGCTAACTTTATGTGATGCAACTTTACTGCAGTTGTCAGTTGTCACAGGTCACGACTGGTGTGTTCCAAGGGATATAAAGTTAAAGAACTGGTTAAATGTTAAGAAGATTCTTATTCTTCAACATAGGTGGGTATTGCTATGGACATTTTGAAACGGTTATTCTAGAATTTCCAGAATTTTAACACACTAGATTCCCAATATATGTACTGGAATTCCAAACTTAACATTTAGATTAAGGTACCTAAACCTACCGTATTTCATTCTTATCTAATATTTCGCAGTTGGTGGATTTGGGAATCTGGTAAAGAAATTAGTTTGGTATTTTCAAATTGGGGTATATTGTAGTGAGCGTTTTGAAAATACTGTACGGGCAGTTTTAATCGAAAAATATATTATTTTATAATCCAAACAAAATTGAAGAAATCTATTTAAATAATCATACCTTTAGTTACTTTATCTCATTATTGCACAAAATGCATGTCCATTTTTACAAGGTCTTTTACCCATTCTAATTTGCGCACAAAATGTTAAAGACGTGCAAAATGTTGCATCTTTATACATTTATACAAGCTAGCCTCTTAGGCATTATAGAATTTGTTTGCAAGATGGTTACCACTAACGTAACGATTCTCGAAAGCTGTCAAAATGTATGGAACGTACATAAGCGCTCGAGCGATGATCCAGCTTACGTCAATCCTATATATACATTTTCGATAACGATAACGTTCTCGCAATGAGTCTTGTCTAAACTCGGATTCATAATTAGATTCCATCAAATCTACCAAGAAATGTCACTGTCACAATAACATCTGTCAATGTCAGTACGACGGTCCAGATGCCACCATCCTTTTCTTAAAAATAAAAAATATAGTCTGCATAGTGGTGTAGAGAATTAAGGGATTTTACGTCCAAATTCAAATATAATCTCCATTTTCTGTATACAGATACTATACAATTACATAAACGTAGGGGTTTCGTTAAGTTTGTCGCCTATATGTATATTACTTTGATTCTTAGATGTACCGTGTGGTTGCCGGGTTAGAATTAGAATAGCGCCACTCGATGTCTTCCCGTGGATGTCGTAAGAGGCGACTAAGGGATTAAAAGGCTTGTAGTACTGTTAGGCGATGGGCTTGCAACCTGTCACTAATACACAGCACTGGTAAACATCTTAGCCTATTAGTGCAGAATGTAGTTACTGAATTATCAACAAGTTTTTAAAGTTGTAGGTAATTCTGTAGCTCTGCCTACCCCACTCTGGGATTACAGGCGTGAAGTTATGTATCTTAGATGTTTGTTGTGTATGGAAGTAAACATTTATTTATGTATGCAATATTCATACATTCCTAAATTCTAAGTGAAAGGCATCCTAATTATTTTACTATAATTAGTGAGATGGTTTAGCGCCCCTCCTCCAGTTAGGATGCTATAGTTAAGATAACGTAAAAACGCCTTCAAAATAGCCAATACGACTAGGTCGTGATTATTCTTTTTCGAATTTAGGTATTTTTCAAACGATAATATTATTGTATCAAAGCGGATACCAAATGTTATCGAGACCTGAACTATTACCATTGCAATATGAATATTTCTACCACAAATTTGGTTTTATTAAATATTTATTTATGCGACAAATTTTTACATAACCATTTTTATTTAAACAGACCAATTAAATGTTATTCTTAAAATTACTAAATATTTAATTACTTACGTGCACTCTTTCTCCAAGAGGTACTTTACTAATTTTGGAATGTTTCATTTCACCGGCAACATCGTGGTAGATTTGATGGAATCTAATTATGAATCCGAGTTTAGAGCCACTGTTATAGTTGACGAAATATAATCCATAGCTTGACGTAGTGTTACTAAGGCGAATCGGTGCAGATTTATATTTCGTCAACTATACCAAAGTTCAATTTCAATATCTACTTAGACTAATATATTAGAGTACCGATTCGTGTACTCATTGTTTGTTATGAATAAACTCAAAATTACTGGATCACTTTTGAAAATTAATTCACCAGTATAATGTTATACTATCACTGAGTAACAAAGGATATATATTTTTTTTCTAATTGGAGGAAGTCGCGGGGAACAGTTAGTTTTCAAATAAGACTTACATTATTTCCAACCAATACTTCAAAGAAGGACAGCATGTTAAAACTATTAGACCTTGATATTTAAAGAAAAAAAAAGCTCATTACAAAAACAGCGATTTCTCGTACTGAAACTATAAGCAAATTCAAAGTTTATAACGTCTTAAACCACATGGCTAGTATAATATCTGTATTATGCATGAGGGGAATGTTAGCAAGCGCTCCACTTGTAACAGCACATCGGCCTTGCAGGGTCGTATGAATTCGTTTCCGCGGTCGACATTCTTGGACTAGCGAGCTACGTATTGTGTATTATACATTCACTAAAGTATGATGTCGTCGACATAGATGAAATGGATTTGGGTGTAGGTCTTATATTTTACATTATACTCAGTTTTTTTCTTGTTGGGAAATGGTATTGGAATTTGGAAAAGTATACAGTGTATGTAAAAAAATAATGTTTGGTAAATGTGCCTTGCCATCAAAGCTCTTTCATGAACGAGATAAAAAAGGTAATTTCTGAAAACTTCAATATTTACACTTATTTGAAAATCGAATGAAACGATTCTGTTTTCATGAGTAAATTAGGTTTCTCCTTCTATAGTACAGTACATTTGTGTTGTGTGTTCGGCTAATAAAGTAGTCAATAAAAAAAAAACACTACATAATAAAGTCAAGCACAGTTCTTAATAGTATTAGAGCAGTATAATTAAGAGAAAACAGCATTCCTATGAATAAAACATGATTTGCTAATGTTGAATACAAGTTGTCTCTATGAAGTTGACAAGTAGAGCAACCTTGATCATCCCTCCACGGCCTTAAGAATATGCAATGTGGAGCTACCTTCTGACCATTATGAAGTCTGTAATTTATTGTACATGGCTACTATGTTATTACTATTTTATAATTGTCTTAGAGTATAAAAGTATAAAATAATTATGAAACGATTTAAACATAACTTTAAATAAATAGTAATTCTTCTTCCTGGAAGGAGACAAGTTTAATTATATATAAACTGTGTCGTTATCGTTAGTACATTTATTAAAATTTTGGCGCAGGTAACCATTCAATACCATCTGAATAGCAATATACGTCAAAACAATTTTTTAGAGCAATATATCATCCGCCTCCATCACTTATCAAAATGTATAATTATGATCTTCTTAAACTTTAAACGCCCATAAATTAAATAATTTATTATTTTGACACTAACCCAAGCTTTTAAACAGTGACCTTCCAGAAAACATCAATTTTAAGTGGTGTGCGAAACCTTCGCTAACTCACTGAGTGTCTCATTCACTAGACTCAGATCTATTCCAAGAAGTCCTGACCTTTTCCACTCGAGGATATTGTAAATAGCTCGTTTAAATACCAAATCGACTTCTGTGCATAGACGTTAACTCTTGGCTAAGACTGAGTACAGATAACTGACGATACACGCAATATTACGAGAGGTTCTAGTGTTTTCATCGTTATGTTACTAAGTAGAAGAATTTATTAAGAAACGTAAACGTTTTGTGTAAAAGTAATACTAGGTTTAAGGAAAAGAGAGTAATATATTCCAAGCATAGCGCAAAATGCTTGAACATGTCAATGGTCTCTATACATTTCGCAAAAACTCTGTACAAGGTATTGCTGCTGCCTAAAATAGTCTACTCTTTTCGACATGAGTCAATCAACACAATAAGTTCAAAGCAGTCCACGCATGACACTAACAGGTGTTGCGTTTGACATGTGTCTCTGCGCATCACCAACAGAAAGCCATTGAAAATGTACCTTTGATCCGAAGACAAAAGGTACTAATGCGTTTTTAATGCGTTCATGTAAATTGGCCGTGCGTGTCCAGTCTGCAATAACACAAGCGCGACACATGTAGCCAATTGATGAATCAATAGGATGCCGTTATGATTATGACAGATGGAACTGGTTCAAATCCCAGGAATTATTGAATTATACATCTTGATAGCAATAATAAAATGCTATAAAATTTAATCAAGACAATATCACTATGTGATACTAACGATGTTGTTAATAGTTTGGAATTAAGTGTTGGTCTGGTCATGGTAAAAAACTAGGCCCAGTAAAAGAGCTTAAAGTAGACCCAACACAGGTAAATCGTGTTTTGGGAGCGAACCACTTCGTTTAAAACTGGCTAGTGCCTTTATTGGACAAATCTGTAATGATTGTAAAACTTGAAATGAAACAAGATTATTGCGTAACGAGCTACAAACCAGCTAAAAGCAATAAAGTAGTACTATAATTTGTTGAAAAAACTATTCGTAAAAGAGCCGTTTTGGTGGTTGAAGCTTTTAAATCTTTGTCTTCTTTTAAAGGGATTAATTATCATTCGGACGGAACTCGTGTTGTTGTCAACGACTGATGTTGATTGATGAATGGTGGAGAAAAAAGGTTTTTAACAAGTCGCTGGTGAAGTACGCTTTTTAAGCATACCTGTGACAAGTTACTTTGATGGAAATGACAGGGTCATGTCACGTCATGAAGTCAAGATCAAGAGCTGGATGTATAAAAAACAAAATGGATATAAATAAATGGCTATATGTAAAAAGATGGAGATCTTGGTATCGCCAGAAGATAGGTTCGTATTATGAAAATAATTAAACAGACTCAAGTTGAAAAATAAGATCCTAATAGACTTTATGACCTTATAGATACAGCAACAAAAGAACAGTTTTTATTTCTACTTATTTTATGAATGTAACTTTTTCTTATTGCATATTGCGTAAACACACTGCATTTTAACACCAATTTATTTCCATCACGTTTTAAAACGTTAGTGTCGACACAATTTATGTAACTTGTGCAAAAATAAAGACGTTTTAGTTAAATGTTGATGTTTCAACAATAAATAAAGAGAAACGAGGATGTCCCAGTGTCTTAGCAACGTTCTCGGCGTCGTGTGAAAATAAGTTCGCATGTTCGCCGCACACGCATTGTCGTGAGCAAAAGCGAAAGGGTTTTACGTAAATTTAAGGGACCACAGCCGTGTAATTTAAAGAATTATGAAACAGATTTAATGTTCACCTGGTCGCATGCTAATTTTCGAAAACAATTTCAGGAAGAAATGGATGCAATACTTAAGTATTGACACGGTGCAAACGTTTTTACGATTGTGTCTCGTATAGTGTCAAAACTGTATTGCTATAGAAGGATAAATACAAAAAGCACGTTGGGAACATAGAAACTCGAGCAAGGACGCGTTGGGGATAATTCGAGCAATTTATCGCCCAAGAAGAAACATTGTTTCATAGTGACACATACCACATTTGACTTTAATATTGTGATTTTGAAATCACATGATTCGTTTTATTAATAAACATTGTAACTTCAAAACTCCCAGAGAATAAAAACCTTAGTAACATAGAATAGAAGAGAACCGCAACAAAAAAACACTTTGATGCTTTCGTTTGAGGAAAACATATCATTTTCTGAATATTATGTAAGTGAAGTGAATAATGAACTTTGTCATCAATGTATTTACGGAGTGATTGTGAATATTGAGTTCGATTACCTTACTGACGTAATTATTCTCACAAAACACGATTAATTTTCGAGTCTACTTAGCAATACGCAAAAACGTTAATAACTTTACCACTACTACGAGTATCGTCGCTTTTTATAGCGAAGGTTATATGAACTTAAAGTCGAATGGTGCACGGTTGGTTATTGTGTGGCGACAAAGGCTGGGGACCAGTGTCAGGTGCGTGAAAATGAAAGTTGTTCTCTTCCTGCTCACCCGCTTGCCTCGGCTCCCGTCCTGGTATGGCGAGGGTACTTAGACGTTGATACGATGACAAGGACGTTGCAAGCTGCAACTATGTAATACGTTTAATAAACATGGCAAGTATTATCTACAACAAACACATTAGGCAGTTGTAACTTACATAAAACATTCACAGTTCAGCATTATTATCTCTGATTTAGTACAGCAGAGAGATAACGCTTTGAAAAGAAACTAAACCGCTAATAAGAAGCACCGACTTTGAATTCAAGTGTTTGAAATGAGCACAATGTGCTCAAGAAGCATTAATCGGGCTCTTTACAAATGCCATTTATGAAACTCGGAAACATAAGACAAATGTAACTTGATAAACCGTTACAGATAAACGTGAAATATTTGTCCCCAAACAGGTTGACTTTATGATTATTTTATGCAGCTCAAGCGAGATGAAAGGAAGAGTTGGGAACACAAATCGACTTTCACTCAAGAGACGCTAAAAAGTGAAACTGGAATCGACGCAGACGGGCTCTAACTGTGATGATAATAACTATGGTTGATAAGGATATGCAAATTGAAGATAAAGTGGGTAAGAGTTAAGCACTGGATAATAAGATACAACATAAATGAAACACTGGATTTCTGCAATTGAGAAACGATTCAATCCAAAAACAACGGATTTCGATTTTCGAACAAGCCACATTGAAGGCCACCGAGTTAAGTGAATGAGGGAAAGCCAAGGCTGTTGTAATAAGGGTGAATTTGAACATCATATAACGCATGTAAACATCAGCTTTTATATCCATTGCGCAAATATTCTAACAATGCTTTCACGAATTTGTTATTTGCTAAACTATTAAGATTTGTTTGTGGTAAATTGAGTTCCACGAATTTGAAATAAAGAAATACGAATTGTCGATGTTAATTTACGTTGAACTTTTGCTGAGGTCGGAGTTAAAGTAAATGTCAATCGAAGGCTAACCCTTGGTAAAATTGTAGCATAACTTTAAGATCTATTTGCAGGCTCTATATTCTAAGCACTTATGGAATTAGTATTTCATGATACCTGTCAGATACCACACATTTTCTGTATGATATGAATAAAAAGTAAAAAGTATCATACAAAAGAACTGGGACCTCGTTAACGTATCGGCCTATCAGATGGAACCCCGACTGTGTGTATTGCGGATTTCTTTTCTGAGAAATCATTGAAAAAATAAATACTACCGACGCATAAGATTAAAATTTAATGGACATTGATGCCTTAAGGAATTGGCATGTGAAGAACCTGCGATGATGCATGGCGTTGCATAAAATGTTTTATGGTGAAAAGGTCAGTTCAGGGTATCATAACATTCATAGCATTTAACTAAACGAATGTTTGTACTTCCTAATGTACTTACTTTAGATTTGTTGAGAATTCTCTATTTACTGTTCAAACCTGCTTGAAAAATAAATGTTATACAAACTAGTCTTTTTTTATTATGAACCTTACAATTACTTTGGTCGCCAGCCGGATGTGCATACAGGGCACTTGTTTTAAAGCCGTCTGTTCGTGCAAGGACACCTTCTGTTCCCACATTTTTATGGCCACATGTTTTTTTACATATTTTGGCGCACGATTTTAAGTCACTACTGTAAGAATGATCCTTTCTATTCAATCTTTCAATTTAATAACCGAGATGCAAGTCTTACGATAGAGTTACAGCACAATCATCTTAACATTCTACAATATCAATGCCACCGGCTACAAAAGTGGCAGTTACAATAATTGCACTAATGCAATAATGTTATCTCTTAGAGACATCACTCGTTGCACTGATCTTCAATTATGGACGATGCGATGGAACAGCGACCTTTTCTAACGAGTAATTACTCAGCACGCAACGAAATATCAGCACGTAGATTCGCTAGTGACAATTCATAACTTACGAAAGGCTCGGGCCTGGCTAGTGAATGACGCAATATCACTTGTGCCTACTATTTAAATGTCAAATGTTGACCCATGACATGAAGATGCGGCCACCTGTCTTGCCTGTGGTAACAACTTAAAGCCGACCATATTAAGGAGTGTGGTATTTGCGGCACCAGATACTTTTAATGAGGGATTTCAAAGGATTTCGTTGTGAAATACAAGTAATGTACCAAAAGCATATCTTTGGTTGCCTAATTTGATTGCATAGAAGTGTCTAAGTTATGCACGCGATGTGTTTGATAGATTAGTTGCAATATGATTTCCGAATGTTATCTAAATTTAATTGGTACCAGTTCGTCGTGATGCAAGTGTTATGTAAATTATAAACAAAACAAGAATCAAGTTTGTCAAGTTTTTATTTGAATCACTGCTGTTTAAACAGGTAATAATTAAAGGCAATCTAAGCAATATTCAGGTAAATTCTTGAAAATATAATGCTATGATGTTGATGGCATACAGTTTTCACTTTCTTTTCATGTCGTGTATGCTCAGGCGGATATTGTTAGAAACATACAAAGTCGTGATTCGAGCGCAATTAAGCCATCCACAAAGATTACCGTCACAGTTTAAATGACGGATCGACGTAGGGACTAACTAACAGTTTCATTAAAATTAGTTTGCAACGTAATAGCTTTAAGAATTATTTTCTACTCGACTTTATCAGTTTAAGTTTAAATCAAGTTTTCTGAAACATGAAATAAATATGTTATGCTAGCAAAAATAAACATTGTCATTGGCGGTGTTGTCACAAATTAACAAGTTGAACAGGTGTCATTGGCCAATCGCTGGAGTCGGCGACGTTGCGACATCCAGTGCGTGAGCCGGTGACCACTGCCAATCGTGTTATAGGGACATGGTTGTATAATTTGCATTTAGCATTCCACTTGAGACTGGATACGACCTTGTCTAATTGAGTGGTTCTTCAATATATTTGAAAACAAACTCGCTACACATGTCCATGAACAATATCGCTATCAAAGGCAATTTTGCCAGAAGTCATTTAATTATAAATATGAGGCTACCATCTAGTAGGCCTTGCGATCAATTAACTACGAGAAAAATTGCTGTCCTGACTACGTTTTTTCTGGACATGTACGGGCTAATTACATTTATAATTTCCAGCAATTAAATCTAGCGAAAACCCTGGATTAATAACCTTGTGTGACAGTGCGATGTTGTAATACCAATCTCTCAGATATAATTAGCTGAACCTAGATGAGCTTTGCCAGGCTCGGGCACCGAGTACGGCGATAAACAGTTAAACTTGTTGGAAACAACATTCTGTGGTACTCTATTACATACTTGGTAAATTTGTTGGAGGTCGCTAAGGGCAAGATTGCAAAAGACGCTAGCACAATTTCCATGATAGCACAGTCGTAAGAAAAATAAAAGTATACAAAAGTAACTGACAAGACAAACTTAATGTTACGTTGCAATACGTCGTATTTATCGTTTTCAATCTTGATCTGAACCAGAGTTTTGCAAGCATTTGTGTCATTCTCTTCATTATAGCTTGCACCGATGTGTCGAATGTCGAGATGTTCAAAGAGAAATGATTTGCAAGAAATCGAACTCAGTTAACCCTTATTGTCAATCTGGTCGTTCACCTTTGCGATTTACTCTGCATCCGGTAATTCTTTAACGTACAATGACCTTTAAATTTCAATTATTTTTCCACAATGTCAAGTTTCCGAATTTCAGGTATTTCCGCCAATTTATCATTGATATTATTCAAAATTACCACAATGCATAAAAAGTTCTCAAACACAAAGGTCTCAAATGCTATTTAACTTTGAAAAATCTCCAAAGTAAAATCCATTCATCATCAAGGTCTATCCCAATTTAAGACCTAAACTATAATAGCCAATCATTACAGTAAGGTCAAACGTTAAGTATTTAGACCTAACCAGAAAATCTGATCCCTACCACAACAATAAACAGTCTCAGTTATCATTCAAGTTACATTGGTAATATTGAACAGCTGGTTTCCGTTCGGCTGTAATGGGCCCGTGTTGTGATTCCTCGGTCACGAAGTCGATCAATGGGTCAGAGTTGACCAGCTTCTTGCGATTGACAACTAGTCACGAGTCCATATTCGCAAACCACCGGCTAAGTAGCGGGTAATGCTGAACAATGCTATTTGAGACGATAAAATCGGCTTCCTGGTTATCAAGTCTTTAAGTAATGTTAGTATCATGGGCTTTGATAGTTGTTATGTACGTAGATGATTTCACAAAAAAATCAATGCGAGACTTAATTTAAATCAAATGTTTCCTCTAATTGGGCATGAAAAGTAGTCGATATATATTCCAATTTAAAATCTATCAATTTTTACGCTTCTTTGTCCCTTTTTTGTCGAAAACCAAAGCTAAGCTAGAATTACATGTGTAAAACATGTTTGAGTTTCTTCTTGGGAGTATTTTATAATGGTGTGCCCAACAAGCTTATTATTTCATGTAAAACCCTCAAGATAAAAATCGTTTGTCAACAGCCATTGTGGATTCGTTCCACCGATTTTGCATTGATGTGCATGACCCAGCGATTGTTGTCAGAGAAGAATTTAAAAAAAGTCACGAATATTATACTTGAAGACATTTCAAAAAACGTCAGAGTACTGTCAACTTTCACTGTTGTTAGTGTCATAAGTCACGGTAATGTTAGTCAAAGAAGCGTTAAAGAAACTTATTAGAAAAGCGATGTAAAATAACATAAAACGATTGGTGAAGATTGCATTGCTGCCGATTTTGCGCAAGACATAATAAAGTAAAGACAAAGCCGCAATGTAAAGTAAACAAGAGACGTTATCGATGGAGATGTTAAAAGCAAATGTAACGCGGTAAGCAACATCACTGCATTGTACAATGCGGAGTTCTCACGTCCTTAATAACTGTAGACAGTCGGAAACGGTTGCAAAAACGCAGCCAGAAACAAAGGGAAGGAAAATATAGTATGCACGCGGAACAATTAAATAATATGGGAGAGTGTACAGGTTGCTAATTGTGCTGAACATCTCTTAGTAGGTTAACCTAATTATATAGATGTAATGTAATAGTTACAGAATGGTGTAATCGACTTATTAAAAAGGCGTGGAGTAAAAAGACATATGTAGTTCTCAGAGCTGCCACAACAACAAACATTCGTATTAGACATTTGAAAAAGATGGAATCAGTTGTAGTTGGACGTTACGTCGTTAATAAAAAGGGGCAGTTTCCTAATACTGTTGATGTTTTACTTGAGAACCAAGGCAATTAATAAAAAGTATAGTAGGTACCCATAAGATTATACAAACATGTTGATGCTCGCGGCAAATATTTTATCTTCAAATTGTCAATTAGTATACTTAAATAAGCCGTAACCTTTTGCTTAGGCAATATATTTCGATACAAAAAGTGGTTTACCTTTTCTAAATTGGAAGTGGTATATCAAATGACCCGTAAAGAGAGGTCAACTTAACATGTTCTTAATAGGAATCTTTACGCATCTGTTGACGGCCTTGGGGACGGGTAAATTATACTACTGCTAGATAATTACTAAACCACAAAGTATACCATAAAAGCATCCGGTGTTGTATCCCAGATGTGTTTTTTATCATTAATTATGTAACGATAGAAGGTTTTGATAATTAGTAATGGACTAGCAATGGTTTTGTGCGACAGGCTCAATAAACTCTGCCCGCTTTCCAACCCACAAGTCCGTGTTTTTCCCTAATCCACCGCCACCGCAAGATTTCTCCTCTAATACGTTGACATAATACAGGCACCGTATCATTTACCGGCCGTACTTATGTTATTATACGTGCAGCGAGCCGTGAACAGCCCCGATAACTTGATTGATGCGTAGAAAGTCGATACGATTAGCCATATCGCTTTTATGATGTTGTTGCTTGTTATTGTTATTGGTATCGAGCTTGATCAAGGCCGTAAGGAACTCAATCTAGTTGTTGAAGAACAGCTGAATGAAAACTGAGCTGTATCAACAAAAGAATATTCATTCAGATGACCATTTCAAGAGACATCAAAGTAAATGACAGTCATAGAATTAGTAACTGGTTTTTCTATGACATAGAGAATGCAAACGAGAACATGGAAAGTCGGATCTGAGTCATATACATTTTCATTCTTAAGACTGCAATTCTGAGACTAGAGAGAAAGATTGCCTCTATGCTAGTAATTTCAACGGTTGTCTTATCACACCGGAACAGAACAATGCGAAAACTGCTGCTTCTCGGTAGATTAAAGGATAACATGGAGGTAGCGTAGGTGAATCCTGACCCACCGTGATACGGATCACACTAGTACGGGAGTCAGATGACGCTTACTTTCATTCTGTTGTTACTCCTTAGGTATTTCTTAAGTTAATGTAAGCAGAACTCTGTGTACCATTTATTAGCGCAATAAAGGATTATTATAAAGGATTATTATTAGCTATTAGGGCGGACCCAGCACAAAATCCTACCAATACTACATGGTGATGTCTTCAGACGGCAATCTCACTCAAAACCAGTTTTATTAATATGCTCCTATTTACGCACGACGCTAAGACATAACTCACAACTGTTAACATTACATTACACAATAGAAATATATAATGTACTCTGAAATGTATGTGATATAATGTGACAACAATAAAACAATGAATGAATGAATAACTTTACTGATATTTTATGTTGTAAAGAAAAATAGAATATGTGTGATTGATGATTGTGTAAGAAGGGAGCGCTATCGGATGACAGGCAAAAGGGATGAGTGGATGACGTGCTGTGTTGATCCGTAAAAATGAGTTAAAGGCAAAGAAATGATGATTTACGATCCGTTGTTTCTCTGAGAATAAACATGTGTTATGAATGTGTCAGAGAAACAATTTTTAACCACTCATTCAACGCTGTCAGTATCCACAGCTCAATGTTTAACTATACAAATAGAGTTATTTTTGGTAAAATAAAAAAAAATGGATAAACGTCATTATTACCTACTCAATTTGATAAAAATATAAATAGTTTAGTTATTTATGAAAATAAATATACGTAAAATGAAATGTAGCCTCTTAAAATACGATTAAATAAAGACAAGATGCATAACGCTAACGTAAACGATTTTCGAAAACTGATAAAATGTTTTCGAAAACGGAATTGGCATAAGTGTTCCTCACGGTCGTCGGGTTCCTGACGTCAATCCAATACTATACATTTTCGATATCGATAACGTTATCGCAATGTGCCATATCACTCGAACAACGACGTGACGTGACATCTTCCCAAACTCAACTTCTCCGCTTCTCTTCCCTGCTTTATCCATCTCTCCGTACTCGATAGTTTATCGCCTTACCTTATATAGTTTGTCTTTCTGGTACCACACATCCTCTTCTTCTTCGATCTGTGTGGCGATGGCCTGTGTGAGGTCATCGCGGGAACGCGACAGGATGCGCCTTCGGGACACCATCTCGCCGCCCGTCAATGTCTCGAACGGGCCAAGGCTGTAACAAAGAAAAAACAAATAAGGAAAAGACAATAATTTCAAAATATCAACTAATTAGAGGACGATGCGTTTTGCGCTACGTCCCTGTTCTTGGGGGCTGATTTTCAAAAATCCCTTTTTAGATTTAATTTCTAGAGTAGTAAGTAACGAATATTTCCTCTAAATTTCTACGAACTAGGTACAGGGGTTTAGGCAGTATCTATCAATCAGTCATTCAGTTACTGAAAAGTTTCATATTGTAGTAAATTTGATAAAGAATATCATCTGGCTAAATAGGCAATTACAAACAAACAGCGTCTGATTAGAACCATCTAACTACCTAAACATCAACATCAATGAAACGTAAGCGTCATCATATGAGGTGTGAAATTGTTCCAATAACGTTCTGGCTTCTCACTTGTTAACAATGAACCACGCGGAGATGTTGATAAACGTCCAGATTACAGCCTTTCAATACTACCGCCTCATCAATACCAACATGATACAATTGTTGAACTTTCTACAGCAGATTAACTTTATACGTAACCGTATTATGAAATGGAAACAATGGTATGGTGAAAGCCTGGTCGTTATTACCTTTGGGGTCTGGAATTGTGTTTAAGCTCTTCATCAGGGGGCTATTCAGACGTAATGACGTCGTATTCGTCAAAATGGATGCTGGTATTGTAGTGGGGGCTTGTTACGTGAGAATTATCAGCTATAGGTTTGTTTAGTGATGCTCGATCTGTTTAATAGATGTTTATCTCGCTGGGTAATGCCGTCTCACGGATATTGCAACATTTTATTACGCCTTCAAATGCTCGGAAGTTTTCGGAGTTGTACAAACTAAACTACCGTTTGTAATTGATGATATAATTGTTTCGTTGATACTTAAATCTCGCCCAACCTAAAGAGGTTTACTTTTAAACTTATAAAGTGCCTAATTATAACCATCGACAATATGCACCGCACTGTACAATGTTGAACGGTCAATAACTGGATTAATTTAAACTTACAAATGGCATATTTGATGAGTCATTAGAGGAAGATCCCTTTCGAAAGATACCAGGTTTTTCCTCCGCCCACATGTAGGTATCAGATACCTTTGTATGATTGCAAACTAGTTCTGTCTCTATATGGTAGTCTTAATGTCCAACTTATCAGTCACAGTATTAATATCAATCATACCTATATAATATTTTTGCGAAGATGTTTGAACGTCGATTTCAAGAAACAAGAGGGTTCCGTAGTCAAGAAGGAACCCTTATAGTTACACCATGTCCGTCTGCCCGCGGATTAACTCAGAGGCTCTATGCACTACACAGCTGTCATTTCTTATAATTACACCCCGCTATCGGAGGTGCAAAATGTTAGCTGTCAAGTTCTTAGGGATGGGTAAAAATATTCATGATGTCGATATCGATATTCTTACTTTTTCTGTACAATTCGTTTTATAAATACCTATACCATTTTTTAGACTACAATTTAACATGTTTTTTTTGTCCATGATAATCATTGTCATCAGAAATGTAAACCATTATCAATACAACAAAAACACTATGGTTGCTATTTTACTTTTCTAATGTTTCGACATATATTTCTAAAAATAAATAGGGCTCAGATATATTGGGTCTATTGTTGAATATATTAATCATAACTGCACTAGATTATTGCAGAGAAACTGAAAAAAAAAACTGATCGTTCATTAAGAATACGATATCCCTTTAAGACACATTTATAATTATTAATTTTTTAATTAATTCATGAATGGTTCGTGCTATGAAGATACGATAATTTGTTAGTACCTTATTATGAAATATTGAAGATTTTATTTATAAAAATGAAAAATGTTTAACACATATTCATTTTGTAATTATATAGTCCTGTTTTATTAAATAAACACTTTAAAGTCCTAGGCTCTCATTATGGCAAAGTAACATTATCGACATATAGCTAGTATTTCAAAATATTTTTTACCCATCCCTAAGAAATTGACAGCTACCATTTTGCAACTCCAATAGCGGGGTCTACTTATAATGTTATAATATAACATTTACATTAAGTACGTCGACAAAGTAGTAACACAGAATCGAATTTTTCGGCGGTACATTCTCATACAAGTAGAGAATAGGTATAACGTCGGAGAAACTGCAAAACCGCGTAAGTAACATTTTAAATAAGGGGCAAAATGCACCTTTTTATTAAGCCTGTAAGGTTTATTTTGCTCTATCATAAATTTGTTAGATACGAGGTTTTGCAGTATCACCGACGATAAAAAAAATATCGCGGATATTTTTCCGCTAAGTTGGTCAACTAGTTAAGTTAAATATACACGGTAAGAATATGCACCAAATACTTTGTAACAGCAATATTACTGATAGAAAATGCTTACTATTAGTAAACTTTCTGTGTCAAAGTACAGCTCTACAGCGAATATCTTGAAACAAGCTGTGTTTGCAAGAATAGCGATGATTTACAATAATCGCAGACTACTTAAGTCACGGGCTAAAATGGATCTTCAATATTAAGTTGGATAATTTTTCAAGGAGTTGGTTATACTACTACCTAATATTTAAAACTGCACCGAGCAAATGTCGAGCGTCCAGTCCAGTATTATTGTCTTTTCTGGTAAACTAAAGAATTTCCATGGAATTGGACGATGCTTTTTTGTAGCGCAAGTAAAAACACAATTTATGGGATACGTAACAAGCTTTGATAATAGTTACCTTTTGAGAAGTCAGCTTAACGGGAAAAGGTGGCCACTTTTTTCCGTTAAGTTGATAACTCAAAGGTCAATTGTTAGTAAACTATGTCATATATCCTATATGTTGTGTTTTTATTTGAAGAACAAAAAAGCACAGCCCGTTTTCAAGAAAATACATTACTTTATTAGAAAACTCAATAACAGTAATGAGGGCGCCACTGTACAGTCAGCTGCAGAGAAAAGGATACCCCCCTCCTGGTAAGGATCAATTTTTTTCAAAAACCTGTGGTTAAATTTATATGATTTTTCGGTGAATTGAAGATTTTACTATTGTCTACACATAAACTCAAAATCATTTAAATCTAACCACAGGTTTTCGAAAAAAAACAATCCTTACCAGGAGGGGGGGTATCATTTTCTCTGCAGCTGACTGTACACCCGGCGTACGTTCGGCGCAGTCTAAATATTATTAACGAATTAACAATATGCATCACATAAGTACTTTAACACGGCCATTTTACTAATAATGCCAAGCATATCCCCGACAATGCCACGATCTCTTTCACACTTCACCGTCATTTGTTCCACATCGAATCAACACCTACCACATGCAGTGGGTCGCTTCTTTACCACTAACAAAGCTTATGGACCGACTTCCTTCCGAGACCGAACAATGTGTGGCATTGGATTCGACATTGGGTCGGCGTATCTAACGATCGCCTTCGTCAGTTCCTCCCATTCATTCGTAGAAGTTTATTTTGGTGTTAATAAACATATTAAGAAGGTACGTGTGAGTATTATATGGGCTATCGTTGCCAAGCGACGTGACGATTGCTATGGAAATAGGGCGATCGCTCATGCTACATTTAAGATGCTTCGTAATAAAATTGGGATTCAAGATTGTTTTTTTTTTGTGGCCAACGAGCACACGGGCTACCTGTTGGCAAGTGGAAACTGTGACCCATAGACATTCGCTTTCACAAGATTGCAAATGCACTGCCAACCCTGAGGACTAAGATGGAATGCCTCTATGCTAGTCATTTCACCGGCTGTCTTATCCCCAAACCGGAACAAAACAATGCAAACACTGCTGCTCAGCGATAGGTTAATAAATAAGATGGTGGTACCAACCCGGACGGACCCTGCACAAGGTCTTCCCACAAGTAAAATTATTTAAACTAGTTAAGAGCACAAGTTACGATAGTGTTAATATCGAAGTAGAAAAGCCTTGATCGTCACCTAAGATTGGTACAAACATCCAAGACAAAGGAACAAATAATCGCGCTCATCAAACAAATATTTGCTCATGTCAGGTATTTAACTTGGGACCTCTAGCTTTCAAGGCAGTGACACAATTTGAACTATTAGCTTGAATACATGCCACTTAGATAACTCTATTGTCATTAACTTCAATTCGACTTTGGCATTCGTTTAAAATCACTAGTAAGTATAAGTGGCAATCACAACTCCTGCGCATACTCACAGGTGATTACGAACCTTGCCGATCAATTTATACTCTTCTCATTAATAATTGCTGGAAAGTGGAAAGCGGGGTGCGAGGTAATTCCTTAGCTCAATTATTTTCTAGAGGAAAGCGAATAACGATTTAGGTGTGGTTTGCGAGTGATTTAACGTTCGGTCTTAATTCATTCGAAGTTTATATCTAGTATATTGGCGTTTGTGTTTGAGCTTCTCTAATGTTAAAATAGAACAGAAAACGATTAGGTAATTTTTGCTTTGGAATAGTTGGAAAGCCTAGCCTAGTGGTTAAAATAACAGTGTTTTTTTTTACTGGGTTAAGTATGCTGTGTAAGAGATCATTTCTCAGTTTTTGCATACCTATTCGTCCAATGAATCCCTTAGCTTAAAACATGGAATTTAATTTAAGTTTCTTACTAGTCCGAGTTTAAGTAAAATAATAAATAGTAATATCATCATGGCTAAGAAATTCAGTTTAAGTTGAGTGTAAGGGACAGAGCTATATCAGTAACACGGCTCTGTCTTTTTCTCTCACCGCATACTGAATGCGTCTTGGTGCACCTTGTTCCAATTTTTGAGCCCTTATCTATCCATATTTCACAATAAAACACATCATTTTGCACTTTCTAACTGTATCTATCTATTGAATCTAACGTTGTGTACGATTCTATAACAATGCAACCAATCGATGAACAGACAATGCGAAACAATCCAAAGAAAACAAAACCAGTTCTACAAACAGTAGGTCACTTAGTACTTTCACACTTGATTTACCTCGCTCTAATAAACTGCATCGCTTCGGCTTATCTACCATCTCGCTACGAGATAGCTTTGTTTGACGCCATGTTCGATGAGATCGCAATGGAATCTATGGTTTCTCCGATGCAATGTTTAAATACGAAACCGTCAAATTTGTAGCGATAACAAGATGTAATTTAAGTTAGATAAATATATTTTTGTTACGTTATATCGTAACTAGTTCACGGCTTGTTTTACTTTTATGTAATAATTAATTAACTATCGCAGTGGTGTAATTTAAACCATGCAAGTTTTTTTACAGTCGCTTTTGTCCGAGACAACAAAATGACTAACCATTAAAAAAAAAGGACTTGTAGCTCGACATCTTGGTTATTTCAAGTAACTTCACTCTAACCAACCATTTTTTTTAACTCACCACAGATACGTGCATGTTCATACTTTTTTTTTCAGTAAGTACCCAATTTTTTTGTTTACATCGTATATACAGACTGGAAGTTAATTAATTAAGTTCCAGAAATTGCAGTGTTTATTAAGAAAATATAAAAGTGCTTGGCACTGTAAAATACATTGTGAAATGTTAGAGGCGACGGCACGTGCGTGATCGCAACACCACCTGGAGTGGGACACTAGTCTCTTTTGTGCTCATTCAACACCTGTTAGGTCGCCCATTAGTGTAATCTGCAAACCCGTCTACTTCAGTTGAAAATGTTTTCAATCTAAAATAAATTTGCAAATGTAAAGGAATACATTTTACTTATATTTAAAAGAAAACATCCTTACTCGTGAAGTTCGTTTGTCATTCATTACACATTTGAAGTGATTTTCCTGTAAATAAAGTGAACTCTCTCAGTGATTAGCTATAAAAATGTATTTAGTATGTAAATGTAAATGTAGTAAGTGCTCCCTTATTTCTTACTCTTTTCTCTTAAACATTTTGACGTAAAAGAAGCCCGACTCGCATTTGCAACGTCATAAATCCCTGGTAAGCTGTATTTATGTTTTATGCCCCAACAGCAAGCAACCTGTTAACCTGTTACGTCTTTATTACGTCGTTAAAGCCATTACGACGTAATAACCTCGTCACGGGACGTTGCGGCACACTGACCTATATCGAGGGGTGAACGCTTCGTGGGCTGCGCGGGCGCAGGCGATATCGACAGTCTTTCGAAACGTCAATATTTACAAAGTAAACAAGTCATGTTATAATTAATAAGATTCGTTGAGAAGGTTGTCGATGATACATTGGATTAAAATTGAATATTATGTAAAATGGAGTTTTGTTTTTGGACGACCTTAATATAAATAAATATATTTTCATCAAATACTATGTGTAACACTTTAATAAGGTATTAAAGCAGTAAAAGAATTGCGTTGAGTTAAGCCTTCTCTAGAATTTCATCTTCATCAGGAATATATTTGGTTTTAAGATTATCCTGGCTCACTGATTTATAAAGTCATGTCCGTCCTTGTTGACCTAGCCAATTAAAATATACGTAGAACTAGATAACTGCCTCGTTACAACATTTTTTTACAAAAACTAAATTATTTAAATAAAAACAAAAAACCCGACTGCAGTAAAAAAAACAACTGTAAAGCGAGAAACAAGCTATATAATCGGTAGGTAAATACTTATAATGTACCATGCAATGATTTTTTGTTTGATACCTCGTTAACAAGTAATGCAATTTATACCAATATACATACAACTTGAATAGTGGAAAAGGTTTTCCAGGCGGGGACAAGCTATTAATCCAAATGTTTTTTGTTTCAAGAAAATACTTAAGTACATTTTATAATTAATTGCTTGTCCCCGCCTGCAATACCTTTTCCACTATTCAAGTTGTATGTATATTGGTATAAATTGCATTACTTGTTAACGAGGTATCAAACAAAAAATCATTGCATGGTACATTATAAGTATTTACCTATCGATTATATAGCTTGTTTCTCGCTTTACAGTTGTTTTTTTTACTGCAGTCGGGTTTTTTGTTTTTATTTAAATAATTTAGTTTATTTCACATTTTTTAGTTTTTATTAATAAAATAGTGGTTTTATTAATATAACCAAACGTTAAATGAGCTCTGGAGCTCGATTTTTTAATGTCACGAAGCTATAAGTAACAAATTACAAGCGGAACTCTCCTTTTAGCAAAAGAAGCATCGTGCATTCAAAAATCGATCCCCAGTAGTAACGTAAGATTAGTTCATTTGGTTAGATGAAGGCCGATCGAACAGATTGTAGATACCTACTTAGGCCGAGAAATTGAAGTAGGTATAAATCAACTAAACTTCTCTTAATCTCTAACAATTTAGTTCCTCAACGGTCAGTACGTCATACGTGTACCTGGGTACTAGACTAAGCACCTACATTGAGGTTACCTATTCCGTGTATCTTTACTTAAATAAACTGTCCATGCGTAGGCAGGATGGCGCATTAGGTAGGTATTAGCCAGCAATTTATACTATAACATCAATGTGCATTAATCAAGTATGTAGTAGGTATTCGTGAATTATTAATTATTACACTACTTTCTTAATGGTTTATATTGTAGGCGTTTACAGCTCAACAATAAATATTTATTACTTAACAATTAACGTCCTTTTTGATTTCCCTGTCTAAATGGTAGCATCAAAGTATTATAATGTATATATATTTGGAATGGGCTATTTACTAGCTTTCATTTGAGACCCATATTGCTATAATAAACATTTTTTTTTTTTTAAAACGCCCTCTTTGTTTTTGCAGACGCCATTTTGAAATATTATATACCCTATGTCACTTCGGCAATTAAGACGAATCGAATGACACCTAGTATGTTAAAATCGGTCAAGCCGTTTAGGCTGCACAGCGTGCCCAGAAATAGACATACATACATACATACATACATACATACATACATACATACATACATACGCTCGAAAAACATAACCCTCCTTCTGACGCAGTCGGGTAAAAAACCTGATCTTTTGTAAGCAAGCTTTATATTTACTTCAACCTGCTATTTTTTACCTTTTCGTCTCTTCTTATTTTCTGAACTCGGTTAATAATATTATGAAGAAAAAATATGTAAATATATTTTTACCATATTTAATATTTTTCGATTTTTCTCAGCAACTACAAATGCTATCATCTTGGGAATAGATGTACAGTTTTTAGAAAAAAAAAAAAAACATTTGAGGGGTTGAAAAATGAAAGTGGTTTGATTAAGTATAGCAAATGGGGTGTCATCATGACTCGATCGGCACATTATAAAACTTTTTTTTTTATGTTCTTTTAGATTTATAGCAAGTCAAAATGTTTATTTTCTTTTGTGGTTAAGCGTGTTATCTTGAATATTGTATAGACATGAGTACCTACAGGGCAAGAGGTTTTTAAAAGTTGTTCGGTTGAGAGCATCTATGAGAGCGAGCGAGAGAGAGAGGTACAAACCAGACCTTTTTAACAGCTATCAGCTATCCCTTTACCCCTTTCTTCGTTTCCCATTTTTGGCAGCAAACAAACACAGTATTAGAATATCGCTAAGGCAGTTCGATATGTTCGAAAATAGTCGTCGGTTATTCCCAGCGCTCCCGCAAGCCCCCGCTAGTCATTACGCTAGCTTAGCAGAACGGGTTTGCTTTTTATTCTCTTTACCATAGATACGATACGTGGAGGCATCCCCGATGCTCGCAGTAACTACGGTACTAAGAGTATACTGCTTTTGTTTATAATGTAGCGCATGATTCCTAGATATTGATGGTTACGTATCAATACAAAGACAATATTGATACTTAACCGAATACTTACGTTTTTTTGCGTTAAAACAAAATGGAATAAAAATGCAACTTTGCATGGACAGGCAAAGAAAAATGGCGGTAGTGATTCTTTTCTGTCGATGTTTTTGATAAATCACTTTTTTTAAATAAATGTGTATTTGCAGCAAAAAAGTTCCGAAGAAAAAAACGCAGGTATATAACATGTCTCAAACCCATTAAAAAACATTACTTATTTATAACATTAGAAACGTTATGTTTTTTCTAACTTTACACTAAAATAATACCTATTGTATTTTGTTAATATAAACTGCAAATATTGAGCGAGAAAAAAAAACTCGTCACCGTTTACCGTTAGCGCCAGGCAGCCCCACGTTTCGAAATGACAACTGTTAAAAATTCAGTGGAAACATCCAAAAGCATTCTTCTCAACTTGTTTCCAAGTCAAATGACTACATACTCGCGATGCGTAATTGTGTTTCTATTATGTCTTCCATTATTACAAGAGCAACACAACACATGTTTAATTTTTCCGTCGCATTTATTTACGCAACTTTTAAGTTAAAGCAGTAAAGTTCAAAATGCCATTGGATTCGTTTTGTTAACTACACATAATGTCATGTCCTTTTAATACAGAACTAGGTTTTTAAACAGACGTTCTTTTTCATGATTGGACGCGTTCCATTTTTGAAGTAACAAGTCGTTGGGAAAATTTCGAAATTTGAAATGTATTTTCGCAAGGTGAGCTCTTGAAATAATGACATGTTTGTTTTTTGATGAGTTGTTGAAGATCCTCGCGTATTAAGTTTTAACGAATACAGATTTATCTGATATTTCGCAGTTACATTTTAAAATAGAAGGGTAAAACCGCTAAGTAATGATCGTGTTAGATTCATGGACGCATTTAGCACGAAATCTTGCTATTAGCATGTGACCTTATTAGACGTGACATTTTAACTAATTTTAGAGCCGCAAGCAAGAAAGCTAATATCCAAAGCTAAATATAGAGTGATTAGCATAATTCTGTAAAGGTATTGCTTAATCAAAACAACTTTATATGGTCGAAGTTAATTCCGCCGCAGGCTTTGTTCACACTGTTATTTTTACGTCTAATTGTGCGCAATTTCATATTCATCAATGAAAAAACAAGGCTGTTCCGGTTAGGCCTAAATTCTGGGAACGAAAGTGTTCTATAAAAAAAAACAATGACATATGCAAAGTGACATTCAGACCAATATTTATTCGGTATTGATTGCAAATCGCCAGGTGGCAGCATCTGTCTTCATAGATACAATAGACGCCCACGCACATCAGTAATCGGCCCACTGTATTACAATATGACAGACAGACACGCCATATTTGTCGTGAGTTAATAGTGTAAGATGTAACATTGCAAGTGAAGCCGGAATCAAATTTTCTTTGATGCTTTGTAAAATCTGTAATGTGGTCGGTTTTTTTACAAGCTTTTATGTTACTTGCAATGACGTATGTACCTATGTATGTATGTATGTATGTACGGGTCAAATATTAATCAAAAAAGATCGAGGGTTTTATATCGGGCATTGCGGCCAAGTTAACCTGTATGTTTAGATACTATTTACGTGCAAGTGTGATGAAAAGTAATTTTTCATCACACTTGCACGTAAACAGTATCTAAACATACAGGTTAACTTGGCCGCAATGCCCCATATAAAACCCTCGACCTTTATTTTTACCATGAAACCCAAGGTCGGTAAGTAATTTTTTTTTAATTCGTAGTACAGCACACAGGTCATGCAAGTTCAAGCAAAGAGTTTACACGCAATTGAAAAATTGTCTTAAAATGTTATTTAAACAGGAATTTCATTGCAATCTCGCTACATGTTACTTAAAAACTCAATTAATGTTCTTAATAATCGATTTTAATAGTTTTCTGTATCAAAACGTCGTTTATATTTTACACTCCTTCAGGGCTATATGTATACCTACGTATTTGCCCTTAACATTTCTGAAAGAAATATTTGTATAATCTGTGGAGTCCGCCCGCCATCCGCTTAAAAAAAGTTCAAGTAATTCGTAATAATAGTTGTGCTGACTTGTGTATTAAAGCTGTAATTCATAGTTATTTACTCGCAAATGTGATGAAAAACATTGTATGTTTCACGGGCGGTACGGGAATTACGAACCTCGACTCAGAAAGCCCTCAGTCTTCGACTTCGGGCTTCTACTAGAGCCTCGATCGTAATTCCTTACTTACCGACCTTAATACACAATGTACTATTGTGCTTACTTTAAATAAGAATAAGAATATTCTATTAGCATTAATGTAATGGATAAATAAGTACAGCTTTAAAATACAATACAGATAGCGAATTAATTCTACTAGAAGCGTTTTAAAAATAAAGTCCTTTAAGCAATAAGATCACTAGAAAAGTAAAGAAGTAGCTCACTTCGAACTGACAAGGAAGGTACCAAAATGTCCGGCTCCGATTTGGTATTATTTTGATATAAGTATGTTAGAGAGTTGTCTAAAGTAACAGACGCGTATTTTTTTAGCTGCTCAATCTCAACCTGTTGACAGAAATTGTCCTACAAAGTACTGAAAAGTGACTAAACCCTCATGGGTCTATATCGAATGGCATACAATTATTAGTCCTATCGTTGTGTCGCATAACGTCTTTTGTCCTAATAACGTGTGGCATACACTTTGTTCCGCATATTTTTGATTGTCCGAAATTGTTGCTCCTATTATCGTTTGTCCTAAATATTATTTGTCCTATCGTTTGATGTGACCTAACACTCCTCCTCGCTTCGATCGTCGTCGTACCTAACCTAACCGAAATCTGACCTACCTGAAGGTAGAATACGTAACGATTCTGACTTCACGCCTACCATAGTTTAGTTTAGGTGCTGTAATTGTAGCCAGTTTAATAATAGGCAAAATAATTATTAGGACAATTCATGTTAGGAATATTATGCTTTAGGTAATTAGACTTTAGAGTTATCAATATTAGGACAAACTTGCTTTAGGGCGTTAAATGAGTATGCGCAAAAATTATTAGGACAAACGAGTAGTATGCCATTCAACAGTATGCCAAACATTCTCAGCCAAACATTTTTAGGACAAAAAACGTTATGCGATACGACAGGCGCCCAACCCTCATACTTATACATATACTTCCTTGTATCTTTCTTCGAGGTTTCGTTGAGTAAAATGTAATAGAAAAGTCTAAGAAAATAAAAAAAATTGAGAATATTTACGTTTTTCCGAAGTATCCATGATTACCACCAGTACTATAAGGGGGGATTAGTCAAGAAATAGTCAAGATACATAACGATAAGTTCGTGATTATCGAAAATCGACAATAAACGTAAGATGACAGATCACATCAACTGCTTATGTCAACTACACTTCGATTGAAAACAGAAACGTTAGCATCTTTTGCATCTTGTCTAAGCCTACTGTAACTCTTGGCATGTCGATGATTACGTTATAGCTCAACGACTCCCTTCGCTGCCCCACTTGACAGTTCTCGACCATGTCCCCCGTCAAGATGGGCGGTCCGCTGTTACCAAACGGAACCATTACAACACCACTACTGCACCAGCTGTATAAAGGTTGTCATCTGCCTGTCAAGCGTTGTATGTAGATTTCCTGGTGCCATTATATGCGTAATGTTGGCAAGTGTGTTTATTAAATTGATGCGTGACGTAAAAGAGGAAGTTGAGAGTGTCATGGGTGTGACAGATGACGAGCTCACAGGTACGTTGAACAATATTAAACATTCTAGACCTTTAAAAAGATGATGCTATAATATATTACGTGATGACGTTAATACGAAAAGGCAAAGTACCTAATGATTAAGGTTTTTGAAAGAACTTTCTAACAACTTGAAGTAATATAGAACCTTGTTGTAGTAAAACGTATTTTACGTAATTTATTTCGTGTGAGGTGACGATCTCAATATCACGGAGTTATTTTATTTGAATGGGAAGACTTCAGAAGAAGCAAATATTAATTTAACGCGTAATATTTATTGCAGAACGGCTAAAATGGCCAGTATGGTGATACATAATTTGAATATATCAGCTAATGAAGTTTTAAATTATAAAATACCGAATTCAATAAAATTTAGAGGTGACAATTAATAGACGTTGATGTAATAAAACTGTGAGAAGACGATTTAAAACCATGATGATGTAAGATAAGATCATACAGCAACATAGTTAACAATATAACATTTCAATATTATTACCTACCCAGTGTGTCAATAGTAACAAAACTCAAGGCCATTTCCATAAAATTTAAGAGACTATTAGTTTTATGGAATGATAAATTATTTTGGTTGATTAACTAACTACTTATTAGCTTGCTTAATTTGATGGTCATGTGATGTACACAACAAATTAACCTGTTAAGTTATATTTACAAAGTAGATGGCACTTATTACGAATAAGTCCTTGACATTTTATTTATCATTTAGCAAATAAAAAAAATATGTGTGAATATAAAAAAGTGACATTTCGACCGTGACCTTTTGTTTTTCGTTCGCTCTCATCATCTTGGATTTTGCTTCACCTATGACAATCTATGTTTATAATCTATTCATGTTCAATAATTATCTTTTTAAGGTTCCGTACCTATAGGGTGCCAAATAAGATCCTGTTACTAAAGCCTAAGCTGTCTGTGCGTCCATCCGTCTGTCCTAGTTTTAAATAGCTGTATGTGTCTGTACACATGACGCTGTACATTTTTTTTGCTTTAATGCATTTAAATGAATAAATGTTTTTTTTGTTTATAATGAATGTAGGTTTTATCCGATTCTACAAATTCAAATTTTTCCATACTATGATGCACATCAAAGGTCATTTAAATTACAACAAACAATTTGTAGTAATAGATGGGGCGTGCGCAATAGAGATCGCACTATTATGTATTGCCAAGAAATAATGTAGACGAATGAGGCTTTAAATGAATATTACTTCAAACTGATGGCAAATGATGATTAATGAAGTTGAGTTACGTATCAAATACCTAGATAGTTAAATTTAGCGTCAATTACGCAAATAACAAAGGTAACAATCGTGACTATTAATTCACGAATTGCACCAAATCCAACCATATACCAAAGTTAGGTTTTATTAATCATGAAACAACTGTCCTCTGTCTTCATCTAGACACTGTATCTAGGATTAAAGCAGTGATTTGCGGTATAAAAGCGGAAATACCGCTAAAATGTGCCTCGAAGCAGTCACGTATCCACTAAACGCTGTTCTAGCCCAGGCGCCGGTTAGAGTTACCACAAATGGCCTGGTCATCTTAATCTTAGATAGAGGACTGATGCAGTATAAGTGCTGTTGACTAGCATTGATTTTTTTTTATGGCTTTAGAAAAGACGAACGAGCAGGCATGTTAGTAAGAGAGATCTAAGGCCCTATCCAAGACGCAAAAGCTCCTAACGTTTTTCTTTTCAAACACTCAAAACATATGGGGATGACATTATCGCGCGTAGCGTTAAACCACGTGGTCAACTGAGCCCCTTTCCAAGATGCACTACACTAGCGTTTCTATTCGTTTCGTTTTTCAACCAATCGCGTCACTGGTAGATCACGTGACTTTTCGTATCACGTCATCTACCAGTGACTCGATTGGTTTAAAAACGAAACGAATAGAAACGCTAGTTTAGTGCATCTTGGCAAGGAGGCCATTAAAAAGAAAAAAGTTAGTAGCGTTCGTATCTATGACTAACCCTTGAGACCCATAGAAATTTACATTCTCAAGACTAATCTTAATACTGCAATCTTGAGACTGCTAATGTGTGACGAACCCTGAGAAGTAAGATGTAATGGCTCTATGCTAGTAAGTTCACCGGTCCTATCAATATACTTGAAAAGGGGGTAGGTTCGAGAATTGAATACATTTGTAAGATTTCGCAACGTTATATGTAGGAATTATGAAATTACTTTTTCTAGTGTCTTTGCACGCATCGTCATTATACGCAGAACAGGTTTGCGATAGGTTATTAATAGTTTTAATGATAATAATAATTAAGAGTTGATGATTACAAATTTGAGGTTCTTGAGTGGCGTCCGCGGACCGGGACACGAGCTGTGGGTAGGCCTCCAACAAGATGGAGTGACGACCTTGTAAGGATCGCGGGAAAGCGGTGGATGCGAAAAGCACAAGACCGGTCTGAGTGGAGAGCCTTGGAAGAGGCCTATGTCCAGCAGTGGACGTCTTTCGGCTGACATGATGATGATGATGATGATTACAAATTTTAGATTAAATGATATGATGGTGGTAGCGACCTGCACGAACCCGGCACATAGACCAGCCAAGATCTAGATCTAGGTCTAGTTTTTTTTGTTTAAAAAGTTAATGCGCCATTCCGCTCCCTCCTTCGCCTTTAAGTTACGACTAACTGCGACGCAAGACCATAAAGATACGTAGCGGCCACACGTCTCCAGTAACGGTGCAATGTACAAATAAATCAACCGTTTGAGGACATGACAAACTTTGCGCATTGCCTTCAACTTCTAAGGATCATAATCAATAGGTATTTGAAATCATTTGAAATATATTTGAAATCTTAGCCTAATTGTGCAAAGTGTGGTTACAGAATTATCAACAAGTTTTTAAAGTTGTAGGTAATTCTGTAGCTCTGCCTACCCCACTCTGGGATTACAGGCGTGAAGGTATATATATATATATATATGAATCTTTTAAATGGATGGGGAAAAATTACAAAATGCGAAACCATTTTTACTCAACTTTTCCGGTTGGGTAAAATATTTGAAATTCCGCGGTAACCGTTTCGCCATGCTTATAAAATTATAGCCCAAATCCGAAGTCATTCATTGGAACCACAAAACTATTAAATTAATATACCTACGGACTTAGCTTTAATGACTCTTGGAATCGAATCATTTTTACAAATTAAATTTCTAGAATTGGAATAAAGGGACGCTTCGTTTTTTTTATCGCAAGGAGAAGTCGACACAGACACCTGATGGTAAGTATCTGAAACCCATAGAAATTTGAATTCTCAGAACTACAATCACAAGACTGCAATTCTAAAATTGCAAATGAATAACCCGGGTAGGGGTCGGGTTGCATAAAGTTTAAAGTCTTATTTTTGATGGGCATACAAGGATTCGTCATACTCATCATTGCGCATAACTGTAAATTGTCATACATTTATGCGCATAAAGTTTTTAATCATAATGTTTAAGAACATATTGTGTAACGCGCATAAATTTGATGCGCATAAAATTATTTAACCATACTTTATAATGGTATGGCTTTATAAATAAACTACTTCCGCTCTTTTATAAAAAAATAACCCTAACCTATTCGCGATCCGAGTCGGTTTTGGCACTAACTTTATATTATATTAATATTTTGACTTAATAAATGTATGCCTTTCTACATTATGATTAAACCAATTATGACTCCGTAAAATTATGAGCATCAACTTTATGCGTAAAGTGTTATGACAATCGATATTATGACAATAGTTGTTATGCGACCAGACCGCTACCCGAATAACCCTATCTATGCTAGTAAATAGTTTTACCGGTCGTCTTACTTCCTCCATCGGAACTGCTACTGCTACTTGGCAGTCGGACAGACCTTGCACAAGGTTCTACCACGACTAAATTGAAAACTAAGCTAGGTAGGAAACTGTCTAGGGTTTAAAATCTATGAACGTTGAGTTTACATATCCAAAATCGATCAAAATGAGTAGCCCTATGTATTGTAAAAATAATAAGAGATTCGTACATCGTATAAATCTGTCTTTCGACAATGAAGAATAGGGCTTACCTACTCATGAATTAACAGACTCATAAAACAGGACAAATGGGAACCCCAAGAGTCTTAAACACAGTAACGGTACTGCTACTGCCTTGAATTTATGCGTGCAGTATTAAGGCCGCCATATCAGAGGCTGGCATCGGATCAGATTTCGTGGTTTGCAAATTTTACTGCCGTTATCCTTGCGTAGAATGACAATTATGTGTACGAGGCATATTTGAGGAATTATTTATAGTCGAGTGACATTTTAACTAGTCTTGCCTAGTCTGCTTTTTGTCGGTTTATTTTACATTTTTAGTATCAACTAGTGAATGCCAGCGATTTCGTACGTGTAGAATTACACTAACGCTACTTCCACTATTTCTTCCCGTTGGATGACGATTTTTAAATATACTTTTTTACTGCTCCCCTAGGATACCCAAGGATATTCGATCTAAATTTCCAGTCCCTATGTGGTGTCACTTGTCAGTCTGTCAGTCAGAATAGAGTTTTATAATATACTAGAGACCCGCCCTCGCTTCACTGCAGTTTGTGTGAGTTTTTTGTAACATCCATACATAAACCAGAATTCATTACACATACAAAACTTCCATAAAAAATATCTAAATGATAGTGAAAACCGCATGAAGATCCTTAGAGTAGTTTTTGATCATCGCAAACATACAGATAGACATACGCCACTATATTTTTAATAGGTATGTAATGATTTACTTGTGGGAGGACCTTGTGCAGGGTCCGTCCGGGTTGGTACCACCATCTTATCCATTAACCTACCGCCAAGCAGCAGTGTTCGCATTGTTGTGTTCCGGTTTGGGGATAAGACAGCCGGGGAAATGACTAGCATAGAAGCATTCCATATTAGTCGGTCGGGTTGGCTTGGCAACGCATTTACAGTCTTAGGATTGCGGTCTTGTGAATGCGAATGTCTATGGGTCTCAGTTTCCACTTACCATCAGGTGGCCTGTGTGCTCGTTTGCCTTCATATGCGATAAAAAAAAAAAAAGCTAATTGATGGCTCAATTTTTGAACACCATCTTGATCGACTGTGATTACAATAGATAAGTAACCATATCGTTTTAATTCGGTATGCTAGCTCTGGAATCTCGAGTATCCGTCTCAAGGCGATCGTGTAAGCCACAGTGCATCTTAAGATCGACCTGGCAGGTTGGGCGTGCAGTTAGTTTTGCAACACCTAGCCGACTGCACCAAATTCCAATCGCTTTATAGCTTTGAATTCTGATTCAAAGTAAACATTGCGATTGGTAATTTAATGGCTATCTAGTAAACAGGTGCATTAGTCCAAAGTGAATTGTCTGTTATTTACTTAAAGTAAAATTGGTTGGAAATATTTTTTTTATAACAAATGGCTGGAGTCCTTTTTTAGCTTAAACCTACTTAGTTTCCCGACAGTAGTAGACGAAGGGTTAAAACAAGGAATACCGCGCTAAAAGTCTTTTTTATGCAGCTAATTGATCCGGTTTTTTGTAAGGATTAAATGTATACCTATATGGGACTAACTGCACTGCAAATGTCTGAAATTAGAGTCAAAATCCAACATTCCTATTGACGGTTGAAAACACCCCATACAAATTAATAGTCAAATATAACGTCACAATAAAGTAAATACTTTAATAAATGTATGTTTTACTGCTATTTTTTTTATTTAAAGGCATCTTTTCGAAACTTTGAGGTCTCAAGTCTATAAATCACTTTGTTTTTAGTTGTTAAATTATACAACATGAATACTCTAAATCCCATCTTCACTAAAGTTTCAGACAGATAATAAAGCATCTTAACTCCTCTTGTTACACCTTGGGCATTGCCTTCGAATGTTAAGCCATCATGGTACCTTGTCGCACAAATGGCATTTATTTTTTACTGTATTTACTTTTGTAATTTATTTAATTAACCATTTACGAATGTAATACTCGTATTACATACAATAAATGGTAAGACACGTTTTGATTTTCTGTTAATTAATTATTACTAGTAAAACGAGATGTTATAATAAAATTAGCTTTGTAATTACGTTATAATGGTTATTCGCCTTATATACTTGGAAAAAATGGACTCAGGCTTAATACTAGAGTTGCTTTATCTTGTTATACTTCTGTTAAAATCTGTTTCATTTCCTCCAAGCCGGTCGCAACCCGCATAAGGCGTGAACTACATGGTATCCAGTCCACGTATACAATTATAAACGGTCTTTACTGACTTCTGCCTAAAATGGTTATATGTAGTTACCACGGTTTTTCTATAAAGCACGGCCGTGAGAATACCGTTTCAAGTTTCATGTGGGTATTTGGAACGGATGATAATTACAGATTATTAATTAAATAACTGTCAAAGGATATCGAGTTATCAATGCCTTAAAAAAATTATGATACCGTGACAGTACTTTAATAACTATTATGTAATCTTCAGCTAAAAGTATTTAAATTGTCACTTTACAAACAACTAACAACCGCGAAACAGCAAATTTGTTGTCAGAAACTTTGTTACATATTTGTTAAATAATGTATTTTTTTATAGAACGTCGTTTTTTTTCTCGCATTCAAAGTGAAAAACGCTCTACGCGTTTAACGCGAGACTAAACAACCAAAGTGACACTCGAACTATAGCCACTCTCGCTCGCTCGCTCGCTCGCGTGACTAAACACCTCTTGTCATTATGGCTTGTTTTAGTCCCTTGTTGAACAATCTACTATTAAGTACAGAGTTTGATTTAATCTGACTATGGTAAAGTCACCATTGGTCAGCCAGAGACCTAATAGTCGGCCTCATATACTTAGTATGAGTGGGAAGAGTACGAAATATATATTTCCCACTCTTCGCCCTCATATAAAGTCGACTACTGGTCTCTGGCTGACTACTGGTGACTTTACCCTATGTTATTATGTATCTTTTTTTTGTTTAACGCCTGTGTTAACGATAGCATATTCGGAGAAAATGCGTATCTACTATATGAATCATATTGAACATCCAACCTTATTATTGACCTTTGAGAGTTTAATATGCTTCTATGAATTAATTGTATATGCGCCTTTTCTCTGTAGGAGGGCAGTATTAATATGCCATTATCAGTTTATATTAGTCCTTTTTGCCTATGAAAAAACAGAAAAAACGTAACCATTCGCTTCTGAGACCGTATCAAAGTTGTATTACATAGTGCAACATGATTCAACTGTTGGAAAGTCATGATTAACTTAAGATGATGATTGTGAAAGTACAGTCCCAGCTGATAGATGTCATAATAGTTATTAAAGTACTGTCATGGTATCTTAAATTTCTCGCATAAAACTAATAGTAATAAGTAAACTACAATAAACAACTGTGTTAATGTTAAATCAAGTGTGTTCTATCACCAATTTGAAATCACCGTGTAAGTATATAAGTAATTTCTGAGTGTTATAATACCGGAGTAAATTAACCAAGTGAAACTCTGACTATATCCGGCTACCGACACTGCGCAAGAGTAAATGCTTCTGCGTTGTTAACGCTAACATTCCTTACAGAATCACATACCTACTTGAAGAAATGCGAATGGATTTTTGCGTTTGTTTTTATGCATGCAGGACAGGTATCAAAACGACAGGATTCTCAAAATTTTGTTTACTTTAAAAAATATAATTGAAGGATAATTTAATTTAGATTCCAAAACAAAAGTTTTTACCGAATGCACATGTTTTTATTTTAAGTAAAAATGTGGTATTTTTTTAAAACTTAAAAAAAACTAGATTTTGGTGGCGAAACCTCTTTGCACAAGAACTTTGTCGTTATTTTCTCTGAATTGGGAATAAAACATATCCTATTTCAATGTTCCGGGCTCAAGAGTCTGAATAAATCTCACATTTATTGGTTTAGACGTTAAACCGTAAAGAAGGAACCAGAAACCAACAAACCAAGTGTAAACAACCTTGAAAGAATAAGCAAAGTTAAAAAACTAGTAGCTAAACAGTAGTAATTTGAAATCACTTAATCCAAGCAAACAAAATGAAAGTGATATCCATTTAACTATTACTTCGCAGCTGGTCGCGCGATGGTAAGTAATTGGCTGGCACAGCAATTACACCATTAGCCACCATGTAGCTATTAATCCCACAGATTCACTTAACACACATGCGTACAACACACGAGTAAGTAAACGATACAGTGATTATACACATATGAGAATTACATGTTTATGACGAAGGACACATTTTACTGTGGGTTCGTCATTCATACTGGATATTGTGTTTGATGTGATTTAGTTGCATTATAACTATCATTTACCGCGGTACTCAGAAACGTTTTAGAAACAATCAACTCGTTCCTTTTTCAAACTTGCGTATGAAAAATCGTTACTAAGGACGACTTAATCGTCATTTGCTGACTTTGAGTGCGGGCATTAGTCAATTACGATCGAAATGATCATACAATTTTAATCAGGAAAAAAACCAGTACAGTTATCTCTTTCGCTTGCTATAATAACCAAACCACAAGATCAAAATTTTGTTTAACACTTTCCTTGAAAAAAAAAAATGGAGTACAAACAAAAGCACAGAGTCGCAAAGTATTTTTTTATCAAGTGTTAATGTAATTGTGTCATGACATGTCATTGATGTCGGGCTCGTTTTCTATAACCCTATTACCTATTACTATAAAGAGAATACTAAAGGTGGGATGTTGTCAGCACAAATGTAATCTCGGAGCAATAAATCTAGCCAGCACGCGCCTTGAGCGACGTCTCAATTGATAAGATGATAAGCGATTGCCGACGATCATTGGCTCGAGCCGACTACTTACCCTAACGCCGTTTATCACACTTTGAGAATTAATGGAATTGTTTTATAACAAAGTTTATTTACTACTAATAAAATCAGTTTGTGTATGTTGGAGTACTATCAAAAATCGACGTATTAAATTAGATACATGCACTTCAAACGTGCTGACAGGTGGAATTATGCTTGTTAGGGCCATCAGTTTTTTTGTATGCCGATATTTAAGAGTCACCGGAACGCTCCTGTCACTATAATAAACCAAGTTGAATTTGAATTTATAAATAGTATTCGCAAATAACGTAAGATATTGCTATCTGAAATTATATTTTGATCCAAAAAGTACCAGAAAGATAATACATCAAATGTAAGCTTTATATGAAAACCAATTTCTAACAAGGATTTGGTTCCTCGTTTCAAAGTGTTTTTTTTTTCCTACAATGCATTTCAAATTAAAACGATGGTAAGATAGACTTACTTTCTTTCCCACACATCCCTATCAACCGTCATCTGTGTATCAAATTCGTTGTGACCCCTGACCAAAATAAGTTAATTATCTATGTTTTTTGATCTGTCTGCGTTAATTAGATGATTTTAAATCACATCCCTGCATCATGTTTTAAATGCTATCTGTATCTACATAATTACAATCAAAATGTAGTCAAGACATTTCAGAATACATATCCGTCTCATTACGGTTCAACTTTAATAAAACAACACCCACACTTCCTTTCGATCGCAAGGACGTCCAGCCATAAGCCACAGACTACATACCTCGGCGTAGATATTGACGTCGTCCGAGACAGACTCATGCTCTGCTTCCTTACAAACTTAAACAGTCTGTGGTTCTTCAAATCCATCTTTCACAAAAGAACAAAATAACACTCTCCGAACCGCACACGACCACTCACAATCCACTTACATCGCCTACTAGTGTATTAATTAGAGCCATCGCAAACTAATTAACATAAAAATTTCAGGTTTTAGCCTTAAACTAACCGTTGAAATTACTTTGTAATAAGTTTGTAGCATCTCGTTCTAACTCGCGAATTATAGTATTGTAGTGAAAGGGAGCGCTTGAGTTTGCACTGACGAAATCCGTTTGTTGCGATGTCGTAAGCACTCCTGTTGATTTAGAACTTGTTTGGTAATAGTTTATTAAATATAGTCATAGTTAAAAACACATCAATATTGATGGCTTGTTTCGATCTTCAGTGGTACTAAAAATAGTTATTAAGATTTGCGGTGTCACAATAAAAATAAATTAAAGTTAAATTTTGAAGTTGATGATAATACAACAGTTCATTTATTGTAAACTCCACTTGATTTTTAAGGTAATACCTAGCACCAGTAATGGATATGAACTAATATTCGGCACATCATTATTATTCAAATCTATTTATAACCTTTATGATCTTTGAATTAAGAGTTAACTGCCATACTTAATACAACTACTTCACAAACTATTAATTCGTTCCTTTTTTCAGTAGTTGTGAGTGAACAATCGTCACTATAAGGAACGACTTAATTGTCATTACCTAAATGAGTGCGGCCATGAGTGTCCATTATTGGTGCCTCTCTGGTAAAACTGTCTAACATTGGTGCATAATTGCGCTTAAGTAAACTAAAAAATATCTTTTTAACATATCTAACTATACCTGTACGCACGATTGTTTGCCTTTACACAATTTTCTATGGGCTCAAAAACAAACAAATTTCAAGTAGCCCAAGGCACAAACCATACGCGTTTCATACTCCCAAGTCCCAACACCCATTGCAGCCCACAGCCGCCGGCGTGAAATATTCACTATTCACAGTAACAGCCTAATTGTAAACTAGGAAGTGTCCGTATTCAAATTCACACGCTTAGAAATGGGAGTTAGTGCTCGATTCACGTCGTAGATAGGAGGCGGTGCGCTTGGAACTCCGGATAGTGCTTCATAATATCCGTGTAAATACAGAATTCAAATTGTTAGAGTTGTAAGGAGTCGAGATATTAATGTTAGTGTTGCTTTACCGTCAACATAATGTTTATTGTAACATGAATTTTACAAATATGCGAACAGTTAGATGCTCTATTTATTCTACAGGGTAAAACGATATTGATTAACTCAATATAGCTCTTATTTACTACAGTAAAAACGGACGAGTTAAAAACAATACGATAATATTGTCAAGATCGTAGCAAGTGGAGAGAAGTGGTCTCTGCCTACCCCTCTGGGAAACAGGCGTGATTTAATGTATGTTAAAGCAATACAGTTTTACCGAGTAATATAGAGCTCTTGGCGCAGAAAATAAATAATTAAATAAATAAATATCAATGGACAGTGTCAGATCAGTTGATCTAGTCCCAAAGAATGCTCTAGGCTTGTACTATGGGTGCTAAACAACGATATGAATACTTTAGAGAAATACATATTTAAAAACAAAGAAAATATCCATGTCTCAGGATCAAATATTTAAGCTCATCACACAAATACGTATTTGCCCTTACCGTATTGGAACTCAGGACCGTTAGCTTCGTAGGCGGGTCACTACCAAATAGGCCAATGCGCCGACAATATGTGAACAGTCTGGGGATTTTTTTGGCATACTTGCATTGTATGATAGTTAGTTTTGTGAAATAGTTTAGAGCAATTAATATCAATAGAAAGAGTCACACACTTTATTTTATAAAAAAAGAAAACAGTTGGAATTTACACTACGCAAATGCAACAACAAGCAAAAGCAAAACCATTTTTTTAACTTCATATAATAGAACGAGCTATGAATAGCACTCTTAATGAAGAGCTTGAACAATTGTTTTTTTTATATTAACACATACGTACAAGCACTAATTTTAGACTATTGACTCATTTTAAACATAAATAATTACATTAAGGTAGATAAGCGTACATTTGTTCAATGTCAAACTTAAGGAAATGTCTAAAAGGTACGTATTGCACGTAATTTAGCGTTAGTTTCTGGTTCCCATAGCGCCAGATTAATTGCTTGGGTCCAAAACAATAATGTTCATGACGTGATCTTCAATTAATACTTTTGTGATTTATAATCCATTGTTATTTTCATCGCTGAGATCATAGATCACTTTTTATAAAAAAATATTAATAACCTGACCCAGTTCATAAAAATACCCATTCATTTTGTTTGCAAACGCATGCCTAAAATAGGTGGGATTTTTACAGGAATTTAAATGATTTATACTGTTTGTAAACAATGACAAATATTTAGTTATGCACAATATATTATTGGAGAACTAATTCTATGCGCACGAAATCGCTGGCGTCCTCAAAAATAAATTACATACAAATATATTTTTTAAATTAAATACAGTTAAAATATCGATTCAATGCGGGACGACGCGGATAAAAAGTAGACTATGTTACTCAAGGATAATGTAGCATTGTAATGTTGAAATATTTTTTGAAATCGGTCCAGTAGTTTTTGAGTTTAATCGTTAGAAACATACAAAAATACAAATATTTCCTCTTTATAATATTACTCATAGTGTAGATTTAATATAACAAAATCTATTTAAATATTGCGCTCCAAACTTTTGTTTCCTGCCTTCTTTCTACAAGGTTGACAGTGTCCTATATTACATAACACACATCCACACTACCAGTGCGACAGACGGACGGCACGACCGTTATTAGTGGAGGGCATGATATGCATACTAACTACTACGAATCAATAGGTTACACAGACAATAACGGTTTGGGTTTTACGTGATATTTCTATTCGGTATTCGGTACAAGAAAACATAACGTGAGAAAAGTTTGGGGATCGTAAACAAAACTATTACTTTGATTTTTTAATTATTGTTTAAAGCACAGGTGATGGAACCAGTAATAGATACGGACCAATGGTGGACAAATGTGTACAAAATATATGGATTATTCATTTGTTTTGCAGCTATCAATTTTTAACCTTTGAATCAAGCAAGAGTGAAGTGTCCATTATTGGTGCCTTTAACTAAAAGTGTTAAACATTGGTACCATCAAACAATCATACGTCATTGTATTACATCGTATTTTTTCACATAAATGAGTTCGTATTTATTTTCTTTCTTTCATGGGTGCTGAAGTAAACTGGAAGAGCAAGATAAATACGATTTGAAAGGGTACATTGACATTATGATTATTAAATTGTTTCCAAAATGCTCTCCACCCTGTTTCTGATATGGATTTATAAACTTAACTAGGGTCCCATCCTCAATTCACTTCGGTTTTTGTGAGATTTTTGTAACACCATCATTTAAACCAGACCTTTCGTGAAAAAATAACTGATGGTGAAAACCGCATCAAAATCCGTTGCGTTATTTAAGAGGAGTAAGCAAATATAGAGGTACAGAAAAACAGACGCAGAAAGCGACTTTGCTGTTTAGTGCATAAAGATTGAATTAGTTAATTATAAGCAGTGACAGGATTAGGTAGTGCTATTTGGGGTGAATGACCCGAGACTTCGTGGCGAAAGATTATGGATATGCCTTAATCCCGGGATTTTTATGATTATAAAGTTTAAATAGTAAGTAGTTATAAAAAAGTAGATAGGTGCTTATATTATAGCACGGGATTTAATGAAAATGTTTAGTTAATAATATACCTATAAACTAAAGATTCAAAGTTTACGTAAACAATAATTCGTTACATACTTTATATACTTATTATCTTTCTGTGCTCAGCCGTACGTGTTATTATTTTTATGTACACGTGTTATTTATTAAACTGAAGTCTGCATTCAATCCTTTACCTAACTCGAGGGCGCTTTCTAATTTTCTATTGTTTACAACAATTACCATGGTAGGTGCGAAAGAGACGGAAGTCGAAAGTAAAAAAAGTAGGTTAGTATAATTTTAATTAAGTATATTTTTTTCCTAAACCTAGAATTAATTTTATGTTTTACATATTATCAACCGTCAATAAAATACGAGTCCGGGATTTTCGGAAATCCCCAGGGCATATCCATATTATGGATAGCGTTTAAGATCATTCACCCCAAATAGCACTACCTAATCCTATCACTGATTATAAGACTAATCACACAAACTCTAATGAACAGATCAGTTAGGAAAATATAAAATACAGTGACCTTTGTATAACATGATTTCTCAATATTTTTATTATCAACAGTCTAGTGGGAGAGTGACTTAACACTTAACTATTTACTATGTGAACAGTAGCATGGAATGTATCATTAAATGTATGACGTCTCGAGGCATACTCATTTATGGCCAAGGATGCATTTGCAATTATATGATTATAGCACGTCTACGAAGACATATCGCGACTGTAGGAAGGAAAATTAAAAAGAACTGAATGGAATGTAAAGGAGAAATTACAGAGGTGGTTTTGTCGCCATCTTAATATAACTATTTAACCGAACCCCTAAACCCCCAATGTAATATGTATGTATGTATGTCTTTATATCTCTTAGAGGGCTTAACCGATTTTCATGAAACCTATCTAAGATCAATCCTAAATAAACTAGCTTTCTTTAAAAAATCCGTTGTCTTATCGGACCTTCTATCTGGGACCTATGAGCCATAGTCAGGCACACAGAATACACGCACAGACACAAACAAAAACTTGTAACACCCGTCTATTTTTCTGGCGTTAAAATATAAAGATGTGGTCAAAAATTCATTAGTAGCTACTTTAAGTAAGTAATATGCGAACTTAGTTATACAGGGTGGAAAAAACGATTGCCGCATAGACTGCAACTACCTTAAATAAGTATTGAAAATAGCAAATTCTATGAAAAGGAGACCAACCATTATTTTTTAAATGCATTATTTGATTTTTGAAAAAAATCCGCTGCCTTAACCAGGAATTGAACTGGTCGAATATGACAAAACTATAAAGTAGTATTTTATGATACAGATCAAAAGTGTCATTGATAGTAATCATTTATATCTAAAACACATACACCTTGAAATTAAATAAAGACCGTAAAAACCCTACTTTATTATTTTGTCATTTTCGACCAGTTCGATTCCCAGTCAAGGCAGACGAATTTCCAAATATGCATACATGCAGTATTGAATGAATTGAAGTCTGCTTCCAATATTTAAGGTAATTGCCGTCCATGTGGCGTTCGTTTTATCCACGTTAAAACGTAACTAAATCCATCCATCTAATTGTAACACTTTTTTATATTAACCGTAAATTATCTACAGTTCCACTCATCACTATATCAAACTCATATTTGCTAAGCTATCCTACAATTTATAATACAACATTACCAATGTGTACTACATTACCTACAGTAGACTAGACCATGTAGACGTTACGTCTTGCTCTACAAACGAAGCTTATTTCTTAAGCTACATTATGTTGTCTTCGGCCCAATCAAAATAACAAACAATCGTGTCCGAGAACACTCCCTTGCTTAGTACTAGATGCGTGCCTGAGATGTGCGTGTACTGAGCTAGAATTGTTAGTACGTGTTCTTACATATCTTAGATCGTAACTTAGGCCCTAACATTTACACAATACCTTTGATAATCTATAAATTAACTTCTTTTTTTATTGTATTTAAATCAGAAAATTCATCGTGATCAATTTAAATACGGTGTCAGATACCCTATGATGATTTGGCAGTAACTTCAGATCGGGGGTTAGTCACCATAATTAACCTTGTTGCAAAGAAAACGAGCACTTACAATCGTAACTTTATGAGATTTTAAGTTAAGAAATAAAGATAATAGGTACATTAATTTTACGAAGATGAATAATAATTTAATACAAATAATATTAGTTTCATTGCGTAGCATTAAATGTAATTTAATTACATTATGTTTAAATTAACTGAAAAAATCGAAAGTGCCCGTTTTCTTTGTAATAGGGTTTATATCATTGAATAAGTGTTATATAAATTTACGCAAATATATCAATAACCAGTAATAAATAACTGAAACATACTAATCAAAGGTTTAGCTAAGCTTTTAAAAGAGTTAAACGCTGCTAACGTTTCTGTTTTCTATAGACTCGAAATGTCTATGTAGTTGACAAAAGCGGCCGACAGAATCGATCATCAGCTTATGTCATTTCGTTGATTTTCGAAAATTGCCTACTTAATGTTGATTTGATAAAGCCCCCTGATCTCTTGTCTAATAGAAGATTGATTACAAATTAATATCAGAAAACGAAGGCAGCCGTTAAAAGATAAACACATTTCAACATCGATTGAAACACATTCGAGAGATGGAATCGTAAATCGATTGCGGAGAACGAGTGATAGATGTCGCCACTGACAACGTAAATTAGCGAGTGTAGTCGCGTGACGGAGACTCAATACAGCCCTAGTTAGCAAAAATAGTTCAGACAGATTCAGAACAATTAATCCTGAATTAAGTGACAATAAATTGCTGGTTAAAGCGATCTGTCCACGCGATCGTTCGGCTGATACGTTTTTTTGCTAATTAGGTGTTTGTTGATAGTGTTTAAGTTTAGATTAATCGTGTTAATTTCCAATTGATTATTCTATCGACTGAGGAAATGCCATTAGGAATTAAATTCGCCATTTGAACGTGTTCTTGTAGAATAAAGATGATATAAATAAAGAAATATTATAACAAACGTTTCAGATAATATAACGATTTATTACACCAAAGGCATTTTCACTGAAGTCTTATTTTTTTCTAGAAATTCTGAATGTTAATTACGTAGACAATCTAGGTTCAGGCCCCAGGCCCAACTATTATGAGGTTATTTCTCAATAATAATATGTTTATGATATACGAATGTTTATAATTATAAAAAATCTCACGGCTTCGTTCACGATAGTCCTGTCACTAATATTCTAAAGAGAAAGTATATCACGCTAACTAAATAAAACTCATATATTCTAATGCTAAATAGTACACTCGGTAACCAATAAATCTTCGATAGAACCTTCTGGAACATCCTGTTAGCGGGCGTCGACTTTTTTTATATAAACGTTCCAATTTCACTCGATTAGTATTCCGAGTGATATGTATCGATACGATCGGTTTATGCGTGGCACGTCACTACGGGACGTCATAGAGTATAGAATGCAATGAAGTGTCGTGTCGTAATAGTATTATGTTTTTAAGTGCGGTTTAGGATTACGAATAGAGCTTGAACTGCCATATCTGAATTGGAAGTTATTGAGTATCATTCTGCTGAGGTTACAACTGATGAACTTTGCAAAACATTGTACGGTGTATTGCAGAAATATTGTGTCTGGTTAAGGTATTTAGTAAGAATGGCTATTTTTTCAATTCCCTAACACAAATTAAGCATAGGAATGTAGTTACGTAATACATAATGAGTTTTTTCAGTCAATCCTTTCAGTGCTTTTAGTATTTTTAATATCCGATCCAAGCGTTCTGCAGAGCTTTTAATAGTTGATTATTGGCAATGGCTCAAGAGTAAAAGTGTTAGCAACTAAGCTGTTATTGATTGTTTTGAAATAAAACCTTTGGTTATTTGTTTCTAGCCATCAAATTTACTGGGTAAACGAGACGAATGTCATAGATACAATATTTTAAGCCGGACGTAGTGACAAACCTAAACAGTTGACATTTACGCTCATCTATTTATAATTAGAGAGAGACAGAGTTATTCGCAAGATGAATATGGACATTTGTGTGATTCAAACAAATCCGTTAAACATTGTTACACATTTTGAAATTGATTTCCAAATTATCTAATTCTGTGCTGCACTTTAAATATGCCTAAATAAAGTTAAAATGCACGTTTTTTTTTTTATGTTGATTCTGAATATTCATGGCTCTACACCCTTTCAATCAAACTCATATCGCCCGGCTACCGTCAAGTTCCGCGGCCGAACGTGCGCAAGCGCACAGGCAAACGCACTGTTCTAAGAACCCTTTACAGCGCCGCGGTGCACCCGTCGACGAGTTTATATTCATCGTGCATTTAGATCGAAACAAGGGAAGCTAGTGATTGCCCATGGGACCAGTTATCGATATTAAGGTCGATAGATCATTTACCGGTACTATAAAGGTGCAAAGTGATTTACAATGCTAATCTTCTACCTATTCTAGTTAATTGTAAAATATGTTGTTTACCTTATTACAAATTTGTGTTTTTTCTAAAATACGTGCTTCAATTATTTTAGCTATAGTCTGCAGTATATCCCGGCTCAATCTGCACTGCTGCCATTGAAACGTAAATACATAAAATACATAACTTTTCTATTCCATTAATAAATTAAAGTGCCGGAAATTGCAAATACCAAGAAGATTTGAAAACAATGCAAAGTAAATTCACGAGTCACGAATGAAAAAAGACAGTGCGATGTTCTAAAGAAATTATGAACCATATTTTAGTCGATCAATCAATTCGATCAAATGTTGACGGCAATAATCAATCGCCGAAAATCTGCAAGTTGTTGCCTGACTTAGTCAGGAGATAAATATCGATAAAACTGAAGCAATATGTCAGCGGTACTTCTGTAAATGGAACAGGAAGTAGACGTGACATTTAACACCGGATGTTAGTTAAATTGTTTAAAAATGAATCATGAGGTTCCATCGGAGATGGTCTTTCGTGGTTGTCGATGGTTAAGTTTTGGCGTTTATGTAAGAAGGCGGTTTTATTACTTTAATCTTATATGTTTTATTTGATCTAATTTATGCTAATGGAAGTTAACATTATCTTAAAGTTATGGTTTAAAGTAGCCACATTATGTAATGAAAGTTTAACTAATGATATTATGTGTATCTAAACCACAGCAAATGAGCGGTTTTTTATTAGAGTAGGTACCGTATACAGAATATGCGGAAAAAAAGAATTTCTTTAAGTAGCTAAGTTACTTAAGTATGTCATATTTTTGGATTAGCAAGTGCAAGCAGCAGACTTACTACAAATACTGTGATCGACGACGGTCGATCGAACGATGTTGAAGATGTTATGAAAGTTCTTATTTCATCAAATTACTTAAGAGCTTATGCTCTTCTCGGTATAGTAATTTCCATTATTTCCTATTCCAACTCTTTTGTTTTTTTTTTATGGCATAGGAAGGCAAACTAAGACTGGTAAGTGGAAACTGTGACCCATAGACATTCGCATTCACAAGACTGCAAATGCACTGCCAACCCTGAGGACTAAGATGGAATCCCAAACCGGAAACCAACAATGCAAACACTGCTGCTTGGTGGTAGATTAATGGATAACATGGTGGTACCAACCCGGACGGACCCTGCACAAGGTCCTCCCTCAAACCTTACTCACACCTCACTTTAACCTGATTTACTTGAAAGTAATGGTGGCCGATTTAAAAAACAATACAATAACAATACAATAACAATACGCGTAGAAACAAAGTAGAATAAGATCCTAGAGCATTTAAAAAGTCTTTCACGTCCGGATAACCTGAGTGAGAAAATAACCAACTTGTAAGTAGTTTTGATGAGTTATTGGTCTATACATACCTTTAGTATTGATATAATGTCAATAAAAACTGTCAATCAATACCCTAGTGTATCTTCTACATCTACGCCTTCATCCGCGTACATACCTGTAACAAAAAGCATTAAATCAATTTTATATCATACAACCAATTAATTATATCAAATAGGAAATACATCAATGCTAACTAGTATGCCAACAGTCATATATCCGAATCGGTTGTAAAATGTATCATCAATCAAAACATCGTATAATAAAATCGTTGTTTCGATTACCATTCGAGTACTTTCTCTGGTACAATGAATTCAATTTTGAGTTAAGTACCTGTGTTTCTGTCGGACTAATAAGCTTTTTGTATCTTTTTAAGTACACATATTTTTTTAGGGGACTATAATTTATAAGTGGGTAGTTTATGGCAATAATTTCATGCACGTAGAAGTTCATCGCTAAGGGGGTTATTATGACATAGCTATTCCGTTCAGTTTACGTTGAGAGAAAAGGACAGAGCTATATATATGCTATAGCTCTGTCCTTTACGCTCACCGTAAAATGAATTGCATACATACATACATACATAAAGTCACGCCTTCATTCCCAGAGTGGGGTAGGCAGAGCTAAAGAACTACCAACAAGTCTTAAAACTTCTTGATAAGAATGCCATAATAACCCCACAGTAGTTAACTGAACTAATTGTTAAAATTCGAAAAGGGAATCGAAAATTTGGCACATTTCCTTGAGATTTAACTATTAGATATGGTTTTGGACGATTAGTTAATTTAATTAATGATCAAACAACAAGTTCTTAGTCAGCGGTTTTTTTTTGAGATAAAAACTATACCACTATATGTAAGGGAATAAATCGATAGTTTTTTAGCTGCTCTATCTGCCCTAGGAGGGTGGACGTCGGTTTATGGGACACCATGTATAAAGATACTTCGTTACTCTTTAGCTTTCTGACTACATTGCTGCTAAATATCAATCCATTTCTGCGTGGAAGAAAGACAAACAAACAAACGCATTTATTATATTGGGAGTGATAAAAAGACACTTATATGTAACTTTCATATCGAATCCAACTTCAGACAAATATATAATAAGTTCTTAGGTTGTACGACGTACGTCGGTTTATTCTAAAGGGAATACAAGGTTATTATATTATCGAACCAGCCTTATACAAGACAATTTGAGATACACAGCTTAACTGCATCCGAAACTAGTAATCTGGTATCAACAAATGCGCCTGTTACAATCAAGGTTCCGTAGGAATATAAAAGTGAACTTTAAAAACAAAATCAGAATCGGAATGTTAACCATCGTAAAAAAAATGTTTGTTTAATTTTGTATTGCCTTATACGATTCGATATACGATCAAAATTCGACTTTGATTTTATCAACAATTTCACTGGTGAGCTCAACGAACATACTCTGGTTGACCCATCAGCGCGTAAGCATTACCTTTAATTACGTATCTGATTATTCACGACAATGTTTCTATTGATCAATTTGTCACCACGGAACCCATTCGTAATAAATCCCAGGTCCCGTTGACCGGTTTTTTATCTGACCGGACTGTCCGTCACTCGGACGTCACGTCACGCCTCGGCATAAATGATTTATTGCCTCCTCCCACATCCGATAACAGCTCCTAATAACACCCATACATAGTTTAATTTCCTTTGTACTCCTATTATTGGATACCCGAATAATTTGTATGTTGATAACTTTTTATACATTAGCTCGTTCGATCCGTGAAAGTTAGTTTGATCCGCGTATGTGAAGCGTTAAAAATACCTATGGCTTTCTTAGGCCCTTTGAGGCGTGGGTTACATCATGATGTGCTTCCGGATAGCTAAACTAACCTTTATAAAGCCCTTTAATAATTTACACATTATGGCTATTGTGTATGACAACACAATTATCTTTACAAATAGTTGAAATGAAGATTACAATGTTTGAGAAAACATAATATTCAAAGGAATTATAATAATTGGAAGAATAACAAAGAACTTTAGGGGCTCAATGATAAGCTGTAAAACCATATTGCTTTTGACATGTTACAGAATTGCCAACGTTACAATAGCGATTTTGGCTGCTGAGTTAAAAACAATACGATAACATGTCAAAAGCAATATGGTTTTACTGAGATGAATAGAGTCCCAACGTCGGTATTAAGCACTAAACAGAACTAAAAAAAACAAGAACATTAAAGCGTTTTAATTAAAGTAAAAATAATGTGTCTCTACCAAAATCGAGGGATTTAATAGAACCCCAATTTAACAACATAAAAACAAAAGCTTAAACTATATTAAAGCAAAATGTCATCTAAGTAGGGTCTTGACTCTTCATGGTATAAGTGGTAATGCGCCTGCATCGGCCCAGAGAGCCAAAGAGGAGATGTAGGTTCGAATCCTATCTAAGACCGACGTTTTTTTTTTCACTTTAATATAGTTTAGAATTTCTTAGCAGACGTTTCTTTTAAATAAAAAATCTATAAAACAATAGCGTACTTAAAATTCCACCTAATAGCCCCACGGTAAAAACCTAGTCACCAAATTACGCAAGTTGCAGTTCAAATAAAAACGAGGGTAGAATAGCAATAGATACGAATGACGTAAACGTTGATCTAGTTTCTAACCATAGCGAAAACCGCCATAGAACATTAGCTTAAGCATCTGTATGTGTCTCTATTAAAATGATTTAACGTTACACAACCAAGTTACGCCTAATCTTTTTATCTGTCCCAAATGAAGTGTTTGATCGCCTACGCCGCGATCTTCTATGCACTAAACGGATGACATAATCTAAATAAAAAATATGTAATACTTTCAATTACATTAGGGTAATTGCGTCTTTAGTATGTGTTGTGTTTTTAGAGTTCCATACCCAAAGGTATGATGTCCGTCTATCTGTCTGTCTGTCACCAGGCTGTATCTTACGAACCGTGATAGCTAGACGGTTGAAATTTTCACAGATAATGCATATCTGTTGCCGCTAAGACAAAAAATACTAAAACAGGATAAATTAAATATTTAAGGGGGGCACGGAACCCTTCGCGCGCGAGTCCGACTTGCACTTGGCCGGATTTTTGACAAATGGCTTTATTACACAACCGGGTCCTAAATGGGTAAGGACCAAAAAGTTGAACCACTGTTAAGCGCAGTTAACCATACAAACAGCGAAGTTGAAAAAAGTTCCGTTGTGCGACGAAAATTATCCCTACAAATTGTATGGCTAACTTTCGTGTCACAACGGAAAAGTTTCATAGAAAATTTAATTGAGTGAGTTAGCGTGGATAACTTTTTGGTCCTTACCCAAATGTTGCTAAAATGCGATAAATGTATGTTTTTATAATGATTATTTGTCCGTGTAAATTGAATAAGTTAAATTTTTAATGGCCCATTATGGGCTAGCGTAAGGGGCGGAGATTTGCGTTAGATTGAGATACAAGTATAATATATGTTGCTCACTCTAAGGTGTAAATGCGCTCCTAACGCCTATGATAGGCGATCTAGTAGAAGTGGCCTTAAAGTGGAAGAAGTATGTAACTGATAAATTGCTTGTCAAGTGTTTGGACAAACCAGTTAAGTTGTTTTTTTTGCACCTCATAAGAGAAGGAAGAAGGGATAAGTTCGCTTTAATACTACTTTTATATCTGTAGTTTTATTATTTATGCAATGTAATTAATTCAGAAAAATTAAGTGCTTTATTACACAATAAAAAAACAATCCGTATGAGACACCTGTTGCCTTACATATAATTTCTAATATCTCGTCTCCGTAGCAGAGACGGCCTCGTTAAGAAGTTAATGTCCACAAAGGTCCCTGAAAACACAATAAAGAACGCTTTCTTCAACAAAGGATAGAAATTTCAACACCAAATTAGCCACGAGCGTAGCGAAGGTTGTACACAACACAGTGGGAACATTCCGGCACTGTGTAGAAATAAAGAAATGATGTCGTGACAAACGACGACACTTTTGTGTAATTTTTTGTCGGTTATGAGGTCGGAATTAAGTATTTCAGACCGCGGCGGTAAAAGTTTTACAACTTTTTTCGATAGAAAGTATCAATGAAATTAGACTCGATGAGTACGTGCCAGGTAATGGAAACTTAAGCACGTATTTGTTTTTTTTTACGGTTTTGGTTTTGTATTTTTAACCCAGATGTTTGTATTTCAATTATATTGTTGTGGTAGAACACTTTTATACAAGTTATGACTAGATTGAAACAAAAGATTAAAGATGTTTATTCGCGCCAGTAATTAGGCCGCACGGGCACTTTTACACGTTAAAAATCTACCAAGAGGAGACCAAACTGCTGAGAAGAAATCAGTCTTTTTTGAAATATTGTTTATGATAATGATAATGCTTAACCAAACAATTTTAAAAAGTCATAATTAGGGTTACGAATTTTGTTGGCATACCGTGGTTCTAGAATCCATGGAGTCGCTATTTCGTAACTATTATTTATTATATACATACCACGTTGATTTTGAACTTCAGTGTTGTCTTTTTTCAAAACTTATTCGTTCGAATCGCTAAAACAGTTTCAATTAATTTTAACAAAATTACTAAGTATGCGGAGCCGACTAAGGGAATAAAGGCTTGTAGTACTATTAGGCGATGGGCTTGCAAACTGTCACTAATATACACTGTTAAACATCTTAGCCTAATTGTGCAAATTGTGGTTACAGAGTTATCAACAAGTTGTTATTAGAGTACTAAAAATGTATTTATTTAGTTTGTTGAAGTATGACAATACTTAGGCCAAAATCATACATACATACATACCTTGACGCCTTCATTCCCAGAGTGGGTTAGGCAGAGCCAAAATCAACCTGGAAATAATTAGGAAATATCGATTCCATGGATTCTAAAACCTCCTAGGTATGACATTTTAAAATATCTTATTAGACATGTTACGTTAGATCCATAGAGGCAGTAAAATAAACGTTTCGCATAATTTACGAAGACGTTCAGTCATCTAGCATCCTAAATCTCTACTCCTATCGTACAAATTGAAATCGTGATCATCACTCAAATAATTTAAATAGTTTAGGTACGTCGCATGCAATTACGCGCCCAGTGTGCATAACAGTAGAGTCGAAGATGGGATGATTTGTGATCCCGTTCCGCTGACTGATTCGGTCTAGCATGATCGTTAGGCATTAATGCGAATTTCTCTGCATTTCTCTGTTACTTTCCAAGCAGGTTGAATAACCGCGTTAGCTCATCTCGTAATTACGTCAACGTTATGAATATGGATGTTAGCTCATTATGCTATTGGTCATTAATAAATTGTTATTTAATCAGATCAACACCTCTAAATGCGCGACGCCAAACGATTCGGGAAAATAACAAAAAACGTTCTACTGCACTATTTGTACGGATCTAATACGGTATACATAGAGAAGTCTAGTAATGAGTAGCATATAGGCCATATAAGTCTTATGGGACGCAATTGCAATTACAATAATACTGTAAAATGTCCAAGACCACACTTAAAGCACACTTAAAAAAAATATGGTTTAATTTTTGTGTGAGTGCATGTAATTTGACTAAAAATAAATTTATAAGTTTATTTGCACGTGTGAATGCAAATTCAATCCTTACTAATATTATAAACGAGTGTGTGAATGTTTATTACTCTTTGATACTGCTTTATTTGTAACTATGTGATTTGTGAAAATAAAAAATATTCTATTCTATTCTATTCTATTCTATTCTATTCTATTCTTTCACGCTGCAATGGCTGGACGGATTTAGATGAAATTTGGAATGGAGATAGCTTATACTCTGGATTAACACCGGCTACATTCAAGTTCCCGAGGGAATTACGATAATCGAATTCTACGCGGACAAAGTCGCGGACAGAAGCTATTACAAAGGTTGTATATTTGTATTTACTTCTCATGCTGGTATAGAATATGTATTCAATGAAGAATATTTGTATTGTATAATTATGCTTCATCCTGGAAAATATCCTCTCACTCACTTGATGTTAAATCAAAATTTCACCATAATTACGCTACACGCTAGTTACATAATATAACTAGCTGTTGTTCGCTTTTTACACGGAAACTGTCCAATTTTCCGGCATAAATAGGTATTCATATCCTTTACCGGGATTTAAGCTATCTTTACGCCAAATTTCATCGAAATCGGATCAGCAGTTTTACCGTGAAAGTATTAGTATGGATAAATAATCAACAATCAAACCCATTAAACCACCTCAGTTCTATAAATAAGTAATCCAGTCGTAAACATGAATAAACGGGCCTTTGTCTGTATGTAGGCTGTAGAAAGTAATCGTTCCACGGCTTTTCTCTGGGAAAATAATCGAATACTCTCGCTTCTCTGCTACTGTGGCGTTTGATTTTATTAACTAAGTAACGTAGGCGACAGACGCTAGGGGTTCTATTCTATTCGGCAAAATCATATGGCTTTTGTTATGTTATCGTATTTTTAACGTTACGATAGCTCTTATTTATTTGACAGTAATTGCAGCTGAGTTAAAAACAATACTACAACATGACGACGCGTTAGCTTCGTATATTTAAGCGATATATTACGTAACATAAAATTAATTCTTCTGCTTTTAGAAAGACATAGACATTCCAAAAAAACCCGTCTGCGTAAAAACACGGTGTGTTTTATCTACATAACAGCCCAGCATAATATCAAGAGCTTTAAATCGTTATAAATTCTAAATGATCATTAAAATTGAACAAAATATAAAAGAAACCTAAAGATTATTTTTAAGTACCTATTGAATGATACCCAATTTGTCATAATTAATCGACGTTTTTTACAATATGGCGTCTGGTTGCCGTTGTCACTCAAGAGATAAGACAAATCGATTAACGTAAGAATCACTAAAATCGGTCCACGCGTTTAGTTTCTAGAGTGCCACAAAGGAAGAAACATACAAATATTACATACATACATACATACATACATACCTTCACGCCTTTAATCCCAGAGCGGGGTAGGCAGAGCTACGGAATTACCTACAACTTTAAAACCTTGTTGATAATTCAGTAACCACATTTTGCAAAAATAGGCTAAGATGTTTACCAGCGTATTAGTGACAGGTTGCAAGCCCATCGCCTAACAGTACTACAAGCCTATATCCCCTTAGTCGCCTCTTACGACATCCACGGGAAGACATGGAGTGGCACTATTTTAACCCGGCAACCACACGGAAACAAATACAAATATTATAGGCTGACAAACACATTACCCTCCTCTTTCGGCAATCGGGTGAAAAAGGAACGGTTTAATTGTCTCTAAAATATCTCGAGGTACCTACGACGGTCAGACTTAAACTACGTATTAACAGGGCCTGTATTCTACGCGGTGAAAACGACATCGTAGTTAACTTGTTATGGCATTGTTATGACGTCAGCCGCCATTACTGTAAAGTAAATAAGAGCTATCCAAACGCTGACAATACGATAACAGCTCAAACACGATATGGTTTTTTCTCAAACATGCTCGGAAAAAACGGTTTTCCGATTGAAACACAAGGACGGAAAGAGCCTCATTTTACTCCTAGGAGTAAAAAAACCATATGAAAACACTTTCCGTCCATGTCCATATATTTCTTAAAAATGCTGTCAATTTGCATACAAAATCAAAAGGACCAAGACAAAAATTCCAAACAGCCAAGGTAACTGCTCGCTTTTTTAGCACAGTGCGTGTGTTTCTTTTTGAATTTGCATTCCAATGTCTATGGTTAGTATTTAAAAACAATTGACAGTCGGTAACATTCGTTCATTCTGCATAATATAATTATTGTGAAACCGAATATTAAACTATTTGTTGTGTGAAATACTTACTATAAAAAATGAGCTCAAGCGACGAAAGCGACGAAATAGGTACCACACCGCCTATATTAAAAACTATTAAGTTTTTATTTACAAATTGCCCAAACATGACCAACAAACATAACTTTTAATGTGAATTAAATTAAATTACTTGCTTTTTGGTAATGCATTTGTATTATTTCCTCACATGTTTGAGAAAAGCATTATGTATGCCTCGGCGGAAACGAGGATTTCCTGACTCGTATTTTTTAAACCCTTAACTTTCCGCGCCTAGGCAACAATGTACTATTGCCGTGTTGAACAGACGCCCTGCTTCGATGTTAAGAGTCTGTCTAACCTAGTATGCCTATTCATTGGACCGGAGGGGGTTATTATGACCTAGTTATTCAGTTCAGTTTACGGTGAGAGAAAAGGACAGAGCTATAGCAGTTATATAGCTCTGTCCTTTTCTCTCAGCGTAAACTGAACTGCAAACCTATGTCATAATAACCCCCCTGACCCTAATTCTCACTGAGCATACAATAACCCTGTCAACTTTAATGATAGACGCGAGTGTCAGGCATTTCTCCTGCTACCTCGATGTAGAAAGTCTAGCTAGTCGGTTAATCAATGAATTACGAGCGACAGTAAACTTGGGGCTCTATAGCTGCATAATTACTGTCTTAGAAAATGGAACCAGTGTTAATGTTATTTTAAGAGGTTAATGCATTAGTTACATACATACATAAACTCACGCCTTCATTCCCAGAGTGGGGTAGGCAGAGCTAAAGAATTACCAAAAAGTCTTTAAACTTCTTGATAATTCTATAACCACATTTTGCACAAGTAGGCTAAGATGTTTCCCAGTCTATTAGTGACAGGTGGCAAGCCCATCGCCTAACAGTACTACAAGCCTTTATTCCCTTAGTCGCCTCTTACGACATCCACAGGAAGACATGGAGTGGCACAATTCTAACCCGGCAACCACACGGTAAACATGCATTAGTTAGTAGTCATTATTCTATGTAACTATAGAAATCCCGTGTTCTTATGCAGGGCTAATTTTACATATAGTATAAATGCGAAAGTTTGTATGTTTGTTTGTTACTCTTTCACGCTGCCACGGCTGAACGGATTTAAATGAAATTTGGAGTAGAGATAGTTTAAACCTTGGATTATCACATAAGCTGCCTAGGGAATAACAATCGAAATTTAAGCGGTTGCTTGCAGAAGCTAATAATAATATTTTTTTTTGTGTTATTATAAATACTGCAATAAACAAAGCTAATGTCGCATGGGTCGTCCATTTGCCGTGGTAAAAAGATTAGCCAGCCAAGATACTCCGTTACGGTGTCTAGCTGTTTCCTGGAGAAGTCTAAATAGGCTGAGGACCCAGGTTGGCCGAAGCAAAGATAACCTGTGTCGGTGGGGGTACTCAAGTAGCGCAGACGCTAGCTGTGAATGTGGAGAACCCCTGCAGACCATGTTACACCTCACTAACTGTCCCGCGTGCCCGACCACCTGCTCGCGTGAGGACTTACTTGTCAGTAACCAGAGGGCTACCATGGTAGCCGCTTTCTGGGCAAGTAAGATTTAGCCCAAGTTCTTGCCGACACGAAAGAAGAAGAAGAACAAAGCTAATGACTTAGCGAGAAGACTCGTGACCGTAAGGTACCGAGTTCGAACCTCCGCGGTCACCAAATTATGGTGGTGATACAGATGGGCTCTTTCAGATAAACTTCGATCTTTTAGGACGTTTCGTACGATTACCCTCTTTCTTATACACATCTATTCGAATATGCAGCTTTTCTCAACAAAAAAAACCTTCACTATAATGGCATTCGGTCCATGTAAACAACCTAACGTTAGACAGCACATGACCGTTGCCCCTGCTCTATAAGTACTATCAGTAGTGAGAAGCGGAGAAACTAAATGATATGTCATTAAACCTTTAAAGCCATACCCATTTTAATGATATATTTCTCTTAGTATACTTGTAACCATAGGAATATATATAACATATTATGTATAGAAGATTAAGAGCTAAACGACTTCTAAAAATATTCACATTTCAATTTTTATTTTTTATTTTTTTATGATATAGTAAGGAAAACGAGCACACAGACCACCTGATGGTAAGTGGAAACTGTGACCCATAGACATTCGCGTTCACATGACCGCAATCCTAAGACTGCAAATGCGTTGCCAACCCTGAGGACTAAGATGGAATGCCTCTATCCTAGTCATTTCAATTAATGTTGTCCCTATACATTCATTTGTTACCTAGCAAGCTTATTAAACGTTCCAATTATAATTCAGTTGTATATTTTAGTCAACCAGATAATCGTGTAGCTGGCCAGTTAAAAGAATGCAACTTTACTGCAAATATGACCTTCACATTTAGCAACGATACGAATGCACAAGTATTGTCGTAAAACCAAAAACCTGATCTTCGTGTTATTCATTACCATTAAAGATGCAAACACATGGATGGGCACGTGTCCCCTCTTTGGCTTTACATTAATTTATTAGAATTTAGGTACCTATCCAACTTCTTAACCTTTTTATTTTGACCTTATACTAATTTCTATATATTCTTAAAACCAAAGTCTACTGGTGCGAGTACACCGAGATAAAAAAAAAACTTATGAGTTTTTTCTACAAACATTTTGTTTGTTACTTATGTGGCAATGGGTGCTCAGAGCTAAAACTGAAAAATATTATGTGATTTTGTATAACAAACGTTTCTACAGTTAACTGCAAAAAAAAGAGTTATTCAGCCAAATATTAAATTTCTTATAAAGTTTTATTGCATATTGGTCACAGAGGTCGTCTAGTTCACCGAAATAAGAAAGAAACGAGTTTCCAAATGTCATTTCGTATCGATTAAATTGATATCTCTTCGTGGCACCCGGCAACATCCAAACGTCATTTGCAATTTAAATTTCGAATTTCATTTGCTGTTTTCAATAAACACGCTGGCAGTTTATAAATTGCGTAAGTTGTTTGCCAAAAAAAACATTTTGCATACTATCAATTTAGTCGTTAGTAAATCATCAAGGTTATTAACAAGTTCTTTCGTTAAGTTCGAGGGCTTATAATCTAACGCAATCGAAATCGTTTTCATTTTGAAAATCGAAGGCTTGTCTGCATACAAAATGAAAGGAATTGCTCCACTTTGAAGCCAGTTGCGATTGGGAGTGCGTTAGGCAATAGCCCTTCGGGTCTACATCCATCAAATCCTTTTCGATAGCGTTAAGCATCTTGGTCTAGGGTCTCAAGTATTGACTTATCACCACAGATTAAATAAGAGTTACTTCGTCCTTGTATATCAAAGTGGCATTCGTTTTGTATTACTTTTACTCCGGTTTAATTAAGGGAACTGGTACAAAACTGTAACTGTACTAAATGCTAAAGATTTGACTTGCGTAATATAACTATAAAATTAACAATCATTTAATAAGAAATTTATTTGTATAGCTAAAATTCAATATGAGTAATATGGGAATACTTACGTTATTTGTGCAAAATGTGGTTACTGAATTATCAACCAGTTTTTAAAGTTGTACGTAATTCCGTAGCTCTGCCTACCCCACTCTGGGATCACAGGCGTGAAGATATGTTTGTATGTATGTATGTATGTATGGGAGTACATACGTCTCTTTGTTTGTGATTTAAACTAGTACATTAGAAAGCATTTGTTTTATTTGACAATCTCATTCATTTGCCGTTTGCCGCTGCCCGAGGGTAAGCGGTAAGTGGATGAATTTCATGTCCAATTTATTGTACATTTACTTTCTAGCTAGAAATAATAATACAGGTGTTATAAAGAGAAAGAAATACAGTAGGCGGGTAACAAGCCAGTCATTAGTGTGTATTTTATAAAAAGTCAGTGGAAAAGTAATACTGGGTAACATTAAATATTTTTGTTTGCGCTCTCAACAAGTTCATTTTTTTTTGCTACCGACGTTTTCAGTTTCAGAATTGATGATCATTGAAAATACATTTTATTTAATGTATTTAAATAAATATCTGAGAGCCATTTATCTAGAGATGTTCGATCTAGAAAGGTAAACGTCTACTGTTATCAATGAATATGGAAAATGTTAAGTATCATCTGTTAGCATATATAATATTAGCATATGTATGTACATTTCAATAAAATTCTACATTATTGGGATGGCCTACTGGGCAACTGTTATTAGTAAAGACGTCTGACGTCTCTGTTGCATGAACTCACACTGCATTGACCTAATTGTCGGGCCTACTGTGAGTCAGTATTCTATATCATTTTTGGTTGCAACAGGTAGTAGGCGTTTTAATTAAGCACTTGATTAATTATTGTAGGAGAAAGGATCATAAAAGAATATTTATTTGAAAACTAGGGCGTTAAGCGAACAGTTACATAATACAGTGAATATAAATAATAGTAAGATTATTTTTCAATCATATTTGTACACATTTTGTTGCTTAGTAATTTACTTCATTTTTTGGTAAAACTCTAGATTCATCTATAATTAACATCATTTTTATTAACATAATTCGTTTAGCCAATTTGGTTGGGTCCCAGGTTCGGTTCCCGTAATGGGCAAATATTTTTGTTATAAACGCGTGTATTTCTAAGTTTTGGATATTTTTTGTGTATATTTATCTTTCTCTAGGACCCATTGTATAAGCCTACTTGTTTGACTTGTTTATTTATTTTATTTTAGTTTACATAAGCAAAAAAACACGTATAGAACAATGCTTTAAAAAAAACTGAACCCACTAAAGTGTGAACGTGCGAGTGTGATAATGATACCTCGTATTATGACAATCGAATCTTCGTCGTAATGAAATACTCACACCTCACACGTCCTTGCCAAACAATTTTTTTCAAGTCAACCTTGTTTAAATAGCAAATTCAGGCAACGTACACTAAGATTAACGTTTCTAAAAAAACATAGCTCTGACTAATTATCCACTAATCAGCCCGATAACAGCCTACCAGTTTCTAACGTGGCCATTATCGGTGATCGACACAACATGGCGACCAATCCGCGCACGCGCCTTGCGACACCTTGCCGCAGGACACGCGATGGAACCTACTTCAAGTACCTATATTATAACCAATTTAAAATTATCAAGACTGTAGCCCCAGTGAAAATGGACGCAAGTCGATTTCGTTTGTAATATAAAAGGGTACATGATGTTGAGGGTATTGATGACTTGTGCCGTTTTTATCTTGGGTCTCAGAAATACGTTTTCAATCTGATCCACCGTTTCATTTAATAGCGTGATATTTGTCCAATATAATTCTTAGTTCCTCGATGACCGGTATTTTTTTTAAAAGTTTGCTTGTAAGAAACTTAGCTAGATCGATTTATAACCCTCGAACCTCCCTGCATACAAAATATACTGAAAATCTTTGGAGTCGTTTCCGAGATTCAGATTATATACATAATTATAGGTAGGTAGGTATATATACAAGAGTTGCTCGTTTAAAGGTATTAAAGGTATTTTACTTCTTACCCACTTACTTATAAACGTGAAATAAGCTTGGAATAGTTTATGCCATGCTTTGTCACTTTCTGTCAGATGCAAATGTCACAATTACAGATAAGGACAAAGCATGGCATAAACTATTCCAAGCTTATTCCACGTTTATAAGTAAGAGGGTTAGAGTCTTGTTTGGTAATGGAATTAAGTCCGCCATTTGTACCTACTTTGTGTATTGTGCAATAAAGTTTAAATAAAATTAATAATAATAACAAAGTAGTATTGTTGAGACATTTGACTTGTCAATTGAAGATTGGCTTTAGGTTACTTAAAAAAATGCAAGAGTGTATTCATATTAGTTCAATTACCGTTTGTGTACTTATCACATTTATTTTATTAATTACTAAATTGATAAACATTCAGATAATAAGGTTTGAGGATAAGGTGATGATAGTAAATATATAAAATAAAATAAATAAATAGATAAAAAATAGATGAGGGTGTTCAGTCACACTATTGCCAGGAGTTTAGAAATTGCAAGAGTTTGCTCTAATCGGATGGGCTCAGTCAAACAGACAAGGATTCATTAAAATCGTTTGAAATGGTTTAATTAACTTTGTTTATACATATACTTTTAAATAAACAAAGTAAATACACATAAAACATTAAGTAAACTATGTAAAAGAAACAACCAAAAAAAGGGCACCTCAAATAATTGTACTTTCACACAAAAACTTTAACCCCTCCTCCACCGCAGTGTTTAAAAAATATAACTATTATAATATTTTTACACTTAAAATAATGTGAAAGTTCTAATTGAGGCGGTTCTACTTTCACGCTGGTTGCCCTTTAATTTCGACTAAGTAATTTAACCAAAACGGGTTTAATAATGTACCATGACTTTTTAATAGACTCCTTTGAGAATAAAAACAAAAAGGTATTTTTTTCCAGAGGCTATTAAGAAAGCATTTTAAAATTGGAAGGCTTGGCTTACCTTGTAGGCATCTTCATTCGAACCTTATAATTTATATTAGAATATAATAGTATACAGGGTGTCCGGGATATAGTAGACTAAATTACAGGACTGGATAGCTCAGCACAGGAGTGTTGAAAATATGATAAGTCACAAAAACGAGATAGCTGAATTTTGGAAATACCATTCACCATTTTCGATTTTCGATGCTCAAGTCATCACCACCAGCATTTTAGGAAAAAAGGCCCATATTTACAATTATCTTACAGATTCTAAGGTCGAGTGGAGTAAGTAGATAATTAAGAGAGTCGTTATTACAAACTGCCAAACATGCAAATTACAAACGGAGAAAGGGTGTAGGTGTTATAATAGTCCCTTTACGTGATTCCTGTCAATTCACACAGACAGCTTTATTTTTAAACACACTGTAACCTTTACTGTCAAGTCAATAAGAGCTGGTGTTAACAATACGATAAACACATGGTACAAGACAAAGCAAAGTAAAGGCCTCATGTAACCATTAAGTACTTTAAAACCAGTGCCACTTGATAATTTCAATTAATTAAAAAATGTGCAAGTACTTAACTAGGTATTTGAACCCGACCTTGTTAATTTCTAATCACGAGTGACCTCATGGTGCCAATCAAACTGGTTCTTTTTGGACCGGTCTAGTCACTCGCAATGAGCAGCGATTGGTCATTTGTATCAGGTATTTGTCTAAATAATCTCGACTGGAAATAGTTTAAAAATCACATGCAAATAACATTAGGTGGAACCGCGGTAATAGTTATTTATGTAACTGTCACATAATGAAGCTTCTTAAGGCACGAGTGCCGCGGTTAGAGCGAGAGCTTGAGAGCGCTCTGATTACAGTCACGTGTATGGTACTGTGTACCTAATTATGTACGTTATTATGTACCGTTGCATACATAATTTTTTCTACAAGTTTTAAATGATAATGTCAAGAATAAACAATCGTTAACTATTCTCGTATACTTTACTCAATTTTTCCACTAACAAATTACTTGTTAGCAAAGTCATTGTCATTAATCCGATTGGCGATAATAGTTTGTCGATTTTATTGTTAAATGTTAACAAAATTCATGAAAATTTTAAATAGTTACTAAAAACAGTTCTGACAATTTATCATAAAAATTGGAATGCCAAACGAAACGCCATTTTGTTGATATTATTGAACGTAACCATGGTAACCAAATAACAAATCGATGGAAATTAACCATCTATTTAACCATTATACAGGGTGCCTCTGACCTTGGGGCTTTAAATGCATAGATCATTTCTACTCCTGAAACTAAACTTCTTTTGTTCTGTAAGTTGTTAAAAATAGGTTCAGTTTAAATTTATTTTTTATCATACAAGTTAAATCTAATTTTCAATGTACGCGATCCAATTCTCCATTTTCCTTTAGCCCCCGTACCAAGGTAAGGTCGCCCCCGTACCATGAGATAGTGATTACATGGCCAGTATGTAATACACCGATTTTACAATTAGACTTTAACATCAATTAGTTATCTAAATTTAAGTTATTTTTTCATGTTGCAGAACAAAAGTAGTTCAGTTTAGCGAGTAGAATCGATCGTTGAATTTAAAGCCCCAAGGTCAGAGACACACTGTATTTTTAGACACAAGATTATTCTCAAAATAATTATTATAGAACTGTTATTACCATGGCAACACTCATTATAGAATTTGGTTTACACAGTAAATATGTACTGGAGCGACTACAATTAGTTGCGAAGTCTGAGCATGTGCATGCCAAAACTTCGATGACTGCATCTTCAATTTGTATGCCTCGCGGCACAACATGGTGATACTTCCTAATATTTAAGACCTATTTTACTTACCTGTGTTATATAAATAAACGATTTTTATCTTTATCTTTATCCGTGGCGTTGTTTAGGAGTTAGCGGACATACAGACAGACTGACAGAGAGACGCAGAAAAATAATTCGCTCTGTACTATGCAGAAAAGTGTAAACATACGTCTTAAAACTATACCTTCACCAGCTCTTGAGTAAATTCAAAACATTATGTATATTTATGCCAATAAGTTGAATATTTTCTGAACGTTTACACAATAACAATTCAACAATTGCATTCACTTGTTTACTTTGCTGATTACACCGCGATATTGAGAGGTGTCAATAATCGACGGAGATTTCTCTCCGCATATCTTGGGCTTGGCACAAATTTACATAGTCAACAGTGTGCCGATTGGCATATTTAACTCAGTATGCATTCTATTGTACAGTTATAGCTGTATGATAAGCTGAGAATGTTACCTTAAAAGTTTGTACGCTCTGACGGGACAACTTCAACTGGCAGGGTAATAATTGGTTCGTTGAGATCAAGAGTGAGTTGTTTAACGCACCAACTAGAGCTTGGTAGTTTCTTATCTGATGTATTATACAGGATTAAGAAAAACGTTATTGTTCAGCGATGGTTAAGTATCTGAAAATACGTTTCAGATATACTGAGTAAATCTCGAAGCCAAAACTAACTTGACGACGCGTTAGCGTAGTTGGTAGTGATCCTGCCTACGAAGCCATCGGTCGAGCGGTCCTGGGTTCAAATCTAAGCAAGGGCAGATATTTGTGAGATGAGCGCAAGTATTTTTTCTTGAGTCTTGGATATTTTATATGTATTTATCTACATATGTAGTACCTAAAGTACAAGCTTAGAGTTTAATTTAAGACTAAATGAATTTGTGTGACATTGTCCCCTGATATTTGGGTGAATCAACTTTTAAGGTACTCCTTTTCTTTTGCGGTATCAAAACTTTCCTGGTGACTTATCATTAATAATAATATATGAATATTAATATCAGACCACCAAATTTACAGACCTTACACGTTAAACACCTCAAATATTATTTAATCTTCTAAAAAACCTGGTAACTCAGGGGAAAATGCACATTTTCCATACAAAACCTAGGGACAACATCGTCCGCTGCGTTACCAACTATATTATTATTTCAAACTGTACTATTTTTAAATCAAATAATTTCAAATGCTAGCCTAATTGTATGATTTAATAAGCGTGTAAGCTACGTCATTGGCAAATATATAGTTTTTCTAAAATCATATAATTTGTGAAACATGTCGAAAAATGGGGAGTACCTTAGAAGTTGATTCACCCATTTATTTATGTATGTATATGAGTGGAATACAGAAAGTCTTAAAATTCTTACGTAACACCAAATCGAAATACATAACAAAACTTGATTTCGACCGCGGCTATAAATCAGCCAAAAGGACTATAAATATACATAAGAAACGTATTAATTTAATTTAAAGCCTAGAACAATATGGATTTCGTTAAATTTCGATCCAATCTTTCGACCGGTTTCTGATTATGGTGACATTTTGATCGTGTAAGTCAATCAAAGTTACGTAAGGTACGAAAATAAACTGGTTTACGTTGCCAATATTCTTAAGAATGGTAGAAAACTTTAAAATGAGTTAGTCATCGATACGAAAACTAAAATTAAATTGACTATTCGAAGGAGCTTTATTTTCTTATATCGTCGGTGATACTCCAAAACCGCGTAACTAACACATTAATGAATGATAGAGCAAAATAAACCTTACTTTCTTATTAAAAAGGTGCATTTTGCTCCTTATTTAAAATGTTACTTACGCGGTTTTGCAGTTTCACCGACGATATCATGAGGAATTATAAATTGATAATTGTTTTTTTTTAATTAATGGCTTTCACTCCTGTTAAGTAGTATTTGGCCAATGTCGAGTTATTTATAGACACTCCCATGGACTTATTAGAAAATAAGTCCATGGATATCACACGTAAAGACAATTGTTCGGTAAAAGAGTATTCTCTCTAATGGACTAAAACAGAAGCACATGGGGGTAGCTCACCGCGCTTCTGTGAAGTCCCCTGATAATTAAATGTTAAAAAATAGTATCGGCACTGCCATATATTTTTTGTATTGCATTTAATTTTACCAAGGTTTTTAAGTAGCATAAACCTGTAAGTATTTCATGTATTTATGTATAATGCTACACTCTTCCGCACATCATACAAAGCAATTTATTAAGGCCTAAATCAAACGACGATCTTTTACAAACTTTAAGTTCTTATAGTCGCATCAAATAATTAAATTGGACAGTGAGATTCAACCCAACGGCAACAATTTTTTTTTCGTCTAAACTATATTTATCACATCATCGACTTAATGACTGTCAATGATTTAGCTAATAAATAACGAAAACTTGATCGTCAACCGCGTTTGATGTCTATGTCATTGGTGATCTCATACAAAATTATAAATCACTTAGTGAGATATGGTTTAATAATGTCTTGATAATTAAAATTGCGTGAGGTTATCTTGCTTTAATTAAAAATATATGTATAAATTTTAAAATTTATTAGCAACAAATAAAATGCATAAATCATTTGTAAAGGTTAACCCATCAAAATAAATTCTCTTTGCCTTAATGTCGAAAATCTAATAATCTTGTTTCTTTATAATTAATTATAATTACACCGTGTCTTAGTACAAAAAGTTTCTAAGGTATGTCAAAGTGCAAGCAATTTTTTTTAGATTAAGAACTCAAAACAATAAGAGTGAAGATGTTTTTTAAAGTCTATTTGATTGCAAAAGGAAATAATGTTAAGAGGATTGTGACGGGCTCAGGGCGTAGCTGTCAAAAAAATCCATACAAATTTAGCTCCGGCCGTTAACGTTTCTCACCTTCGAAATCAAATCCGATTTCCACAATTTCTGAAATATTGTAGTTATTATAAAGAACTAGTCTGTAAATTTCTGTTTTTTTAATTTATTTCATTCTAAGAAGTATTTTCGTGGAAATGAAAACGTACAGACAAAGTGTTTCATGATATCAACAACTATCAAGGGTAGATAAACGTTTTCGCATTTTGTATGGAATTTTTTAGCTTCACAATCATTTTAAAGGCCTACACAAATAATTGGCAATCCCGGTAATTTTAAATAAAAATAACCTGCCTATGTGTATGCACTAATTAAATTGACTTTGCACAATTTGCGTCCAAGCCTACGTAATAAAGTATTCAAGCGCGTCTTTGGTTATTTAAACAGATCTACTACATTTCATGTAAATATCATCATCAAAATTAAATTTTAACAACAAAATAGCACATACTTAAGTTAAATGTCAAGTTGTAAACAACAAACCGTAAATCTTAAACTTTATACTTAGTCGCTTAAGCATTATCAACTTAATGTCAAGTAATTATAATTCACCAGTTTCTTCACCAAAAACACGTAAGATTAATTCTGACATACAGACAACAGCATACATAAAGAATTATATTTAAATTGTAATTGATCAGCTTACTTATGTTTCTGATCGATCACGAAATCAAAACTGATGTATATTCATCATTAATGATAGCTTGATAGCAAACTAGTAAGAAAACTATTAATCACACTAATAAGTATATATCTTACCTTCATGCGTACCTTTTTCGGATAATTCAGAAAATTAGTGAAAATCGCCGGATGGCACACGAGTAATGAAAAAACAACTCTAAGCTGTTATCATAACGTAGTTTTTCCCTCAAATTACGCTACAGGAACTAGCAAATCGGAAAAAGATAATGGTTGAAAAGATATAGCTGCAATTGTGCTCTTCCGATAACCTTAGGATTCGGAAGTATGAGAACTTTGTGTATCGTGAGGTTTAAACGAGTTTAGAAGTATTATTACAATTTGTTGCATAAAAATGTTTGGCAAAAGTAGTGTTATAGGTTGCAGTAAGTATATTATTTAGCAACTGCAGTTAAAGAATTATAATTTACTTACGTTTATGTAAATAAAACAAATTTTCCTTTGTTTTCCTGATATCATGAAATAGCGATATAGATAAAACGTAATAGGAAAAGGTAACGTTAAATAGTCAACTAGCCACAAAAGGTCCGAAGGCTCTGGATAAAATGCCTAACGCTAACGCAAATGATTTAGGAAAACTTTAAATGGAAATGACATGCTTACGTTGTCGCGCCGGTCAGGCAGCTAACGTCAATCCTATTCATTTTCAATATACTTAGATAACGATATCGCAATACATCTTGTCTAGGGTCACAGACAGTCTATGATTTATATTAAAAAAAAATGTTTTTTACATAATTGCTTTGTTCAAAGGACTCACCCAAATTCTAATAACACAATGACATTTCACACATGATCGACCAACCTGCTGTCACTGTCAACGCCATTGTTGCCCTAACATTGTGGCCAACAAAACATTTTACCGGATCATTAGCTTTCCTTTATACTCATCTGCTACTCGACTTTCAACTCTAAACGTACAAGTAAAGGTCATATAAATATGTGTGTGAATAAGTTTTTTATGTTAATTTTTATCGTATAAGCGGATTGTGATGAAATTTGACGAGGCGCGGCGCGTGAGAGTTGCGCGTGCGCTACTGAATTTATTAAGCGAGTTATCCTTTGGGTTGTCCGGTTTATGATAATAAAACGAGCAAATAGTTTGGTCAAGTTTCTAAAAGAAACTCATCTGTAAAGTATTTTTTGGGTCTGGTTATATTTCTTTTACATAATTACTAGGTAGTCTCCACAAACTAAACGAAGTAAAAGTGTACAATAATAAATTATTTTTAGAATCAAATAAACATATAGCCAAGGCCTATATTTCATATTGCCACTGCTCAGACAATATTGCTTCCTACTGCTTTATATATTGGTTGGTTTTTGTCTATTAAGGCTTTATTTTCCTTTTTGATTATAACAAGGCAAAATTAGACCTTTTTTATCTTATGCTTTTATTTGGACAAACCACAGTACACATACATACCTTCAAGCCTGTAGTCCCAGGGTGGGCTGGGCAGAGCTACAGAATTACAACTTGAAAAAAGTTGTTGATAATTCAGTAACCACAATTTGCACAAATAGGTTAATATGTTTACCAGCGTATTAGTGACAGGTAGCAAACCCATCGCCTAACAGTACTACAAGCCTATATTCCCTTAGTCGCCTCTTAAGACATTCACGGGAAGACATGGAGTGGCACTATTCTAACGCGGCAACACGGGATAAACACAGTAAATAAGAGCTATCGTAACGTTTACAATACTATACCAGATCAAACTATACCAATCGAGTAGAATAGAGTCTATGAAGACAATAATCTCATATCGCTATGATTCCGTCTTCTAAATCACCAGACCAATAACAAATACAAGCTACAAGGTTTTATACAGCAATCGCCTACTCAAGGCCCATTTCAATATATTCACTCGTAGACAAGGCAGTTATGTCATCGTATAAATTAAACCAAATCGTCAATAATTGCTGCTATTAAAATATTTGAAGAATTACGCAAAACGCACGTAAATACAACGCACCTTCAGAGTAACCTAATTCTAAAATTAAAATTTCGAGTTAGGTCTCTATAGTAAATATAGTATGGTATAGTTTTTGCCGTGTGGTTGCCGGCTTAGAATTGTGCCACTCCATGTCTTCCCGTGGAAGTCGTAAGAGGCGACTAAGGGAATAAAGGCTCGTAGTACTGTTAGGCGATGGGCTTGCTACCTGTCACTAATATACACTGTTAAACATCTTAGCCTAATTGTGCAAATTGTGGTTACAGAGTTATCAACAAGTTTTTAGAGTTGTTGGTAATTCTGTAGCTCTGCCTACCCTACTCTGGGAATGAAGGCGTGAAGGTATGTATGTATGTATGTCTCTATAGTAATAAAGTTTTGACTTGATAAAGATAAAGACATATTTTATTCAGTAAGTAGGCCGCACGGGCACTTTTACACGTCAAGAATCTACCAGCGCTTCACAAGAGGAGACCACTGCTGAGAAGAAAGGCCGCAAGAAACTCGGCAGACAGTCATTTTTAAGTTTGAAAGCTGAAATTTTGAATTAGGTCACTATTGTTTTGAACGTGCGATAAATACACGAATTTAAGAACTCACGAGCAATGACAACGGTCACTGTTCATACAAATGTACACACAACGAGACCTGTTTCTATGAATGAATGAATATAGTTTATACAGGGTGTTGATATTATCAACATATTTTAACTTTAATGTCTAGAATTCAGTTTTAACCTTGAGCAGATAAGTTGTTTTTTTAAGAAAAAAATAACGAAAAAATTGCATTACAATTTTTTTTTTATAAAATTATTTGAAATGACAATAATTCACTTAATTTCATTTCAACTATTTTGATTAATTTAAGACTTGGATTAATAAAAAATAAGACCTTATTGAATTCAGTTGTGTTTCATTTTTGTAATAAAATAATGTCCCAATAATAAAATTACCAATAACCAATTCGGAATTGATATTGTATGCAACGTCGTATGCAAGAGTGAATAATTGCGGTTTCTGAAAAGTCTCAAAACAGCTGTTATGTAAGTGAGACGTGAGAGAAACGCGGGATCGAACCTAGGTCGCCTGCGTCGAGGCCGCGCTGCTGTATTACCTAGATAATTTAATGGTCCTTTTATAGTTAGGCAATTTATAGTTAGATAATTAGAGATCAAGATAACTTTAATAGGTAAATTACAACATTTTCCGATCGATTTTAATAAAAAATGACAAAAAAAGATATTTGCTACTAATTTACATACTTTCTTTCGATTAGTAGTTTATTGTGATTGTGCCGCTTTACCTTGGAAATTTTTAAAACAATTCGTTATCGTAGAAAATAAAACACGTAAGCAACAAGTTTAACGTAACCTTTGTGACAAATTTAATTGATATTAATTTTGAATTATTGCATACAATTTTGACTGATAAACTTAATATTCCTTATTATTTTTTTAAAAGGGACAAATAAACATAACACCATTATAGAATTAGCTACGTCCGAGCTTCTCGCTCGTTGATGTCTTATGTATGGAACCGTGCAATATCAACGAACGACAAGCGAAACTTAACAACTATGTACATAATTAATAATTTATAATTCATACACGCGATTTTCAATCGTAATCTCTTGCATATAATTAACTCGTACGCTAAACACAGTTCATGTAAACATTTCCTTGCCAATGATTGATATTCAATATTCACGCTTGAACGTTCACCTTACGCAATAAAACTTTTTATTTTTCGTCATTTAACTTAAACTGCAGTGTAACAATTACGCGATATAAAAAAACTCACCGTTCGCAAAAAGGTGAAAGTTTCCGAACGCAACACAAGACGTCACACTTTCGTACTGGCACTCAACACTTGTTTAATCACGGGAGTTAAAAAATGGGGCACCGTTTTTTTTTGGTTTTCAAAATTCGAATTCGAACGTTCTAAATTTGAAGTGCGCGCGTACGTGGCGCAGCGCGTGTGCTCGGCGGGTCGGCGGCGAGAGACTGCGGCCCCACCACGGCAGAATAATCGGTCGCTATCGAACGATATAGGTAGAGACAAGATAAAGGCGGATGCTAGTGACAGGTAGGTTTCTGGGGAATTTTTGGGATTTATTGGTGAGTAAGTCGAGAAAACTATATTTTTATTTACTCGGGGAGCCTACGAGCATTATAGCACCTCGTCATCGCTAAGTACAACTGGTTCAAAAGTGACTTGCCAAAATTTACCCAAATACATATACTACATACTATCTACAAGTTGAGTTTAATAAAATATCCTCATACAGATGCCAAATAGCCAGGTTCAATAGAAAAATAAAGTTTAAAAATACCAAAATAGCATAAACGTACAAGACATAAGAACATACAACTATGCAAGTTCACCCGATATATTGTTAAAAATCTATGAATAGTATTAACGAAAATGCCTTTTTTTATAAATAAAATTAATACATATTTGACATACAGGGTGGTTTATATTAAAAATTGCACATACAGTGCTACAACAATCGATTTACAACTTTTATAAATATTTATCGGCAGCGGCATTCAGAGAAAGTCTAAGATCATTTAAAATGAATTAAGGAAACGCACGCATTTACGCACGAGAATTCCGGCCGAATAATCTGTCATTAGCCTTATAACTGTTCAATGGTTTCGAAGGCCTTTATTAAAGATAAAAAAAAAAAAAAAAAAAGCGAAGTTAAAAGGATTAAAAATGGGCATCTACAAATACATCGTAATCTATTCTTATTGATGGGTGATGCTTCAAGCGTTAGGTATATATTAAATAAGGTGAAACATACACCTTAGTAATTAAGTCATTATGGTTCATTTTGCAATATTGAATTGGTTACTTACACGGTATTACCGACCATTGTTGTTTTTAAGATTTTGATAAAAATAATGAGAGCTACCAGATTTTTTTTGATGTAAAACACAGTAAACTCAATGAACAAGAAAGTTGTTAATTTTATAAGAATAATGTGCGAAAGCAATATGACGGCGGTTAACACGCCGAAGAATCACCCTAATACTGAATATACTTAGTCCAATTTTCTCATTTTAAATTTTTAAATCATAAATGAGTTTGAGTTGAATACGTTATTACACGAGTAGTATTTACAAATGGGCTTTGTTTAGTGTTTAGTTTTATCGATTGTATATTTACTGCGCGAGATACTACGCGGTAAAAACCATATCGTCTTTGACCTGCTTTTTTTTCTTTTTTTTATGGCATAGAGAAGACAAACGAGCACACAGGCCACCTGATGGTAAGTGGAAACTGTGACCCATAGACATTCGCATTCACAAGACTGCAATGCAATCCTAAGACTGCAAATGCGTTGCCAACCCTGAGGACTAAGATGGAATGCCTCTATGCTAGTCATTTCACCGGTCTTATCCCCAAACCGGAACACAACAATGCGAACACTGCTGTTTGGCGGTTGGTTAATGGATAAGATGGTGGTAGCGATCCGGACGGACCCTGAACAAGGTCCTACCACCCGCAAAACAACGTCATTGTCAACGTTGTGATAGCTCTTATTTACTTGACAGTAAAACCGGTTCCGTGACAGGTCAATACGATATTGCTTTTACCGTCTAGAATAGAGGCGCACAGTAAGAGGCCGAGTTAAAAACAAAACCAAAACATGTCAAATACGATTTGATTTTACCGCCAAATATAGAGGCCCTTTGTTGTGCTGTTAATGTCCTTAACCAATTAATTAGTTAAAAAAAAGTCAATTTAAACTAAGTACTTACACGCAATATAATACGTAATTACCATGAGTAAAAAAAAAGCAAACACCTAAACTCATCAAAACATAACATTGTTTTTCTTTACTTCTAATTAGGCTAACTATATATTTTTTCAAACATAGTTATATTGCTGTGGTTACACTCAAACTTTTTACAAATGAGTTACGGAACTAGTCGTAATATCGTTCAGAGCAAGGCCGCTGGACTCGTCACCGCCCGTGACTTTGCGTACACCGGAATACCCCAAACTTTACCGTATCCTTTATAGAGAAGAACTGTTCAAAACCGGATCTTTATTCGACGGTTGGAGTAAAAAAACTAATTTGGATATAGTAAAATACATTTAATATAAAAAAGAAGGAAAATAAGTTCAAATATTTAGCAGGCAGCGAAAGTATAAATAATATAATTTAGAAATTTAAGTAGGGACTTGACAAGAAGATTAGCCAAGGTGGTACCTGCTGGCTCTGCGTACAAAGTTAGTGACCCCGGGTTAGATTGCCAATAAACGCAAATATTTGCGTGTACTGATGTTTTCTATGTATTTAAGTGTATAATTCTCTATTTAAGTATGTCTATTGTTGTCTATAGTAACAAATTCCTATACAAGCCCGCAGGGCTTAGCTCAGGAGTGGGTCAATTTGTGCGAGTTTGTCCCCTGATATATATTTTATTTTCAAATAAATCATTTTTGACATACGGTCTTCGCAGGGCTAAAGCAATATTGTAATCTCAGCTTCTTCATAGCGTTGCCTATTTATCGCTATCAGGCTTGCACTTGGAACTGTAAGAATATTTGTCACTCGTGTTTAATAGCGTCAATGTAGGCTCTTCAATGTGTTTCAAACCGGACTCATCATAAAAACGAATAGTGTGTGGGTTGGCGAGTCGAATAACAATCTGACCAATCGCTTTCGCAGTAGAAAGTGTGAAAATAGATAAGGCTATTGACGTTGAAGTAGGTGTAACAGGTTGTCTTGAAGTGACACGTCCATTATATTTGAAGATATATCTTGCTCATGCTTAGTATTTTAAAGGTGAGCTGACAAAGTAATTAAAAAAAACATGATGGAAATAAATTTTAAATATTTTTTAAATGTAACCTACAAACTTTGTGGATTTGTCAATGAATAAATATCAGGTGTCAATCTCACAATAAAATACCCTAAACCTAAACTAAGCTACTATGGGTAAGTACTAGATAACGATAAACATACTGATATAGAAAAATAAATGTGATGCATGTAAAAAAAATATTTATTCAGAAATAACTCCAATCATGACAAAATATTTCATTCATTACACACGCATTTAAATGCACCTCATGCACATATTTATATATTACAGGTGAGAAATACACTTACAGAATGTGGTTCCAGAATTGTCAACAATTTTTTTGGAGTTGGTGGTAATTTTGTAGCTGTGCCTACCCCTATCCGGGAATGAAGGCGTGAAGGTATGTATGTATGTGAAAAATACACTTACAGCCACACTCAGGGTCAGTTAATGACAATTAAGTCGTTCTTTACTGTTATTTTTTCATGCACAAGTTTGAAAAAGGAACGAGTTAATTGTCTCCGAGTAACGACATTTAACTTAAAAAAAAACAAGAACAACCTTTGTAACATTTACCTCCAAATACTGCTGTGCCCATGTCAAAAACTTCAAGAAACAAAAAATGAAGGATTTGTACATGCAAATAAAACAAAGCGTCAGATTGACATGTCACGCTTAATATTTTTGTCAGTTTTGGCGACGAGCTGACGTGACGTGACGTGACGCCCACGACGCGCAATTATAGATGAGGTTGTACGCACAGCGGACATGAGGTGTCAAATACACTGAGGGTGTTAAAGACGAATAAGGCCGGCGGCACGCGGGCGACTAGATATTTTTGCTGTGTTTAAGAGTGCTGTAAAGTTAGATTTTATCCACATTTCTTAAGCACTATAGTGTAGCAGTTCGGCCTCTATCATCTACATATATTCTACAAATTTTCAAGAAGAAGGCTCTGTGGCCCTAAGACAAGGTGTATTACAAGAATGTGGTCGATATTTATTTTTTTGTGATTGACGTAATCTGCCAGACGGTCGCGTCTATTACATACATTTTGATAGTTTTCGTATAACGTTTACGTTAGCGTTAAGTAAAAGGCGTCAGCGTTAGCGGTAAACGTTTACGTCACAAAAACCAAAGAAAACATGATTTTATTTTACAACTTTGACGGCGTAATATAAATGTATAACTATGGGAAATTACAGCTTTGTAGTGGTGAGTGTCACTGAGTTACACCGTGGACAGACGGACATGGCGAAACTATAAGGGATATGTTGGCTACAGAACACTAAAAATTAGAAAAAAAACCAGCAAATCCAAAAAATCTTAGAGTCTTTTTTTGCTTCATCAATGTAATGAAATGATGATTCAGCTGCTCTTAAAACATATACTCAAGCATGAAAGGCGGACAACCATTAAAAACTGAATGAGTTGCTCAAAGATCTCATTTGAATTCCGAGATCAATGTCAAAATATGATTCAGAATTGGGAATTACGACATGTCAGTCAGCAAACAAGTCATTCAATAGATAAGAGCACCTATGGCAAGGTTAAAGGTGACTATTTTTGGTTAAATGGTTTTAATACTTTTAGTATACGAGAAAATGAGCTCAGTTTTTACTCTGTAATCGGAATCTCATTTTGTATTCAGAAAACGCCATCTATTATTCAATTAACATGAGTAATTATTAGGGTAAGGACTTTTGGTGGCACACTGTGGTTATGGAAACTATGGAGTATTTCCTAATTAAATTATACATACCACCATGATTTACCTTTGGTAATGTCATTTTCAAAATTTATTCATTCGTTAAATCGCTAAACCAGTTTAAAATAATTTTGGTACGATGGATATCTCTACTGTGAAATCGTTAAAAGCAGACCAATATTAGTCCAATAAGTTAAGGATAAACCGAACTAAAAATGCCTTAAGTTTATTTTGAAACATGCCAATACGAAGGCCAACATTAAAGTGGTATGTGTTATATTCATTAGAAATTAGCGACTCCATTGATTATAGAACCACGTATGACACCAAAATCCTAAACCTAGTAATTATAAGTTCGTTGTCGGTAGGATTAATTTTTGTTGCTGTTATAAATACGCAAGTTCACAAATGTATATATTATAAAAAACATTTTTTTTGTCTTTCTCTCTCTCTTTTGGTGGTAATAAGCAATAGTTATTTTAAATTTGATTACGTATATAAGTTAGGAATATCGGTATTTCATATTTTAAACCGTTGCCCCACTTAACACGCTGATAACACTGTTCCTAAAAATGTATACATAACAACTTCATGTAGCAAAAACGAAACCTATCTACAAACAGCGAATACATTTCATAACATATCGTCACTCGTGCAATCCGCCTAAGTAGTATCGCCGTATCACGCGACATTGGCCCACATGCCGGATCGATACGTTGCGACATCGCACCGAGTGATCCCTCTGTTTATGTAATTAATGCCTGTTTTTGTGATTTATCGACCGTGACATTATTGTTTCAAGTTCAGATCTTCTAGGCTAGTCAAATATTTGGTTATCAGGTTTTACTAAGGTTCAAATGAGTGGCAAGTAATAGTTGAATTACTTGACTTAACCCGTTGAACGTCATGTCATAGGTTAAAGTCACCAGTGGTCAGCGAGATACCAGTAGTCAACCTTATATGACAACGAATGGGAAATATATCTTTCGTACTCTTCCCAGTCATACAAGTTATAGGCAGAGGCCGACTACAGGTCTCTGGTCGACCACTGGTGACTTTACCCTATACTTGTATTACAATATTAATCTTAGTTCGAACCAAACTGAGTTCCAAATTCCAATATTCTTATGGACCACCGTCCACAATTCGCGGCTCGGGTTAGATTCCTATGTCCCTTATCTAAGAGAGATGATTCACAGTGCGCTGCCTTCCCAGTCGGCCTTGTCTTGAGCTTTGCGTTTCACACTTTCAACTCACTCCAAGTCTTCCCTAAGCCTCCGCTTCCGCCCCTATGCCAGGTCTGCCCAAAAAGGCCACGTTTACGCTTCCCTAGGGGATTCCAGTCCAGGGCTTGCCTCAGTATGTGTACATTTCAAGTACTTTTCAAGGGCCTTGTTTACAAAGGTGTGTAGCGCCATCTATTGTTTCACATAGTAAGTAAATTGACAAACTCAACACATTCGCCGCCTTACCTCCAAATTTATGTTATTTTATACATTACGGCTAGAACATCTAGCATAAAATTTATCGTTTGCCACTCTGTGTGTTTCTTTCGTCGAATAGGTAAATCCCTGATTACTGAGCGACAAAATTCGTAACCAATGTGGACGACGAACTGTCCTGGAACTCATTTCTACTTAATAAAGCCTTTCTTATTATATTATACTTATCGTATTGTTCTTAAGTTGGCCGCCTAGCTATCATGGTAATAATTGCCATCGTAATGTAATAACTTATCAAAAGATGTTTTTCAGATTAGAATAATGGAGTGTCACCGACGCAGAGTAAATTAAGCTAGATTCTCTATTTTTTGTTAAAAGAAACTAAGTAAACACATAATTGTTTTGCTTTATAAGAAGTATTTTGTTAAACAAGCATTTCTTACAAAAACACGTATCAACGAACATGACTAAGTTAAAAAAAACCTTGACCCACTATTGACACTGTCTCCGCACTTAAATAACATCCGTGAAAACATTATAACATCATCAGTAGAGAATTCGTCCAAGGGCTATTCGATGACTATCATTGTCAGGGCAAACGTCATTATTTTCATCAATGACGTATCCGTAAACTGATTCAAGAATAACCTAATAAGAATGGGTATTTCCCATTTTAGCACAGATGACTTCACGTTGGCGTTTAATATAACAATTAAAAAGTCTTTATTGCACATGGTTAAGGTTAAGTCTTTTATAAGGTTAGTCTGCATTGGAGTATTTTCAATAAGGAATAATGTCGTAAGAGCTACTCGTGTTAGTGCAAACACAAAATATATGTTTATTCATTTTTTTATGTCGGTGCAAAAAGAGGGGTGCTATAAGGATGTGTGAATCTGTGTGTTTGTTTATGTGTCTACTATGGCTCCCGAACGAATTGACCAATTCGGAGGCACATTTTTTTAACCCTTTACACCCGAGCTGATACGATTGAGAGGGCTTTTTCTAATTGAGTTTGAACCGTGTAAAATAAAAATGAAAGTTTTACGAATGTGAGGTTTTTCTTAAAATTACATATGAACCGTGTAAAAAAAAAATTGACCTCATTTTTTTTTTTTCAATTGACGTACTTAAAAAAACATTGTCTGAATCACTATCGCAAATAATTTTATCGGGATGTTTAATAGCTAAGTTAACTAGGTTTCATGAAAGCCGGTTGTTCCGTTTAAAATATACCAAATCTCGACAAATGATTTCATTGAATCATTTGTCAATCATTAATTATCTATTTTAAAATTATTATATGGTTATTTCATTCTAGCCGTTCAAAAAAAATATCTGTGTTACGTAAATCTATCATTCCTTATTACAAATTAGCTTAGCGGCCAAATTCAATGTCATTTAAAAAGGCATACATACATACATACCTTCACGCCTTCATTCCCAGAGTGGGGTAGGCAGAGCTACAGAATTACCAAGCACTCTTAAATAAGTTGTTGATAATTCTGTAACCACGTTTTGCACAATCAGGCTAAGATGTTTACCAGTGTATTACTGACAGGTTGCAAGCCCATCGCCTAACGTCCGGTTCCTATATTCAATCCGCGGACAGATAGGCTTACTTCGGATTAAAATTTGACACATTTTGTATGGGCAAATGTCAAATTTTAACCCGAGGTAAGCCTTATCTATCCTCGGATTGAATATAGGAACCCGACATAAGAGTACTAGAAGCCTTTATTATTCCCTTAGTCGCCTCTTACGACATCCACGAGAAGACATGGAGTGGCACTATTCTAACCCGGTGACCACACATTTAAAAAGGCAATCAAGACAAAATACACTCTTATTTTGGACTTCCAATCACAACTTTGTTCTGTAAGTCAATTAGACACTTTTGGTTGGAAATATTCAATAAAACCTGCCCATATTGTAGAAACTAAATATACTGAGTAAATAAAACTGTAAATTTTGCACAGCCAATCCAAGCAAATAATGCCGAGGCCCTAAATGGGCTTATGTCAGAACATTGACCCTCTCACAGTAAATGTATATAACAGTAGTCTAGGAGATGTAGATTACAATAATTGAATCTATGATCGCCATTTTACTCATTAGGTTTTTGATGAACCTTGTAAGTATTCTATACTGGTTAATTCTGTAATTATTTGGTAAATCAGCTGTCACAAAACCTTTGTCAACATCTATTGGCTCACATTTAAGAGATGATGATTTTATTATTTTCATGGGGAAGCCGTTACCGATGAGATTCAATTATTTTCGGTACCTAACTCTATAACTGGACCGTGACTTAGTAAATTTAGCTCTGCGAAAGCTACCGTTACCGTAAATTTATAGTATTGACGTAAACTGCAGGATGGTTGCCTCGAGCGCTTATGCCAATTCTATACACTTTAAGAGATTTAGAAAATCGTTTACATTAGCGTTATGCATCTTGTCTGTGGCCTCTTATAATTATAAAAGACCATACAGTACAGTAAACTTTATTACTTAATACAATCAAATGTCTTTGCATAAGTCGAAAAACATGACTGGTTTACTGTTTTTCTGCGCAATGTGCCAAAGTGTTGGCTTAGACGTTTTCCTTCTTGGGGACATATGACATCATGAGTCCTGGAAAAGGACAAATTAAACCATTGTGGTATAACGACATATTTTTAGAGACGGTTTAGTTATTAGGATTTTTTTGTGGCAAGGCATCTTATGGTAAGTGGGCCTGAGACCCAAAGAAATTCGAAGTCTCAAACATGCACTCAAAAGACTAAAGACTCAAAATGCCTTGACCACCCTGGGGAATAAGATGCTTCTACGCTACTAATTTTACCCTGTCTGAAAAAGAAATTAATATTCAGTGACAAAAATGTACATAGTTATCATTATTTTGTTACCTGCTAAATTGTGGCTGATATAACTTGTGTGAGCTAGCGCTGATCATAAAAATATTTCCCCTCAACGGAAGTCTGCTTACATTTCTTTTCATATCGAGTCAAAGTTGATGTATGAAGTTGACATAAGCGGTTGACGCGAGATGTCATCAGATTACATCAATCCTATACAATTTGTCGATTTTCGAAAAATGCTATCGTTACCCTTCTTGACTAGGCTCTCAGTAACGTTAACTTTGTAGACAGGGTCGCTATTAGGGCATGCTCCCGGGAATTCCCGGTACTAAAAGGACCGGGAAATCCCGGGAATTATCATTTCAACTGGTACCGGTACTGGCGATAAAAAATCCCGGTTCTTCGGTTCCTTCGGTACTGAGTTTGTGACTAGACTAATTGTCATTTTCTCTTTTCAAAACTACGTGGTGGCCTGGTGACGCTTTCCCCCGGCCAATTCGCACCAGCTCGGTTTTATTCGGATGCGATATGAGACCCCAGTCACCCCACCCTTCGACCCGGTGCCTCGACCCAGTCCAAGGCCAACCGGTCGGGCCGACCGACAGGTAGTATGGTAGTCAGAAAGATAGCTGTTCTGATTTGGTAAACTCGTGTTCTGGATTAAATAATTAATAATTATCACTTAACTGGTGTCTAAAACCATTAAACAACAAAAAAATACAAATAATTTACTCAGTACCGAAAAGTACCGAAATCCCGGGAATTCCCGGTTCCGACTCAGTACCGGAAATCTTAGTCCCGGTTCCGGGAATGGTACCGGTACCGCATGCCCTAGTCGCTATCATCTAGAACGAGTCGTCCATCTTAATATACAATTTCGCGCATGCTTCTTCAAATAAACATGTCTGTATTCAACCCGCGAGCGAGACCCCTTCATCACAGTTTAAATTAAGATCCGAGCCGTTGGTGTAATTATATGCAGGCATTAGGTTTCGCTCTCGCGCGGTTTAGGCGTTTGATGACTTATTCAATGACTGCCGATCCACACTGGCTGATTGAATATGGTTCTGTTTTTAAATAATTGATTTTGGAAAGGAAGGTCAGAGTTTTGAATTAGCAGACATATTATTATTACATAGCGTTAAAGTATATTCGGGTTTATACTTTAGTGCTCTGTCACTTTGACATCATGTTTGAACTGCTGCGCTAATCTGTCAAAGGCCTTAAAGCGATGAGGTACTAAAGTGTGCAGTGCCTTAAGATACTTCTCAGTTATTTATGAAGAGGTTTCTTCAGGCTGTAATTGTTTAGTAACTTGAACTAAATCTTTGACAATAGTTTATGTTATGATTAAACCTTCGTAATTTGTAAATGCATTAAGTATTTGTTTATTACTCTACACACGATTCCACAATTCTTTAGCACAAAATGTTGATGATATATAAATGCATATTGGAAAATCTCTCTGGGCGGGTCCCATACAAGAAAGACACCAGTAAAATAAACAAACAGACAGATAATCTCACTTTCATTAATTACATTTCAGGTAGGTACCTATTAATTGACTATACTATCCACCACCTGGTAGTAGGAAAATCTTATAGAGCTCTAAATGTCGCGCTGCTGATGTCAACTAAATCGCTTTAAAAACGTCTTGGACAATTTGGTTAAGTTTCCCTTTCAAACACAGTTCCAGTGATAAATAACTCCTGAAAACCTTTACAGGGCGTTTTGTTTTAGCAATCTCGTCTATTTCAGTTAGCAGTATGCCACAACACATTATAGGTACAACCACAGTAATTTTTCCTCCAATTTTAACTGGACTGCTCAGTTCCAGAAACATAATTCATTTGGCCCGAGGCGCCGCGCAGGCGCATAAATCCGATCAGGAGCACATACGTTACCGGCGATGCTTCCGCGACTCATCTGTCTTCTTCCGTCTACTGAGTTGCAGGGATGGCACAAAAGAAGCAAAGTATATTCATAAGGCTGCGAATTATAATTGTTTAGTTGACTAAGGAAGTTTTTTTAGCACTTTTGGACCTTAATGTTATACAAATAGAGTCGAAAAGTGGTAAAAGAGTTATTTGCTTGACTAAAGTTAAACATTTATTTTTGCTAGATTTCCCCCTAAAATTCTTTATAAGATCGTTAACTTTTTATACATTTTGACGTTAGGTTTGACGTTCGGCGATTGTAAAAGTTGACTATTTCGTTGTTCATATATTTTAAAATAGATATAAGAAGTCAAACTTGGCACCTGTCATTCCAGTACAGCTCTGCTATAATTAAGTTGATAAATATCAAACTCCAATATGATATGATATGTCAGATCGCTACTGAATCTAGATCAGTCAAATCCCATAGAGATGCGCCAGTTACTTCTAGAATTCATGATTTAGCAGAAATGTAATGGTAAACAGATAGTGAAACTAAAATTTCGTTTTCTTTTTCTAGTCATTGCCTTTCTCTATAAAATAGAAACTGTTCCCTTAATATGCCCTATTCTGAGTTAAGTGGGTACTTAATGTTTGGTCTCATGTCCGCACCATAACTTTCATGCATTATTAACTCCTTTTTCGTTTCACTTTTTATTCGTTTCTTTAAAAAGGTCTGCTTACAAAGTATTAGATAGTTCATTTTATTTAACACTTTTTGCGTAGTAAATATAAGATGACCAACCCTATAGAAATCGTTACACAAACCGAACAAGAACAAATAACATACAAGTTCGAAGAAATGAGAAAGTTTGCCGAAACCAAGAGCAATTATTGTATCATAAATATTTTATCACAGACGTTTCTTAATTTATCGTATCACGAAACTTTTGCTCAAACCCGCTCCATTAATGAAGACTTTATTTTGAATCAACAAATCATAAAGTTATGAGATAATTATTGTAATTTTTTGAATAATATTCAAAATATTCCCGATAAATTTTACAGGAAGCATGCTTTAGACAAGTCCTTTATGCTACATATGGTTTTTGTATGATATTTAAGAAAAGATATGGACTTGAATTGCTGATCTTCCCATCATGGAACCATAAGTCACAGAAAGTGACACCTAGTAACTGGTACTTAGTGGCCCTGCCTACAAAGCCCGCTGGTTAATAATGAGATTAGAATTCCTATGAAAATTAAAATAAGGTAGGTACTTTAAGTTTTAATAAATCGTTGTTTCTAGTAAGAAGCCTTGCTTTTTATTGTCTAGGGGAGAAAAGTAGAGTATTTATTCTCCTTTGGGATGAAGCTGCTTTCGTCTTGGGCGAGCTTGAATCCGTCGCTGCAATCAGGAGTCAATATGGCACCAGTGACATAAAACAGTGCTTTATCTCCTCGGTGTATAATCAACTATTATAAAGTGATTTGATTTTAAAATATCCTGAAATAATAAAATTATTTAAATTGTAGTAAGTACCATTAGGCGATGGGCTTGCAACCTGTCACTAATACACTTGAAGAACAGGTGCGTCTTTTAGCTTGGTGAACGGTGGAGAGTAAAGAAGAAGTCCTTATGATTTTAACAAAATTTAATGCATTATATTTTAAGAAACATGAATGCGGGTGTCTAAGCCGAGAGCAGGTAAGAATGTGTGGAGGGGTCGCCGCTACGTCATCCGAGGTCCGTTGCTGGCTCGCTGCGTGTGCATGTGTGTGCGTGTCACACATATGCCGTGCGTTAACATGTTGGCCCCCCAGGGCTGCAGTCCTGGTGTTCGACTGGGAGTGGACATAATCTGTTGAAGGCACGTCGGACGGTTCCTGACGTGGTGAGTACGTCGGCGACGCGGGTCACGCCGTCGGAGCCGGGGTAGAGGCGAGTCACGCGCCCCAGCATCCATTGGTTGGGAGGCAGCCGGTCATCCTTCACAAGCACCATTTCGCCTAAGTTGAGTTGTCCTCCATCCTTGTTCCACTTCTGACGAGTTTGGAGTTCTGCAACGTACTCTGTGTAGAACCTTTTCCAAAAATGTTTTTTTAGTTGCTGCGTTCTGCATGTATATGTATCGTGAGAGTGTATGGGGAGCAGCTGTTTCTTTGACCTGAGGAGATGGGAGTGTTGCTACCGTTCGTCCAATTAGGAAGTGAGAAGGAGTCAGAGCTGCAAGATCCAAAGGATCTGAAGATAAGGGAGTGAGAGGTCTTGAGTTAAAGATTCCTTCAATCTGTACCAAAACCGTATTTAGCTCTTCGTAAGTTAAGTTAGCAGAGGCTACAGTACGCTTAAGATGATGTTTGACGGATCTTACTGCACTCTCTGCCAAACCGTTGAAATGAGGACTGTAAGCTGGCGAAAAGTGAAAGTTTATTGACATGTTTGAGGCATGTTCACTAATGTTATTAGAATTTAGTTTTAAAAAATTTGAAAGGTCGTTGCACGCGCCTAAAAAGCACCTCCCGTTATCCGAGAAAATGTTGGCGGGCTTTCCCCTGCGGGCGGTAAATCTGTGTAATGCAGATATAAAGGTGTCACTACTCAGATCGGTCACAAGCTCGATGTGTACAGCCTTAACGGCCATACAAACAAATATACAGAGGTAGGATTTCATCAATTTACTACCTCTACCCTTTCGGTTCAATATCATCACTGGGCCGGCATAGTCAACAGCTGTACTTGAGAAAGGGAAATCAGTATGAAGTCGTTGTTTGGGCAAGTTACCCATTATCGGTTGAGTAACCTTTCCCGAGAAACGGCAACATTTGATACACTTGTGTACCGTTTTTCTGGACAGGCTCCTGCCACCAACAACCCAAAACTTATGACGCGAAGAAGCGAGAAGCAATTGCGGTCCAGCATGCATGAGTAGAATATGATATTGTCTGAACAAGAGCATAGCAATGTGATGTGATGAATGGAGCAGTATGGGGTGCTTTGTATCGTAATCATAGTACGAGTTTGATAGTCTCGCCCCTACTCGTATTAAGGCGTCTCTAGTGTTAAAAAATGGATTTAGTTTATTAAGTTGATTTTTAACAGGCAAAGTGTTTCTTGATTTTAAGATTTTGTACTCTGTTAAAAACGTTTCGCGTTGAGCAAACCTACATAGCGAAATCAGTGCTGAATTTAATTCATTAATGCGTAAGTACCCAGTACGCTTGTTATTTGGGTAGAAATAATTATGTAAAAAGCGTAAGACATAAGCCAAAATACGTTGTAATTTATTCCAATCGGAATATCGTTTTATGAAATCTGAAATATAAGTAAAGTGGTCTGTTTGGTTTGTACTTAAATTACATTGAACTTTAAATTCTGGCAGTTCGGTATCATTAGGACAGTTAGGTGGTTTGGGCCATGTTTCTTCATCCTGTAACAAGTATGGAGGACCCGTCCACCATAACGAACAATTGTCTAAGCTTGCGGCACTAGCACCGCTTGAGCCTATGTCGGCTGGGTTTAAGGCAGTGGGCACGCAGCGCCAAGTAGCTGGATCGGACATTTCTAGGATTTTCTGATGATAGGATAGCATGGTTGCAGTGGACTGTAGTTGGGTAAGTATTTGTTTGAACTAGGCCGGAAATCAACCAGCCTAATTTGGTTTTTCTTAAAGTTGGCATATTGTTACCTAATGAAATATTATAGGAACCTAACACGCTCCAGAAAATATCTGCTCCGAGGAGCATGTCTACCTCAGACGGAACGTTAAAGGTTGGATCGGCTAGGGCAATGTTAGGTGGAATGTTAAGTAACGCGTAATCTATGCGCACCGAAGGTAACGGCTGCGTGATGCGCGGAACAACAAAGCACGTCGCATTAGCTTCGTAAGGATCTATAAGCGATGATAAAGTGACACCGCATTGCTTGGTAAAGCGGGAAGTTTGGGAGTTTAACCCTTCGACTACTGACGAGGTCGGCGAGTAAGGTAAGTTAAGTTTATTCAATGTTTTTTCAGTTATAAAGCAAGACGTACTTCCGTTATCCAGTAAGGCGCGTACTGTGTGCTTTTGTCCTTTGTGATCTTGTACTTGAATTAACGCTGTAGACAAGAGCACGCAGTTACTATGAACAGCTGATAAAACTACGTTAGGTTGTGAAGGAGATTTTGTTTCAGATGCTGCATGGGGTTCTAACGGCAAAGGGGGCACCGCGCAGAGTGCCACGCTGGTGCGCGTTGCAGGCGGCGCCGCGTCAGCGGACGTGTCGTGGGAATGTAGGAGACTGTTCAGCAATTGGTTGCATAAACGACACGGTCCAATTCGACAAGCGTTAGCATGATGACCTTGACGCAAGCAGTTTAAGCATAACTTTAACGATTTAGCCTTTTGCATTCTAGCATCTAACATGTAGGATCTGAATTTCATGCAACGATAAATAGCATGGTTATTTTTGCACAACGGACAAACAAATTGTTTGTCTGCGGGGGGAGAATAAGAGTTGACGACTAGCGATTTATGGTGACTGTGCGTGACGTCACTATAGCGGCGTTTTATGCGAATATCCTCCATAGTTTCTAAGAGATCAGAACGGTTTTTTATGAAGTTTAAAAATATTTCTAATGTAGGTAAATCCTGTAGCGAGTTACGATGAGTCTCCCATTCACAAATAGTCGTTGAATCCAATTTACTTGATACAATGTATATGATAAGAATATCCCAGTGCTCAGTGGGCAGCTTAAGAGTTTTTAAAGCACGTAAGTTTCTATTTATAGTGTCTATGATGTTGCGCAACGACTTTGACGACTCTTTAGGTAATGATTGTATGTTAAAAATAGCCTGTAAGTGATTGTTGACCAGAAGCCTTTTATTGTTGAACCTGTCACAAAGCAGCTCCCAAGCAATGTCATAATTTTCAGCCGAGAAGTCAAGCGAGCGCACTATCAAAGCGGCACTATCCTTTAACGCTGCGCGCAAGTAGTGAAACTTGTTTATTTTTGGTATAGACTCGTCTAAATTAATCAACGAGCTAAAGGTGTCATGAAATTCTAGCCAGTTATGATATTGACCCGAAAAGCTAGGTAAGTGTATAGTAGGAAGCTTTAAGTTTGGCCTACCTTGGTGCACACAAGAGCCTGAGACCGACCTGAAGTCCACGTCGGCTGCGCCGGCGCCCGCAGGGAGCTGGCTCCGCGCCAGCACGTCCCGCGCGAGCGCGATCGCGCCGAAGTACCGGGACTCGAAATCCTTTCGGTCTTGGAACTGATCCTCTGGAATTTCACAAATACTTTCTAAGTCACTTTGCACGGTATCGTAATCTGAATACATCTCTTCGATTTTTATTAAGCGAATATTAAGCTCACTGGACTGTAAATTACCTAAACGCGGACAACTATTCAACGTATCTAAATAACTTTCGAAGAGTGTCATTTTAGTTTTAAAGGTTGCGCGTTGTTTACTAAGATTTTTGAAATCCATTTTGTATTACGTAATTTATGTATGTACTCACTCACAAATAATTAAGCTGTAAATATAATGATTTGTTAAACCAATAATGTAGTTATTAAAATAAGAAGGTAAGGCAATAAATACTTAAATTTATTTTGCGGGTCGCAGCGAGAATGCAGTAAGATAAGGTCCAAGGTCAGCAGCGCTGAGCCTAGCCGGCCGGCCACCGGTCGCCAAGCGAGGAAGCGCCCAAGGTCACGGTCACGCGACTAAGCGCATACAATGCAATCAGCTGTAATATGCACCGAACACTTAATAAATACGTTAAGGCACAGAATGTTGGACCGTGAACTTCAAACTTTAGAAGAATAAGCACTAGAAATTTAGAAAGTACTAGGATATAAGCGGGACTTTGCTACTAGAAGATAAGAAATGTATTTAAGATTAAGTATATTCACTTTTAAAGTGTGAAATAGGGATCGGAAAGACAGAAATTATGTATAACAGGTAAGTTTGTTCGCTTTTAAAGTGCGAAAATAAATAAGTTCGATTTTTTATAGGAATATGGGGTTAAGCTTAACAGATAGGTAATTGGAACGAACTCACGATAACGCTACTCTCTCAGGTACTCATCATTCGAAGTAGGCGTGATTCTTGACTTCCAAAGTGTTATTACGTCGGCAATCGGGATGACTTGTAGCTTCTCTTCTATCATCCACATAACGGTCCGCCGTGCTTGCGCTTTCCTTTGTTCGTGGCAGGTTCGTTGGTATCCAAAAATGTAAAATCCGGTCGTAGGAACAAAATGAAGAACAGGTGCGTCTTTTAGCTTGGTGAACGGTGGAGAGTAAAGAAGAAGTCCTTATGATTTTAACAAAATTTAATGCATTATATTTTAAGAAACATGAATGCGGGTGTCTAAGCCGAGAGCAGGTAAGAATGTGTGGAGGGGTCGCCGCTACGTCATCCGAGGTCCGTTGCTGGCTCGCTGCGTGTGCATGTGTGTGCGTGTCACACATATGCCGTGCGTTAACAACACTCGTAAACATCTTAGCCTCATTGAGCAAAATGTGGCTACGGAATTACCAACATTGTTTTAGAGTGGTTGGTAATTCTGTAGCTCTGCCTACCCCACTCTGGGAATGAAGGCGTGAAGGTATGTATGTATGTATTTAAATTGTAGTAGTGTTTGTTAAATGTGTTCGTTCAATTAATCTAAATATGTTTTTAAGCAAAGCTTTTGCATGACGATAAAACGGTCAGATATGTGTTTCCAGAAATGTTCTATTTAAGACCTACCATACCATGTCTAGAGCAAAAAAAAAAGTCATTTCATTTCATGAGACTATGACTTTTTATTTACTACCTATACGGACGGTCACGATATAAATAGCTGCACACTTTAGTGCTTTGTCACTTTGGCACTATGTCCCACCGCCAGCGAGGAAGCAATCAGCTATCGACTATTTTCTCGCTCAATAAAAGAGACGCATATATTAATAGTTGATCGCTGGCTGTTCACTCTGCCGGCGCGGCGAGAACTCTCTTCACTAATTTGTCGAAACAAAAGATATAGATCCCGCATCAATAAAAGAGACACGTAAATCAATAGTTGATTGCTGACTGTTCACACTGCCGACGAGAACTCTCTCCACTAGTTTGTCGAAACAAACGATATAGATCCCGCGTCAATAAAAGAGACACGTATATCAATAGTTGATAGCTGACTGTTCACACTGCCGGCGAGAACCCTCTCCTCTAGTTAGTCAAACCAAAAGATATAGATCCCGCGTAAATAAAAGAGACGTATATCAATAGTTGATCGCTGGCTCTACTCGCTTCTCGCTCATTGTCGACGGTGATACAGTCGAGTTCATAAATATGTATGTGTACACTTTAGGACCTTGTCACTTTAATCGCTGTGTCAATTCATATATGGCAGTTTCAACGTGACATTAAATAGACAAGGTACTAAAGTTTGAACTCGACTATTATACAAGTGCCTAACTACACTAAACTGTCAAAAGCTTTAAAACGACAAGGTAGTAAAGTGTGCAGCTAATAAGGCAGACTGTACCTATCTACTTATGTCCACCAAATCTTAAAACTTGTGAATTGCCTATAGCAGGACCTCTGAGTGCTTAACGGTCCATTGTTTAACGTTAATGGACAAGACAAATAACGTATTTTTAGCAAAAGTTGAAGCGCAGTTTTGTCAACAATTACAAACTTACCTCATCCACTTGATAAAAACTCTATTTCAAGCGTGATAAAGACTGTTATTGATTGGTGGGAAAATGCTTGTATGTTTGCAAGAGTGAATGTCGTCTTTCTTTCTAAGGAAATGTGGTGTCAGGTTACTCAGTGAGATTCTTCCTGATATAATACTTTGGATTTTTCCCGTTATATTGAAGACTAGCTGTTGCCCGCGATTCCGTCTGGCGTAGGAATCATTTACCGCTACTCTCGGGCAAAAAATATTCAATGTTCTTTGGGGTTCAAGCTACCTCCGTACCATTTTTCTCCAAGGTGGTGTAATCCTATGACCCAAACACAAATGTGAAAAGTATTTTTTTTAATGAGGGTCAATTTCGGAGGACGAATAAGGAAAAAAAAAGTTTGGTAAACCTACTGTGTCACATATCAAATGAAAGGACTCGTTATGAGGATCACTAATATATTTTTGTTTTTATTGTAAAATAAATAGTTTTGATTTGATTCATGAAAGAAGATAAAAATTTAACATTGCCTCCCTGATCTCCGAAACGACAGTCTAAAATTTTGAAAAATATACAAAATATAGTTCACTGCTTGTTGATTACTGGAAAACCTAAAACAATTCTACAAAAAAATACGTATGTACCCTCTCCACGCCAGTTCGACTCGCACTGGGCCGGTTTTTTGGTCAAATTAGTACAAGAGTTACCATTATTATGGACTATCTATCTATGGAGACCCAGGACGGGAATCGCACACTGAAAAAAAAGTTACTTCTAACAAGATCGTGACTCTCGCGCATAACCGTAATGATTTTCACACGACCCTAACATAACGCAACTTGATTTTAGTGAAATTTCTAAAAAACTACCTGTTGTTACCATCAGCTTTGGTAGATATAAATAAGATCATAACTACTTATTGTACAATTCGTTTGTCAAATATGAGAAAATCTCTCTTGGTTGTCTCTCATCTTTTTGAGTGCAATTACGTTGTCAGCCTAATGTATGCGCGTCCCTTGAAGAGTATGCTCCTGCCATTTTCGTTCCTATTTCTTGCAATTTAAGTTTTCTATTTCAAAGTGGGGGGACCTTGTACAGTCCGTCCGGGTTGGTACCACCATCTTATCTATTAACCTACCGCCAAACAGCAGTGTTCGCATTGTTGTGTTCCGGTTTGGGGATAAGACAGCCGGTGAAATGACTAGCATAGAGGCATTCCACCTTAATCCTCAGGGTTGGCAGTGCATTTGCCGTCTTTGGATTGCAGTCTTGCGAATGCGAATGTCTATAGGTCACAGTTTCCACTTACCATCAGGTGGCCTGTGTGCTCGTTTGCCTTCCCTATGCCATAAAAAAAAGACTTCCACCAACAGCTTTTGTCATCTAAATAATCCGCTCATCTTCATTTCGGTCTGCAAGTAATTATTTAATAACGAATGTATTCGGGGTAATTATATTTAATCGTTAACGCATACGATTGCTTCCGTATCAGGATTAATGTGAAAGTAAACCCTCTAAATTGCGATCGCGTGAAGAAATGCCTGTTTTTAATGTTCTAAATACAAACCCATCGATCAGCAACGCACGTTATATTTCACGGACTTGTCCTGCAACCAGTCGGCCGACGAATCTGTGCCATACCACCCGTGGTTTCTCCCAGGGTATCAACCAATTTACCCAGACCCCGTTAATGCTCCAACCTGTATCATGGCTAAGGTCTACATCGTCTGGATGGCTGGGACCTCGTAAATCTAGACGTGTAGTACCGTAAATGTGTGACGTTGAACAGAGAAGGTACCGAAATTTTGGTCGGGAATTTTGTTCGAGGACCGTTATATTCGAAACAGGAGTGTAAAGGAATTACAGCGACGTTTAAGATAAAATGCTCAGTAATATATAAATTCAGTAGTTTGTATCTCCTGCTGCAGAATCAAGAAATGGACTACGAAGTTTTTTTAACAGAAATAATTTAGAAAGTTGTCAAAATCTGCCCTAAAAAAACTGACTTCGAAAGAATTATCCCTTATTTCTGGGATCCTAGTAAAAACGGGTACAAGTTGACTTAACTCGTAATAAAAAAGGATATCGCACTGCCAGATCAAAAGTGTAGTAACTCAAAATACAACTGTATTTTAAAATGAACTTTAATACAACGTCTATGAGCAGTGCGTTATATACATGAACGGAGTATACTAGACTTAAACCCTTTTTCACTTGATCTTCAGAAGACTTATACCCTTTTTTCACTAGGACCCCAGATTAATAAACGCACAATAAACCTTTTTCAGTTATAGTATTCTGTGTCACTTTCCGTCAAATTCAAATGTCACAATTACAGTAAGCGACATGCAAATCATATTTCAAGCACACTTTAGCTACCGCACGTTTATGAATAAGAAGTTATCAAATAGCGATAAACAACACACAGGCAGTACATAGACTGGATTAAAACACAGGATACTTGTTATCCCCGGAAACTTGAAAGTTCCCGAGGGAAACACGATATACAAGTTCTACATAGGCGAGTCACTAGTAAGCTCATAATACCTATTTTATGCCCCCCTTTTAAGTGAGGTTATGTGACACTAGACTGCTTACTAGAACCTTATTTAGTACCTAACAACTAGTAACTTTATCAGTAGTAACATCATTACTATTTTTAATTACCCCTAGATATTTAATTCAAACTAGGCCGAGATTCTAGCTAGGCGGTAAAAACCATATTATTATCTTCTTTGACCTGATGTCGTATTGTCAACGTTTTAATAAATATAATAATAATAATAAATATTAGGTGGATTATTATGACGTAGCTACGCAGTTCATTTTACGGCCAGAGTAAAGGACAGAGCTATACTGCCGTCCTACCAAAGAAGGCGGCAAAGTGCACAGTATTGGTATTAGCATTTTAAATTTAATGTTCAATTTGTTAATTTAAGGTTCGACTACCACATTGCAGTTAGCTGCCTTCTTTAGTAGGACGGCAGTATAGTAGTTATATAGCTCTGTCCTTTTCTCTCAACGTAAACGGAACTGCGTAGCTACGTCATAATAACCCGTAGGGGACAATGTCACACCAATTAAGCTAGTCCCAAACTAAGCTCTAGGCTTGTACTATGGGTACTAGACAACGATATAAGTACTTATACAGAGAAATATATACATTAAATACATAGAAAACATCCAAAACTCAGAAACAAATATTCGCGCTCATCACACAAATATCTGTCCTTACCATGATTTGAACCCAGGACTGCTAGCTTTGTAGGCAGGGTCACTACCAACTAGGCCAGCGCGTTATCGTTTATAACTAATAACTTTTATTTACCTACATGACAGTAAGGGCCCTGTAATTTGCTAATGTTTTCGTTTCAACAATACAGGCTGTTCAATATAAGACTTACAGAATTCCCACCAAGCACCCATCGTAACATCCGTAACCCGATGACGCAAGATTACGGGACCTGTATTTATCACTGCGCACGAGTCGCGCTACACCCCTAACTCACGCGCCGGCTCAATGTCCACATTGACAGATTTATTGTTAATTTGACAGGGAATAACGGTGTACTGTAAAATAGTACGTTGCGTATTGTTGGGTCAAGTTCTTCACGTGTATTCGCGGGTGATTTTTAATGTGTTGAAATAAAACAAAAAGCTCATTTAAATATTATTTATGTTGTGTAAAAGATATTTTATCATTTGGGTATATTTTGCTTTTAAAGCACGGAATGGGTACATATCTACTTGTGGGAGGACCTTGTGCAGGGTCGTCCGGGTTGGTACCACTATCTTATCCATTAACCTGCGTCCAAGCAGCAGTGTTCGCATTGTTGTGTTCCGGTTTGGTTTGAAATGACTAGCATAGAGGAATTCCATCTTAGTCCTCAGGGTTGGCAACGCATTTGCAGTCTTGTGAATGCGAATGTCTATGGGTCACAGTTTCCACTTACCATGAGGTGGCCATAAAAAAATATAAAAAAAACTTTACTATACGTACGTGTGTATTATACTAACAAATATGTAATCAAAAATCAAACGAATTTTTGGAATTAAGGAACTTGGTGAGGTTCTAAAATGCACAGGCCGTAAAATATTGCCCGACTCCAAACACCTTCTGTTAAAATGGTCCTTCGAACCGCACATGCCAATATCTTTCTAAACACTTCCACTACCCAGCGGCTATCTAACTCCTACCAAGCGCACCCATTATCAAACCCATGCCTCCGCACGTAAGTAAGTAGGTGTCACGTCCACATATCGCGTTATTTATTGCTATATAAACGATATCACGGATCGCGCGTTTCGGAGCGGTATGTGCTGATGACGTATCTCATATTTATGGAGTATGCGCGAGTATTGTCGCCAGTGTAGGTCGTGATCTATGGCCCGTTTGGGTGGATGGATGACACTTACCACGGGCACCCCAGAGTGGGTGTCGACGTGAAGTTATGATTTCGAACGTTATTATTTAGGGATGGATGGTGGAGAATAGATAGGTAAAGTACCCTTTCGTTAGCGTTATGGATGGTTTGTACCGCTTTGGATGGTAGTGCATTAAATTATTATCGTGTAACGTGTCAATGCAGGCTCTTTAAAGATATTTAATGTTGCCTGGGTGTTGTAAAAACTGGTCTATTTGCTAAGTGTCCCGCCCGTGCGTAACAGACTGGTTGACTTTAGGTTTTAGTGTTGGCTTTTGTTATCGCACGTGGATAATGTAGTGATTTACTAAGTATAAGTGCACAAATAACATTGCATCTTCATCCTATTTACATACTTATATCGTCATTAAAACCACACCCTTTTACCTTTTACCCTTTCGTAATTGCATCAACCTGTGATATTTCAATGAGATTGTGCAAATAAAGATGAAAGAGCTGTCTTCATTCGAATGCGCGTAATATCAACTAAGGAAGGATAAATCTCGATATTGGTATTTGCTATTTAGTTGTAGGTAAAGTCACATTTGTACCATTAGGGCCTGTTAACACGGGCTACAATGTCCAATAGCCCTTGTGAGGAGACGTCCCTAGGGTTGCGACTCAGGAGAATAATAATAAAAAAATTATTTAATAATCACGGTAAAATTTCAAGGTTTTAGAAATTAAATTTCGTTCCGACTACTGAAATGGACGAATAGTATCCGTAAAATGCTGAAAGGCAGGGAAGCACATGTCTAAATAGAGTCGTAGCGTCTTTATATCCAACCAGGGGGGAATGAGGTTTTAAAACGGTTTTTGCCACATGCCATCCCTTCTTTCATGTATCGTCACTATCATTAGTGTAAATGTTACCTCGAAGAAAAATGACAATTCATATTAACCAAAACCTAGACAATTACTGACGCCAAAGTCGAGGCCAGTCAGTGCTGACCCGATAATGACATTGTAGTCAGTAAAACACTGTCGCGTCGGACTTCAAATAAATTTATTACTACGACACTGGTCGGGCCAGCACTGACTTGTCTCGAATTTGGAGTCAATAATTGAAGCTGTCTAATTCTGCTTTTACAAGCTCTACCTGGTAACCCTACGAGCGTCGCAGGCGCACGAGCTGCGAGGCAGTTCAATACGCACTGAATACAATGAGCCGCACGCGTATTGCGTTGTCACCAGCCCGCGGCTTGCGTCACTATTCATTGGCCCTGATGGACAATGGATATTTGTTTGTAAAAAGAACCAAGTGATGAATTATGAAAAAGCCCAAGGTACAGGTGAAGATGAAACATTTATTTAAATTTGGAACCGTTTGAAAAATAACTAGCCATAATTAATTTTCTTTTTTGTTATCGGCCAGGCTTTTTACCACTACAAAAACCAATTTGCCGTCGTGGGTGGCGCCACTGTCAACACCAATAGCTAAAGCGATTAAGAAAAAATGTTTTTTTACAATTTTGACAGCTGAAAATCTAAGTTTGCTGCCTTGAGGTCCTGCAAATTACTTATCTGTCAGGCAAATATTAATCTGTCAACAGTGTTCTAAAATGGATACAAGCTTTAAACTTGACTCATTTTAGATTACTGGATATACTTGGACAAGTTCAAGTTTACTATTCTTCGGTTTGTTTCTTTTTTTACGCACAATTTTACTAGCTGCCATTATGTTAAAGTATGAGATAGGGCGATCTTGGAGGCTATAAACTTGAGTTGCTTGCGTTCTATGTATTGCTACTGCAATAAATCATCAAGCGTTTTATACGTTCCATTCTTGATAATCTACAAAAGTACTTACAAAATTAAAATTACAAGGTTTGAACAGTTTACCTTTAAGGAAGTTTGAGTGACCTGCTTAAAATCTTTATTATTTTGGAAGTAAAGTGTGATATGACTCTCATACATGAAGTATTTAACGCTTTAAAGTGAGTAGGGCTTTGCACCAGATAACAAAGCATGATGACCCTTTACTTCCGGTACCTTTCAATAAGTAAGATATAATCAAATACATAATTTGATTTAGTGTTTGGGTTATGTGCGTAGTGCACATACATATCAATTTATTTGCCGTTTCATTTTTCTTTCTTGGTTTTCTAATAAGTAATTCCTTTCCCTTTATGTATATTACTTAAATTTAGTCATTAAAAGACAATGATATTTTTAATTTTCTCGATTCCACTTGCATTCACAACTGTCACGAAAAATTCACAAACTCGAACGATCACAAAACCACTAACAATAAGTCGTTAACATATAAATAAAGCTTCCCTTTTCAGGCTGTTCAGCTCTATTATCTTGTCAATTGGGGAGGTCCGCGCTCCGTATACAATTACACGATGTGTTCATCCTCCCGCAATCTGTCAAGTTGCTGTCTCGCTATAAATAAACTCTAGAGCAATCATATCGGGTCACTGTTCCTATAAATTTACATGCGCAGTGACCTGTTTACATTGCTCTTGAGTGAAGTATAAACTGTATAAAACAGCCCGATTTATGCGCATGCGGCCCATTTTATTTATTGCCATTTTGGACACAATATGGCGACGCGATAAAATCGAGAATAGGATACTAGATACGTGCGCTTTTGGTTAGGTCTTGAGCGGGTAGGGGTTAAAGGAGGTGATTTATATTGTGATGTGTTTTCCTGTGCCACAACATATGTCTTTGAAATCGTTAATATTGCCTGTTTAAATATTAGATTCACGATGTATTTTAAAACGATTTGGAAGAACAAAAGGCTGACTTACATTCACACCTGTCATATTTTTTAAATATTATTCTTTAGAAAACTCATTTAAATTTGTTTAAGCAAAATTTTCAGGAAAGTTTTTTTACTTTTATGGAAAAGGAAAAACGGTTTTTTGTTTTTTTTTTCATTTTTGAACTAGGTTAATTTTATGAGTTACTATACATAGAGGACGCCCGTGACTTCGTACGCGTAGAATTCGTTTCTAGCACCTCCCCCTACTTATTCACGTTGGGGCGACCCCCCTAGTCTTCATAAGGAACCTATGTACCAAAATTAGAATCTCTAGAGCCTGTGATTTGGGTATTTGCATTGCAGCAAGCTTTTATGTGTCTTCAACCTTTTTTGAATAAAATCGGATTGAGTTTCAAACATGTGTCAAAATAAAATGTAATTTACCTAAATCAAAAGCACTAAGGAGTATTGATATAAACTTCGAAGCAAATCACCCCCAAAATAACTTTCTACCCTTTTTTAGCCCCATTAGGGGATCAGTTTCAATAGAATGCGAAACTCCATCAATCAATCAATCAATCAATCAATCAACCAATCAATCAATCAATCAACCAATCAATCAATCAATCATCAATCAATCAATCATCATCATCAATTCTGGTAAAGAATGTTTATGTAAAAAAAAATGTAAATTGGACCAAGGAATCATGTTGACCAATACAAACTTTTCTTAAATCCTTCCTACGTCATACAAAGAACACAAGTTTCAGGTCTCTACAATCAGGGGTTTAGGCTGTGCGTTGTTTCGTCAGTCAGTTAGTCATTCAGGACAAAGCATTTTATATGTATCGATATTTGAAAGATCTTTTCTTGCAGAAAACAATCAATTTCCTTAAAGTTTCTACCTTTTCATTTAGACACATAAAAAATCCCTTGGAAAGTTGAAACAGCACTAAATTACTAACAAAACAAAAAAAATACCTTATATTTAGCTAAGCACACTTTACATTATCAAATATAGGGTAAAAATTACCCATCTACGATGTTCCCGATCTACAGACGACACCCTGTGTCCTATGCCGCCCGGGGGCCTACTCCGAGACGTGCGAAACGGACGGGCACATCTGCTATATCTTCTCGAGCGATGAATGGCCGAGCGACCCGCTTTGGAATGATTGAGTTGTAAATAGAGTTTACTTTCCATGTCCTTTTGGATAGACTTATTAGGGCAAACGTATGTAAATTTTCAAGGATAGTGGTACTAGGTTGCAACTTAGTAGCAATATAGTTCCATCAATCAAATAATGATGAAGCTTTTATTTATACACGACGAGACATAACTAAAGAATTTTACATGATGATTCGACTCCTGTCAAATCACCTATCCCCTAAGCAGGAGAGAGATAGGTAACACGCTATTATTGAAATTATCCTTCAACAAAACAAACACCTTAAATACGGGAAGGTAGACTACATAATTCCGAAGAGTCAAAATTCCGAATTAATTAAAATCCCGAATGCAATGTTTTGATAGAAGACTTTGATTTGTTGATTTCGCTTATAAATGAAACCTAACATTACGTAAAGCACTTAAATCATGCATTTAATCTTAAATAGCTCCAGCGCATAACATAACTTTTGGTACGGAAAAAAACGGATTTTAACGTGTCCGCCATAATACAACCTTAAACTTACAACCTAACCCAACCTCATTGTCACTTTATCTTTACCCAAACAAGCGACACTTGTCGCCTCTGACTCGTGAATAGCCCCCTCAGGCCCGTAATAAAGCGTTCCATTCAGTGATTTAACACCTCTGCATAAGCGTGCGGTGTAATGTGAACCCTGGAATTTGGTTTACTTACGCGTAAGTTATTAATTTATTGTTCTTAGTTGGTAAAACAAAGTATTCCAGTGGAAAAATAAGACAGGCGAATTGAGAACACCCTTTTTAATTTTTGCTAAGCAAAGATCAGCTTACTGGTTCATTCGATTGCTATACTTATTACTATTAGGTATTACTAAAATAATTACGGAATCCTGGTTAGGGTAGGTTGGTTGGTCTGAACAGTCTATGCCTGATTTTTAAGTGCCAAATCTTATCTTCTTATCTTAACTTACTCTTACTAATTTATAAATTCTAAAGTTTGGATGTGTGTTACTCAATAACGCAAGAACGGCTGAACGGACCTGGACGAAATTTAGCACAGAAATGAATTCTAGTCAGGAATAGCCCATAGGTTACTTTTTAATCCACAAAGTTTGACTGTTTCCGAGGGAATAGCGATAAACGACTTGTACTTTTTTACTAAAGAATTTAGAAAGAAGAATTTATTTTAAAAAGGCAGTGAAAGTTAAGAAAATAACTTGATACTGTGGCATCATTCCATAAAAATATGATATTCTATTTGACTACAGTTAGAAACAGCGTAACAAAATACTATAAGTACATATTTTGCGACAAAGTGCTGAACTTTTGACACTGAACGAACTAGCATGCCGTTGGCGTCAAATCATTGATTGAAATATCATTGGGTCAGAGAGTTAAACGGATGGCAATAGATTTGCAATAGCACCGTGACTATTTAAATTTGCCGCTTAATATCATTTATAAATATCACACAAACATTGCAACAGCAAAAATATTATTTTCACTGTTCAAATTGCCAACCTAACATGACACGTGACGCTATTGACGTTATACAGGGTGAAATTAAATTGATATTTGCTCTAAACTTGCATTTTTGTACTGTCTGTTAATTCAGTGTATATTTGTCAAATAAATGTTAGGAATTTGAGTTTGAAATTATTTATATACATTGTTCAAATGCCACCGAAGTTGTTATACAGGTGGAATGTTAAGAGGGTCGCGGTTTAGGGGTTTTATAAGGTCAAAGGTTCACGTGGTGGCAAGGGTAGCTAGTAGCTAGCCTTACTGACCTATCTCAACTTTCCTTCCTGTATAGCAGAGCAAGAAAATACATGCAATATTATTTTTAGTGCATTATATATTGAAATAAACAGATTTCTTATCTAAATAGTATTGAATAGTAATCTAGTTCAGATATCGAAGCAAATCTAAGCAAAGAGAACGGGTCCGAGGATAAGCATAGGTCGCAGCGCTTGATCTTGTGAGGCAGAACTGAGTGCACGTAAAGGCACTTCAGTGAATACGAGTGCATGTTAATATTTATTAACATAAAGTTAATTTACATTCTTATTATTTAAAGAAAACGATTAAAAGTACCTGTTGTAAGTAAATCATTTTGTGTCAGAAAACTAGCTTTTACTCAGCTAAAACTTTTAGTCTTTCAGTCATAAAAATTACACGATCTAGAAATAGACGTACTGTGATAAATCTAAAACGGTTCTCGCGTAAAATCTTTTTATGTACCTCCCTCACAACATCACGTTCATTATTATGAACATCGCGAAAGTTGATAACAAACGGTAAGAGTACTACAGTTCTAAAGTTTATGAATAAAAGATCTTCTTTTCCTCTTGTTTTTAAAAAAACAATATTTTTTTTGGCGGTCGGCCATTTATAATACTTTCAACTAGACTAACGTTAATAATATTTTTTTTCCCGAAGACTCACGACAGCACCCGAGGGGTATTACTTATCAAGCACACACTGTATTTTCTTGCACAAGCTTTACCTAAAGGGTGTTCTCCCATGTCGCAAGCCTGAAGGCGCCGCACGCGCGTAATGAAATCATAAGTCACGATCTGTCGGCGTCTAACCACCGGATTCCGTACCTGCAACAAAGGAAAATATCCTTTAACACAACAGTGTAAGGTGCCAAGTGTGGGTAAAGGTATTCAGTTTGGGAATGCTTGGTTGAAATGTTTAGGCAAGGAGCATTTGGAAAGGTCCTTGTGTTAATACATTTACATACTTTGAGTTAGTCAATTGAAAATAAAAAACTTAGTTTCAAGTACAATTTTTTTAATAGCTTCATTTTTCTTTTACACTTGTTTGGAGGTTTTAAATAACATATGTAAAAACTAAACATTATTTGATTGATGAAATAAAGAATGAGATCACATTTACAATATTAATTATTAATGAGGTTTTATAGCTAACCTGTTTTATATAACACTTCACCTGTATGATAAGGTACTGCTCTAGCTAAATTCCTGCCTGGGAAATACAGGATGTAGAGTACATACATACATTAAATCACGCCTGTTTCCCAGAGGGGTAGGCAGAGACCACTTCTTTCTTTCTTTCAGGGTGTAGAGTTTTATGCATAACTAGCTGACCTGCCAAACGTTGTTTTGCCATGTATATTATTTAAAGGACCGCCCTTAACATTTAGGGGGATGAAAAATATATGTTTCCCGATTCGCAGACCTAACCGATATGCACACAAAATTTCACGAAAATCGGTCGAGCCATTTCGGAGGAGTTTAATTACAAACACCGTGACACGAGAATTTTATATATTAGAATTTAAAAAGGTTGCTGCTTTTACAGTTCTTGCAACCATATAAGTATAATTTAGTTATTGTATAGTCTCAATATACCATAGATATTTACAGACTCCGAAAAAAATGATCTACTTCACATTTTTTGCTAGTAAAGTGTGTCACATTTTTTGTCATCAAGTGAATTTTCACACAAAACACGATTGTCTGCTTTCAACACAAAGACCTAGATCGTCACCGCGTCGCCACAGTAACACAGTTGTTTATGAGTAAAACGACAATTCGACCACGGAAACAAATCAATACGAATCGATGCCAATCGCTTATATAATAAAATCGATTTATGTGAATACGTGCGTCAAAAGTGTCAAAAGCTGACATTAACCTGCATTTTATCAAGGGTCGGACGTGATTGTTGTGATGTTAACAAGTTCGGTAAAAAATAGATTAGAGTTCGCGTTTAAAATAGGCATCAATTGCATTATTTGGCAAGTTTTATAAATAAATCTTAACAATAATCGAAATTACTGATGTACATGTTTATATTATTCATGTATATAATATAATTATTATCAACTCTATAATATTTTACCGATGCGATGTTTATTCGCGACTCTGTCAAAAACTTTCTTCTATTGCACTACAATAACTAGCCAATAAACTTTAACTTAACCTACCCGTTCCTCCGATCTGACTTGTATAAAGGTCAAAAGTTAAAAAATCTTTCGCATTTATTATTATAAGTCCGGTTCAGAAAGTTAAATTTCAAGGCAAACTCATTACGTATATAATTTTTTACTATATAAAATTAAGGACGATTAAATCACTGAATTACGAATTTGATTGTCGTCCGAAGTAATCATACGATTATCAGTGAAAATACATTATGCAAGCAATCTAACTCCGAATGCACTAACAATGGAACATAAACAGAGAACAAGCCACGTCAATTAGCGATCGCATATATTAACGCAAGTACTGTCCGCTGCATCACCTCGTGTAAGCATTTAGTACCTGGAGATCGAGGCAAGTGTCGCTTGGGTTGAAAACGAATTTTCCCGAAGATGCCAACTAGCTATATTGCAAATTCAATTAAAATTTTCATCAAAATTATAAATATGTACAAATATTGCTCGTTTAACAAATGGCTGTAGTCCTACAAAATTATTAACTGATCAAGGGGACGGGAATTGACATAAGCGTTTGACGCGGAAAATGGTCAGCTTACGTCATCCAATACATTATAACAGTTTTCGAAAATCACGAACGTTAGCTTTTAGCAAATTGACTAGAGCCCCTGGATTAAGATGCCCCTCTTAAGACGCGTCAAAACCAACAGTTTACTTTGATATGCCTTAAGATGAGAATCTTTCAAATCGCGAGATCGTGACTAAATCGATAGAAAGAGATGATGAGAGATGGGGGGGAGTTATAAAATAGCTCCAAATTCGATTTCAAATCCAGATGACTTGTATTTTCGGTTTCTAAGTACGTAGATGCCAGGTATTTTTTTCATCAGTGCACAAATTTCAACATATGATTTTGAATCGTTAATATAATATTACAACAATAAAATCGTTTTTTTTTTGCATATTATCTAATTTTTACGTTCTCGTGTGGGCACAAAGTCGTACTAGAAAATCAATTTTTAAAAACCTCAACAGTTAAACTTTTTTACAGTACGCTCCTCTCCTCGCACCCCTGCATTAGAGGGTCTATAAATATCGTTAAGTTAGTGGAATCATTAAATCGGCAATATCTCTAAAGTTTTTTAAGCAAGAGTAAAAATAACACAACATTAACAATAGCGAAGCAAATATTAAAATTGGTGAACCTATTAAAAAAAATACATCCGGGTTAACATAAGCGAAGCAATTACATAAAAGTTTATTTCAGAAATAACCAAAGATTTCGTACTGAACCTACAATTATCTTAACCGCAACGAAAGGTGAACAAGAGTGTACAAAGCGAAGTGGCTCGCAGTACAATCTCAATGGACCCTATTGGCTGGCCTACTTATTCAATAAATATGAAATAAATAATACAACAGATAATCTGCCCCGAGTTAATCGTAAAAGTGAAGAGAAGGATCATCTATACATACGGGCTGATGTCAGCTGTTGACAGATCGCGTCAACCGCTTATGTCAACTCCACATATTTTGAGTCGATGGAAAACAGAAACGTTAACAGGGTCGTTCTTCTTTTTTACCGACAGTAAACCGACGATTTTCTGATTATTAGATTTTTGAACTATCAATAATTATATTTTATTAAGACTAATTAATGCTTCCTGTACCTACTGCAGATAATGTTTATTTTTATTTTTAATGTGGTTTAAAAGAAACACCGCCGTTTTTAGCCGAGACCAATGACCACTCTGTCATAGCAATATATGAAGAATACTATTATAAAAATGCTGGGTTAAAGATAAAGAAAGAGCACGTTTATTTAGTACTATTAAGCAAATAAAAATATGGACGTGTATTAAACACGGAAAACATAATTATCAATACTCTTATGAGACGCTTAATAAGATGAGAGACAGGCTATTGTCAGTAAAAAAGAAGAACGACCCATCAGCGTTTACACTTATCTCAGCTAGGCAAACAGGTAATTCAAGAATATTGCAAATATTTGAACTATTATTAATAGAAGAAGCTTTTTCAAGAAAATAGCCCTAAATCTACCCATAAAAAATAATAACTTTATCACTCATTCTGTATAATGATTAATGACGTCACGATTAATAGCCTATAGAGGAAGCAAAGCGGAGGTCATACTTGCAAGTATAGTTCTTAAATCAGTTTGGTGAAATGCCGCTACTTCCTGTGGTTAATGCCCGGTTTTATGCAATTTTGGCTCGCGATTTTAAACAAGGGCGGATTCGTAAGGACTGTTGCCAGCCAGTGTTTTTTTTTACTATCCTATATTTTTAGACGAGCATATTTTGTAATCACTTTTTTTTTTATAGTTCGAGCAATTGCGGTGAAATTTGCAAAGTAGGGATTTAAGGGGACGAAAAATCGAATTAATATTTACTATTCAATCAAACATTCTCAGGAATAAAGTCTGTTTTTAGCAAAGTCAATCTGTTAGGGTCGAAACCATATGTTTTTTGTATTAAACTTTATCAAGCTGTTACTTGAAAATGGTTATGATGTAAGCATAGTATTTTAGTGAAAAATGAAGTATGTACTGAAGATTTATAATCACCCATTTTATAATTATTTGTTAAGGACCTTCCAAAATAAAAGTTTCCGGTCTTACAGCAAACGCCGACATACCTATTGTATTACTTATAGTGAGCAAACTTTATCTACGATCGCACTAATTCGCCTTATGTAACCTTTTATGATTTCAGCAATACAAACAAGGACAAAGATCCAATTGATGGCGAATTATCGATTCGAATCCGGTCTCGATTCGATTGTTCGAGCTAAGCACATATAGATTAGTCGATTGAACTTACTTTCGAGTGCGATTATGTTGCATTGCCTTATTGTTGATTAAATAACATTATTGTTTTGTCATTTTGTTACTTATTAATCATTTGATATTTTTGGGTATTATTTTTAAAAATGTCGGAATTCACTTGGGAAGGTCTCAAGTACTTACATTCTGACATTAAAAAGAAATCTTACTCTAGGTACACATTGTTAATAGGATAGCTAAAATTGGATTTAAGTACTAAATCTTATTTACCTTACTCACTAATACAGGCCATCTACATAATATAATAAATGTGAAAGTAACTTTATCTGTTTTTTACGCTTTAACTGCTAGACTGCTGAACTGATCTCGATGAAATGTAATTTCCGTCAAACGACATCCACTGTAGCACATAGGCCTCCCTCAAGGATCGCCACAACGACCGGTCACGTGCGATAGCAGATATGCATCCAACGGGTTCCCGCAACCTTCACGAGGTCGTCGGACCATCTCGGGGGAGGTCTACCCTCGATGCGTCTTCCGACACGTGGTGGTTTGAAAGTGAACATGGAAAAGACGAAGATCATGTCGAATGCCCATGTGGTCCCAACTCCCGTATTGATCGGACACTACACTCGAATTTGTTGACGAATATGTATACCTGGGACAAACTGTCCGGTTAAAGTAGATCCAGATTCAAGAAAGAGGTCACTCGTTGAATTCTTAAAAAAAAAAGATATTTTAAAGCTGGGCATTCATGACCGCTCCAACCAGCCGAATAGAGCAACGCCGCGCCAAAACCGATCCATGAATGTCAAAACCGTAGTGTGTAAAAGTACTTGGCGCGGTCTGCTGGATTTCCAAATGGGCAGAAAGCCAGCGCGACGCGTTAACGCGCAATCCGAATGGATCTATAGTGAATGTCGACATTCAACGTTGAAACACACCACGCTTCCGCGCCAAGCCAAATGGCGTCGTCGTGAAGGCGTTCTCTGGCTGCCATTTTCTAATCATCATCTCCGTGATGTCGCACCGTTGTTGAGGCGTGGCATGACGCGCCAGTGAATGTGGTGTAAATATTACACTCATCCAGTTGTATACACTCCATCTGTCGCAAAGACAAACGGTGCGTCCGTGAATGGCTAGCTTATTTAAAAAAGTTAAAACATTAATTGACAGGCTGTATGTACTCATAATTTAATTACTAACCCAAAGCTAAATGTTAATAGGCTAGGTATTAGAATGAGACAGATCAATAGTAACGTCTCCTTTTAATGAAAACTTTACTATAAGTCTTTCGGCATTCTTGCGCAATAATCCAGCAGACAAAACATATGAATTAAATGTCACTGGCTTATAGTTACTTTATAATCTAAAACAAAACAAAGTTAACCGATAATGTGGACAAAATTAGAACTGACACAATGTAATACTAGTTTTGGGATAGTTTATTTGCAGTGGCGCCTCGAGTAACCGCAAATATAACTTTGCGTTTGACCTATGGACCGTTTTGTTAGCAGTGTTGCAGTTTAACTGTGGACAAGAGCCAACCGTTTGATACTCAACCTCGTAATATAAGGATCGAAACAGTCTGTAGCTAATGTTTTAATTATTTTTTTTGCAATTTTGTGTAATTTTATAAATGCCTAGTTTTTAGTTCTATTGATCCCTGACTGTGCTAATGCTGTGCACACCTATAATTGGTGCACAAACAGGACATTTTTTTTGTATCTTTTGTACTTGCATTTGTTTGTGCTACTGTTAGTGTAGGTATCTAATAAATAAATTAATAATAATTACTATTTGAAACTGCAAAGAAGTCTAGCAGGGCATGCAGTTACTTTTACATAGAAAACTGTCGCTTCGGATCAAGACAGATAAGATGAATATTAAATTGTTGATCGGCTGGGTTCTAGTACCCGTACAGCAAACTTCACTCGCAGGTTAATTAAAAAAATACATTTTAGACTTTAATATGTTTCTGTGTACATTTTAATATAGAATCAACTTTAAGTGCTAAACTAGACTGTTAATCACTACCTACTCAACCTTACAGTAGTTTCTGAAAATAAGGAAAAAAAAACTCAAGCTGGTGAAAAATGCCTTTCAAAAAACCTAATTTTGGGATCCCCAAGATTCTACCATAATTACAAATTGAATACTGTAAACCCGGGTTACTTGCCCTAGGGGCTAACATTGCCCACCCTTAAAACTTCGACTATTTTAATGATAAACATGTTAAACTGTTAAAATAATTTTAGAGCTATATAAGTAGCTTGTTTCTGATGTAACATTTAATGAAATAATTAAATTTTAAAGATGATTTTTGTGGTGGGCAATGTTACCCCCTAGGGCTAAAGTAACCCGAGTTTACGGTATTAAAATAAAATGAAGTAGAGGAAGAATGTACTGGCTCTCGGTGTATGTTTATATAACATACGTCGCCAGCGGCGATCGACCGACTGTTTCATAATGTATTGTGTGTTTAGAGTTTAGACCCGGTGCTGTCATGCGCACGCCCATTTAATCATTGTGTGACTCCGGCGCAATCATTAGACCTGCATGTTAAAGGGGAATCGGCTCCACAGCGATTAAGTCAGGTATATGACATTTATATCAGCTGACCAACGTTTTCATTGCAGGTTGAATAATGATATAGAAAAAATTTGGGTCCGTCAGTAAGATGTTCAACTCAAGAAGTGTCAGAAGTATTATTTATTATTATTTATTCATTGACGTTTAATTGATCGCTTCTTGAGACCTGAATTTACTTTGATTGTGAACCGATGCTTAAATCGCGTAGCTGTCAAAAATTTTCTATACAAATTTAGCTCCAGGCGATAACGTTTCTCACACTATAAATTATGTCCGATTTCCACGATTTTTGAATATAATATTGTAGTTAATATGAAAAACTACGTTGGCATTTCCATTAGGTATATGTTTTTTTTTATTGGTTCCTTCCCAAGAAATATTTTCTTAGAAAAGAAAACATACAGACCTAGTTTTTCATAATATCTACAACATATTCAAAAATCGGGCTAGGTTTAAGGGAAGAGAAATTGTTATATACTGGTTATATTCTGTCTCCTTGACGAATGTCTACTCGTATGGCCACGGATTACTACCATAGCAACGGTTGTTTTCTATCTTGACTGTCATTGTATAAGAAATACATATGAACTTGTAATCTCAAATATTAATTCTTTATTATTGTGTACATAACAGAAATGTTTTCAAATGCTTTATGGAATTTATTCACTTTAAATAAACTCCTCTAACATCAGGTTTGAAATAGGTGCGGCCCTAGGAAAGCTGAAGTTCAGATGGGTAGAATGGGAACCTATCACTGCTTCGAAAAACTTTTGTCCGCTGTTTCGTTTGTCCGAAATTTTCATTTGTCCGAAAATCATTTTTCTCTGAACCCATAAATTTTTTAAATGTTTAAAGAGATATAATTATAGGACCTGTAGGTAAGGTCAGGTTAGTTTAATAACAACCCAGGAAAGTTAAACGGTTTCGAAGAAAAATGATTTTTGGATAAATGAAAATTTCGGACAAACGAAACAGCGGACAAAAGTTTTTCGAATTAAGATAGGTAACCGTGTATAATTTGAATAAAACTTTAAATCACCACATGAATTATTTTTGTTGCTTCATATGACATTTATAAAAGTCGGTTAAAACAAAATTTCACGTCAAGGTGAGTAAAAGGAAAATCAAAATGGCCGGGAACAACCATTTTGTCAAAGGTTGCGTCGCGAACGACTTTACCACATGGAAACAAAACTTCCAGATGTAAGTAAAATTTCTCGAACTAAGTTAAACAAAATAAATCACTACCACGATGAGGTTTTAAAGTTTAACAGCGAATAAACCCTCGTAACAGCCGTTACGGCCGTTTTATGGGCCATAAGAATTGTGAACTGGACTTTTTCATGCACTCTGCAATTTATACGCTGCCGAGCTTCTGTTGACATGGTTAGTACATTTGTACCAAATACCGTGATAAGTTCAAATAGGCTGCAGATTATGATCAAAGAAAATATAGTAAGATCTCTTATAACGAGACATAATTTACCTATTATGTGAAACAGATGGTTTTGTAAGGTAGAATAACCGCTGAAGACCAACCATCTACTTACTACATTTACCGCGTACGCAATAGTCCAAGGGGTGCTAGGAGACCTTAACTAAGCTGCTATCCGTTCGTCTATTTAACTTCAAATTTTCAATTTACTTTATTTTATAATAATGAGTGTTATTATAAAATAAAGTAAATTTAAAAGTGAAAAGGGGTCCCCATATAAGAAACGTGATTTTTAAGTGTTTTTTTAAATCTGAATCGCACTTGGCTGGTTTATATTTAGGCTTCGCATTTTTTGGGCAACGTTTCTATTTTTCCCCTTTAAAAACCTTATTTGGACGATCATTAAAAAAAGTTAAATCGGTCCTGCATCTGCAGTAATGCGGTTACCAAGGAACTCTTAAATATAGATTTGTATATAATTTTATATATTGCATCAAATAGTTTTTATATGAACTAAACTTGTTATAGTATTAAAGATATACTTACTTGTATTCGACATACACTTTCAATCAAAGAAATTAAAAAAAGTCTAGTCACGATTTTCCTACTAATCAAATCACTCAACCATACCATAAGTATAATGTAAGTAGATCCTTCTAGCAAGAGGTCACATCTCGCCCATTCGCGTCACTTCCTACAGTAAGGTTTCAATGACGTCACGATTCGGTTATGTTTGACACAATGCACAGGTGCGCCTGAGTCACTTATTTTGAAATTAGGCTGCGCATAATTATACCTGCGAGAGTAAGTACGCAGTACAAATCTGGGTTTAATACTAGTATTCAGATTCTATAGGACATACATAGCCTAGAGCTAAAGTTTAGAGATAGGGCAATTTATGCGGGATTGTCCCTGCTGTTCATATCTGGCGTCACCCGGTTATCTTATTTCTTTCACACAAACGTTGACCCGACAATTACGAACACAACAAAAAAATAAGCCAAGTCCGTCGAGCCGTTTTCAAGTGATGCTCCGTCATACATGTGTTGTTTTTTATTTATAAAATATAGATAACACCCGCGACTTCATCCGCGTAGAATTAGTAATTAATTATTAATTAATATTAATTATTATTAGTAATGGTTAATTCGTTACACTTTTATGAGAAAAGTTATTTTTAGGTTATGATATGAACTATCCCCATTTCAAACTTCATCAATATCCGCCCAGCGTTTTGCTGAGGCTTAAATAAAGATTTTGATTGATTTGAATAATCCATAAAGTCAGTCAAAATAACGTCATTAACGTTTACCGGGCTTTAAATAAGTATATTGTAACAGAGATAACTTGTACACAAACATATTAATTTATTATACCTGCAAAATGGTGTCATTGCACTGGCTAATCAAACAAAATGTAAAAAAACCGACCAAGTGCGAGTCAAATTCGCATACAATTGGCTCCGTACAAATCATTCTTGTATGGGCTTGTATTTATTTTAGTCAAATACTATTAGTTGTTGTTATAGTGGCAAAAGTATTACTCACTTCGTGAAAATTTTATGTACTCATTGCCGGTTCAAGAAAATATATACATAGTTAAGACTAAAGATTAATATTATGATAAAATATTTTTTAATTTCATAATGCTTTAGACATTAGTTAAAATGTAGAGTGAGGTACTTCTACCCTATACACACTCTGTGAAAATTTAAACTGTCTACCTTTTACGGTTTATGAGATACAGCCCGCTGACAGACAGACAGACAGACGGACGTACGGCGGAGTATTAAATACTAAGGTCTTGGCATCCATTGGGTATGGAACCCTATACGTAAAGAAACCTTTTTTACATCAAAAGCCTTTAGAAGTTATCGAAAGGCCCAAAAATAAAACAAACATCCGACCGCAAACCCATTTGCTGCATCTCATACAAATTTAAGAGGAAAGTCTTTTTTAAAACCCCTCTTACGTGCATTAGGTTATCCGAATTCCGAAAACAAGATAAGATTTTAGTATTCTGAAGCTTAATTATAGGTATTTTCGCACCCTTAGTTTAAATTAAATAATAACAGAATAAGTAACAAATATATGAAAGTCACGAAATTAGTAGTTTTTACTTACATCCTTTTTGCCTTTTACAAAGTGTTTATCAATAAAAAGGACCGCTAGTGAATCTTTTCTTTTGCGCGCATTTAGTTGAAATATGGCGACAAAGTGAACTGAATTGACTGCTTTTTAGCCATTTTATAGAAAAAGTAGTGTATAAAAATGAATCACGACATGTGATACCGGAGAATATGCATTTTTTAAATTTAAGCACAGTTAAGTACCTAAAGGAAGAATTAATAAAATACTTAAGGTACCTACTCAAGTGTATAACGACCTTAACCCGAGTCAGTTATTATTCGTATATTATTTGTAGGTATATTCGTATATCAAGTCGTTCCTTAGTGTCAATTTTTCATACACAAGTTTGAAAAAAGAACGAGTTTATTGTCATTGAGTGGGGCTGTATAGGGGAAAACTTAAGTACCTAAATGAACTCTTGCATGTAGTTGTGTAGAATGTCGAACGGTCTATACAATGTGTTACAGCTACATGCAAGAGGTGATTTACTTAAGTTTTTCGTATTTGTGATGCCGTTGCATTTGTCTGAAGAAGAAGATTGCCACTGCTTTGATAAAATCTTCGATTGAAATTAAAACGAAATGGAGCGAAAAATATGCAACCTTCAAAACAGGTAGGTAAAAACGACCTTACCTGTAGAGGTCTTTGATCGAGAAATGGACGATTATTCGTTTTCCGATCACATAATACCAGCGCGTTTCGATAAAAGTTCGCAAAAATCCTTGTGCCGAAACGCGGCATGTATTACGCTAATAAATATCACTTTCCGTGACACCCGAATCAAATATATTAACGATTATTGATGTCCTTAATTGCCAAGGTCGTCGATCTGTATCTCTAAATGACTCTAAAAGGAGACATCGGCAATGAGGAGAACTTGAAGTCGATTTAATAAAAAACTTTTAAATGTTTAACCCTCGACGCGTATTCGGTTTTTTTATAACGAAAAAGGAAAGTAATTATACCCCTCTGTTTTTCTATGAACAAGTGTTAGATAAGTTACTAACTGTGACATAATGATGTCTATTTCTGATGTGATGACCTGATGACATACAACAGTCTTCTCATAAAATGATAATATTAACAATAAAAAAATTAAATGCTTTATTGTATACGATTATTGTTTTCCTAATGTCTTAGTTATTCATGTTGTGTAACACAAGGAAGTCGGTTACCTAATATTTAAATTAGCGAATTCTTTGTTTATGCAAAATGGCGGATTTTCCAGTTAGGCCGTATACTCGTATTTTTCGAATTCCTACACGAATATTTAGTCATGTGAATGCGAATGACATTCATTTTGGGTTTTTGTTTTTTTTTTGATACATATCGGACCGAATAAAAAATGTGTTGCCATTATTGGGCTCGTGTAGGTACTTATTATTTATTTGAAAAGGCACAGTCAGTATTAAAGCTACAAAATATGTCTTTGACTTGTTCTTTTTGGATTTTGGACATATATTTTCAGCTGGCAAAACCAATAATTTTGTCAACTTGTAGGGGGTTGGTTAGCGCTGTGTTATGTTATAAATTACCCAAAGGATCATATTATGTTGGCACAGCCATAGGTACTGCACTTACCAAAGTAAAGGTCACGAGCGAATATGGGCGGGGCCCTAAAATAGTCTCGACGAATCCACCGATCGCGCCAACGAGAGGAAAGTTCCGAATTGTTTTTTCTGTTAATTTAAATGTGAAATAGCCACTTTTTTAAAATTAAATACGATTTCCCTTCATAGAACTGACCAGCATTTGACCTTATCGCAATTGATAGGGTAGTGTAGTGGTAGTATCGTGTGGTGACACCTGAAGTTCATTGTCCCTACAAGAAGGATTACATGCGACCTTTTTGGCATCACAAGCAGCTAACGGGTCAATTATTGATGTGGGACGTTGGTTTTATTGCTTCTCCAACCTGTGACTAACTTTTTAAACTCAAGAATTCAAATGCATAGGCTGCATACAAATTTAAAATGCGTTTTTTACGAATATTGCAGGCATATTATAGTATTATGATATGAGGCTTAATTTGGAACTTGGAAGGAAGGTTGGTTTCTTTAATAGGATATAAGAAAGATAAAAAGTCGCGTTTGAAACATAGGAATCTCATTACGTGACATTACTACTGCGGAATTCCTCACACTTAAAAACGATTTGCTTCATAGAACAATTGAGGGAGCCAGTCGTCATGTTTAATTATTGTGTTCAAAGCAATCTTATTATTATCACCAGTTACATCGATGATTTTCCGAACGATATCTCAGTGATATCAAACAAATATCTCTCGCAATCTAAAAAAAACAAAATACAAACATAAATTTGCACTTAACCTTCTTTAATCTAAAAAGGGATTGTTTTCTTAATTGTCCTTATCTTAAGTCCTGTGCCAATTAAACTTGTCCGAGTGTTCATATAAAACTATGCGTTATCAAAACCGATCAGTGAGAGGCACGCGCGAGATTTTATTTATTTGTTGCAATGATTAATTAAAAAGCAATCATGATCTGCATGAAATTACTGTTAGGTATAGTTTTTTCCAGGGATTTTATTGGACTATAAGTCATTTAATGTTATTTCTTTTGGAACTACCAAAACTAACCGTGAAAAACTCCAAGGTCTTAATATAATAAATGAAATATTATTCCTATTTTGATCCAAATGCATGATTGAGTCATTAAGTCATAATCAGGGATCGGAAATTCGGATCGATATTTACCTATACTTTCGCACCGGCTTTGTTGTTCAGTTGTATGGACGCGTACTCAATCATAGAATTCATTACTAAAATTTCTGGGATTTCAAAATAAATAAATTGCACCGGCATTAATTCATAATCAATTATTTATATTAGCTGTTTGAAGTTATTTTTCATGTATAGATTTACCAAATGTTATTTAATTTACCTGTAACTCATTAACCTAACGAATTTATAGGAGCAAAAATGAATGTTTTATCCTATATGTAAAGTAATTATTATATTAACATTTTGTAGAATCCCAGAATCTCGAAACTTATATTATTAAAATAATATTTTTAAGAAGTCGATGCCATGTTTGCCTATCTTTTTCTGGGATTTTGCCAACTTTAGGTAAATATCGATCCGAATTTCCGATCCCTGGTCATAATCATCCTTAAAAACTTTGAAATTTTCTTATGCCTAATTTTAGCAGGAAAGCAAGATATAGTTTAAAATTTACCAATATACACCAATTTATTTAATCGTATGTCATGGTCGTATACAGAAAATTATGAGGCTACAAATTAAATTTAAGGGATTTAAGCCACTGAGTGGCTACGTCGTTCAGGGTGATCAGGTCTTCGGGGGGCCCATCGGTGTAACGCGAAGCAGGGCATTCCTGAATTAAGTATGTGGTTGATTGTTTGGACCTCCGCACCGCAGGTACAAGCAGGAGAATCTATCCACCCACCGCGATTTTATTTACACTAATAAAAACAATCGAAAAAAATGCAAGCCTAATTGAATAATATTTATAATAAGGAAAACAAACAAATACATCTGACCAGTGACATCACACTTCAGTTTGATCGGCCATGTTGTTTATAACGCACTGCGTGCGCATTTCAATGCACCACCGTGGGAGTAAACTACCGACAATGTTGCCAGCAACTGAAACATGTGGTTTGTGCTCAAACACGGTTTGAGCTGTATTCGAGAGCATTAGAACAGGTTCAATTCCTATATTTCGCTTGGCCTATTCGCGATTTACTTTGAAATATAATCAGATCAATAAGCAACGAAGTAATGTGTGCCTCAGTTGCATTTTCAAGACTACGAGTAAATATTGGTATAAATTTCCTGTGAACTTTTAAAACGATTTTATGTATTTTATGTGGCGTATTAATAACAGTAAACTTGTTTTAATGTTCTTAAATTATGATATTCATTTTTCGGAACCACATTTTGCACAATTAGGCTAAGATGTACATACATACATACATACATATCCTCACGCCTGTAATCCCAGAGTGGGGTAGGCAGAGTTACAGAATTACCTACAACTTCAAAAACTAGTTAATAATTCTGTGACCACATTCTGCACAAATAGGTTAAGATGTTTACCAGCGTATTAGTGACAGGTTGCAAGCCCATCGCCTAATAGTATACTACCTACAAGCCTTTATTCCCTTAGTCGCCTCTTACGACATCCACGGGAAGACTTTTATAAACTAAGTTGCTTTTTAGGGTTCCGTAATCAAACTAGGAACCCATACACATATTAGTCACGCCAACAAACTGGTAAAATAAAATATTGAAAAATAAAAAATTGTGTACCTCCCCTACGCGTAACGTGGTGATTGTTTTTAAGCTATTGCATAGCTTCTATCGCGGGCCTTGAGCGCGGGGACCGAATCCAGAAATTCCGTAACGAAAAAACCTCACGCTCCCCACTCCGACGGGCAAGGAGGTGTGGCTTGAAGGCCGTGCATCGTCTAACGTCGTTTCAGTTCGGCAGTCTTCGACACGGCGTTGTGTGCGTTTGTACGACATGCAATAGCTTTACCGCGGCAGTCCCCGAGTGCCACACGTCTTTTTTTTACCTGTCTACGCCATAGTGAGGGGTGTCGTTGGATAGGGCTTTCAAAAATATTGCATTTTGTGACCCAAATACTAAGAATCGGAAAAATATCTTAAATAAAAGCACATATATAACAAATTTTAAAGGAATCCTATCACTACGAAGAAGGCTTGATTGATTCCTGAGATACCGGCGACTAAAGTGTTTATCCCTACTAAAATCACCTAAGAAAGCACCAAATAACGTTAAATTAGTAAAGAATTAGTTCATACTTGTTATTTTTGAGATTTTCGTGAAATTACGGCTTCGGAACCCTACGCTGAGCATGGGCCGACATGCTCTTGCCCGGTTTTTGTAATTACTAAAACTTTTAATATTTTTTATATATTAATAAGTATCTTCGTAATTAGATGAAGTTGTTAAAACAATTAATTTGCAATTTGTGACACGTTTCAAATAATTAATATAGAATAACAAAGTAGTTTTTACCCATACGGATATAAATAACCTTCAAACACCTGTTTTGCTACCTGTATTTTTATTAACCTGTTTTGCGAATGTTGTGACATAATGTGACATTACAAGTACTTGAAAAAATTCAATTGTGGGTAAAACTATATCTGCTAAAATTCGTTTTCAGACTTGTTTACATCTAATATTGTACAACCCTTAAACCGGCTCGTTTCGTATAGGTACTACATTAATTAAAAGTGTGAAGTAACTTAGTATTGTCGCTTCAACGTGTATTTAACAGATCAACTAGACGCTTATTCTTCTTAAAAATTCACCCGTCAGCTTGTCAGCAAATTACCGGTAGACTGAATTGTCCCGTGTCAGTATGATTTTTGGGGGAGTATCCTCTGTTTTCTCCGTCGAAAAAGCTGGAATTAATTTGTAAATCAACTCCCTGCTTAGTAGGAGATCCGAATAAGAGGCGAGGTTCACCACCCAGCTATTTATTCGATAAAAAGTATTTTATATATTATTTATTATTTTATTTTTTGAAGTTGTAGGTAATTCTGTGGCTCTGCCTACCCCGCTCTGGGATTACAGGCGTGAAGGTATACATGTATGTATGTAAGTATTTTATATCAAATTTAATATAGTAAGTAATATATTGCGAATAGGTTGACTGAAAAATTACAGTCCAGCAACCATACCAATCGAAAGTATGAAGCCTATAGAATATGCAAACGTTAGGTTAACTATTTTTTCCAATCATAACTACTCGGTAGGTAGGTAAGTCAGTACTAATAATTTGCACTAAACCAAACGTTTGCATATGCAATAATCTATTCGCCATATATTAATTTTATAATAATTTTATATAAAAATCTTTTTATCGAATAAACAGCTGGGTGAAGGTCGTCTCCTATTCGGATCTTAGACCGGCTCTTCTATTACTAAAGAAACGGAGTTATGCTAATGCTATGGCTATATGCCTTTTAGTGGCGGGAACTTGGAGGCATTGCCAATTCATGACATGACACAAGCTTAGAATAATAAGAAATCATTTATTATACGCAAGATCTATCTATATCACATATTTTGACGACTCAACAATTGGGATAGACAAAAAAAAATAACTCATGATTTTTACATTCTAATTCGAAAGAATAGGTAATTTTAAGAAACCAATTTCATTTATTTTGTACTTGAACCAATAGTTTTGTTTTAATATCTTTATTTATTTAGCAGACATTTTATGGATGACATGATTATTTTAAATTTGGGGTGGCATTTTCTAATAAATTACAACAATTAAATGATATCTAATTTATTTATTTATTTATTAAATGATATCTAATGATAAAAAGTGATTGTAAAAGTGGAATAAAACATACTATTTCAAACGGTTTTCGTCTAATCCGTAAGATATACCTAGGAGGGCTTCAAGCCGAAAAGGAAAGTCAAACAAAGGTCAATTATACTTTTGTCAAAATGGCCGAAATAGATAAATATTTCAAAAACTTAATAACGCAGAACGGCTTAAAAACCCTGTTCCTAGAAATGGTTTTCGAATTAAAGCATTTGTAAAATATGAAAAATCCCAATTTTGACCAAAGTCAATGACTCTACGATCAATCGATCTTTCTTCGAGTCAAACTATATAATGAGAATACTCATAACAGTAATAACTTAATTATGTTTTTGCGCGATCTTATAATTAGTTCCGATGCAGGTATCGATTAAAAACGCCGTGGAACTAACGAGGTTCCGCTTATCTGACGTTTAGGACAGTTGGTATTGTCTGTGGATATTTCCGCGTGTAGAGAAAAAACAATTTGATTAATTTATGGTTAAACATATTGCTCATTTGTGAAACAAAAAGTGTATGCTTACCATTGTGTTGTGTAATGTCAAGAAAATAATTAATCATTACTTAAATGTCAAACATAAATATTTATATTCTTGGGAGTTTTTGGATAGCTATTTAACAAACTTTTGTGATTTTGAACAGTATATTTTACTTTACGAGCATCGCCTATCCTTGGGCTCTGCATTTCACTGAATCGTTATTTCTAGTAATTATATTTTGTTTGAACATACGATCACTGTCTCTTATTGCTAGTTGGTTCTCCACGGGCAATAGCACGTCTCATTGCCCGATAGCCGTCTATTCTGCTGAAAACCCATAATATTAATATATTATGGGTTTTCAGCACGAAATTTTTAATGGAAAGAAATATTTAATAAGAGAAGTACGAAGAGTCTATATCCTAATGCAATTCTCACTAAGAAAACATTCCTAGCAATTTACTACAGCTGTTGGATAAATTATGTAAATGCAGGACATACGAAATAAATGTGTAATATACATGACTACATGTATAACAAATGTAGTGTTTCTTGTAGTTTAGTTTGAGTTCTGAATAATTTAGTTTACACCGCCTGCCATGTATTTTTGTTTTGGTCCAAGGTTGTCTGGAAGAGATCGCTATTTAGCGGTAAGACCGCCTGTTGTATACCTATAGTTAAAATGTACTGTTCCGTGTTTTGTTTTCTTTTGGTGTTCAATAAAGAGTATTTGTATTGTATTGTATGTAGATATTGCTAAAGATTAGGTGTGCTATCACGCATAAATGACACTTGTGATTGCAGCTGACAGAAGTATATTATAAAATATTACTTCCTCGGTTAAAGCACGGGCTTAAGCATGTTAAAAAGGCGCTAAATATTACAGTTAACTTGCTTAGACAGCGGAAGAATGCGGAACATACCCGAATAAATTCACGCGTAACATATGTCAAGTGTAAACTGATCAGATACGTAAAGTTCAAGGCATACAATAACTTTACTATCACTAATTACTATGTGTTATAATTAATCAATTGTTACGGATTATCTGATCGATTGTAGTCTTGGCTTGTAATTCAACATGTCGGGTTTTTAAAGGTTCTACTTTTATTATCTATGATCAAAAAGGGTGCGCTATTTGAATGGTTTTCCGGTATCTTTATCACTTCTGTTGCAATGGTGATTACAAGTTACTATTTTGCGTTAGGTATTAATCGTACTTACGTGCTTGTAACCTTGAAATAATAGAGGGAAATCGCAGCTTTGTTTTGTCCAAGTTCAATTCCATAGACTTAGCAAATAATCTTATCGGTACTTATATTATATTTTGTAGGAAAATTATAAAAAAGTGAAACTGATCAAATCCCTAAGGGATATAAAACATTCACTAAAAATGTTAAAATGACAAATCTATATGGACATTCCCAACTAAAATTGAGTGATTTGACGAAATCTCTAAACTGGGTTAGTTAAGTGACCAAATCGACTTGTAATGCATTTTTCGTCTAAGAAAATAACGATACAGGCTACTCGAATCATTATTTCCTTACGTTTAAGGAATCGATACGAGTCGTTTAGTAATTTTATCAAATCCATAAATTAGTTTAAGGAAAAGATGAAAAGGTCGAATCGATTCGTTCTTCGTCAAGAGCAAAGCCATCATCAATAAAAGCATACAAGTTTCGCTCTTGACGTTGGCGATAACGTTTCTCGCCCCCTAAATTAAGTCCGATTTCCATGACTTTCGAATAGGTATGCTGTAGTTGTAATAAACATCCAGAATTATACCAAACCATTTTAAATTTTTCTTAAAAATAAAAAAGGTTTTTTTTCTTGGAAAATAAAACGTACATACTCGTACCTAGTTTTTCACTACATCTACAATAACTTTATTCAACAATCATACAAATCGAACTAGATTTAAGAAGAGAAAAACTTTTTAGCATTTAGTATGTATTTTTAGCTTTACTACTGGTTTAATGATGTATTTAAACCAGTTCAGGGATTTGATTTCTTGCAATAAGAAAATCAAACAAAGAGAGTATTGGAAATAGAATAAAAGCTGTACGCATTACAAGGTTGAAAACGAAGGCGTGAAGTGATTGAAATTCCTGCAACTGTCATTTCCGCTTTGACATTGAGACGTGTTCAGCTGTTTTGTAGGAGTATTTATTTGCTCAGCCTTAACATTTAAAATGCATGAACTCATAAAACTAATTCACCATTATATAAGTTTTCTTTCTTTCGAGCTTTCTCTTGAATTAAAAAAGCCGTGCTCTTTTTGGTGTCTGCAAGCTCCTTCATATCTGTTTTTACTTCCAGATAAATAAATAAAAATCGCTTTTTTTATTCTAAAATCCAGCACCTGCATAATTTAGAGCATTTTTAAGACAAAATAAAATATAAAGCAGTAAGTATTATAACTTACACAAATTCACTTTTTAATTTAAAGTCAGGTTTTACTAGTACAGTCAGCTGCAGAGAAAAGCATACCCCCCCTCCTGGTAAGGATCGATTTGTTTCAAAAACCTGTGGTTAAATTTATATGATTTTTCGGTGAATTGAAGATTTTACTATTGTCTACAAATAAACTCAAAATCATTTAAATCTAACCACAGGCTTTCCAAAAAAATCAATCCTTACCAGGAGGGGGGGTATCCTTTTCTCTGCAGCTGACTGTACCTATACCTACTTCCACAAAATTGTTAAGTTTGTTTTATTGAATATTTACTTTTAAAAACGTATAATTCGAAAAATACAGTTTAAATTACCAGAAGTGTATATATAACACTAGCGCCATCTAGCTACTATGTAGCGAACTACGTAATCAACCACATGTCTGAGGTTTTAAAGAAATAGAAAGTCACGTATGAACGTGATTCCAACACCGCCCGCTCACTTGTTAGCGGCGCTGGCGCATGCATATTGACTGTAGCAGTAGGTACAGACGATAAAATCAAGTTGCTTTAAGTGTTAGTTTTATGTTTAGTACATACATACATACATACATAAATCACGCCTGTTTCCCAGAGGGGTAGGCAGAGACCACTTCTTTCCACTTGCTACGATCCTGACAAATTTCCTTCGCTTCTTCAACATTCATACATTCGAACCCTTCCACACAATCGTCAAATCGTCAATCTTCCCTCATCCATCCTTTCCAAATGACCGAACCATCGAAGCATGCCCTTTTCAATCTTAGTCACTACATCTTCTTTTATTCCACACTTCTCTCTGATTTTTTCATTTCTAACTCTATTAATCAGTTTCACACCACACACACACATACTACGCAACGAGCGCATTTCAACTGCATTTACACGACTTACATGCTTGTCCTGCCACACCCAACATTCACTACCATACATCAGGGTAGGGGCCAGCACTCCATTGTGAGTACAATAAACCTTAAATTTCATACACTTGTTTTAACAATGGAAACCATTTTTAGAAATGGCTTCTTTTATCAATATCTATAGATCTAAATAAAAAGAGCGTTTTCTCAAACATTTTTGGAAATGTATGCGTTAATATCACGAAATGAAGACATGAAGTTTCTTGTTTATGGCCTTGGGCTTGTTTTTTTTTTAATATTTCCACAAACTACTTAAGAAAAGCACTATAAAATCCTCGGCTGTAACAGGGATTGCAGTCTACTCCAAACTCGTCCAGCAAACCCTTACTTCACGGCTTCTGCAGTAAAAAAATCTTCTGTGGCTGAACAAAAAAGGTTTAACTTTTCCTACAACACTTTTAACCATACAATGCTTCAATTTGTTATTAATTAGTAAAAATATATGAAATATATTTTAAAAAAAACTGTTATATTTCAGGTGTATCCCAGCTCATTCTTATAAGAAGGAGTTAAATTATCATCAATGTAACTTGAATTTTAGATGTTAAGTATTCACCATCTCATCCTCATCTAATTAATTATAGATTAATAACAATTAAAATAAACAATTTGAATTTCATTGCGTTTCCTTAAGTTTTAGAAAATCACGTCAAAACATTATGTACTAAGCCAACTAGATTACGCTTTAACAAGCCCGTTCTATATCACAGGCTGGCTGATAACCTAGAATATATTAGAAAGGCAATAATTTAGGTCTAAAATATGCCCCTAGTTGCGTAAGCCCTGAGTCACAGGGTGGTTGGGCAACTCTGGTCTAGACATTAAGTTGGGCTAAGCCCTAGAAGGCTGGGGCTACTCAACTGGTCAGAATATTAGGTAATTGTGTTGGTTATTTGTAATATCAGATACAGTTAGGCCTAGTTTGGACTGTTATCTGTTAAGCACTTATATATGATTTGATTTATTATATCAAATAATATTGCAATTACTATTTGATTTCCAAACGAAATACCTAATTGGATTTCCGCTACTCCCCCTATTCTTCTCGTTGGGGTCCATTTTCAAAAAATCCTTTTTTAGTGCACCCGTAGACCTCATAAGGAGCCTACGTGCCAAATTTGGAATCTATAGAGCCGGGTTTCGACTTTGCGTTGATATATCAGTCACTCATTCCGTTTCTTCTTTTATATATTTATACTGCCCAGAATATTTCTCCTTTTGGAGAAATACTCGGAATATCAATTTCAAAACTTGAAACAAGTTCTAATTAGGGTTAATCTTGAAAAACCTTCACGGATAGTTGTCATACACTATTTATTCAACCCACAGAGAAAGAATAATACAGTAAGACAACTCTTTCGAAATTACTCTTATATTTTATCTTTATATCTAACTGTGTGGTCACCGGGTTAGAATAGTGCCACTCCATGTCTTCTCGTGGATGTCGTAAGAGGCGACTAAGGGAATAATAAAGGCTTCTAGTACTCTTAGGCGATGGGCTTGCAACCTGTCACTAATACGCTGGTAAATATCTTAGCCTGATTGTGCAAAACGTGGTTACAGAATTATCAACAACTCATTTAAGAGTGCTTGGTAATTCTGTAGCTCTGCCTACCCCACTCTGGGAATGAAGGCGTGAGTTTATGTATGTATGTATGTATATCTAACTTTTCTCAACGCTAATAATGTCAAGGACAATGACACGTGGGTGTAAAATTAAATAACCCACTATAATTACTTTCACGATGTGCGCTACCGAACGAACAAGTGTTTTAAGTTCAACGTTATTAATGACTGGGTCACGTTTGACCTCAATCTCATCTGAATTCTGATCATGGTTATCGTTTAGCGGAATATCTCTTTTTAGGTACGTCAATGCAACTTTCAATAAATCAATATTTTTGTGGGTTTTGCGCTTCATTAATTCTTGTTTATCTCTCTAGCTCTGTTAAACTGGTGTATTTTTTTTCTTTATCAATGTATTTCAGTTCCAAGCTTTGATTTATCACTGACCCTCTATGACCTATGACTGACTAGATTATGATAGTCAAATAAGTGTGACATCAGAATTTGGGTGCGTTGAAAACGTTAAAGGGTTTTCGACTATTATAGCGAAACAAAACCCCCGTTATCCCAAACCAACCGATACTAATAAATATTTTAATCTGCCAAAAAAGACAAATAATTTTGCCACACAAGCTGGAGCGCTTTGAAGGATGTCATTTCATTTTTAACGAATTGGGTTTGCTTGCTCGCGCGTTGTCTTACTACTTATTTCTGTTTACTATGGCTTGTACATGTTATACGAAACACTAATTTTCTAATTAGCTGGTTTCATTAATGAGATGTATGTGGGTGAGTGGGAACTAGTCACTGACCTTCTCTCTCGTTTCTTCCTCTTCGTCGTGCTCGTTCCTTTGATGGTCCGGTACAACGTCATCATCTTGCTGATATTCACTTTTGTAACTTTCACTTAAACGTCTTAAACGATAATAATTAAAATTTATGAAACAATTAATAATTATTTAAGTACACTATGCACATTGTTTGTAACACTTAAATATGTTCACTGGTTGGTCAATCTGTAAAGAAAGAAACATGTTTTACTTTTATTATACAAAAAATATCCAAATAAATATAAATAAATATGAATGCGAGAGTAAAACAGGTATAGTGCCTTTCATTCAAGTGTAACTAAAATATTATCGTGCAACTTAGCAACTTCTAAATATAAATCTAAATCATAAATTAACTGTTATTAATCACCAACAAACTTTCGTACTAAAAACTTTCGTTCTCATAAACTTCAAGCATTCAAAGAATGTCACAGTGAATCAGTAGGGTCACCGCCATAATTATGTGCCTGCAGGGCGATGTCGACGGCGAGTTGACCTACTGACCGAAACTGAATTTGAATAATGCTCGAGGCCCAAAAAAAATTAAACTTTTGAGTAGGTATGTTAGTAGTGGTAGTAAACGAAGGCCTTAGATGGTGAAGGATTAAATATGTATATTAGAAACTATAGGACGTAGAACAGCTGATAATTAGGGATAACTTATTTTTGATTATCGATGGCAAAGTAGAAGGAGACAGGGAAGCTTACTTTAGTTAAGTTACGGAAGTTACTTTATCCAAATAAGACAGAAGGCTACTGCAACGTCGTAAAAGGAGGTGAAAGGGAGAGAAGAGTATAAGGTACCTATTTGTATCACTCAGTGAGTTCATTATTCATACGCATGTTATATTGCTTTTTTGCAAATACAACTGATTTACATGAGTGTAAGGAATAGTTCTGCCCTATTAAGCTTTTGGCTAATAAATGTAGATATTGCAATTTTGCTTACGAGGGCAGAGTTATACTCGAGTGAGTGATAAATGTTTTATAGAATGTATAATCATCATCGTCATCATTCGCCTGCCCTTATCCCAACCCAACTCATTTCGGGTCGGCGAAACATGTATTTTTCTTCCATACTTCTCTATTATCCTTTCTAGCCACATCATCTTTCACACAGTCCATTCATCGCTTCTTTAGTCTGCTCCTACTCGTATAGCCATCCACTTTTATACATCAAACTTTATAGAATGTATATGCCCCATTTTAACCGAAAACTTCGGTTAAAGTCTTGTAATATTCTGATTATTGATTATTACAATAATAATATGTCAGCATTCCGCGGTGGTAAATGCTTGACGACAAAATGAAAATCCTACAAATTGTTAAATTCCACGAAATTGGCGTCGATGCATAAAACGAGGATAAACCTTCTCAACAGATATTGGTTGCCACCTATCTGTTTATATACATCACCTTTATCTTTAATAACTATGAAATTATGTTTGTCTTTTGTGAAATATAATTCTGCCCTAGTACAGAGAAAAGGCACAAGTGCAATTAATTCATAGAAGCATATTAAACTCTCATGGGTTATAATAAGGTTGAAAGTGCAATACAATTCATATGGTAGATGTGCCTTTTTCCATAAGAACGCAGAATTCATCTACGCATTTTTTTATGAAGGTCTCTAAAACAGTAACTCTGCAAAGGGCTTGCCTAATTGTGGCAAGGGAAACGTCTCATACATCGCATTAGTTACACTCGATAAACAATTGTAATTTCAAAACAGCTCCATTTACATACATGCATGTTAAGCCATAATCTCTTATGTTGTAAACCTACCTTGTTGTCTACCTTATTAACCTAATTTGTCCAAATTTATTTAGTATTAAGTAGTACAGTCGGACTCAGACGGAGCTTTACATTGTAGTACTTACCTTACTGTTAGTGTACCATTATCACTTTAATACATTACTGCGACGAGGTACTTTAATTACCGCAACTGTACATGTTGACAAAATTAACAACTTCAATGGACATCCTTTAAAATGCCCTCTCTTTTTTAATTTTTGTATCGTTTTAATTTAAATGTATTTGTTATATGTATTTTTTATTTGCCATAGTTTTAGTTTTAATTCGCAATTTTACTTTGTATTGTATTATTGTTAATATGTCACATAATTAAAAGATATTTAGTATATTAACCATGTGGGTATATGTATTCAGGGAAAAAAAAAGTTTATATGTAAGTTAAATGTACATAAGTTATATGCGCGTCCATTGAAAACTTTAATGGGTCCGTCAGCCAGGTTACGCATTCGAAAGCCTAAAATTAATAAACCTAATGTAACATAACATAATCCCTAAAACTTAATAATACGTAATGGTTTTTTTCTAAAACCGTAAACTTTTCATCATTGTTATAAATCAAACCTAACCTAACCTATTGAGATAGGTTAGGTTAACCGTCAGTCATCAGTTCTTTAAACAACGTGTCCGCCGATTCCCGCCTAAGAAGACTAATCATTATTTAATCTCAGTTTATTCTGTAGAGATGTGCACATGACTGTTTTTATATGCATGTACACTCACGAGCAAAAAAATCAACTCAAGCTGCACGTTTGGGTTCTCCGCCCAGTAAATCTTGACCTATTCAGAATATCTTAAAAAAAATGGTATCAAATGAAAGCTAATAATGTAACGATTTAAAAAAAAAAAAATTTCAGTCATGCCATTTTCCACAAGTGACAGGAGCCAGGTTTTGCAGAGATGCATGAAAAAAACAAAAATAAAAGAAAAGGGAAATCGTAAAATAAAAGGCATATTAAGGAAAATAAGGTTTTATTTATTCATTAATACTTCGTTTTTCCACCCCTGGCCCTTATCACAGCATTCAGGCGGTTTTTCATGGATCTTATCAGCTTTTTGATAAACTCCTGGGGGATGGCATCCCACACCTCCTGCAGAGCTGTCCTCAGCTCCGTAACATTTGAAGGAGCTGGATCCCTCTTCCAAATCTGCCTTTTCAGGTAGTCCCAGAGATGTTCAATGGGATTCAGGTCCGGGCTGACGGCTGGCCAGTTCATGGTGGGAATGCCGACCTCGGTAAGGTAGGCCCGAGTGATCCTTGCGGTATGACAAGGGGCATTATCCTGCATCAGGACGAACCCCTCGTCATACAAACGGGCGTAAGTAACAACATGCTCCTCAAGGATGTCAGTGATGTACCTGGCAGCGGTCAAACCACCGCCACGGCCCCCACCAGGTACGAAAACGAGCTCTGTACGCCCTTCGATGGAAATGCCCGCCCACACACTGACGAAACCCCCGCCATAGGCAACTGTTTCCCTGAAACAGCATTGTGCATATCGTTTTCCTGGCCTCCTGTAGACTCTTCCTCGTCTGTCACAGCCATTCAAGCACACCCTGGACTCATCACAAAAAAGAACTGGGGTCCATTGCTCAATGGTCCAATTTTCGTGTTGACGAGCAAATTCCAGGCGTGCTTGGCGGTGACGCGGGAGCGGTCTGGGGCCCGTAGCGGGCCGATTTGGGGTCAGGTTAGCTTCCTTGAGTCTTCGTCTTACTATCCACTCACTGGCAGTAACCCCTCGTACATCCCGAAGATGCTGATTGACAGTAACGGCGGTCTGGTGCCGATTTCTGAGAGGGGAAGTGACGATAAAGCGGTCATCCCTCTCAGAAGTGCACCTCCGGCGGCCAGAACCTGGTCTTCGTGTCAAGGCCCCAGTCTCCCGAAGCCGTCGGTAAACTCGTGTTACTGCTGACTGGCTTAAATTCAGCTGGTCACCCTCGAAGCGTTGGTTGTGTCCCTCTTCCAGCAAGGCCACGACTTGGGCGGCTTCAGTCATGGTGGTATCCATTTCTTCAGGGTTTCCGAGTAAGGTCGTCAGCAGAGATGTGTACCGGTCAACTTCTGATAAGTGACTGATGACATTTCCCCCTCCTACCCCATATTTATAGGGGTCAAAAGGGGCACACCTCGTACGTTTCGGAACGAGTAAATGATCCACATATCGGGAAATGAGACATAACTTGGAAAATCCTGGGCGGATTCCCAGGGTTCTTGTTTTTTTTATATCGTTACATTATCAGCTTTCGTTTTGTATCATTTTTTTAAAGATATCCTGAATAGGTCAAGAGATACTGGGCGGAGAACCCAAACGTGCAGCTTGAGTCGATTTTTTTGCTCGCGAGTGTAGAAGGCGAACGAGCAGACAAGTCACCTTATGGTAAGCGGCGTCTGAGACCCATAGACATTTGAAGTCTCAAGCTTGCAATCATAGGCTCCAAAATAAAAAAATAAGATGATTATTTCTTGACTTTGACGTTTAAAAGTGCCCGTGCGGCCTACTTACTGAATAAATAGCTTTTATCGTTTTTTATCTTTATCTTGCAAGAAATGTTCAGTAAATGAAGAGAGTGATTATCATCAATAAAAACGACGCTCTTGAAGACCTCGTCAATGAGAATGGGCACTTTTTTAAGGAATAGCCCGGGTTTCATTTTGTTTGACACCTAAAACTCAGCCGCATCTTGGAGGACACGAGAAGACCTTTTCGACGCTATTTCTTAAGATTTGTACTTAAATGTTGATTTAGGAATTCCTTTGTCTTAACACAATAAGAAATACAACAATGCAAATTACTTTCTTCAATTTAGCAAGTGCATTGTCTGTCAATCAGTCAGTAACGGAACAGTTTTTATGAACCTTAACACTATTGACGATATATGTAATTAAAGTGTTCATAACAGCCACGTTCGGAAGTCCCGCGTATCCGTCAAAACACACGTTTCACTCATGCAATATTCATCGAAGTATTATGCACCGTCGCGCGTGCATTTGAATAAATACCAGCGCAGCGGCGCAGGCGGCTGATCTGGTTAATGAGTTGCAGATAATGAAGAGTCGTCTTGGTGACGTTTGCGTTGAGTGACTGTAGGCACGGGTTGGACAAGTTTATTTGAAGTAGGTGACGAAATGTTGCCATTTCAACGATATTTTTTTTCTACTTTAGTGATTTGAGAGGACGCCTATGATTTGTACGCATTGAATTAGTGTACCTTGGGGGCCGATTTAAAAAAAATGCTTTCTATGTTTCACCTAGGGTACCCAAGGAATGTTTTTTCTAAATTTCAAGTCCCTAAGTTCTAGGTTTAAGCTACGCGTTGTGTGTCAGTCAGTTATGTAGGCATTGAATATAGCTAAGTAGTTAGAATATTAAAAAACACTATGGGATAGACCAGAAAAAAATACATCCCCAAGTTACTTGTACAAGGTATAATAAAAAAAATGTTTTACTAGGTTTTATTTTACCACTTTGTTGAGGTGACTAATATGTATATTTATGCCAAATTACAGCTTTCTAGTACCTACCTACTAAGAGTCTCAGACGGACGGACGACATGGCAAAACTATAAGGGTTCCTAGATTGACTACGGAACCATAAGAAGCCACGACCAAAAGTTCCATTTTGAATACCTATTCCACCTCCACTGTGAAATATCGAGCCCTACTCATACCCGCAAAAATCAAATTAAAATAGTAAGCCGAATCTTAACATAACACTTCTTCAAGAAATACCTAGTGTTACCTTTGCAAGAACAATCATGGTAAAACCAAGAATGGGCCTTTATTCTTTATTTGATGTGTTATGGTATTGTTTTCAACTCGGCTATCATCACTTTCAAGTAAATAAAAGCTATCGTTACGTTGACAACATATAAGGGAGGAAAGATGGCCCATTGAAAAATTACCTGTTTTTACTTTTCATTTACGAGTACATTACTTTCTGAGTATAAGTACGCTAATTAACTTAGACATTGGCGAAATCACTACGAAGCCATAAAAAAAAGAAAAAAAAAAGACCGATAACTCGATAACAAGTCAGAAGCAATATCGTTACCTTGCTGAATAGAGGCCGCCGTTTCGACATGGAAAATATTTCTATAAGCACAAAAGTAAAAACGAATAGTTTATTTTTATTATTATTAGTTTAACCGTCTCGTTTACTCCTAGACATTAACCGCAAGGTTTCGAAACCGGTCGAGCTACTGGTCAAAGTAATGGGTACAGATAACCTCAAAACTTCGAAATCGCAGTTAGGAAATTATGTCGAATTTGCACTTCATGCCAACTACCTATCTATACCGTTTTAGGTTTCATGTAATATTTTGCAATGTATTCATTTGATTACGTGCTAAATAATAAATGAATTCCTAATCTTTATGTGGTAACGAACGAGCAAGTTCGACATAATGATGATTATGCATTATCATCATATAAATAACGTAGTAAAACTCCAGAAGAAATAAATAAGCTAATTTTTCAAAGGTCCCCCTCACTCGAAGGGTCGTCCGAATTAATAAACTGATGTCGACTGTACTGCTCGTCTCAAGATGACGTGTCAAAAATGACAGCTTTCTATGGCTTGACGTTTACTTTGACTCAGCCAAGATGAGTTTATTACTATTACGGCCCTAAGTTTCCATTGAAAAACTGTAATGTAATTGATACGTAACTATAGGTTTATCAATCAAAACTGCTCTATTATTTTAACAATGTGACCCTATAAGGCTTAGATCCCTCTACACAACAAGCGGTATATGTGTTTTTTTGCCTTCGCTACCAACGAAATAAAAACGACCATAAAAAAAGAAACAGCCAAAAAGACACGTGCGCTCTTCGATTGTTTATGCCTATGCACGGACGCATGTTGCAACGCTATCACCTTGGCTCAAGCTGTTTTTACCTGGATTCTCAGCGATTATACATTACACAGTACGTGCTAGAATATTTGATTGAGCCACTGGCGGTGTGCAAAAACATGGATAATCCTTGATGCGTACATTAAGGTACGTATGAATTATTTGACTTGATGGATAAGTTGTTTGAGTTTGTGAAAAGCATAGGGCTGTTATTATACCTACTTATTGTGATTATAATTAGAACGCATCATTTGTCCGAATTATCCGTTGTCCGAAATTGGTTTTCAGCTGAGTGAGACGACTTTTTAAGTTCTCCAAAATATTATAAACAACACTAAATGTTTTCAATTCAGCCGGAAATGGCTTTAGGATAAATGAAAATTCGAACAAGCGATGCATTAGGAGAAATTACGATAAGGGATTCCATAGGGGAACCATTATAAACCTAACAAATGAACATCGTTTTAAACCTAAAAGTAAAGTTACAGATGAAGTGAATAATCAAACGAGATTGCATTTTGTTGATTACGGTTGTTATAATCTTACTTAAGTATATAGTTTGATCATCGATGGGTACTAAAGCTATCTGAGAATAATAAATAGCAACTTTGGCCCTAGACAAGATGCCTTTCAAGAATGATATCATTATCGAAAACGTATAGGATTGACGCCAACTACCCGGTCAATTCCTTTCTGTCGTTTGACAGGTTCATAACTAACCTAACCTTACCTTTTTTTCTCCTATCAGCAACGATATGATTCCTCTCCTAAGAAGAGAGATCTTATCCGTCGAGCTCTTACCAGCGCCACCAACCCTCCGGTTCTCTTTAGGTTAATTTAAAGTTGGCAACATTTTCTTCTCTTAGTATCTTTAAAGGTAACAGTAGTATTTTTAATGTATTATTGATACGGAAGGTATAAGAAAACATAAAGAAGTTCAACGCAATCTAAGTGGCCATCTAACGCAAACATCATTTTCCAAGTAAGTGAACAGTAGCCATGCAAGAAAGCATATTTATCCACGTAACATCAATTTGAATCCACCGTGGGTAATATTCTCGATCGTACATGGACGATTTCGACGTCAAACCCTCATAATTTAACTTTTATTTGACTTCACTAGTTGATCTGTTTGTTTGGTGGTTAACCTGAAAATTTTGTTATACCTACCTACAGTCTAACTACTTATCCATTATAATAATTTAAAATACTCGTAGACCCGACCGTGTTTGGCCTCGTTAGTTTGGTTATAACTATTATTTAATCTGTGGTTTGGTGTAGAAAAGTTATCTGGTGCATGTGCTGAGTTAGCAAGAAAGTCTAGTTCCAATAATTGAATTTTTGACAGATAACGCCATAGTCATTCGGCTAAGCGTAGGTGGTGCGAAATGCAAATCATTGCCTATTACTAGTACTTGCGGAGGTCAAGGTTTCGAGCTTGTCATCGAAATGTTTTAAGAAGCGCTTAAGTGTTAAGGTGCTGTTATACAGGCAAAGTTTTAACGGCTCTTTGCTCAACAACTGTCCGTGTAATCGCTCCTTTAGACCTAAGGTCCGTATATTAATAAACAATTTTGAGTGAGATTTACGTCTCAATAAGCATCAGATATGACAGTTTTCTACCCATTCAGTCATTCCCAAAGTACTATTATTTCTAAATATCACCCTACTCTTTTTACCCGATTCCCAACACCTACAGATTCGAAATATTGGGTATAAATAATAAATCATAACTTAAATAATTAAAATCTTCCGTTATCTCATCTTATTTTTTAGGTCCCACTGCTGAGCAAAAACCTCAAGCCTCTCCACAATCCACTCTTGAGAATCTTTTATTCTAAAGTTCCGGTATTTCAGGAAGGAGCTCTTAAGACGAGCATCTCACTTAAGATTAGTTTATTACAATAACCTAATGTCATTCAACGCTGGTTTGATATAAATGATACCAAGGTCATAGACACCTACCACTGCTAAATATCTACGGGCGCACATGTCAAATAATGATTACCGGTTGTAAGAATAACCCCAGTATTAAATTCAAATCATGATCGAGAACGCCCCGTGCATCGTAATCGCGACACACAAGTTTGGCCTTTATTCCCTTTACGATCCTACGCGTACGATTTGTGAATGCCGTGCACATTATGTTGCCATTAAGGTACTTATCACTCTAGGGCACCTGTTACTCAAATTATAATTCCTGTTAGGTGCTTAGCGTGCCTGCGCCTGCGCGGAGTATGTGAACGACCTAGTTTACGATAATGTTAAGCAGAGAATATGGGTTTATTACAAGGTTGGCCATGTTTTTTTTAAAATTGTGTTTTTTATTATATAATTCATACATACAAACATTATATCACGTCTGTTTCCCAGAGGGGTAGACAGAGACCACCTCTTTCTACCTGGTAGGTACGACCCTGACAAATCTCTTTCACTTCTTCGAAGAAGCGACAAAAATTAAATAAAAGTTGCACTTGTTTTCTCCTTTTCCCACGTTGTTGCACTAAGACTAATTTAAGCTAATGTTATAGTTTAAGTAAGCGCTTTTTGGCTGGGTATTTTTATTTATCCAATGCTCTGGTTTTAGTTTCCTGTGCGAAATTCTCGGTAACATTTTAGATTAGGTATAATACTTTCAAGAATGTTTGTCTGTAATTTCTAGTACAGATTTCCAAAGTTGTGAGAATGATTTATTGCAACGCCCAAATACTAAATGATTAGGAAGATACCTATCGGTAGTTTGATTGGAATGCACTTAATTAATTGTAAAACTACCTATTTAAGATAACCACCTGTATCTCAGATGGTCATCTGATAACGTAACTGCTATTAATGTCATTTTTGTCTGCTGCACATAATTGAAGCAGGATCTGATTCATTCATAACACTGGCACAATAAGCACCAAAACTATTACGGCCTTTACACGTAAAGTTCGGACCGCGGGAAACGCCAGGCGCCGTTCCAATCTTAGTTCCGAACCGTACGTGTAAATGCAACTGTAATAGTAAAATAGTAAAAAATGTACGGTTCGGAGCTGTCAGGAAAGGTTTCTCTTCCCTTTCGTAATTTTCTTTCTTTTCTTTGGAATTCGAACTTATAATTTATTTTATTTCTTTGTTTGACATGGCGAGTCAAACCAGATGTAGGGCCTAAGTAAGATGTATACAACATCGACAGCAATTTCGTAAAATTGCCGACCGGCGAATAGTCCGACGCGATAGATCATTTGGTTACGTTATATCCTATATCTTATACATCTTATATAGAGGTAGACGTCCCAGTGCTCGTCGCTGTACTAGTCGTCATACTTGTCACCCATATCTATCTACCTTGAATTGCAATAAATAAGATAAGATAAACATTACCATCACCATCTCATTTTAGTGATGAGAAATGTTTGTGGAGGCCAAAAAGAGGGTTATGTGTTTGACCTGTATATATCGCACCTTTAGAATTACAGTGACCTAATTCAAAAATCTTGGATTTCGAGTTAGGTCTCTATGGTAATAAATATATGTCTCTCAAAGTCGAAAGCTAAAATGTTGAATTAGGTCACTATAATTCTAAAGGTGCGATATGTCGGACTCTATGTCCCCTCGTAACTACTAAACGGCTAACCCAATTTTAATAAATAATACGTGGTTAAATTCACCTTAACCACTAGATTGTCATAGGCTATTTTAAAATTATTTAAACGTGAAATTGACGAAATAAAAAATGTAATACAATGATAAGTAACATTACCTTGACGACATTATCTAAACAGCAGTTGGGTATTTCATAAGCTTGCTTTTCGTTAGACTTGTTAAATAAAGAACTAAGTTATTGTCCTGCAAAAGCACCTGACATAGATACTCATACTCATTATGATAACTTTCTATAGATATAGTCACCATATAAAACAAATTATGTTTAACAAAAGTAAAGGTCACATCTCGCAAACACACGAAAATGTTTTGTGTAAATGTATAAAATTTACATAATATCACAACGCAAATAAATATTTGACATAATGAACACCCGGACGTCTGACTTATTTATTTAGGCTTCGTAAGTCGCTAACGTTAGTATTAGATATGCATCTAGTCTAGGCTCTCCGGCCATGACTCATGACATGATTTCAGCTAAATTTTCGTTTAAAGTCCAATGCGTTAGCAAAAACGTCTACTTACACATTTTTTATACTTCTTGCATATTACTTATGATCGTATTGCGAATGTCGCAATGCAAAAAACACGTATTTTCCCCAATGAATCTGACAATAATGACTGTGACCAATGCCGCAGCTTGCTTCAGTCACGTCACTTGGGGAAAAAAAGTGTGTTTCTTTATTTTTCCAGGGAGTAAATTATTATTACTCTGTTTAAACTTGATTTACAATATTTGTGTTGATGTTTGAAGGTTACTGCAATTAAAAAATAATCACAGTTTTATTTATCTTTGTTAAAAAAATAACCACACGGAGTTACAATAGAATAACTAAAAAACCAAGGGTAAATGACAAGTCAAAATCTGAAATAAACAATCACAACGTTACAGTAGGTAAAGATACTCACCGTAACCTAACTTTTATACAACTTTTTATCGTACTAAGTCTAATTGGAACGTTTAATTGTCCAGTGTTCGATCTGTGCCAGTACGCTGCGCGCGCGCAGATGGCTCGCATCTCGAACACTTTCGATTGCGAAAACGTACGCCTTACTCATCACTCGTCAGCTTACTCACAAGCAGTGGCTTGCGAAAACAAATAACAGTGGTGTAATCGATAAATTAACGAGGGGATGATTTTTAATAGATTTAAGGCTGGTTACGACTTTAAGCGTTATGACTTTAGCTATGAATGTTTAAAGAGACTTTATTGTACAGTGGATTAAAACCCTTATTACAATGCAATAAGATCAAAATGTACATCTCTTTGAATTTGACGACTGTACAACTAATAAAATTACTATAAAAGAAGGAAAAAATATACAAAGGATGTACAATTGTCAAAATGGAACTCTGGCCAACCATAGATCAAAGTGCACTGAACAAGTCAAAGGTGATATGGTTTTACTCAATAGAATTGAAGTACTGTGACGTCATAAATAAAATCGTAATAATTGTCAAACAACGAGTTACTGTTTCAACCCTTAGTGCCTACCTTTCTTCAACAGTACATGAATCTGTAATCAATTACTTTTGAAGGTTGAGCATAGTCATGTAATGTTTCATTTTAAATTTAAAAACTTGAGGTTATTGTGTCAATTGGCGGTAGTTTATTAATATCTTTAGCCATTTATATACAAAACAATCATGTTACAGATTTTTGATATATATATTTTTTTTATGCACGATACTATTTTTACCCAACTGCCGAAGGAGAAGGGTAATGTGTCTATAAGTCTATGTATGTATGTTTGTTCCTTTGTGGCGCTCTAGAAATTAAACACGTGGAGCGAGTTTGATGATTCTTATGGCAATCAATTTGTCTTAATCTTGTGAGTATCACTAAAGATATGACAGTAAATAAAATTCAAAATGGCGGCACCAAGACGCCATATTGTAAAAAAAATAAAAACTGACGAAGTATAACAAGTGGGGTATCGTTGATGATATTTAAAGTTGGTAAAAAATAGTAGGGTTTTTTATTCAAAGTATAAGTAATAAATACGACTTAAATGATCAATAAAAAAATAAGGAGTTTTTTGATTTCAAAATGTTTTTTAATTTGGAATTTGGATAGTTTTTAGAGTTTTTTGCGTTACAAGAGTGAATAAAATCTGTTTCATCTGTTATATTATAATGTAAATGTGATTTCCTAAATAGACATGTAAGTATATTATTGTGTCTTGTTGCAGTGCCCTTGCAGGGTTTATGTTGAAGCTACCTGGGTGATTATTCGGCGTTTTGACCGCCGTCATTATTGTCTTCGCATATTATTCGAGACAAACTTTATACATTTCTTGTTATTTTAAATGGAATGGATACTACGCCCGGGTCTGTTGATTTTGACATCAAAAGTTGCTGGTAGTTATCATTATTTTTCTCAATATATTGAAGACAACAATGACGGCGGTTGAAACGCCCAAATATTCACCCACCTACTGTATTTTTAAGATCTCATTGTACAACATAAAGCAATAAATGAATATGACTATATGACTATAAATATACAAAATAGTTACATTATTTCACTTGCAACCGGAACCTTTTGTAACGTTTCCCCTGTTCATCAAGTTAGCCATCAAGAAGTCGTAGCTGTCGACACGTTTGTACATTTGCATTGTTAATAACTGGTTTACTTCCTTCGCAATATGTGTTGGTAAAAGCTAACTGCAATTCAAAATACCCATAGTTTTTTAGAACAAGAAGTCGCGCCCCCCTACATTGAAGCAAGAGTACTACGTCACATGCGTGGATTATAAATACTAGTGCCTGCTAGTCAAATTAAAAAAGACTGCAGCACTCGTTTTAGACACGCACGACAATGTTGCTTTGTTGACCTTTTTTAATATAAAGCTTGTAACCCCAACGTCATGAGAGCTCTTATTTAGTTGACAATAATCACATAATTCCGAAGAGTCATATTTTCATAATTCCAAATGTACAATACAATACAAATACTCTTTATTGAACACCAAAAGAAAACAAAACACGGAACAGTACATTTTAACTATAGGTATACAACAGGCAATGTAATGTTATGAAAGAAGATTTTACTAAACCTGACCTAACCTGCATGTAGCAATTAAATTATTCATTTAATTAAAATAGATAGCTCCAATATTACATTGCTTTCGGAAAAAATTAAATTCGGAGAAATTAATATTCGGAAAAAATACGGAATTTTAACGGTGTTCCCTATTGGCGGCCGGGTGTAAAAATAATACGATAATATGTCAAAAATAATATTAATTTACCGAGTAGAATTGATTAATGTTGTTTTAATAGAAGCGGAATCCCAACTTTTTAATACAAACTATTTGTAATGGGGATTAGTGTGTAAAATCAAAATATTTTCTGATTTCAAATGGCCATGCCAACGTGCGACATGCCAATAGGTACTACTCGTTCTTGTACTATCGATAATTGCAATTCAATGACAAATTACAGTAACTTGTGAACTGCAAGCGGTTTACAACTGTTACACGCTTACACGACATCATTCCTTCACGCATAGCCAGTAAAGCAGGGTTTCCAGTGCGAGCGAAGCGAGTATGGAATCTGTTTAGCATACAACGGTGCCTTTAAAAGGTTTGCTCACGGTAGAAACACTTGAAGTCAACGATGTATAATAAACCGAGTCCGTACGGGCCAATTCGTGCTTTACAATCGTAATCATTAGTAATGAACGTTTGCGCTTGTTTAATTTACTTATAAGTAATTATTTTGTTAAATATTAATTAAGCTAAACATTACAAGAGCAAAAAAGGGTACAGAAGCTGACTGAGAAAGCAAGATAAATACGAACATATCCGACAAAACATTATGTCGCATGATTATTCTATTCTGCTCGGAAAAACCATATTACTTTTGACATGCTATCGTATTGTTTTTCGCTCGGCTGCCATTACTATAAATTAGGTAAATAAGAGCTATCATAATGTTGACAACACGATAGCGTATCAGAAATGATTTTTTTTTACCGAGTACAATGGAGCCCCAGGTGTAGGTACACTTCCGAATGTACAGATTCTAAAGCATCATGCGATATCGTATTTTATTGAAAAAACAATTTACAACAGAAATGGTTGGAAAAGGTTCATACATACATAGAGGTTGGTCTCAGAAGTATACTTTTATTTACTAAACTAAGGAAGGGACCGCCCTAGGCGTACTTTTTCGATTAAAATCGGACAAATACAGGAAAAGGGCCGAACGTCATTTGTTTGGACTTTTAATTTAAGTTCTAGCTATGGCGTAGACAAGACACTAGCGTGTGACGTTGAAGCTCTTTAGTCATTAGCAGAAAGCGAATTTATGTTTTAGTAAATAATTAACAAAATAAAAATAGTATGCTTTTGAGACAAACCTCTATAAGTTATTTTTTTCAGAATACTTTTAAATAAAATTTGTATTGTCAATTAACTAGACACCACACTTTAACTAGTTTTACAAACAACAACAATCATATAATACAATTATCTGGTAACATTGTTATCTTTATAAATCCGTCAATGATTTTCACCCAATCTGTTTCAACAACGCAGGCTGAGTATTTACTACGTAACTAATTTAATTGGTGAAATTTCGTTACAGGTGTCAGGTAATTGGTAAAATTGGATCAGCGACCGCTTGGCCAACAAATAGAAGTAAAGCTAGTTATATTCGCGTTGCATAACTAAAGGAAAACCGTGATTAGCTAGTTCCTTTAGAGGATAGATAATTTTAGCCTTTTTAATATATTCAGTCTAAAGAATCGATATGTGCGTCCCGTGCGGCCTCGTTTCTCAGTTTCTCACTTAGAGTTACGATCAATCAAAATACGCGATTAAAAAAGTTTGACGTCTTAAGTAGTAGCAAATAAATCGGGTACGCTACATAACTCCGAAGATAAATAATTCCAAATTGTTCAAAATGTTCATGATGTCAAATAATGGCGATATTTTGATAGAAGACTTAATTTTTTGATAGCGCTTATAAATAAAACCTAACCTAACTTTCTTGTAGCAATATTGGTTTTTAATTAAACAAATAAAGTAAAATAACACTATACATAATATACACTATACAATATTAATTATAATAATTAAGAAAGTAAAAAAAGGAAATTATCTACTTAAAACTAGCAATTGCAATTGAATTATGCATATAATCTGAAATAGCTCTAGCATAGCATATCTTTCGGAAAAATGAAAATTCTGACAAATGAATCATCGTCATCATCATCATCATTATCATCAGCCTACATTAGACCACTGCTGGACATAAGCCTCTCCCATTGCACGTCACCGACCACGATTCGTAGGCACTCTCTTCGAGCTCTTGCCAGCCATCTTGCGAAGATCGTCACCCTACCTAGTCTGAGGGCGTGCTAAGTTTGCCAATTCGCGGTCTCTACTCAAGAACACGATAACTTCAGCTTTTATTTGGAATAAAGTGTGGTTGCCGGGTTAGAATAGTGCCACTCCATGTCTTCCCGTAGATGTCGTAAAAGGCGACTAAGGGAATATAGGCTTGTAGTACTGTTAGGCGATAGGCTTGCAACCTGTCACTAATACCCTGGTAAACATCTTAGCCTTTGTGCAAAATGTGGTTACAGAATTATCAACCAGTTTTTAAAGTTGTTGGTAATTCTGTAGCTCTGCCTACCCCTCTCTGGGATAACAGGCGTGAAGGTATGTATGTATGTATGTAAATATTTCGGAGTTATTGGGAGTTCTGAACAAAAACGGGTACAACGTTTATGTATTTTGTATGTAGGTAATTTTAAACCAAGTTTTAAGGCATGGAGAAGGCAAACAGGCACACAGGTCACCTGATAGTAAGTACTAAGTAGGATCTGAGACCCGTAGACCTTCGCATTCACAAGACTACAATCTTAAGACCGCAAATGCGTTGCCAACCCTTAGGAATGAGATGGAATGCCTCTGTGCTAGTAATTTGAACGATTACCCCCCACACCGGAACGCAACGCGCCGCTACTGATTGGCTACCATATTTTTAAGAATCGTTAAGTACCTAATATACATATAAGCTATAACAATAATGTATTTTTAAGGCCCCCATCTCGTATTGGTTTGGAAATACGGACGCCGAGAGCTGATTCCACATTGTCTGTTGAAAAACTCACAAAATAAGTAAAAAGTAATTAAGAGAACGCGATCGGGCCACAAAAAATTACCCCGTTTTTTGTATGAAGCTACTAGGTTACGAAACCTTTTGGATTGTATTTACAGGTTTTCGTTTACTGCTCTGCTTATTTGTAAATATTATAAGGTGAAATTATATATACCATATTTAGGTGGAGATACATAGTGGCACACATTTGCATGATGTTAAAATGATGCTCTAGTATCACAATGAAGAGACAAGACTTATTTTACTTGTCTTCTTATGTTGTTGACGGTACATAAAGTAGAGAGCAATTTCGCGAAATTGCACCGTTTGCCGTAGCTCAATACAGTGGCAGTGTTGAAAGATGTGACGTTTACTTTATGTGGTTCTATTCTACCTAGTTGCTTCGGCCCATTTAGGTTACCTTACGAGTATAAAATGAAATTGATGTAAATTATTTACAAAAGTTTCAAACGTTATCAATATTTTTAACTTAACCTTGTTATTTTCGTTTGGCATGTAGGTAAGGCAAACGAACACACAGGCCACTGCATTCTGCTGCGCATTCTGGGGGGTTATTATGACTTAGCTATGCAGTTAAGTTTTCGATAAAAGAAATGGACAGAGCTATATAACTGCATAGCTATGTCATAATAACCACCCTGAAGCTCATAGACAGACATATTTAAGCTAACGGTGACATTCTCAGCACTGCAAAAGCGTTGCTAACCTTGAGGACTCAGATGGAATGCCTCTATGATAGTGATTTCACCGGGGGCACCGCAACTCAATAATGCTAACACTGCTGTTTGGCAGCAGGTCAGAGGGTAAAATGGTGATAGAGATCCTTACGTATCTTGCACCTTCCACCACTACACGTGGAGTAATCCTGCAAGTTTATACATAGTTTATATCATTTCTATGTCTTGAATAAAACTTCATTTTGTAACCATTATAAGTAGTTACAAGGATGTGCAAAACCCAATACTAATGCTAATCCATTTCAATGACCAATTCTGTAAAGCACGACCTTTTTAAAAGTCAATATTTTAATAAATTAAACGTTTTTTTACTGCCAGACTAATGCGATATGGCGACATATGCAAAAGTTGTACAACAACACACGGTTCTCGAATACGTAAGCTATAAATATAATCTGCAACTTCGTCTGCATAGAATTCATCGGTATAATTATGAGTTTTTTAACTTGATGGCCTACCGAGATTATAGGCAATAAAAACCATATTGTTTTTGACCTGGGGGTTATTATGACGTAGCTACGCAGTTCCGTTTACGCTAACAGAAAAAGACAGAGCTATATAACTGCTATAGCTCTGTCCTTTTCACTCGCCGTAAAATGAACTAAACCGCTATGTCATAATAACCCCCCTGTTATCGTATTGTCAACGTTTTAATAGCTTTTATTTACAAGACAGTACTCGTTATCGCAGCTGAGTTAAAACCAATATCATAACACGTCAAAGACAATACGATTTATACCGCCTGGAATAGAGGTCCAGGTTTAAAACGTATCGCCATGGTCATTTTAAGACCGTCAAAATAGTCCTATAATACTTTTTATCCATAAGTCATAAGAGCAAAATACACCTACAAACAGTAAAAGACGAAGTTACTGTCGTCATTATACATTTAAGATTGGCACTCGACTAAGTAAAGAGACGTGGATATGTCTTTTAATTTTGATCTATGCAGTTACTGGTATCTATTACTTTTTCCAAATTTCTTCCACGACCTTATTTTTTAACATACCTACTGCTAAGCAGTGTTGATAGATATAGACGGACATAGATAGAAATTCTTTATTGATAATAGTTTCATCACAAGTCATACTTAACGTAGTTTCTATCGTTGTGATCCAGAGACAACTGGTAAAATGACTAGGATAAAGGCATTCCATCTTAGCTCTCAGGGTTAGCAACTCATTGGCAGTCTTGATTGAGTCGTTAGAGCAAAACATACAAGTGACCTGTTTACCTTCTTCATGACACAAAAAATAAAAATAAATCTAATTATGTACCATTAAATGACAGTTCTAACCCAAAAAGAAGCTGGCATTGACTATATTTGTCATCATTCGGCAGCTCTGGCCTCGTGGAACGTGTTTGACGAAGGTGTGTCAGTAATCTTCACAAGTGGCGAAGGCGAGTCAACATTGACTCTAGCTGCACAAATCTGGCTGATGGGTTTCACTTTTAAACAGTACTATGATAGCTTTACTCTTAAAACCTATACTGAACTGACTGACTGACTCGTTTGAATAGAATGTATCATTATAGTATAGGTAGTTTTTTTCACTGGCGAATTTTCACTAAAGCAAGAGTTTTGATGAACCGTTCTGCCGAATTGATGGAAATCCCGTATTTTCATAATTCCGAACATGTGTTCGATTGAAGGCTTTATTTTTCCATATAGTTTATCTAAGCTAAGCTTACCTCACCTTTGTATCGCAGTTTTTTTTATTATTTGGACGATTCAGGTGAAACATGGTAGATGGTCGGTATAGATTTCATAATAATTTTACAAGTCAAGGTGTCTCCGTTTATTGGTCCTATAAGAATGCACTTTTATATGTTCTAAATACGGACAGAACTCCGAATTACAATTGTGTTGTTGTAGGTAGTAGTCAGTCAAACCAAACCTATGAATTTAGACTCGTATGAAACGTTAGTTTATATGTAGTAAACTATCAAAACAAATAAAATCTTCATACCTATAGCAGAACCAATTTTTTTTTTTTTGTGAAGTTAAAGTTACATAATATGCAGATTAATAATTTTGCAATCCCTAAAGAATCATTAGTTGTGGTTTATTACTTGGCTACACGTGAAGAAAAACATTGACATAACATTTTTAATTTTCTTAATCATTAATTAATAATCGATGTAATTGTAATGTATATTAAAATGTACTTAAGTTTTCCTTATGTACATAGTAACACATTTTGTAATACATAAATGGTCATCCATAATCGTCCGCAAAACAAAAAGCAAATTTATTTAAATATTTAAAATATATTTAAGAACTCAGATGAGATAACGATCTCTTCAATCCCAACTACTTCGAAAGATATTTGCAAGCAGCTTCTATACATGGCCCGCTTAAAGGAGCTCTTCGAATCCTACCATACATGCAAAGTTGTCAAGCATATTCGATTCGTAGAGATTAGTGAAGGTTTTGGGCAGAAAATGCTGCCATGCTCTTATGAGGAAACTGAGGAAGAAGTTTCGAAATAAACCTTTATACTTGCAAAAATAGCAATCAGTAAAATACATACAAATTTAATTAATTATTTTAATTTACATGCACTTTGTTCTTTTTTGCTCGTTTTGATATTTTTTGAGATACACCTGCGGTTTTTAATCGCCTCATTTAATAAAATGTAAACTGGTAAGATCGTTACTAATTTTAAATACAATTCTACAAGGAAAATAAATATTTGTTTCTCACGTAAAAAGTCCTCGGTTAGTAAAATAATCATAATCTATTCCAGATCAGCTGGGTGCCGTGATATTGTTGGCACACCATTTCTTGCGTCAATATAATTAATTAATAAATAAATAAGGAATTAGTCCGCCAGCATCGGCTTACTGCGTCGTCAATATATGCACGCATTTTTAGCATAACTCTTAAATTACACCACCTGTTATTCTGTCATCACTGAAGCTCTAAATGTGTCTGTCTGTAACTGTCACTTAATTAACACTGCTTAGATGAACACGACGTAAATGTTGCAGAATTGCTATTGCATATGCAACTCTATCCATAACCACGAACGAGTACAATAGCATTGCCTATGGGGTAGCAGATGTATCCTTTTGTTTTAAGTGGTCAATATAGCAAACTGTCGCCGTAATCGATAAATCATAGCATCGGGGAAGCAAACGTCTCTTGCGCAACGGATGATCGAAAGCGGCCGGCGGGACGTACGGACACCGGCGCACGCGCATTATAATGGATGGTTGGTATACATTGCATAAATGTGCCAATATTGCCAAGTACTAAATGGAATATTAAAAAAGTACGGTTGACTTTATTACTTGGTAACGAACATTAAGTGTGCTAATTAATACAACAATAGAAAAGGGAAGAGTTTCATAACGTTTAACATAACGTCAAACATTTTTTTTTATCAGTTGCGGTTTCCGAAACGGCAATGTATTTTTATTTGTAAGTTAAAAATGTATCTTGCTGCATTAGAAATACGACAAGCGTTAGTTTTTAATTCAAGGAATTTTGTGATATATTTATTACGGTGATGAAAAATAATAATAATTAAAAAACGTTTATTATTTAGCACAATAAATATTACAATAACCGTGGTTGATGCCTCTTTTTAAGTAATCAAGTTACCTGTGCTAAGAGGCACCGCTCTTCGTGAATTAAAACATATCTGTCTTATGCTGAAAAGCTGATTGTGATGCTTCTATAAATACAAAGTTTATAAATAATTTAAATGAAATATTAGCACAGACTTTAGAAATTACATGACTTTTCGGTATAATAATAATTTCGTTTCGGTTTTCGTCTTGATGGTAACTAAGTATGTAACCATAACTCATAACGAATGTCTATTCCAGAATCGGGAAAACTACACAAAATAAAATAACTATCTCGTCTAGAATATTGCCTCATTATGCTATATTAAATTATTCATCCAGTAAATAGGTATTACAATTTGAGGGTATTTTTTTTCATCGTTCCAAATCAAGAGAGAAAATAAGTATCGATGTAAAAATTGAATTTTCTCGTAAATAATGAGTAATATCAAGGAACAATTGGTCTGCAAAACCTTAACTAATCGTTAGTACAACAAACCGTAACTTTTTAACCTAACCTTTAACCTACCTCAATACATGTCAGACGTTAATGCACTTAACGCGTAATGAAAGGATAGCCATTCAAAAAAGTAATTGTACTTTCTCTATGTTAAAAATTTAACAGAAAGTTGCATAGCAGACTAAACCTATCAATAATGTTAATTAATGACTCAAGCAGGCAGATCATGGGGCAATAATTTAAACTAGGCTAATTTGAAAATATTAGTTATATAACTTTGTCATGCTTTTGATGCTAGAAATCACTAACGGAAACATAAATAAGCTAGTTCGTTTATACATAATTATTGGAGATAACATAACAGGGGCAAAAGACAAGATGCATAATGCTAACGCCAACGATTTTTGAAAACTTGCTAAATGTATGCGCCTGACGTAAACCTCTCGCGAGCTCGACGATCTCTCGCGTCAGCTGCTACCAACTCCATACATTTTGCCAGTTTTCGATAATTGGGATTGTTCATATTTTTTAAATTACTCTGGTTTGAAAACCATTTTGATAAATGGGGTTTTAAAGCCGTTCTGCATTTTTTTTTTTTATATTTATCTATTTCGGACATTTCGACAAAAGTATATTTGACCTTTGTTTGACTTTCGTTTTTGGCTTGAAGCCCTCCTAGGTGTATCTTACGGGTTAGGCAAAAACCGCTTGAAATAGTATGTTTTATTACACTATTACAAACACTTATTATCATTACATATCATTTAATTGTTGTAATTTATTAGAAAATGCCAACCCAAATTTAAAATATCATGTCATCCATAAAATGTCTGCTAAATAAATAAAGATATTAAAACATAACTATTGGGTCAAACACAAAATTAATGAAATTGGTCTCTTAAAATTACTTATTCTTTCGAATTAGAATGTAAAAACCGTGAGTTATTTTTTTTGGTTTATCCCAATTGTTAAAATTTGCGTTATGCATCTCGTCTAGGTCTAGGTAACGTATAAAATACAAAAAATCGTAATCATAATTCTACACCTTAGAACCTTGGGTCCTAAAGGCCATACTTACGATCAATTTATAGACAAATAACGTAAACGCTTTTCGAAAACTGTCAAACTGGAATTGGTAAGCGCTCGACGCCGCATAATAAGATTAATAAGTCAATCTTATGCATTTTCTATTATGGTAACCTGGTCTTGAGCCACAAGTCTCGTACTTGATAGGCAGAAAACTTTTTTCAAAGATTTATAGTTATATTTATCAACAAGTTTTTAAAGTTGTACGTAATTCTGTAGCTCTGCCTACCCCACTCTGGGATAACAGGCGTGATGGTATGTATGTATGTATGTATATTTATTTATTTAATCTATTGCACAAAAAAACACAAGTAGCGGACTTAATGCTTAGTGGCATTCTTTACCAGTCAACCAAATAAGTAATCATAAAGAATCTAACAAAAGTGTTGCACAGAAAAATCTTTAAATGTCATATTATATAGAGATATAATTCATAGAATAACTTAGGAATATTTAAAAATATCAATCTTTAGCTAGTTAAAGATACTTATTAGTTTTTTAAGATCACACATTTTTTTTATTTTTTTTATAATATCGACTACAACATTTAAACCGGCTTTTTACGAATTATATTAATTATAAATACTTACTTATTTAAACAAGATTGACCTTTTGAACTAGTCTCAATTTAAATAATAATTTAAAAATATGACCTTTACTAAGTGACAATTTTACCAAATTTGAGCACTGCCATAAAACTTCTAAGTCACCGTTTTCAGTGTGATGTAAAAAAGGTAGGTTTCCTTGAAAATGGGATTAAATGCCAATGGGGTTATTATGACATAGCAATGCAGTTCTGTTTACGCTGAGTGTTCCGGTTTGGGGATAAGACAGCCGGTGAAATGACTAGCATAGAGGCATTCCATCTTCGGCCTCAGGGTTGGCAACGCATTTGCAGTCTTAGGATTGCGGTCTTATGAATGCGAATGTCTATGGGTCACAGTTTCCACTTACCATCAGGTGGCCTGTGTGCTCGTTTGCCTTCCTATTATATAAAAAAAAAAAAACAAAAAAAAAAGGACATAGCTACATAGCTGCTATAGCTCTTTCTTTTACGCTCTACGTAAAATGAACTGCATAGCGATGTCATAATAACCGCCCTGATTCTTTAAAAATTACTTACATTAAGATTGATATCCAAAAACTAACTAACAGAAAAGAGAACAGTCTAATTAAACCCAAGAAATTAATCAATTTTCACTTCGCGGATGGAATGGAAAATTAATTCTTGGTCAAAATTTAGTTAATCATATTTAGTCAACAAAACGGAAGAAGCAAATATTCTAACAAGCATTTTCCAAATATGTGAAAGTGTGAAAAATTTACATAGTTTTTATGACACGCGACAGGTCGACACACACACGTAAAAGAAAGAAAATTGGAAACTTCCACAGATATTATTCTGTAGTATGTTAGTGAATGATAGTTGTGTTTTTTTTAATGACATGGAGAAGGCAAATGAGGACATGCCTATAGATGTTTGCCAGTTGTCTTTTCCCTCGTCAGAACACGACAATGTGTACACTGCTGCTGGGTGCATGGACCTTCTTTTTGATTTGTTCTCGATTCGTCGTCCTGAGGACTAAGATGGCATACCTATATGCTAGTTGTTTCACCGGTTGCTTTATCCTCACAGCGGAACACAACAAAGCGAGCACTGCTGCTTAGCGGTGTGTTAAAATATAAGATGGTGGTAGCGACCGCCATCTTATCTTTACACGGTTAAGACCACTGCATAACATATTCTCCCTTATTTAAAAAGACACAATTAATTTATTCATCGGCCTTTTCTATCAAATTCGAGTGATATAATTACATATAAGGATAGAGCATATTTAAAGCATACTTTAGCTATTGCTCCTTTATGAATCAGATGGATACATTAAAAATATTAATCTATGACTAACTAAATCTCATAGCATGCACAAAGTAAAAGGATTTGACGAAACCAACGCCTAATGGAAAGAAAAGGCATGTAAGGTCGGACTCAAAATCAGCTGTAGTACCATTTCGCAGCTCTAAACAAAATTTAGACCAATCTCACTTTAATACGATACTTTGACAAGGTACTACAATGTACAGCTACTTGTCAGTTCGACTGTAAGAAGCCAGAGGCATAAATAATAAAGGGCACAAATCTCACACAAATTGATCTGGTCCCCAACTAAGCTCTAGGCTTGTACTATTGATTGGTACTAATCAACGATAACCTTACTTATATAGCGAATTACATTCTAATTACATCGAAAATAGCCTCAGGAACAAATACATCACACAAATATCTGCCCTACCGGGATTAGAACCCGGGACTGCTAGCTTCGTAAGCAGTCACTACCAACTAGGTTAACCTGTCATCGTCATAGATAGATGGGTAGAGGTATAATAACGGTAATTATAATAGTCGGCACATTTTCTTATTATATTTGACATCCAACATGTGTATGACTCAGCGATCATAACTCATACGATTGTATATATGCAAATTAACCTCTTTATATTTTGGATCCTCCGCGTTTGCGCAAATTTTGCATAGTTAATATATTTGCCATAGCTGGAGCCGGATTTGACCAACAAGGCTAAAGTCATAAAAATTGGTAAAATATATTTATCGGTATATTTAAGTAGGTGGTTGTGGCACCTATGTCTGAAAAGAATCGGAATTTTATAAATAATCCTAAACCCAATTAAACTTAATGACCTAAAATATTCTCACAGTCATAGTTAAGGACAATTGGTTTAATAATGTATGTAAAAAAATAAGTTTCCGAGTAGTGTTTTAATACTCATAACAAACTAATAAATGTCGTAACCGACGCGTTTATCCCAGTGTTTAGTAGCCTACGAAACTAGCTGTCCTGGGTTTAACTCCCGGAATAGGCAAATATTTTTGTAATGAGCGCGATTATTTGTTCCTGAGTCTTAGATATATATGTCAATCTCTATTTAAGTATGTTTATTGTTATCTAGTCCCCACAGTACAAGCTATGAACTACAGCTTACTTATAGTTTGAGGGACTGACGCCGCTGCCCTGCTGCCTCCTTCTGCTGGCCTAGTTGGTAGTGACCCTGCCTACGAAGCTAGCGGTCCTGGGTTCAAATCCCGGTAAGGGCAGATATTTGTGTGATGAGCGCGAATATTTGTTCCTGAGTCATGGATGTTTACTATGTATTTAAGTATATATTTCTCTATATAAGTATTTATATCGTTGTCTAGTACCCATAATACAAGCCTAGAGCTTAAATTGGGACTAGGTCAATTGGTGTGACATTGTCCCCTGATATTTATTTATTTATTACTATTTACTGAGTTAATTTGTCACTTCATCCGAATTAGATCTATTGTCGCGTGATATTTTTTATTATTATTATAACCTGCTGTACTTTCAAATTGTAACCATTATTACTAACTTAATATAATAACATGATATTAATGTATGCTTACCAAAAAAAGTAGTTGACAACAAATCTCTAACACAAAAAAACACTTTCACACACACGCAAAAAATCACACACTTAATAAATAACAAACAAAAACCAATCACTTGTTTGGACGATCAAATTCCAAATTTAATTACTGGTCAATACGGTTGCGAATAGTTCGGCGGTTGTCGCGGGAGATGCGCGCGCGTTGACGCGTGTTCGCACCGACGTGTGCGCCGCTATTTTGCGCGCACCTGCGCCCACCGCTGGCCCAAGTGGGTGACGGAATTTTACATGTTCGGTGCCAAAGAGGTTCCACATAGGACGCATTTCGTAGTAAAACAAATATTCTGGCATAGAATGCATTGTGGCTGATTCTTGTTTCCTTTTAAAAATATATTTTCCATAAAAACCCATATTGATTGGTTTTGGAAAACCCTTTGGGTCAATAAACTTTTAGGTGTTTTTGGTCAGACAACTCTAACTTTGTGTGTTAAAACCACCAATATTTTTGTGACTAAGAGGGAAAATTGTATGTTGATAATTTCTGCTGGGAAAAGCAATAAAATTAAATAGTAAAATATGTAAGCTATTTAGACACTACCTTCAGTTTCCCAAAATGGTCCCTACCGCGCCCCAGGGGGACGTTAAAGCGCTCAGAAAAAAATAAGGGGTGTTGAAGCTATAAAGGGGGGGTTTTGATTAAATGTTATAAAAAATATAAAATAAAGTAGAGTAGAGTTCGAACACCAAAATCTGAACTCGCATTGACATACAATTGATTTATTTAGTCATCAGTGTAGTTTAGTGCTTTCACAGCAGTCTATATATGGTATTATTTAACTTTTAGTAATATACCTAAACTATCCTCATAGGAAGATAGATTTGTTTTCTAATTCCTATTAATATCCGATGTTAATCCTTGAACCATTTTTCTGTAAATGTAAAGGTAACTTTATATTTCCAAAGGTTTTTTGTTGCGAGACGGAATAGAAATGTTGTGCTAAGTGAGCTACAGATGGTCAAAATAACTGATTATAGTGGAAGATTCAAGTGGTTTTGTGTATTTTACTTTCGCATTAACTGACATTAAACCCATACAATCTACGTCAGTTACCGCTAGGGTTGCCAACTATTTATTGGGTAAATATAGTATTTTCAAGCCCAAAGTATAAAAAATATAGTACAGTGAAAGAAAATATAGTAGATTGAAGTTTTTTTTTGTACAAAGTGTGTAAATTAGTAGGTATTTTATTAAATATAATGCAAAATATTTACTACTTACTAACATTCTGCCTGATATTGGCAACTTCTACCTGAGCTGAAAACTGCAATTTCTCCACTCCAAGTTTCTCCAACCCACACTGTATAATGTATTATAAGGAATGACAGAAATATAGTATTTTTGCGTACTATATATTTATTTAACAGTATATAGTACACAGAGTCAAAATATAGTACAATACTATATATTATAGTACGGTTGGCAACCCTAGTTACCGCTCTAATTAATAGGTTAAATACGTGAGTCTCGATGTATCGACCCAGCCTTACTTTGAAAATCGAAGTTCGCAGTTGCGTTAGCTCCATCCCTTTCTCTCGGTTTGGTCTCGAATGATGAATGACAAGGCTGGTGCAATGATCAGGCTACAACGGAATCAATCGACGAATCAAAATGCACAAATATTGACATATTTTGGGTATCATCTGTCTGATCACTAGGTATTTACAAAGTTTACGGCTTGGAATACAAAATAATGTGGTTTCATAAACCATTTTGAGGAATAAATAGACCGACATTTAACCATGTTATAATTTAAATAATAAACTTAATTATTCCTGTTTGACTTATTGCTATTAAAAGAACAAGCTCCTTTAAAATTAACGACGTATCATCGCGCATGACAGAAAATAAAACCTTTCGATACTAGGAATAAAAAATACCTACATTGCAACGAAAAATGTATGTAGGTAATTTATATAATACTCTAATTTTTTTTTCAAATAAATTGCGTGTTAATTTCAGATAAATTAGATAAATAACATTTTGGTCTCTGGATCATATATTACTCGTACTAAGTGAGATTAACTAGTCAAAGAATGTATGGCATTAAGCTCAATGATCACTGAAGAGCGACCTTAAGAAACTTGGTCAAACCCACGCGAGAAGAGGATGGGATCCGTACAAGATATCCACATGATCCGTCTCGTATCATCAGATAAAGCACCTTACATCCTTGGTTTTAAGAGTTATTATAGTGTACTTAATATTTTTGATGATGTTTGGTGGCACATAAGGTGGTAAAAAAAGGCTTGGCGCTTATATCTGAGGTCATGAATCCAAGAACATTATATTAACACATTACGACTCAAGATTTTTATGTTTTTATGTCTGGGTCGGCGTCCCTGCCCAACCCAAAAAGCTTACGTATTTTAAAGTGTGGGTACGACTATATTTAATCTATCTAATACATGTATAAACAAGAAGAAACTGACTGATCTGAACTTGAAATTTCGAGAGAATATTCCTTGAGTTCTCGCGGGGTGCAAAAGGATTTTTCGAAAATCGACCCTCAATGGGAAGAAATAAGGGGAGTAGAGGAAAATTTATTTCACGTGTACAAAGCATCGATGAACATACAAGGACGTAGGATACTTTGTTTCCAAATATTTATTGAAGTTATTTTTCACTGCAAGGCACTGGTTCCAGCGCCGACAATGAGCGAGCAGCTAGTAGAGGCAGCGACCAACTATTAATTTCTATGTCTCTTTTACTATCACTGCATCTATACATATATTTTGTTGTAGAGAGAGTTCTCGCCGGCAGTGTGAACAGCAAGGGAGCAACTATAAATATACGCATCTCTTTTATTGACACGGGATCGTTTGATCGTTTCGTAAGCGAGAAAATTGCCGATATCGAATCGCTTCCTCGCCCTTAGTGGGACCAGTGCCTGAAGAAAGTCCTGCTTTTTCATCGTTAGAAGACAGGGACATGGACATGGATCAGTACCTATTATTATAATGTAATTTATTTGTGGCAAAGATAAAGCAAATGAGTACACAGGCCTCCCCGGTAAGTGATACGTGAGACCCTTAAAGATTTGGATTCTCAAGCCTACAGTGTAAAGACTACATATGCCTGTGTCTTTGCTAGAGAATAGGTACCTTCACTGTGTCTTATTCCCACACTGCAGCACAACTTTGCGAGTACTGCCATTTGGCGGTAGGTTCAAGGATAAGATGGCGATAGCAGCAATCCCGACAGACCCTGCACAAGGTCGTTCCATCTTTAAATAGTATATGGATTATATTATGTAGTATAACATAATTGTATGTAGATTTTTATTTTGTTTAAAATTACCGTAATGCGTGTGTGAATATTCCTATTTCGTCTCTTTCTGCGTGTTATTGTTGTGAATAAATGTTTTGTTTGTTTCTTTTCTTTCCTTCATAATTTGGACCTATAGGATCAGCCATCATTTCGGTTCACGATATTCATTCCAACCTGGTATTTGTTTTGAAACGTCTATTATACCACTCGTCACGGTAGGACCTGTACTTTCGAGCCATCCGCCAATTAAGTTTACACGCTTTCCTTATAATTGCAGTTTTCATAATCACCCGCTGACCACGCGTTATCGACTTGCTTGTTATACTACGGCACGAATCGGGGTTCCTTTGTCACAGACCATGGACTCACAAGGGACTGTAGACAACAATCTTATGTCCCCTTAAATCTATTGTGTGAACCATCGGGAACACTCTAGACTGTCTCCTTTTGGATTGAACACGGTCCTTTTGGACTTATTCAGAAAACAGAATCTACAAGCATTTATAGTCTGTGATCGAATTCGAGATCAAAATCTGACAGACATCTTGATTATTTAGTTATTTTAACATTATTTCATAAAAACCTGAATGAAAACTCGTGTAACCAGTAATATTAGGGTAAGTTTTATTGATAAAAATACCTACACTTAAACTTAGATGAAGTAAACACAGCGAATGTGCGCCCGATGATGGTAGTATTTTGATCTCGAATTCGATCACAGAATGTAAGGTGAACTCATAATTATTAAAAATGCCACGATTATTACTAGCTAAAAAATGGTAATTTAAGGCAACATTAAAATAGTGTCCCGTGTGGTTGTTGCCAGGTTAGAATAGTGCCACTCCATGTCATCCCGTGGATGTCGTAAGAGGCGACTAAGGGAATAAAGGCTCGTAGTACCTGTCACTAATACGCTGGTAAACATCTTAGCCTATTTGTGCAAAATGTGGTTACAGAATTATTAACAAGTTTTTAAAGTTGTAGGTAATTCTGTAGCTCTGCCTACCCCACTCTGGGATTACAGGCGTAAAGGTATGCATGTATGTATTAAAATAGCCTAGCCAGTTCATGACGGATTTCTCAAAAAAAGAGTATAAGGAAATAGTAGATAGGGCGATAGCTCAGTAGTGAAATATAATATGGCTTACCGCCGCACTCAGTGCCGATGGAGTCGTTCTTTAGAGACAAATTCATGCCGAAGTTTGAAAAAATAAGGAGTTGATGGTCTCGAAACTGTCTCTGAGTACGGTAGGCAAAACAATGCTGCAACTCCTACTTAAAGCCATCCTGAAGTTAGTTTGTCGTTCTAGATCAAACTTGCCTCTAACCTACACTTTAATATACTAATCAAAACAAAATAGGGGCACGCTATGTTCTGCATACAATTTTTGAATTTAGTGCCCTTCGGAGGCTGCATTCAACTGACGAGCTGTGTTTTTTTATTTTTTGTCCCTTGTTTTGCTTTTACTGTGCGTGTGGTTTTTTATAACAATTTTCAAATTTCATACAAAATGAGCAAAAAATGCAACTTTTTTAAAAACCACACGCACGGTGAAAACTTAAACAATTGTCAAAAAAATAAAAAAACAGCTTGTAAGGTGAACATTGCAGCTTTGGAATGGTAGTAAATTTAAAAGTACGGGCTAAGATTTGTTATACCTAATGAGCCTTCTCCGAAAACAGTTCTTCTGTATGCAGAACATAGCGTGGCTCCTATTTTGTTTTGATAAGTATACATTCTTGAATTTCTTTACCTAACTTCCAATAGAAACATACCCAAACCATATGGGCACCCGTTTGTGTGTCAAACGGCATTCTTTGACAGCGCAACCAAATACAATCACCTCGACTAAAATCCTTATTTCAATCTGTTAAAGGTTATAATCGTTTAGAGCAGGGGTCTCGTAGCGCGGAGGAAGTGGTAACACTGCCAGTGTCCAGTACGTTATTGATAGTAACGGAACGGAGCCTTGTAGGGGGTGACCGTTTATCCTTACTGGACTTAGTTCGGTTAGATTTGAACGCCGTGAGTCAATATTTACACCGGTCATTATACAAGTAGTAGATGAAGAGAGAATATTTTTAAAACGAAAGCGAAGTACATCGCTATGCTTCTTTATGAAGTGAGGTCTTTAGCATTATTAAGTACTATTGTTATAGAAGTAGAAGACACAATTGGCCTAGAAAAAAATTACCCACCTCGCACCTTATTTGGATTTATATTTTACTTATTTGAAAACATGGTAGGTGATATTATTTTATACTTTAAACGTGACCAATATTAGTGGTATAGATAATTTAATTTGGCAGATTGATTTCTTTCCCATATTCCTATAAAAAAAAGGTCCGCCCAAGTCAATGTAACCTGTGGTCTTCTTTCCTCTATAACTATTTAAAAAAAAAAGGTCTGCCCAAGTCAATGTAACCTGTGGTCTTCACTCCCCTATAACTATTCAAAAAAAAACGGTCGGCCCAGGTCAATGTAGCCTATGGTCTTCATTCCCCTGTAACTATTTAAAAAAAAACGGTCCGCCCAAGTCAATGTAACCTGTGGTCTTCATTCCCCTATAACTACAGGGCGAACGACATGAAGTGTTACCAAATTCACAAAATCGAGCCTGGTGTCAAAGTAAATGCGACTTACTATCGGGAAAATGTTTTGGAAGCTGCGTTGGAGCCTTGGGCACGCAAACATTTCGGTAGTAGACCGTGGACATTACAACAAGACTCGGCCCCGGCTCATAAAGCTCGTGTGAACCAAGAATGGCTGAACAACGCGTGCCACAATTTATTTCGTCCACACAATGTCTTTCGAATTCCCCAAACGCGAACCCGATGGACTTCTATTATCTGGTCCATTGTGGAGAGCAAGGTGAGGAGAAGAAAACATGCCAGTATGGATGCATTGAAGAAAGCGATCGTACTTAATTGCCATTGCATACCGCAGGATCACATTCGTGCAGCGTGCAACTCATTTTTCTACCGTCTGAAGGCCATAGACAGCAGAAGGTGGTCATATCGAGTTAAAATAAAGTAATCTTAAAAATTTGATATCTTTTTCTCATTTTTTTCTTAATAATGAATAATTTAAGACAACAAAAAAAAATCGTAGCCTTTAGAATTTGGTAACACTTCATATCGTTCGCCCTGTATTTAAAAAAACGGTCCGCCCGTCAATGTAACTTGTGGTCTTCAAAAATAATCGTTTCCAACACGCGCAATAGCGGGATCCCAGATTAACGAATACTATTTATTACAACCTGCCAACTGACTTGAGACAACCTAACACTGATTATTTTTAACCTTCTTAAGCACTTAATACGTGGCAATTATATCACCATTACCATATTGTATAATGGTGGAAAGCTGGCAGATTTCATTTGACACCTAATGGCGGTAAGAGCTGCGATCTCGCGTGCTTCTCCCACATCTAACTTGTTATGAGGTCTGAGGATGGATGTTGTGAGGTGTCAGGTGCCTAGTCACTTTTATTACCTAATGTAGGTACTATGGGAGTGGTAGAACATTACACACACAACTTATTTTACCGCCGCCTCCGTCTTCAGTTCCGGTTCCGACTCCAAATAAACCTAATTTAGAAACTCCGACTCAAACTTCGGTTCCGATAAAACCACCTCCGTAACATCCCTTAAACATATTATGAACCGCTTAATTGAGAACCGGAGCTAGCAAAAGGTCAAATAGTCACAGTTTTTTTTCCCGCACCTCATGGACTCCGGCTCTTGGTTAATATCTAGGTACGCCTATAATATAATAGGCTTACTTTTCGAGCCTGCATAAAACTTCATTTTAAACTTGGTCTGACCATTCCATTCTCAGGCTTTATTCCCACTACAGCGTTTGCTGATAGTGGATTTTGTAATCAAAGTACGACGGACAATTCTTCTGACAACCCTAATCTAGTCAGTATTTCTATAGAATGTCGGTCTAAATAACACAAGTTGTTCAGCAAATCAGTCGATTCGGACGGCCCTAACGTTATATAAAACTTAATTATGGCTTTCATACCGACATCCTAATATTTAATTCAGCAATCTCAATTATCTTCAAAAACAAGCAATACAAATTTTGATTTTCGAAAGTTCCCAGAAATATCAACCTTTCTCATTTCCAAAACAGGAATTGACAGCTATATTAAAATATGACACACTCGTGTCCCAAAACGGAAACAAATGGCCAAGAAAAACTGTACACCTAACTACACTGCAGTTTCGGCACTTTCACTGACCATTACATTTCACGCCAGTGTACGCCCGCTGGGCACGCCACACTCTCGTTAGATACGTCATAATCTGAACAAATGGTACAACTGTTTCAGAACAAGAATGAACACTTTCTGTTTCTTATTCATTATTTTTTAGTTGGTGCGGTGAGCAAAAAAGAGTTAGGATTGTATTATATTTTACAGTTTTGATTTATCAAGGATCTGGATAATATTGTTGATTTATTTCAATGTGTTCACGGGCTCTATCATATAATTCACCCTATCTACGGTATACTCTATCTATACTCTCGGTATGACGTTGATTGTTTTTTTCTTTACATTATTTAAATAAATTCTTAACGGTTCAAATTAGTACACACACAAGTGTACTACACACGGGAATTACAGTAGCTCTACCGTAACCAAAAATTACCAATTTAATAAGGGTATTCCTATAACTGCATTAATGATTAAATAGAGAAAGTGATTCTCTTTTTATTCCAAAAAGTACTCATTATAACAATCAAAAATTAACACTAAAATCCTGCCCGTTGAAATCTGTCATGCGAATTATCTTAGTCATATTTAATCTGTACCATCCGTACAATAGAATTTGTCTTTAAACGTAGAGCATCTTAGAGTTTAACTTTAAACGTCTTTGTCAGTATTTCGCTTAACAATTCCTACCTGATGCAGCAGCGAGATGATTTGCGCTTGCGCAGCATGATCACATGTGATTATTATAATATAACGCGTGATTAAAATATAATAACTTCTTCGCAGAGAGTGGTTCGCCACAATCTGCAAATTAAACAGAAAGCCAATAGGAAAGTCATTATGGTGAAACTAAAAACTGGTTTATAATTAAGTAATTATAATTATTAATATTTTACAAAACTTATTTAGAATTCAGCTACTTATTTATATTAGCATATTTGCCGTTGAAAGAGCAGATTAAAGTAGTTTTATATTTACTAGTTATTTTAAGTAACAATGACCTAGTTACCTTTTGTCGCTGTGATTATAACGTAAAAATAATAATGATAGTTATGATGAAAATCAGTAAAAGGGAAAAATGTCATATTAACATTTATATACATATATATGTATATATACTACAGAGTCCTATCGTACCTACTGTACTGCACAAGTTTAACTTAATTATTTGACGCTAATAAGTTAATAACTGTAATTCACCAAAACCTTCTGAGTAGGTATACAAAGTTTGTTCGTTCAAATAGTGTGCATTGCAGCACTTTGAAGTCTCTGCCTACCCCGCTCTGGGAATGAAGGCGTGAAGGTATGTATGTATGTATAATAATATTCTTTGACGTTTATATTAATATCTCAACTTAAATTAAATTAAATATCTGGTAGTTAAACCAAATAATATAAAAAAAAAAACACCGCTTATCAAACTAAAAAAGCTCAAGCGCACCTTAATCGTCCGCTTTAAATATCTACGTTAAAATAACACTATACCATAATCTTGTTTTATTTTCCTCGGCCATTATTACTTATGATAACTGCTGCTAATCAGTAAAAGCCGGCAATTAGCTAAGTTCCTCCTACTGCGTTGCCTACGGACTGACTCAGCGGGGATTCCACGTAGGCAGCACAAACAACTGCGCCCACGGCTCTCCAATTCTCTATTGAGATATCTAAATCACCTCACCCTTGCTTTTCGCTGTGTGTTTCATTCGTGTAACTCCTATGGCAAACGATTAGTTGCTGTCTTATGACGGTAAGCTTAGTTGGTCGGGACCCTGAAGCCAATGAAGCTAGTCATGGATTGGAATCCAAGTAAATTTGTTTACCTAATGAGCGCTTGCATTTCTTCCTCAACCATCGATGTTTAATTAAGTATTTTGTTGAATCACATATTTATTTTTATATTGTAGGAGATACTGCAAAACCGCGTAACTAACAAATTTATGATAGAGAAAAATAAACCTTACTATCTTATAAAAAAGGTGCATTTTGCTTTTTATTTAAATGTTACTTACGCGGTTTTGCAGTTTCACCGACGATATTAGTTATGTATCTCTGTCTGGCACACCCATAGTATAGTCTTTATTATTTCTAGCGAGCCGATCTTCTACACAAAGGCCATTGTTTGTAAACAATACCATTGTCTTTCTTTGTGTCCGTAACACCAAGCCGATTACATACAAAAAAGTTAGAACTACATTGAATGTACATTGAATTATCAACCCTACCCTCTTAGTCCGTAGGTTTAAAATGTAAAGTGTCAGGATACAGATATAAGTTTTGTGTAGATGATAGTATTGTGTAAAGAATAAGCACAGTTCAAATAATAAAGACTTATATCTGTATCCTGACACTTTACATTTTAAACCTACTGACTAAGAGAGTAGGGTTGATAATTCAATGTACATTCAATGTAGTTCTAACTTTTTTTAATGTAATCGGCTTGGTGTTACGGACACAAAGAAAGACAATGGTATTGTTTACAAACAATGGCCTTTGTGTAGAAGATCGGCTCGCTAGAAATAATAAAGACTATACAAGCATAGAGCTTAGTTTGAGAATGTCCTCCTAATATCAATGAATGTCGTATTAGCGTATTTAAGTCGTAATAAGTATAGCTAGTTTAAGTATCTAATGCACGATGCAGTGATACTAAACAACTTTTACAGTACCATTATTGTTACCTGTTTTACGAATAAATAAATTGATTGATTGATTAATATTATATTTATCAGTGAGTTGTTATAGGTGGTTCTAAGAACCAAAATCAGACCAACATTGTACATCTGTCTCCATTATGAAGGTTCTGGCCTTCTTTACCACAACGCCACCACATAGGTACCTGTCCTTAATAGCCAATAGGCGGTATCTTAAATTTAATAGCCAAAGCAGATTCAATCCTCTCCCTTTAGCAATTGAGACACATTTCTCACGCATATACTGAGGCGCATGCGTGTTAATTTTGTACTGTATCATTGCTGTGTTTGTTTTACTACTACACACAAAGACCATACTCCTCATGTGATTTACATGCAGGTAGATGTCTTCATTCAGCGATGACCTTTTTTTAGGTTATAGGTCGACCTAAATATCTGAGTGACGTGCTGTGTGGTCTTAATTATTAGGTTTTAGGAAATGGTTAAAACACGGTTACTCGTGCAGGTCGCTAGGATTTAGTTGGAATCAATTAGCAGTTTCAAACCATAATTATTCATATTATGCTTGTTAAATGTCCCTTGATACAAAAATGCGTCACAGGTTGTTATATATATATTTTATTTTATTTTATTGGGGAAAAAAACAGACAGACATTAGAAAAAGAATATACAAAATAGAACATAGAATTAAATAAAAATAGCCTATATCCTGGGGCAATTCCCACTGAGACTTATACAATAATTAAAGTAGTGGCAATGCCGTAGGAGCGAAATATAAAACCACAAACCTCATGCTTTAATATAAAAATAGACAAAAAAAATAAACAGGCTTTAAACTATTAACAACTTATAAATTATAAAAGAATTATTACTCCAGATAACAAAAAAAGGTGGCAAAAGTTTCTACGAAATTCAACTGAAATGCTACACAGACAGTTTATGAATGAATCACGACAATGGCAGACAGACGTGGGGACACGTCACTACAGGAAGCCATAGTTCAATGAGGCTATTGAACTAAGGTCTAGAAAAACTGAACAATGGCGCCACTACTTCGTACGATTAGAGACGCGAGTTTTTACATGGGCTTAATACAGTTAATACTCATTATGAGAGCGTATGATCAATATAGGTAATATACGCTTTCAATCTCAAGTGAAAGTGATTTTCGTACATGTTTCACTTGGATTGACTCTTTATTCTGCATAGGTATTGACATGTCAACTGAAGTGGTAGTGGGCGGGGCACATCTCACGCAGAACTGATGGCCGATGGGGTCAGAAGGTTCTTGAGTGGCGTCCCCGGACCGGGAGACGAACTGTAGGTAGGCCTTCAACAAGATGGAGTGATGACCTTGTAAGGATCGCGGGAACGCGGTGGACGCGAAAAGCACAAGACCAGTCTGAGTGGAGAGCCTTGGGGGAGGCCTATGTCCAGCAGTGGACGTCTTTCGGCTGACATGATGATTGACAATTTGCCCAGGAAGTAATGTGGGCTCATTATCTTGAACAGGGGACCTATGATGACATTGCCATGCAGTTAATTTTACGGCGAGCGTAAAGGACACAGCTATAGCAGTTATATAGCTTTGTTCTTTTCTTTCTCGCTAATTTATTTATCTGATAGGGGAAGTAAATATTCCTTATTTATTTAAGATACCCATTCGCCACAGGGAGAATGAAAATGTAGACTAATTATGTTATATACCTAAATGTAGCTTAGCTTTTAATCAAAATATTTTTAAAAACTAATCGCTTTTGCACAAGTGGACAATCTACGATAAAAATTAAAAGTTAACTTTACGTTCCAATTGTCGTCGTACTTGTATGTACCTAAACCAAGAATTAACAAAAACCAATGCGATAATCATTGTTTAACCGACTATAAATATCCGAAGAGCCCATTAAAAATGTTAAATTAAGTGTTCAGATTGTGGCTCCTGATAAAAAATAGCTAAATTCTCGACGGTGGTAAAAAATACGTTTTTGCGACCATTATCTGCCCATCCATATATAGGAATTCCATGTTACAATCTTGAGTGATGTGGGTTACAACTGGGCTCGACATTTTAGGGCCGGCACAAGCGGATAGCATTTGAACTGCAACCCAGCTGCAAAATGACAGTTATCGTATATATGATTAAATATGATATAAATAGTACCTGTCTAACACATTAAAATTTGGAACATTAATTTGTTTGAAAGCTTTTCAATTAATTTAATTAGTCGGGTTAATTTAAGATCTATTTTAAGCAAATTAAAACAAAGATTCCAAAATATTTTTTTATCCAGATGAGCTTGATACACTAATTCTAACCTTTTCTGCATTTACCCTCATAATAATATGCACTGCACAAAACGTGCAGATTTCTTCACTTCTTGTTTTCATTTACCATGATGATTATCAGTTACCACAGAAACCATTTACCTAAATAATGGAGTGAGAAACACTTATTAGTTTAAAGAAAGACAGTCAGAACAAAGGCACATAGCGAGAATCGAACTACGAACCTTGCTACACTCCAGTAAGTGAACTTTTATTTTCTCTTCTTTTTGTTGATTCAACTCGCTTCTGCTAATACTCTAACCTTAGTTTCCTATTTAAAAAAGCCCAAGTTGTGTACCATAAAGTATAGAAACAAAACAAAGACTAAGGACCCAATTAAAATTCGTGGAGCCGACCTTCCGAATGTCACGACCTAGACTCCAAAACCGGTGCCAACGCAAAAAAAACCGCAAAATCAAACAGTTATCGAAGACACCTCCGATAGTTCCCTGTGCAGCGTTAAAGTTTATTTGATTTATTTTCCGCTTAGATTTAATCATTTATTGTTATAGATAAATAAATAAATGCCAGGGGACAATCCTAAACAAATTGACCTAGTCCCAACCTGAGCTCTAGGCTTGTAAGTGCTATAGATTTTGGGCAACCATACATACATACATATAATAGCTCTTTAAAAGTCTTTTGGGTTCGGGTTAACTGGTTTAAACTAGCATAAAAACCTGTGACAGCAAGTGGGAAAGAAGTACAAACCCGGAGGTAAATAGTTGTAACAATACCTAGTTATTTAAAGAAATACATATCGAGATAGGTATCATAGATATCATAGAAAACATCTAGAATATATTCCATAACAATTGACTTGTCTTATTTAGTAAACAATTTTATAACCTCAAAATGCATCATTTTTGGCTAAAACGGCCGTTTTCTGCTGAATAAAGCAACTAGAGACTACGTTTTGCACACCATTTTCCTGGTTTTACATCATGGATGGTTTTTTTAAGACAAAATTGTTATTTTAGGCGAAAAGGGAGCATTTTGAGGTTATAAAAGTGTTTACTAAATGAGGCAAGTCTATTAGTATGGACTTTAGGAGCCAATACTCGCCTACACCAGAAGTCGAACCCGGTTCCACTAGATTCGTAGGCAGGGTCACTACCACTTATTATAGGTGGTGCAGACTTACTTATTTTAAATACCCCGGGGTCACGTAGTTAAGAAGTTGACCTGTTAGATATTCCTCAAATTAAAACAACCTTAAAACATATTTCTCTTAGTAGGTATAAAAGAACAGAGCTCGCATGGGGATTATCAAACGTACACTGCCATATAAATAAAATTGACGTTTTATTTTAGAAGCATTTGCTTACTCACTTGTACACCTGCTATTTTTAACCCAAAATTACTTAACGACTAGATACACTTATGATTCCCCAAAATGTCACGGCCAAGAATCAACTTAATATCTTATTTATTAAATAATTTCACACGTCTCTAAGCATTTGCAATTCATACCTCAATAAGTGTTCATTGATCGAGTCATTATCCGTGAATCAACCTTGCTCATTCAAAGTTTGTTTTCATAATTGCCTTAAACTAACGCTTTTGACGAAAAGCAAATCATAATTTAACGAGCCGTGCTCTTTCGAAGATTGTAGTTTTAATAAGTGATTAATAACAGTATAATAGTGATCTGTGATCATCTCACACCCACTCGTGCGCAGACAATGAGGGTCCAACGGTGTCAAGGACGGTGATCTCTTGATTTTCTATTTACCTGCTAATTATTGAATAACGCCTAAGTTATGATAGTAGGGGATATCATACTTATTACGATCTACTGACCTATCCTGACGAGGCAAAATTATAAAAATATCTTCATCTTTCAATCAAGCATAAATGGCTAAATACCTATCTGACAGATTCATAGTGCCCTATTATGTGTACAAAAAAATACAGCTGACAGCGATTTCACAGCGGCACCATCCTCTTAAAAGTCGTTTTGTAAGTATTTGCGTGTCAGTATGCCGATAATAGCGTCAAAGCGGGTTTTCAACCAAGTTTAACCTAAAATCGCCTTAATCATACCACATAGTAACATAATTTTAAAATTATTGACCTGCTCTTTAACTCTGTGTTTCTTACTTTAATTAATATAACCAAATATGAACAATCTGAATTTCGATTTAATTCCTTCCACGTTTTTGTCTCAATTACGACTTAATGCTAACACCCACGCACGCAGTGCAATTTAAAAAGGCTTTTAACCTTTAATCCCGGTACTGAGTTACGACTTTTTGGTTACGTTGTTGGATCTAACGAGCTCGGCCTAACAACCTACTAACTAGCAATGCTAATGTACCGCCCACCGGTGGTAAAAGTAACAAATAAACTTAAACCTAAAGTACGTGCTGTAATTGTTGTAAAAAGAGGAACTTTCGCAGAAGCACCTTACGCTGGACCACACCAGTTTATGCTATACTGATATTATATTACTGTTATTGGTTTTTAACACAATAAAGTGTCAGTAGGGGAATGAGTTAAAGAAAATATTTCTACATGGACACGCGTTTCTATTGTAATACTTATCTAGTAAGAGAATAAAGCTGCATTTGTCGTAATACGAACATGCTTTTATCGATTTTCTATTACCCAAAAAGGTTACAATTAAGAAGCGTCCAGCTTGTAAAGGACGAAGTTATAAGACTTGATTGTTAAGGAAAAGCCAAAACAACCATGATCGGATTCGGAAGTTGTCATTGTTTCTGTCAGATTTAAGGGTAGTACAGTATTTTATTTATTTTATTTTAAATTTTAAATAATAGGAATGTCATAACTTTAATTGGGGATTAGGAAAACGATCCTTAGGTAAATTCATTGAGATGCGATTGTTGCATGTTTGTGTATGCTTATTGCTTAGGTACAGATTGAGTCAATAAAAATACGACATGGCATTTGGTCGGAAAAGTTCGTATTTATCTTGCTTTCTCAGTCAGCTTTCGTAACTATCGATCAGCTAATTGAGAAAGCAAGATTATTACGAACTTTTACTGAGACTAATTAAAGATTGTTTGTTTTTCAAGTTAGCTTGTTACCAATAAAATATCGGTTGTCAGACCATGCAACGCTATAGGTATTACAGCATCAATAAAGCTGTAATGACACAATAAACTTATTTTCTGATAAAACAAACCGGTACATTTGAATAGAACTCTACATTTTTACCGGTCCTTACCTACTTAACTAAACTCCATCATAATTAAATATGATGACCTACAAACATCACTTGTCTGTAAGCAAATCAAAACTCATGTTGCCGCAATTATATAATCATTAACTGAGAATAATTTAAGATTTAATAAATCAGGCTTGATCTCCAAGATCAATGACGATCTGCTTTATGATGATTGGGTTTTCGGTCCCTCATGATTAATAATGAGATTCTGAGTCAAAAGGTCAGTTGTTTTTGTTCTTAATTAAATATTCAATGTTAATTCAGAACATGAGGAAGCTTTGATAATAGCTACTGGAAGTCAAACTTAGAAACAAATAAAAATCTTCTTTTAAACAAAAGATGTTGGATCTGAAAAACGATAACGAAACAGTAGGTATTTTATAGAAGACGTTATCAAAATCAAACTCTACCGAAGTTACCGAGTTGCTAAAAGTAGATACGTCTTATGGGATCCTTTTGAATCACCGACACTAGTTTGATCGAATGTATCCTTTCATCGAAAGCTCTTTCTTACTGAAACCTTATTATGTTTAGTTAGTTATCTTAAGCCTGGGTTATGTAGGTAAGGTTAGATCTGTAACCACCAAACAATTTTAACTATAACAAGATGGCAACAAAAACTTGTCCCAAAAATTAATATTTTTACACAAACTTATTACCTATCTATCAGGCTTTAAAACTTTTAAGTAAGGCATTATTTTTACTCGACTAGGGTTATATTTGACTTATATGTACGTATGTCCTTTTCAATGTAATCTCGTAAATACTCAAAGATGCAACATATTTTGATGAATGATATGTCATTAGATTCGTGTTAATGGCACGAGTGTCACTAGAGTACTAAAACTCTTGAAATATATAAAATGGCGGATTTTATGCGCTTTAATATTTTTAACATATATCGAAGACACTATCATAAAAGTGCAGTCAAGTTTTAAAAGGTTGCTTTTTTAATTATTCATATAGTATTCAGAGACATAAATTTAAATCCTACTAACATCCAGTTTCACTAAAATAAACAACGATTTCCAGCGCATCTGTTTCTATTTTTTATATATTTCTTAAATTGTTTGATATATTCATACACACAATCTACATGCAATCAGGCCTCTGTCCCATAGGGGTAGGCCGAGACCATTTATTTCCACTCGCTACGATCCTGACAAACTTCCCTGGCTTCCTCCACACTCATAAGTCTCTTCATACAAGTGCGTCAATTTAGAGTCTCCCGACCTGGCCCTTTTTGTATACGTCTCCGATCTGATCATAGAACGTTTGTCTTGGCCTTCTCCTTCCAATATTCCCATTTACTCTTGCCTCTTTAATTGTTTTATTTTACTTGTTATACGAAGAATACGAAGATACTTCACCATTACTCAGCATTCGTTTCAGTAGGTCATCATATTAATTAGTGGATTGATATCTCGCGACGTCTTCGTTCTCCTTTCCTTTTCTAAATTTGGATGATCAAATGAAAGTAACTTTCCCTTAATAACACTGTTCTAACCAATCCATTGTCTATCTTTTATTATAGGTATGTAATTTAGCCATCACTTCATTGGATTGGAATAAGCATAGATAAAGGTCAACGGTTAAAATCCGATAGCCGCAGGCGTTTCGTGTTTTTGAATATTGATTGTGTCATAGGCAAGTCATAGTTTGTTTTTAACGATGATCGTATTTAATCCAGTTTTATTTTATAGTTCATTTTGTAAGTGGTACAAAAAAAATCTCCAGGCTTCAATCTTTGATGGTTTCTTAAAAAAATTAAAAACGAACTAATAGTCAAGAACACCTACGATTTCGCCTATCCGAGCTAATTCTTTGAGAATTTAAGATACGAGTCCAACGTAACCTCAATGATCTAGTATAAAATTATCATTAATTAGGTAGCCAAGGCAATCGGAGCGTCCAACAAATTTGGTCGGATTTGAAAAGTAGACGACATTGCGTTCAAGAATTCAAGTTTTTTTTAAACTGGAACATGTGTTACCAAAACATAAGTAGTCAATGGAACTAGTGGACGACGTAATTATTACGTCAACAAGGTTTTTAGTTAATGTGTGTTTTCATTCGAGTATTTGATTTAATGGTTGCTAATTAGGTGCTTACACTGTACTACAAACTCTTATGGAAAATAAATACATAATATTTAAATTAGTTATTTATTGAAACAAATAAATTCTGTTCACAAAACAACATTTTAACACCTTATAATTTATATACGAGTAACAACAGCTTACAAATAACAGCGTTTGATACATTTAAGCAAAGAAAAATCAATAAAGAGAATTGTGATTAACTGATTATGTCGAAACAACTACCAGGTTCGATTCCCGATCTTATTTGAAAGTTTTTTTGAACTATTTCTTTATTCTAAAGTTAACAGCATAAATAAGAAATTTAAAAATATTCAAGTATTTCACAATTGCTCCAAATTACAAAGCTTACTTGTATTTAAAGGCCGCAAGACCGTGTTAGTTCTCACTGTGTTACATGGCCTTTTTTCCCCAATAACCTATTTATATAATTTGTCCGGTCTTTTATTTTCAAACTTTCCCTTCCCTGCCCTATTTTAATCGACCATCCTGTATATTATATCACTATACAGGGTGTAAGGGACGGCTCACCGAAAACTGAAACCATAGCTTCAGACCATTGTACTGAACTGAAATCCAGTGGAAATTTACCCGGGAAAACGAAAATTTTCTCGTTTTTTTTCCATGTTTTTGCATATAAACCGATCTAGGACAACATATTATGAGGGCGTTTTCACTAAAAAGTGTACCCAATTAAGGACTGAAATTAAGGAACTGTCAGTTTTGTGACGAAAATTAGCTATATATTGACGGCCGCAATGTATGGCTAATTTTCGTCACAAAACTGACAAAGTTAAAGTTCCTTAATTTCAGTCCTTAATTGGGTACACTTTTTAGTGAAAACGCCCATGACTTACTGAAGCTCATTTTGTAAAAAAAACTGTGAAAACGGCATTTACACGTAAAAAACGAGAAAAATTTCGTTTTCCCAGGAAAATTTCCACTTGATTTCAGTTCAGTACAATGGTCTGAAGCTATGGTTTCAGTTTTCGGTGCGCCGTCCCTTACACCCTGTAGGTATATATACCTATACAAGGTGTAAGGGACGGCTCACCGAAAACTGAAACCAACGAGAAAATTTTCGTTTTCCCGGAAAATTTCCACTGGATTTCAGTTCAGAACAATGGTCTGAAGCTATGGTTTCAGTTTTCGGTGAGCCGTCCCTTACACCCTGTATACAGTGTGTGACATCCATTTATTTTGTCTGATTCAATTCAATATCTACCTCTATATGGTGATTATTTAGATTAACCACAAAAATCACACAATCGCCCATCGCTAAACTGAAATCTGACCATTATATCACATTCAGCAAAAAATTCCGCACATTCGACCTACCTTAATGCTGTTTTGTTAGGAAGAAAGCCTTCTGGACTTTTACCGTTATATATTCTACTAATAGCTGTTGCCCGAGATCTATCTGCGTATACGTCGTTTATTATTATTCCTTTGCGAACTGTCCTATTAACAAGGGTAAAATGTATCAGTAGTGTGGGGCTTTTAGATTTGAACGTTGGAAAAAATCTAAACAGCGGTTTTAAAAATATTTGCTCTTGGAAAGCACTATGTGGTAACAAGATATTTCGATTAAGATAGTTGAGCGACTAAAACGAAGAACATTTTTTTTTTAAATTTGACTATGACTTTCCAGCGGCGTTGCTTGCGGCGAGCTTGAAATGTCTTAATGTTTCATATCAACTAAGAAGTGGGACTACATAACAGTTTATTATGATTTTATGATCACTAAAATGTTTAAAATAAAATAAATGTTTAAAAAAACAAAAAACTGCCTTCAAAAACGCAAAAAATTACTACTTTCAAAATAGGTAGGTAGGTATAGGTCAGTCAACCTGAAGTCGGCGACTCTTCTTACTTACTCTTCATTTTACCAAAAGCCGACTTCAGTTTGACTGACCTATACCTAACTACCATTTTAAAAGAAGTTATTTTACCGTTTTTTACCTTATAGTGTGATTAACAAGACCATACTCTATCTAAACCTGCAGAAGTAACGCGACACCAGCCAGGGTCCACTTGGAAGGTTTATCCTTGGTCTTCAGGTTGAAGGTCCAGACGTAGGTGGGTCCGCGGGTGCGCGTCTTGTACACCGGGCACTCGTACATGTTGCGCAGGTCTTGCTTGTCCTGGGTTATGGCCTGGGAAATGAGAATTTTATAGTTGAAACGGTTCTACAGTATGTTCAAGAGGATTATGTAGTGCCACTTCCTTGAGCGTAGTTGCATATATTATCCATTAACCTACCACCAAGCAGCAGTGTTCACATTGTTGTGTTCCGGTTTGGGGATAAGACAGCCGGTGAAATGACTAGCATAGAGACATTCCATCTTAGTCCTCAGGGTTGGCAACGCATTTGCAGTCTTGTGAACGCGAATGTCTATGGGTCACAGTTTCCACTTACCATCAGGTGGCCTGTGTGCTCGTTTGCCTTCCCATGCAATAAAAAAAATAAAAATAAACCGTAGATTTATTGTGAAATTGGAATGAGATAATTATGGTTTACCTACAATAACAATATCGGTAAGCTAAAGGCCCAGTTGAATTGGTTGTTAGCCCGTATGCTTGTAGGAATCCATTGACGATTTATTTTAACACCACTGTGCTGGAAAGTATTGCAGCGGCGCAATGTAAGTGCAACTCTAAAAGCATGTAGGCTTTTGACTAATGAAAGTGAGCCTTAAGATCCTTCCTTTTAGAAATATAGTGGAACTACAAAATGTTACCTACCTCAACATATTGAATTTTAATAAATAAAACATTAAACACTTCAAAGTAAATTCACATGGTCCATTAAGATAATATCGCTTTGATTGAAACATTAAAGATTCCGGTATTGCGTTGCTTCCCCTTTTAAGGCAAGAATTATGAAGTCAGTAAGGATTCTAAATCAGTGGGAACGGAGTTTTAGCGCCGCCTCACATCATACTGTGTGGGAACGGCGTGTCAGCCTTCGTTGCAACAGATGTTGTCAAACATCGAGACGCAAATTGCGTACAAAGATACAACCCAACAAAGGGTATCTAAGGATAAAATAATCCTTGAACTTATTTGACTTGTTTCACTGAAACCAATAGTGAACAATTAATCATTTAAATTCTTAGAAATAATTTATTTTATAAACACGTTCAGGTAACCGAGTATTAGAGATTGACGAAAATAATTTAATGTGGTTACCTACAATATTCCCAAATCGCAACCACCATAAGCTAGTTCATGAGTAAAAAATTACTATGTTGCTAAATTCACACCAAGCAGTCCCTGTTTTTGCCAGATTATAATAATTGTGGATTGCTTCTCTCGGTAGTTGCTCACATGGATTTAAACTATCTATCATCTGAAGTCCTTATTGTTTACATGCAAATGTCTTTGAACTTTACATTACATCAATAAAAAAATGGTTGGCATATACGATTACCTTCTTTATGCGATAAGAAATGTTCTACTTCCATATTTGAACTCTTAAATTTACAAGAAAGAATTTAAAAACATTCGAAAAAAATATGAAAAACAAACACTACAGAATCAATACCTAATACTCAAAAACAACACTAATATTTAAACCAAGCTTTGAACAAACACAATTCCTGGATTTTGATTCCCCTCCCAAATTCTCCATCCCTAATCATACCCGAACGTTAATAACGGGCATGGGTGGGAACAGCTCCTTAAGCCTGGAGTCCATGACGATCCCAGCCTGGACATCCCAGCGGGCGCCTTCCATCAGGAGCCCGTGGACGTAGGCTCCGTCGGGCGGGGCAGACCTGGAATCAGCGATCCTGTCGTGAAAGGATGGGTTTTAGTACACATGCATTGCATTACCTTTGCGTGGTGGAAGCGTATCGTACCCTCAATAACTGAACCAATGAAACGTGTCCAAAACCAAGCTCTCCAAATCAAAACGCATTGAGTCAGGTTTTACAAGGACGGTTGTTGAGAGTATGACATATCACTAATCGCAAAGAACCATCGACTGCCTTTTGAGTTTTTGCATTAACATATTCAGTTTTACAAACTAGAGTTATTTTCACCCGGTCGCTGACACTAGGGATATTTCATGCCATATTCAGTCGAAAATTTTTCACTGTTCTTTTAAATTGGGGAATGCCCGTTTGCTTGCAATTCTACTCGTATTTTACTATTAACTTTATCTCATCATGGAAAACATGTATTTTTTGTTTATTTACATGAGTACGTAAGTACATATCAACATGCTTCACAGGCAAATTCAGTCTTCTAAAAGTCGAAAAAATGTGCCTCTAAAAACATGCGGTTACTTATAAAGCGAATGCAAATTCGATCAAAATTGACGTTCACCTTGGCATTAAATCATGATCGAAACGGTGAGACAAAAAACTAGGAATGTTGTCATTCACCAAAACACAACAATTTCTGAACATGCTTATTTTATTTATTACCAATCGATTGATGAGGCCGCCGACAAGGTAGTAATGCTGCGTTTACAAACCTATTGCCACTTTGTACTCAATTTAACAATTGCACCTTTGGTTAGGGTTTAGGATTAATACATTTCATATAATTTTTAAAGAATAACCTTTAGGTACTTAGGCTACTTACACATCAAAAATTTCATTAAATAAAGTAGTAAATTTAATAATGCTGTATTACGCTTCTCAACAGACCAACTAAAAGAAATACAACAATAAGTACCTAGGAATTGAATAATTCTGCTGCCGTGTCTTCGATTTGATGAAATAAAATTTTAAATCATTTTATCTATAATCTAATATCTTACTCAGAGTTACCGAACTTTCCAGTGACTTAATTACTAAAAAATGCTTTCTTTCTTTCTAGTGACGTCATATTGGACTCACGTGAACTCCTCCTTCATTTTCTTGGTGACGTCACACTGTAGACACATCTTATCGAGCGGCAGTTCGTAGCGGCGGGCGGTGCTCTGCATTATGGCCGTGAGGAGGCTCTGAGGGTTGAAGAAACCGGCCAGCCACACTGACGACGGCAACTGGTAACAAAAAGGTACTATTATGTACTTGGCAGGCGTGAAAAGACTAACCTTTTAATACCAGGTATGCAAAGCGAATAAAGGCCATGTCACTAAACTTAATTTGTTTCGATAGGTATCAAACCAAACCACGTGATTTTGATAAACAGCAAATTATTGTCGAGCTGGGGCGTAACAGTGTTCTGATTCTTTTGGTTAACGAAGTATGTCACGTGGTTTTTTCTTGTTTTAGAGCTAATTACTTAAACAAATGGAGTATATTATAATGAAGTTGTAATAATGTCCGGTTTAAAATATTTAATTTTCGAGATGTCAATTTTAGTCAGTATACGAATCAACATATAGAATGTAGTGTGATCTAAGATTTATGCAATTGTGGGACGCCATTTTTTTTAAATATTTATATTAGGCCATGATTATCCCCTAACCACATCATGGATCTTAGCCACCCATACATTACATACATTAAATCAGCCTGTTTCCCTAAGGGGTAGCCAGAGACGACTTCATTCCACCTGCTACCACCTGCAGCCACCCATACATTAATAAATATTATTAATTGACATACTGACCACAAAGTCGGTAGCCCAAGTCTCCAGCTCCCTCAGGCGAAGGAGCAAGTCTATATACCACGACGCTAATCCGAGCAGCGATGGATAGGCTCTATTCGCCCAAATAGCTGGGACTTGGTCCAAAAACAACGCGTTCTCTAATTCTTCCATTACCGATGTAATGGTCAATTCACCCTGAAATAAATGCATTGGTTAATGCAATCAAACATGTAACGATTTATTTTTATGAACGAATAATATCAAGCACTGTCTCCCACTTACAAATTAACACTATAAAGCAGTGTTAGTGTTGTAGATATTGTAGTGTTAGTGGAGCAGAAATAATCTTCACGCTGGAAAAATGCTTTTACGCATACCACCTGGGTTCGGGGCGCCCTAAGGTGGTTATGTGGATCTTATCGACCTAGAAGCCGGAATAACTACTTAGTACTAAAAGCCTAACGATTCTCTCTCCACGCCGACGTTGTTCTGATAGCGCCTTCGAATGAAACCGCTTCCAAAGCGGTAGGTGCTTTGAAAATGGTTTCGATAGTAAATCTTATTGTTATTCATTCGCATCTTTAAATGCATATATAGTCTCATATATATTTCCTACGTCTAGTCATTTATCTCCATAGCGTTTAACTTCATTTCAAGCTTTTTTTGTTCAATAATCTTACCTTCAATCCCAGATCCAGTTCCCGGAGCGACCGTTTCATCTCGCCAGTCAAATAGTTCATTCTCTCGCACTCCTGGAAAGCCACAATGACGTAGGGCGTCCGCTCCTCAACTTTGCCCATTATCTCGACCATGTTGAACTCTTCTGGAAGCTTCTCCATTATCTCATCCAGCATTTGTTTCACCTTTAATATGAAAGGGAACGTTAAAAAGTTTAATTTCATTAAAATGGTAGGAAGGAATATTACTGTAGCTGTAGTTTGTTACAGTCATTATTACCTTATCCTCTCGTGTTACAGTTGTGGCACCAGAAGCTTGAGCGTCTCTTGGCTGCATCTCAAAAATAGTTCTAAACAGATTTTCTGAGGTCGTAGTAAGGAAACCTATCTCAGCGTTTGGATGTAAACCGTAAAGGTATGGAGACTCAGCGGGCATTGCATCTTCTATGTACTGATGATACCCCGCGTAATCTGTGTTGGGAGGGGCAGAAAACCCTGGGGCCAGTTGGAGCTCACCGTCAACCTGTAAAATTTATAGTATCAAAAAACTATTGGAAATCGCAAATTGCAGCTTTATTAGTTGTGTAAATGGAATACTTACTAGCTCAGATTGCATAAGTTCTTCAAGATATGCATTGCAAAGTCTACGATCCCAGTCATCTGTGATGTGACCACCGTACATGATTTCTCCAAAGAGATATCTCAAATCCTCCCACGGAACTTTGGAATTCGCTTCCAAGTAGTTGTACAAGACAAACACGCTGATTGTTAGGTCTCCTACGAATGAGTATAGAAATTTTAAAATTACTTAGGCAAACACAAAAAAACCTACTTGGTTTTTTAAAGTCGAGCAGTGTATTTGAAATACTGACCAACGTTAAATGGGTAAATCTTGTTCCAACCCTGAGGTCCAAATTTCCTGCGTTCCGCCACTACAGCATGGAAGTAACACAATGCGAACAATATAGCTTTGAATTCTGCTTCCTTCCCGCACATTTCTAAGGTCTCTTGATTAAAGTTATCTAGAGCTTTGTGGATATTGGCCTAAAACAAAACACATTAAGTCAAAAATTAAGAAAATAAATGTATGATGAATGTCTTGAGCCTTTGTAGTGATTTTATATAGATATGTCACAATTATCTTACTTGCATTCCGGTAGGTGGTTCATTAGTAATTTTAATACTAGACTCTAATATTCCTTGAGGTATGATATGAGCAGACGCAGTGGCTGCGGGTTCCGCTGACATGAACAGTCGGTAATTATCGTGGCTTCCAGTCGCGCAGCTTTCCATTTTCTTCTCAAGGCTGGACAGCCATTTCTTTACCAAGTGAATATTCTGAAAAAGGCATAAAACTAAGTAAAACAATAAATTGACACCAGTGTGTATCAAAATGTAGTGCTCATCAGTCTTTACAAACCTGCAGTACTACCCAATGTCCTTTAGAAAGAGCCTCATCCATCGCCTGTTCTGCGACTACTTCTTGCCCTTGACCTAAAGACACATTGTGGAAGTTCCCATTATCAGCCGTGAATCCCATGACCTTCCCCAATGCTTCTACGTCTTTCAATGGATTCACGCCAGGCGATAGAATGAAAAATATTGGAGTAGTTGGACTCGTCTCTTCAAATGATTTACTAAACTCTACAGTTCTGTTCTCTACGTATTTGGATCCCATTTTTTCTTCAATGAAAGCGCTGCAATAATAATTATTTCCCAAATTTTAATAAAAGCGTAATAAAAGAGATTAACTGACGTTCAATGTTTGTAAATTAACTTACGCAACACCGTATGTCATCCGATCAGGTCTAAAGGCTCGCAGCATGCAAAGACGCTGTATAGCAGTTTTGTTTTTCCATTCCTAAGAACAAAACGATTATTTTTCATGATTTACATAGTTATAAGATGTTATCGACTAATGAATCGATACACTCTAATTATACTTACTTGTGGAAACTTTTCTCTCTCCGGGCACTCCATTTCAACAATTTTCTTCCATCTTTTTGGTGACGTTTCAATATCTCGATCCAAATTTCTGAACTCGTCTTTACTTGCCAGAGAACAAATGCCACCCCAGCTTTGATGAGACAAGAAATCTACTGGACTGGTGACGTGAGGTTTGATTGGGAAACGGAGGAAAAAATCCAGCTCAGCTGGTGATAACTCCTCACTTATAAGAAGAACCTGAAATTCATAATGCTTTTAACCGACTTCAAAAAATTGGAGGTTTTATGTTCCATTGTATGTATTTTTTTAATGTATGTTCACCCATTTCTCCGTCAATTATGGGCTAATTTAAAATAATATCTACTAAGAAGCGGGACTGCATAACAACTTATTATGATCAGGATCACCCAAAAATCAAAAATTAAATAAATATTTTGAAAAACAAAAAACCACAAACAAAACATTTATTTTAAGTACGCACATTTTATAGATACTACTACAAGTACTTCTAAAATTATTTACATATCTTACCTGAAAAGTCATCTGAGAAGCGAAAATGAGCTTGTCACATTCAAACAAGCCCCTAGAAGTATACTGAAACACGGAATAACTTATGCAGTCGATTAGGTTTTTTATCCTCTGGCTGACTTCTTCCGCTGGTTCCGCTCGAGAGATTGCCTTTTGAAAAACCACACTGAATGCCTAAAATAAATAATAATTTCCAGTGTCATAACATCAACATAGACTCATAAAGTCACTTGTGGGAGGACCTTGTGCAGGGTCCGTCCGGGTTGGTACCACCATCTTATCCATTAACCTACCGCCAAGCAGCAGTGTTCGCATTGTTGTGTTCCGGTTTGGGGATAAGACAGCCGGTGAAATTACTAGCATAGAGGCATTCCATCTTAGTCCTCAGGGTTGGCAACGCATTTGCAGTCTTGTGAACGCGAATGTCTATGGGTCACAGTTTCCACTTCCCATCAGGTGGCCTGTGTGCTCGTTTGCCTTCCTATGATATATAAAAAAAAAAAAGTAAAATAGACAAAAATACGTGGTATTTTTTACCTTAAGTGAGAATTGGTAAATAGGATTGATGGTATTTAGGTCGTTTAGGATGAAATACAACAAGGATGCCCTAGCAGAGGCTGGGCGATAAAATTCTCGAGCTAGGTCTATTTGATGTGATGTTATTTTAGCTTCAGCAACCTGTAAATTTGCAAAAAAAAAAACATTATTGCCATGAATAGTTGTTATAATAAGGATTTCTGTGTAAAGACATCAAAAACTACCTTTTTCTCAATATCAGCGGCGGTTCGCTTCGTGGTCTCTAGATTTTCAACTAACGCTGTATCACCTAGAATATTCTCGCCAGCTGAAGAAAGTCTAGACAGTAAATCATCTTCCAATTCCTTTAGCTGTATTTTAAATTGATTCTGTTGTTTTGTCAATTCTGCTTTTAGCTCTTCCAAGTCCGGTCTTTCTGCTTTGACGACTTCAGCTAGCAGTTGGTCTTCTAGGCCATCTCGCGTTACGGTAAAGTTGACTAATGTTGTTTGAGCTTGCATTTCTGGCTTATAGTGAGGATTGGCTAGCTTTGTATGAAGAATTAGCCTGAAGTTTGGACTGTACTCAACTTCCTTGTCACCGATTTTAATAGCCCTGAAAATATATGGCATGATTTTGACATTTGTTGGCAACAAATTGAGGTAATCATTAAAAAAAAAATAATTAAATAACATCAATTATTAAAATTTTAGGCTTTGTACAATAACTTACCTCCCCTTTTTGATCAAGTTTCGTCCCAGCAACGGATCCAACACGGGATCGACAGTTTCATCAATATTTTCTAGGAGAACTGTTTCACCTTTTATAATGGCTTTTTCAATAGTGTCCAGGTAGCCTTTCTGTCCTAATCGTATAACTTGTAATTTATCTCCATACTTTTGCTTTATCCATTTTACACCTTGCAACTATAAAAACAAAATAATTATTATTTTACAACGAAATAAATACAATCATGTACCTACCTATAGTCACGAAATGAAAAAAATTGTTACTTTTGGACCTGCTGGACCATATTGAAATAGAGTTGAAATTGACAATGATTTTTATTCTCCACTGTAACGCCATTATAAATTAAGAAGTAGGTAACATACCTGTGGATCAATCATGAGCGGCCACCTAACAGAATTTGAAAGTATTGTAGCGTTTTCAGTACTCATACGATCCGAGGGCAGTCCTTCATTTTGCCACATTGCTATTGTCGTATCATCGGTCAACATGGTTAGAGGATCCAAACCTTCCGTTATTGGTATAGGTGGCTAAAATAGACATAATTTAACTATACTATTAGTGCCCCAAATATATTCGAAAATGATTGTAATCGTTTCACAGGTGCTGCGTATTACCTCTAGAGTTTTGAGGAAAACAAGCCAATTCTTATGCAGCAAATCCAATCTGTATTGTTTGGTAAAGCAACCTACGTAGGAAATGAAAGCGCAGACCAAGAGAACATCCCCCGGTAAAGTTGTGCTCTGTTGCATAAAGCTGAAAATTAAATAGTACAATTACATAAGAAAACCAATTATTTATTTTAAAGGTTTCATAACATAAATACAGTACAGATTTTTTGAAACGACATTTTTTTTATTATGTTATGGCTATTTGTTAACTAAATTGTATTTACTCTGAAACCGCCTCAGCCCATCTGACATTTTCACTAGCTAGACCATTAACCAATCGGTTAGCCAGTTGAATGGTCCTGTTCGTAGCGTCTGCCTCTTGTTGACACTTGAGCTTTTCCGCTGTTGCCTTTTCGAAATCAGCTGTCAACGTTGCTAATTGTTCTTCCAGTGACTGTTAAAAAGGTTTAAAATGTTCATTTTGTAGTCATTTTAGACAGTGTCACTACCTATAGTCATAGCTGGGCATTAAGGCCCATGAGGAGGCGTTAATTCGTTAATCGTTAATTAACGAAGTTAACATTTTGATTAACGGATTAACTTTTAAGTTAACTTTCAAAAATGTTAACGGACACATTAACTTCCGTTAATAATGCAGAAGTCCGTTAATCGTTAATCCAATGCCTACTATTTACCGCACGGCACCGGCGCGAAAAACAGGTTCGGACAAGTATGCCAACTTGCCGCGGCATTTCAACCAAATTTCCGGTTGATATGGAGTTTAAGTGGCGGAGGGAGCAATGCGAGTAACAACGATAATGACGAGGAACTTTTTCAATTCTGTCACTCAGTCTATAGAAAAACTAAAGAGCTCCAAGTCTTTAAAGAGTAAACCGCAAAGTCTCGTTAAAATGTCGTTGGGCATGAATTCAAAAGACTCGTTCAACGATGCTGCATTCCTCGGGGAACAGATATTCATCAATCTATTCATTAAATACAATACTGCTATACCCTCAAGCGCTGCAGTTGAACGTCTGTTTTCTACGGGTAAAGACATTTTAGCACCAAAACGAGCCTCGCTTTCAGACGAGAACTTCAAAATGTTAATGTTCATCAAGGCGAATTACACACCTTATGCACCTTATGCCCGACGATTACTTTACACATTTGAATTATACAAGTATTTTGTTTTGTTCCTATCCTGTTAACTTCCAGAACCTAAATCAACAGATTTTATAAGTTCACTAACGCAACGATATAAAAATGCATTTTTTTACACATATTAACGGATTAACGACTAACGTTAACTTGCGTTAATTCTTCCTAAATGTAACGCTTGAACGTTTAACGAAGCTAACTTTTTTTGTAGCGGATTAACGATTAACGGAGTTAACTATTTGATTAACGGTGCCCAGCTATGCCTATAGTTTAAACAAAGATATTATACTTACAGCAACTTTGGCTTTAATAGACTTTAACTTTTCAGAAGCCGCCGCCAATTCAGCGTTAGCAGCTGCCAAAGCTTTCCTTTTGGGTTCAACGTCACAAAATACTTCAAAAAACTTTATAATATTAATAACCCACGCACAAAGTCCAGCCGCGGCTCCGGATTTAGTTCTTATAAACTCTAAACAAAAAAACAATATCGTTAAAAAAGCAGAGCAAAAAATGGACATCAATTCCTAACAATTCATATACCTGGTTCAAATTCAGAATCCTTAAGATACGGTTGAATAGCTTTTATGACATCAGGGTGAATATTTTCCTTATCATAATTCACAAGCGCCTCCAAGAAAACGTCAACTTTGGCCATCGTCATCTGAGAGATACGACACATAGGTTTATGTTTAAAAAATTAGATAACCGGTAGATTATCTACACAGAAATTATCTCATACCTTGGCGGCTTTCCAACTCCTATCTTTTGGTATTTTTCCACCAGGTGCTAAGAGAACCATGACAGCAGCCGTAACATTGGTAACGGCACCGGGTGGTGATCCAAAGGACTTTAGCTCAGTGAGATTAGCTTTGTTTAATGTGTTCAAAGCCTCTTGCGCAGCTATCAATGCAGGCTCCGCTTTTATAAGATCCTCTTCACAGTCTCTTTGTTTTTTGGATACTTCTTCTGCTATCACTGCTACTTTTTCTTCTTCCTCATCGGCTGCAATAAAAAATAATTTAGGAATACTTTGAGAATCATCATTGTCGGTTTACTTATAAAGCTTAAAAAATGAATATTTACCCAGTGCTTTTTCACTCTGTACTTTGGCCGTCTCAACGCCTACTCTTTCAATGAGTTTGTCAGCAGCTTCGTTCTTCTGCTGCAACTCAATTTCTTGAACAGCTAATTTCTTTTTCAATTCGTCGACCTGACTCGCTGTGCTTCTTAGTTTTTCCAAGCCGTTTTCCAACCTATAAAAATATTTTATTTTTTGGTGAAATTAAAGAATGCAGTATGTTTTAGGTACTTTACGTATAAATTGTAATATACCTTGTTATTTTAGCACGTAACTCATCAGTTTTATAAAACACCAATTTTGCATACAAGCTTATCTGCTCGAGGTAACTTTTAGGTGTTGTATAATTGTATCTTCTTTCATTAGCTAAATATGCTTTAGAAATGGTGTTTACTGAAGTATGCACATATGCCATAAATCTCGCAACCGAATCCCTTAAAGTAACCTGTAAAGTTTAAAAGGATAAAAATATATTAAATAACAAATATGGACAAAAATTGTAAAAACATTAAATAGAAACGATCACGAAGTAAAAACTTCAGCTGGTTATAAATGGCCCTTACCGGTAAAACAGGGAGTTCTTCCAAGAAACGCACTGATACTGAAACCAGAGCCTCTTGAGGCCATTCGTGGAACCAGTTTATTGAAGTACAATTGATCAGGGCAGGAAACTTTCTAGAGCGTACTCTTAGAGTTGAACCCACTGGAGAGAAACAGAGGACCACTTTCAGTTGTTTCCGCACTCTGTCAATGAAAAATTTCCAGCACACTTCTCTTGTATCCGGAAGGCCGGCCCCTTTTACCTAAATATATACAAACAATCACATAACAATTCTCAAAGTATTATGCAAGTTAAATATTCTTCCATGTTATTCATTTCAATGACACCCGCATTATTAATCGTAAAATGCAAAAACACAATTTTAAATGATATACCTCATTCCTCACACCGCCAATAATATTTTCAACTTCATCATCCGGAAAAAGATCGGCAACCTCGCCAGACGCTAACATGTCGTTGATAAGTACTAAAAACTGCTCATTTGCAACTTGGGCGTCAGTCATGAGAAACATGATACCAACGTTCTTTAAGCCAGTTTTTATATATAAGTTCGATAGCTCATTCTGGAATAAATTATAGGTAATGTTAGACAGGTATCACAAAATGTAGGCAGTAATAGTGCTATTAATTGTAATGTTCATACCTTTAGATCGCTGACACCATAGCCTTTTTTGAGTTGAATTTGTATGACTTCTAAACTTGATATAAAGGCAGCTAAACGTGAAAGAGACTGTTTCCCGGAACCTCCCACTCCGACTAACAAGGCACTTCCTCTTGGACTTTCGAGGATTCGATTAATTCTGGAAAACCAATTAAAATTCAATCCAGATCTTATTCTAACATAAACAAATTAATTAGGTACTCATATTAACAAGGACAAATACCTGCAAATATGCATCATGGCATCTTCGAACAAGACTAAGTTCATAGCAGCTATGAGGTCATTGTAACTGGCCATGGCCTCTGTTAATAATTTATTAAGCTGTTCCCAATTAGTAACCGCCATGTACTTTGGTTCACCGATGCCGCCAGCAAAATGGCAAAAGATGTTTGGTCGTTCAAATACTACCCCTTCGTCGATCTCCTATCAATATAGTACACATCGACATTTAAGCATATGGTAGGTAGGTACGAGTATGTGAAACGTATTACTCAATAGTTTATATAAATGTAACAGTACAGTCAGTTTTATACCTAAGTAGTTACACACTCTTCTACCTTGTCACTTTAACACCTTCGGCAGATTAGTGTAGCAGTTCAATCATGATATTAATGTGACAAAGCACTCAAGGGTGCTTACTTATAAAACCGACCCTAAAAAATATTATATCATCCACGTTTAATAAAATAAATAACTATTATATTATTTTCGATTCTAACCTCAAAATTCTTCTTGCAAATGTCGACTTGCATTTTAAGAAAAGCGTCAATATCTTTTTCTTCTGTTAACTTATCTCCATAGACACGATGAGTCTCATGAAGCCACAGGCGTATAAAATCAGATGCAGTTTCTAGGCATTCATTAGAACTGAATAGCAGGCCCTGTAAAACAATCATCAATATAGTCTAATTCTGTAGGCCTGAATCAGCAATAGGTCTGAATCAGTTCAATAATTGTTACCTGAAAGATATTAGATAAGTCCCTTAGATTGAAAATATAATGGAATTTGATTGCAGTCGGTAAAAACACCTGAGACACTTTATTGTGAAGAGCGACTGAAGCAGTAACTACATTATCTGGGGACAAAAGAGAGTAGTTATTATTGAAAGTAATTATATCTATTTCTAAAATTGACACAGGAATTAAATCAAACCCTTACTTGATAGTTTAGCAACTGCTTGATTGATCCTCAACTCCGGATTTGTCACGTGTTGACTCAAAATCGAATGGTATATATTATTAAGCGCTTCTGTATTTGGAAAGCTGATCGCAAATACACAAAAATGCCTCTGAAGTCGTGGATTGATTGTAAAACTACCTGATGTAGGATTCATGCATGACACATACTGAGTATTATGTATGTCCTTTAGAGTAAGTTTGTTTCTGTCATACCAATGGTTGTAGTCTAAATGCTGTCTTATAATAGTATGGGGCTGTACTGTCCCGTATGCATCCACTTCAGGCATGTTCATATCATCTATAAAGTAAACTAGAGTCTTATTTCCTGGAGGACCAAAATTTCTGCCAGCCTTTTTCTCTAAGGGCTTTTCTAACACTTTTTGCAACATTTCCGAGGACGTATAAAAGTTGAAAGGAACTGACTGAATTGCATAGTTTTCCGAAAGGCTGAAAATATTACCACACGGATTAAAAAATATACAAAACTGAATATTTGTATTGTAAACAGAAGGTACATACCCTTGCAATTTTTCGTTGACTAAGACGGTTTTTCCACAACCAGCGCCGCCGACTAACATGACAGGATGCTTATTTTTCATCAATAGGTCTAAAAAGAACCTTACTCTTATCGTTTCGGCTGTTGGAACTAACACAGCCTGAAAAATCTCGTTATTCAGTATATATATAATATTTGATGAAAATATATCTAGAGCCCAAACAAGAATATTTCTTACCTGCAGTGGAACATCAGGATCTAATTCAAATTTCGGCACCTTTTCTGTCCAAGGTGTAAACTGCTTGTTTTCAGTATCTATGTAATAATCAAAAACAGTCCCCCCCGTTGGAAATTTCACATTTTTAAATTCATTTACCCACCATTTTGTAAACTCTGTAATATATTAAAGGCATTATAATTATATTTATATTATATTTTGTACCGTATCCTTAACTAAGTTATCGTACATACCAACTCTGTAATCAATAGCAGTATCCTGAAACATGGCAGATCCAAATGCCCAAACACAGGCAAATACGAAATAAATTTCATGAATATCCTTTGAACAATCGGGCGGGGTATTTTCAGGGACTAATAAGCAATTCAGGAGATGACATAGCATTTGAATGTGGGCCATTTCCGCTATAGGGGTAATCTTCTTAAATCTGTTTCTTATGGTTTCCAAACAAGGTGGAATGTACTTATCAAAAAGCATTACTAAGTTGGACTTTTCAGCTGGTATTTTGCGTGTTTCAATCCAACTTGTAACATATCTATAAAAAAACATCAAAACGTGAACAAGAAAGAAGACAATGAATTAAATTAAAATAAACTCACTTAGGAGACCTAATGAACTGGTATAATATGAACTTACGGATTCCATCCAAGATCTTGCGGGTTTATATATAAAATACCAGCTCTAGAAACTGTAGCTGGAGTGGCTGTGCGAAGGTTTGAAATTTCAAACATTAACCTCATCGTAGGAGTCAAAGCTATTCTTTCATTGCTCGCTAAAGTTAAAATTTTGTTGTCATCCATGACGGTATTCAATGACTCAATCCACATAGGATCAATATCACCATCTAAGATTATCCACTTTGGGTTTTCACCGACAACATTGGCTTGATCTCTCATAATTACCGAAAAAAGACCATCTTTCCATTCCCTCGTAGCTGGATTGATTATACCGAATAATTCGTCATTCGTTACTGCTTTCGGGTTTAAATCGGTGTAAATTGGTTTCTTTTTCATATTTTGATAAGTCTTATGCAAAGATTTCCACACTTGAGTTTTTCCTGTCCCTGCATTACCGATTATAAACACAGAATGACGTACTTCTAATAACTCCTCAAGTTGGACTACTTTAAGAATAAAATTATCCTCTGGTTGAAGAAGTAAATCCATCGCAGCTTGCTTTACAGTTCTTTCAAATTCCAAGTCACGTTTTCTCGGTACTTCGAGAGCAGGAAATAAGTCACCAATAAGACCCATAAACACTGGCATGTCATCAGTCACTATTTTAGGAATGTTAAAATCACGAAGAGCTCTCATCAATACTTCTTCTTCAGGCCTGCCAGGGTCACCACGCTGTTAAAAAATAATGTTGAAATTTAAAAAGTTATTGTCATTGCATACTTATTATCAGGAATGACTAGAGTGTTACTTACTTTTAAAGATCCAGCTACTACCAGTACCGATTTAATAGCTCTTAGACCCCAATCATAATGGTCTTGTTTCGAAAGTAACTCCTTGCATAGAGTATATAAAGTAATAAACTTTCTTGCTAAAACTCTAGCATCTTGGAAACCTTCAGCAACTAACATAATTTCACAAATAAGTTCAAAATCTGGGACAACCATAGCACACGGTCTGAACAGAGCCTTAAGATTTTCAGGAAGTTCCGTTCTCCCGGCGTAACCCGGATTCATTGTAATAAATATACCCACAGATGTGACTAAACCTATTATTTCACCCATGAAATTGAATTTTTCTTTCTTGTCTCTGTAAAATATGCACACATATTATTGATTGATACTTGAGGTCATATAGATAAAATGTTATTTGTCTGTTATGGCCTTACGAGATTTTTTACTCGTCAAAATCTACCATAGCTTCCTAGCGCCTTACTACTAAGAAGAAGCGCGCGAAACAGTCAGTTTTTATTGGACAAACGATATCATACATCGGTATCTACAATTTAATTACTCTGTCACCTACCGTATGGCATCTTGGACTGATTTCACTTGCACTGCTACTACAGATAGCACTTCAACAGATATCCGGTTAAATTCATCAAAACATCCCCAAGCCCCTGTTTGAGCCAATCCTTTGTATATATTTCCGCAAGACTAAAATAAAAATATTGAATAATGCACAACGTTCTGGCTTAAACATAAGGAAAAGGTATTCTTACCTTTATCAAGTTGCAATTACCTGGTAATCCATTTGCTCTGAGCAGTTAAATACATAGACCATAATGCCCAATGCTCTACCCAAGTCTTTTGTAGTTTCTGTCTTGCCGGTCCCGGCCGGTCCCGCTGGACCTCCTCCCATGATCAAATGTAAGGACTACAACATAATTCACGTTAATAACTTTAAGAATGCGATTAGGCTCCTTTTTTTCTTCATTAATTTTCATGTATAATCTACCTGAGTTAGTGTTATGTAACATCTATCAGTCAATGGTGTGATCACCAACCTAGGGGTATTGCCTAAATATTCATAACTATATTTGAACTGTGCATCACAAATATTAGCGAAGCAGTCATATTCTTTCTCACCCCACCTAAAAGAAAATGAAGTTTGATATTTATGTTCTATCGTATTATAATTATCTTACAGTAAATATTGATGGTATGAAAATAAACATGAACCTGAACTTGACACAAATGAGCTTGGATGAGGTTCTACTACTATTGGCGAGACCTGTGTCGTAGCTGCGATTGCCATTGGAATGCTGATCCAGCCTCTACTTTGCCTTGAATCATCTTGCTGACTACGTCCCTAGAATGTACGTCTATAGTACAAATAGTCATAATTTTCTGTCGATCTTGTTTTGTCAGTTCTCCGATTAGAAGAGTGATGAGGGTACTGAGTTGGGCTACTTGTTTCTTAAAATAATCTTTGAGTGCGTTATCATAGCCTTCTTCTAGTCTGGCAAATGCCATGTTGACTTCGGTAGCCCACCATATTTGAGAACCGCACAAAGATACTTGAGCCATGAAGTCAAACAACCATTGTTCCCTGGGTTTTTCTTCGTATGACACCATACCTTCACCAAAATATTGTCGTATCGTGGATCTCATTATATCTTGTAACCGATTTAACCAAACTTCTACCTGAGATACAAATTTCAAAATTATTTTATGTCACGTCCTAGGATAATAAACAACGTTTTGTAACATTACTTACAGGTCCAGTACAATCGCAACTACCGTGAAAAGGTACGTACTCGCCATCTTTAGCAATCATCCCAGATGCAATTTTACCGGGTTTGTCTTCGGCCTCAATGAATCTCAGTTTTGCGATGGAATCAAAAAGCTTTGTTAAATGTCTGAAAATTATCACATACATGTTGGTCTATTTTACTCTTAGTTCTCTTGGTAAATCTTCGAGTTTTCTTTATATTAAAATATAGAGCAGCAACCCTTACCTTATAACTAAATCAGCCTGATTACCGTTCGACAAAATATCTAACAAATCGGCAGATGAAACAAAATAAAACCTGGGGAACGCTAGTCTCTTTGTCTCCAAATATTCGGCCAAAGCTTTTTCGCAAATTATTAGATCTTTTTGAATACCATCAAGTTTTTCAACTAATCCATCTTTGTTAGTGCCTTTTACGACGTTTGGTGTTTTTGCCATGTCTTTTGATAAAATCTAGAAAAAACAGTTTTATTAAATCAGAATCAATCAATATTAAAGCAATATTTATATAGGTATGTAACCTTTGATAAACATACTTTAAATTCTGTATCAATCCTGTCGAATCTTGCAGAGTCCTCAGGCAACTGTTTTCTAATATCTTCGGAACTCATGAAGATACTCTCCAAATGCGTCCAAGTCCGTTGAACTTCAAACCACACTGTTATCACCTGGTCGGCGATGGATAACTTTTGTTGCCACCCTGACACTTCTTCCAGGAAGTGAGCGATGAATTTTGATGTAATGAGATTTTGAAGTTGAACCTGAAAATGTTCGATTTGCCTGACTAGCGATTATATTCCTTGTATTATCTAAGAAGCGGTTAGCTTATTAGTTTTGTATTTGTTTATAATATTGAGCAGTAGGTACCATAATTGGACAATTATTCGATTCATTATTCTCAGTTTCAAAGTACACTGACCTGATTTTCTTCTAATGTTTCTATAAGCTCCTCACTAGCTCTCAACAGTACACAGCTAGTTCGTTTATGAATTTCTTGTTCAAACTCCATTCCACTCCATGTAGTATTGAGATCTTTCAGTATTTTCTCCATAGACATTTCTTTGACGGCTTTGTCTACAATATTCTTTACTTCTTCTTCGCATTCGTGCAAGTTTAACGCTAATAAGTCTGCTAGGGTTGTATTTGCGTCCATCACGATTTTTACCTGGTCGATCCAATGCATTTTAATAAAGAACGCATTTATGACTTATTTAGGTAATACGCCGAACAACACATTAAATTTGCTTGATATCTAATCAGAACTAACAAATAGCCCTAGTATAGTTAGGGATACTACACACGTAGGTTTGAAAAATCACAGTCACATTTTTAATCTGCTACTACTACTAATAGACAATATAGAGGGGAAAAGGTTAATTAGGATAAATATACACAAAGCGAAGTAATTACATTTATACAGACATGATGCCCACTACTCTACACAAATCGTACATAAACACACAGACGCACACATTACATGGTCAAAATACGGATATATAAGAGTAAGAAAACAATAAATGTGATGGTAAACTCTGCATTCTACTGGACACAACAAAAAAAAACAAGTAAAATAATAACAGCATGCCAAAATTTCTTTTGATCCTTTCCCGTGACTTTGAAGTACTTACAGTGATTTCGGGTGGCAATGCAGCTAAAGTCTGTGGATCATAAACATATTTACATTCGCGAGCATTCTGTACATTCCTTTAAAATATTTTGTTCTTAACATTCTTTACAGGCAATATATAATGCTTTTTGTTTTCAGCCAATATCAAATAATTAAGTGACAATTTCGTCATAACAAAAGCAAAAATTGTGCTAGCACGACATCAAAACATGCACAATGCATAATTTTAGTAAGATTTTACGGTCCATTCAATCATCCTGTGTGCAATCCATTGGCGAAGTAGCTAGATGGTATTATTTACATTGATAAAGTAATATATACAAAGGATTAAAGTTTCATTAGTCAGTAATTAACCATTCGTTACCAATTTGAAGTACTGCTGCAGCATTGAATTCCCCTACAAACCAAACTTACCTTAGTACTTCTCATTAATTGATTCCAGTGCCTTTCTCTTATTGCTGGATTTTGCAGCTCGCCAACAGCTCTTAAAGAGGTTAGCATATTTTTCACAGTTGCTTCCAAATTAATATAGGTGTCCCAGCTAAAACAATTAAAGCCAACTGCAATGTATTAATTGTCTCTTCTATCTCTCCAAAACTATTATCCTAACACTGACCTTCTCATTTCCTTGTCCAACAATCTGATTTCTTTTGCAAACTTTTTGCATTCAATATCCATGTTTTCTACATCAATTTTGCGCCATGGTGTTGTTTTCCAATCGTCTATGCTCGTTCTTACTATGTACACGTAATCCCAAAGTTGCTGTTTAAAGTGTAGAAAAATAAGTCATTTAATTATACTTGGTGTTTTAAAACTGGCTAGGTTTGCTAACGTAAATTCAACAAAATATCTTGAAAGATTTTTTACCTTTAGCATTCTAAGTTCTTTCCTACACTGCTTTAACAACTTGAATTCTGGAACATTAACTTCAAACAGCGATCCCGATTCCTGTATCCCCTTCATACCATATTCCAAATTTAGCAGCTCAAAGTCAACTTTCGACATAACTGCGTAAGGGTCGTCGCAGTCGTATTTGAAAAACTATAAGTAAAATATTTATGTAACTTAAAACGGTTTAATTAACTAAGAAAATATGTGGTATCTATTGCGTTGCTTTTGATACGTACATCGTATCGCTTAAAAACTTCTCTATAATAGGTCACATGGCTATCGAAAGTAGATATTTTCTTTCTTATTCCAGAAACTTCCGCCGCTTGTAGTGGAGCTACTTGTTGCTTCACCGTTAAAGCCAACTTCTTTGTCGTTTGCCATTGCTCTGGTAATTCCTGTTTATACAAAAACAAATGTCTTTATTTCATATTTACATAGTGTTATTGTTTTTACATTTCAGTTTTTCTCATTAGAGACATGTTTCATCTCATTCCTTAACATACCTGTAAAAGCACGTTAACCTCTTCTGGAATGTCCATGTCATAAAATTTAAGAAGTTCAATCGTTTCTGTGAGTGGGTGAAACATATCATCAGTAGTCACTGCACGATCTTTCACATTCATTAAGTAACCCATAACTGTTACTAATGCATCATAATCGCCTTCTGGTACAGGCTGAAGTAGTCCTACAAAAAAGTTAAATATTGTAGTCGTGATTGTTGTTATATTTATTCTGTCTTTGCTAGTTACTGTCGTGGACGTTTTGTTAATTACCTTCATCTGCTTCATGAATAAAGTTGCCTAAATCACTAAGACTTGAGGTGACGTTGTTGACCAAATGTTCTTTGTACATGTTACCCCATTTTCGAACTGTATTGAGTAAGTTTTGGCGAAATGGTCTGACATCAACCTAAAACCCGATTGTAAGGTTAGAGTGATCACAATAATGCAGAGTACTAAATAAGGGCTACACAACATTGCAGTGCACCGCGATGCCGCATCGAAAGCACGTCATTATTATTTATCTCTGTTTATTGTAGACTGGCCCTAAATTTCCAGAAGTACCTAAGTAATTTTGAGTTGAATAATTATATTAGGTATCTAACTTACAAGAAAACATTTCTACCTAAAAAGATACATGTTCTTTTAAGGGCCGCTTGAGTTAATAACAAACTTTTAATTGGTGTTACTTTGATTTATCGCCGGATTGCATTTAACCTTAAGCTGTTTTATGCTTGAATCTTGTTAGGTTAAACTACAAATTTATCTTCTACAAATTGATTCATTTTATGGAGATTTGTGTTCGATGTAATGAGGGTAAAACCTTTTTTTACCTGAAACCAGCAATTAAACACTTTGTATGATTCAATATCTTCAATATCCAAATATAGGTTTTCATAGTGATCAATTTGTTCCCTAAACGCTTCCATTTTCGGGACACATGGTTTTGGTGGAACCACGTCTTTATCCTCAGAACCGATTTTGTCAACCTCTTCGGGAGTTAGTATTCTACCATATGTCAAGAAAATTTCCATTACTGCATCTCTTTCTTCTAACCACAAAAAAGAGTAGTTCTCGAACGTTTTGCAAAAATCATTAGCATCTTCAATAACCTAAAAACCAAAATGAAAGTGATAAATTGTATAAGAATTATTATTTTAAAATGAAGTGTCAAAAAGAAACTAACCTTTTCTATCCCATTCAAAATATCTTCCTTCATGTCGATTATATCAACATTACTGATTATTTGGGCTTCGTATGATTCCTCTTTCTTTGGATAAATTCGTTCTATCAACTTAGCCATTTTCAATATGTCATCGATTAAACCTATAATCAAAGCTGTGAATCCTTTCTTCTCATTTGGGTCTAAACTTGGATTGAAAACCATATCAGGTTCATACAACTCTAGCTGAGCTTCGAACAATGGCGCTAATTTATTCTTAGGTTCCATGTGCTCAGATATATAGCCCAAACTAGAAACAAATATTGATAAAATGTAATAACTATTCTTCATGTTTAAACAAATTTTACTAGTGTATTTAACCTGCACCTTACCTGCAAGCAATCGTCTTAAAAAGTGACTCTTCGAATAAATTATCTATAAATTCTACGTAGTTAAGCCATATCTCACTATCTTGATTATCTTGCATATTAAAAAGTTCCATGTTCTCTTTTAGCAGCTCCCTTATTCGTTCAGCCGTGGATAAAATATCACTATATCGCTTGTTAATTTTCTCTTGACGGTCATCAAGATTTAGCAAGGTGTCCTATAACACAAACCCCTTTAGAACTAAGTAATACCAACTTAATATAAAATCTACTTACGAATTAAAGTGATCTCACCTTTTTACTCTCCTTCCTTTCAAATAAGGGTTGAGACGACCATGTGCTCATCACTGCCTTTATTTCTTTTAAATTGTCTTGTATTTTCGACATCCTCTGATACAAACTGCCTACTAATGTATGTAATTCTTGTAAATAATTCCACAAATCTAAAGAAAAAAATATTTCTCCTATAATTACATAATTATTATTTTAATTCTAATTCAAAATTGAGACCTACGTCATACATACCTTGAGAATTCCAATTAAGTTCGTTTTGAGCCATATCAATTCTAAGATCAATTGCCTTTATTTCACTTTCTACTAAATCAAATTCTACCTTCTGACTGTTCTTTCTAATTTGATTATACCAATCGATGGTGATTCCCAGATTTATTCTGTACTGTCGATAAGTTTCCTGTTTCTCGAAAAAATCTAAACTTTCTTTTGGAAGCAAGTCAGTGCAGTCTGGATTGTTTCGTAAATGATGCACCTCTTTTAGAATTTCTAAAATCTAAATTTAAGTAATTAATTAATATTTATCCTTGAAATCATAAAATTCAACTTAATTTAATTATGCTTACCATCGGGCTAAAGTTCAAAACTAGATCTGATCCATGACGAGCCAGAATCATATTCTTTGTTTTCTCTTCAATTATCTTTGGAACGTTTACAGTCCAGTCGTTGAAGTATTTCTTCTTAAATGCATTTATGTCCTCTACCAGTTTATCATATCTCACAAATAGTTTCAAAGCCTCATCCGAACCCTTTATCCTATTAAGGAAAAAGTACTTCAAATTTCTACCTAAATTGTTCAGCCAGTTAGTTACGTGCAGATTAAACATATATAGTGCTATAAAAACCGACGGATTTATAACCTCCTCCTTTTATTTTAAAGTCGGTCACAAAGAGGATGAATAGAGATTGGCAGAAGCTGACATGGCTGATATGACTTTCACTTTAATAAGCTTGTGCATCATTATGAGGTCGCAGAGTTGGTGAAATTCGCTACCATGTGATAAATAAAGTATGGACTTCTTACAGTAAATTAACCAGTGAAACGGAAGAATATAAGCCAAATAATCAGCTTTCGCAATTTGCCCCACCCCGATGACTTACGGGTGCGGCAAATTGCGAAAGCAGGCTACAGGCTTTGTGATCCTTGCTGCTAACGTCGTCATGTACAAGAGACCCCCTGCCACTGGGGGGAGGTACGCGTCGATCTCCATATGGCCGTATTTCTGGAGACGATGGCTTTGTTCTTTAAAAAGTTCCTAAAATGAGAATAAAATAATTTGACACGTAACCTGCACTGTCTCGGAGCAATTTATTTTCATGAATGTTTCGTAACTAAAGGTACTTACTTCGCAAATTACAATTTCTTCTTCTAGCATTACTAGAATTTCCACGTATTTTGCCGTAAATTCATTTTTGATTAGTGGGCGATCCAACACTGAGCCTATGATGTCAATTAGCTTAAATGAAAAAAAATACGAATAGATTTCTTTCTACAAAGAATATAAATCACCCATATATGCCATCATTTTTAGGCGTACCTTAAATATCGATTCTAAATTGGAACAGCTATCAAACGATTCTACCAATACAGTAGACAGTTTCAAATCCAAATCCACAATATTGTCTTGAAACTCTTTGAAATCTTCATCAAATTTGTCATCATCAGGGTCCAAAACGTCATAAGACTTAGAGGCAAACCCGTGAAAATAAGAGTCGAATTCTGCTGATATTTCTCGTATCTCTCCACTGAGAACTCTACCTTTTATATCACCTATTTCAATTTTCTCTAATTTTTGAAACTCCATCACTGTTTTAAAGAACCATTGTATGGTATTTAGTCTGTTGAGGAATTTGTTCAGTCTTTCAAAGACAGCGTTTGGGTGGAAAGTCCAAGGTACGACAGACCTATCAACAAAATATTTAGAGATGTTGTCTTTAAAATATTCAAAGGTCTCACGAAACTTCTTTAATATGTCTATCGTGACCTGAATACGTTGAGTCGCTTCGTCTATGTCGCTGTGGAACAGTGTGCTTGGATCCAAGCATTTCTTTGCCTAAAACATCAGAAGTATTTTGAAAACTGTTTGGTTTACCCCAGTAAGCATTTTAACCATTACAAACCAATATACCTGATAAATTAGTAAGTTACAAATCTGTTTAAGAAGGACCATCAGTTTCGACGAACTGCAATAATATTTAGAGTCTCTCCATATCATGCATATGACGTGAAATAGAGGTCTAAATAAAGGTTGGCATTCCGTAAAATCTGTGTCTTCCAAGGCTTGGAAATGTTTCACTAAGGTCCTTAAATACAAGTCGATTTCCTGAGCCTCTGCCAATGCTAAAATTAATAAACCATTTAAAATGAAATAATCAAGAAACACAGTTTTGTATACTACATTGATACGAAGACAGCCATTTTAATACCTGAAACGATGTTTTTGAATAACCGACTAAAGCACGGGTAATAAGCCGATGTGGTTTTTTCGAGAATCAATGCCATCAGGCGTACTCTGTCGCCACGAAGCTGATCGTAGATGTAGTTCAAGTTGCTCAGCCTTGACTTCCAAAACGCGAGCTCTAGATGAAAAATTATATATTTGATCATGACGATGAAATAAAGTCGATTTGAAACGAAAATAAGCACTATGTATTATGACATAGCTATTCGTCTCATTTTAAGGTGAGCGACAGAGCTATTACCAGTTATATAGCTGTATCCTTTCCTCCTTGCGTAAACTGAACTGAACAGCTATGACCAAATAAGCCTATGGGCTATCAAGGAGGATGAAAGAAAAGTTATTTCTCGGTGTCTCATTTTCTTTAAAACTTGTTTAACAGAATTACCAAGGGATCATTTTTGTCATTTTACTTTATTTAATTTACGAATTACTAACCAACGGACGGCACTGGATTTTGACCGTTCTCGAAGGCCTGCGCCGGATCGTCCATCATCACGTCGTTGATCTGCTGCGCCCACTTGATCACCACGCCTTCGATGGCACTTTTCAGATACAGGTCTACCTCCTCGCCTCTTTCAAGGCCCTTCTCCGCTTCGTACACTAGCTCTACTCCTACCGGCATGGGCAGGACTGTTTGCCCGTTCACTTTGCCTTTAACCTAATTCAAAATAAAACAAAGTGTATTGAAATCATAAAATAAGATTTATTAAGACAGAACAAAGGTTGCTTTTTAATAGTGTAGGGAAAATAAGTAAATAAAGTGCAACCGATATCATATACGTAGGATTTTTCAATCTTAAATATGTTCCTTACCTCGTACACAGTGCTTTTGAGGCTGTGAATTTGTTTGAGGATGTCCTGAGAAACCACCAAAGGCCAGCCCTCATGATTAAGGGGGTTGGATAGCAAAGGGACAAATACCTCATCCACTAGGGCGGCCAGTTCATCTATAAGTCTCGGTGCTAAGTCCCCTAAAACATTGAAGTAATGATTCAATCAAACTATCCTATCATCATGATCAATAAATATTTATTTTTGAGTAAATTTGCCTTAATAATAAACTGTACTCATTAATGACACCGCGCTCAAAGTAAATGTTTTACAAAACCAAATGGTAGCTCAAGCACGATATTAAGTGCAATATATTAATAAGGGCCCTTCCCATTCCCACTTACCAGCCAATACTTACCAAAAATGACCATCTCAGAGCAGTTCTCCTTCGGGACGACATCAGGTTTCTTCTTGACAAAATAAACCGCTTTATTTTTCATATAACAAGGAAATGAAATAACTGGAACGAGCTGAGCGGCATGAGTCAGGACAATGACCAGAAGCATGGGCAATGGTTTGTCCACAAAGTCTCTTAGTGTGGACCTGTGCTCTTCTACGCTGAGGACTCGCATCCATTTTTCAGGTTTTAGTTTCAAGGATTTAACAGCGTATGACCCGATAAAATCAAAGCGAGGGTCTTGATTGGACGAAGAAGACCCTGCTTGATCCATTTTGGATAGCAATATTAATTACTAAGTTATCATTTTTATGTTGCCTTGTGGCCTGCTCGCCGGCTGGGCTCCGATTGAAGTCGAAGGGAATGCCAGAGCCAGGCGAATGCCGAGTCACGCAAGTCAAAATAGCGGGCCATTATGGAGCGATGTCTCCTTTGTAACGAGGAGTCGACTCCGAATATAGAAAAATAGACTGTGTGGTTAGCAAAAGAATTAAGAAATCTTAAGAAGTTTTGTAAACTACTTGAGAGCATTAAAAGGAATGGATGTTATTGGAGATTATCTAATATTAAACTGAAGGCCCCTCCAATCTGACTACGCCCACATGTGGAATAATTTTTCACGATGGAGGAATGTCACGATCTCTACGAAATGTTTTTACTACAAACGAACAGAGACGCACGAATTTAGAATATCGGGAAGCCTGCACAAGATGCATAACGCTAACGTTAGCGATTTTCGAAAACTGACCAAATGTATACAATAACATATTAATAAGACATAAGTGGCCGAAGCGATACATCGTTAGCTTAAGTCAATACATTACATTTAAATTACATACCTACATACATTTTTCAGTTTTATAGTGTGCTCGTTTGCCTTCCCAATTCCCATGCCATGCCATGCCATAGTCAGCGTTATGCTTTTTGTTTAGCCCCCAGTACCGATTCCGACCGACAGAATAAAAAAACGGCTTTTAAAAATTAATTAATGACCTTGAATCACGACCGGTGAGATATCGACCTACTAATTAGTGTACATTGTCACTCAAGTAGAGCTCTTCTCCGCTGAGCAGACCGGTGAAAACGACCAAACAAAATATTCAAGATCAAGACAACAACAATTACATCACCTTAGACGTTCAATCTCATCGCGATAGGAGAAGTCCCTTTTCCGATGATACTTATACTTGTACCAATGATACCTATTGGGGTTTCCTTTTTCTTCAGCCAGTACGTCTGGGCAGTAAGTGAGCTCGGTGCTAGGCGGCGGCCGCGCCGCCCCGCGCCTCCCGCCGCAAAGATGACACTCGCGACGTCGCAAATAAGGTCAGCCATCGTCGGCGGAGGAGCAAGCCAGGGGCTAGAGCGATACAAGCGATATAGCGGTAAAAGTTCAAATTTACGACTGACGGCTTTTTGCGAGTTATTAGATAACACTAATTTGATAAAAGTACATGACTAGTAGAATCGTTGTTGATGGTCGTTTTTATTAAGGAACTAAGTATGCCATACTCAGACCCATTTTTAGCGACAATTAATTCGATCCTTTTTTTTGTATGAGAAATCGTGTCTAAAACGTAGTCGTCATGAACTGATTAAGATTGTGAGTGCGGCCGTTAGTCGTTATTTTTAGTGACACTTTTGCAGTTGTGAGAACGCTTGAAGAATTTGAACCAAGAAGCGTATTAGGGATACTTGACCTTTTCAGCACCATCGACGGATTCATCCCGATCCCCTCCAAACTGACCGTAAAGACAGACTGTGTTAAAAAGATAAGACACATACGTACTAACGTGCGCATAAGATCAGACGCTGAAGACGCATATCTTCCGTGACTGACTGACTGGCTGATTAAGTTACAGAGACAGCATGAACCACTAATTGGTAGGACTAGAACCTTGGAGAGTATGTCCCTTGGGGTGCACTAGGAAAGGCAAACGATCATTTGCAATTTCCGTGCAATGTTAAAGACACTATACAAACCAATGCAAGACCAGCAGGCTTGTCTACATCATGTTGTACTCCTGCAGACGTGTGACACGAGTTGTGAGAAAGATCTTACATGAAAAAAATAATGCTGTGTATGACAGTGACAGAGCGGTATTTCTCTCTCACTCGCTCTTATGTGAGACTAACCGAATTCACCCGAACCCGAAAGTCTAAGTGCTCTAGCACTGGTGTATAAGACGAAATTTTGACCGCAACATAAATAAAAAAACTTACCCTTACTTTATTTTTCTTGGACCACCGACAGAAAGTTAGGTAACTTATATTCCGGTTTGCTACTCTGGTGCGCTGTAAATCATAATTTATTTGGCTGGCACAAGCAATAAAATTCAATCCGTATACAATACATTGTTTTATTGTTAGCGGCATGACATGATTTCGTGAGATAACTTTGCTTTAGGCATAATAAACCTGACAAAAAAAGACGCAAGAAGGCCCGTGTGGTGGGGGGTTTTCTCTTGATTTAGGCACGAATCAAAACTGAGAAAAATAGCTGCAATCAATTATTATATATTATTATCCAAGTTTTAAAGTTTTGTTCAACCTTCCATCAGTTTCCTTCAGAGGTGAGAAAGACCGACATCATTAAATTTCGTCTATTATGTCGTAGTCTGCTTTGCTTAGGTATGTCCCGCAACACCCAGTGGCAAAAAATATGACGTTTTCCCGTCCCGACAGTCGGGTAAGAACAATTTCGAGAACGAGGCTTATCAGAAGGATATAGTTGGCTTGAGCATGGTATGGGAAATTATGTCGACTCTTCACGTCGCCTATTTCGCAAAGTCTAAAGACAAAGTGCGTCGTACCTGTCACCACATACGAAGCCGAAACGTGGACAGTAATGGTAGTGCTGGTCCATAAATTTTAAAGTCGCTCAGCGAGCTATGGCTAACTTTTAGGTAGTCCCATTAAAAATTGGCGCCCAACGTGGGGCCAAAATTTTAAGACAATGTTTATCACGAGTGGTGTTAACCTTTTGAACACCACAAAACTCTGGCCGCCAACTGAAAGTCGTGCCACTGACGCCACGACGGCTACAGCCGTCACAAGTTCAGGACTAAAAGAGACTTTGTTTCGTATCAATAAGTTGTAATTTTCATAGCGTAGAAAACTCGTCTGGTGTGTGAGTGACCGGTTATTATTCGACCTAAGGCTATCAAAAGGTTAAGGTCATAAGACGGTTGGTTTAACCAATCTTCAACCCTGCGACAAAAACCCGTTACTTAGAAGGTTCACTCACTATAACTTGGCGACCAACGTGGGGCAAATTTCAAAAGACAAGGAAGTTTATCAAGAGTGTTGTTAATCTTTTAAACACCACAAACTCTGGTCACCAACTGAAAGTCGTGCCACTGATGCCACGACGGCGACAGCCGTCACACGTTCAAGATTAAAAGAGACTTTGTTTCGTATCAATAAGGTGTAATTTTCATAGCGTAGCAAACATGTCTGGCGTGTGAGCGATACATTTTTATTCGACTTAAGGCTATCAAAAGGTTAAGGTCATAAGCAGGTTGGTTTAACCAATCTTCAACCCTGCGAAACAAACCTGTTACTTAGAAGGTTCACTCACTATAACTTGGCGACCCACGTGGGGCAAATTTTAAAAGACAAGGAGGTTTTTCAAGAGTGTTATTAATCTTTTGAACACCACAAACTCTGGCCACCAACTGAAAGTCGTGCAACTGACGCCACGACGGCTACAGCCTTCACAAGTTCAAGATTAAAAGAGACTTTGTTTCGTATCAATAACGTGTTATTTGCGTAGGCCATAAGCAGGTAGGCCAAACTAATCATCAACCCTGCGACACAAACCCATTACTTAGAAGGATCACTCACGTTATGACTTAAGTTAGTGCTACCGTCGAAACGTGAATGGCCCCTTTAAGTATTGATATTGTTAACAAGCAACAGTAAAACCAGCGGATTAAGCAATAATAGGGTCTTGGTCAACGGCGTAAGAGCTTTGACGCACGCCATATTAATTGTGCCCTGCTATACTCGGCTATCTATCTTATCACAATCTCTGGCATCTGTCAGTATATGTGTTATACTAGAGAGTGTGAAAGCGATAGACAACCAAGTACAATCAATACTCTGGTATGACTGTTCGTGTAACAGTATTTCCGGTCATTAATAATACTTAAATTGCTACTAGGTCACGAAATTGAAACAAAATAATTTCATAATTATTACATTTATTGATAATGACAGCGATGGTTGACTCAAATTTGCTACTCGGCAAAAATATTTCCACTAGAAGGGAACTATTCTTGTATTATATTAAAATCTCTTTAAATTATGCTTATGTGTACATGCAGATGCAACCATCTATGCTACCAAGTAGCTGCTTATAACTTCCCTTATCACGTAAAAGAATTAGAAATACATTTGATTTGTGATCTAAGTATATCCAAAATTTAATTTACACAATTCAAAGACTCGCAAAAAAAACTTATGCGTATTCTATATAAAATAAATCATTCAATATGATTATAAACAATAATTTCATTTTAATAAAAGCTCATTCTGTTGAATTGACTGCAATAAATACGATGTCTACGATGTATGTAGTTAATAAAATAATAATACAAAACAAATAATTTCATTTACCTAACAACTATGTTTAAAACAAAAGCACAGCACATGGTCAGCTTAGTTTCTACAAATTAAATTAGAACCTACGTAACGCTGCTTTAAGGTCACTATTTGGCTAACCCTAGGAGCCCTAGTGCCGCCCGCCCCGCTCTCCGCTATCCGCTCCGCGCCGTTCTTTGCCCTCTACCGACTACTGGACGAAAGCACATCGAGAGTTTCAAAGACACATCCTACTATATTTTAAATTACTTTATTCAATATTTCTTTTTGGGTTTTTTAACGACTACACATTGAGCTGTCCTAGTTAGGGCCGTCAGCAACCGGTACTTTAATGCAACATTATCAAATGCAAAATTAACACGTTTAAGTAGAGTTCACTCCGTTAAAAACCTAACTTATGACCGACAAGTACACTACTGGATCTGATAATAATAATAAATGTTGAAAATGCTGTTTTAATGGAATGTTTAAGTACAACAGTCTATAAGCATTCGATAAATCCTGATAACTACGAGTGACACATACAGATGTCAGTCAGCGCTTACGATTACCTAAAAGATGGCGTTAAATTATATTATCAAATTGCAAACTTTGAAACAGCTCTTGATTACTTTTGTTAGCTATACATACTTATACGTAATGTAAATATACACGATGGTACAGGGATGAGGCAAGTGGCGGGCTATGAACGATGAAGTGAAATTACAAACACTAGTAATAACCAGGCGTTTTACACTATTTGTGTACTCATTACGTGTACTTACCAACGATTACTTGACTAAAAGGATGGAATATACATTAGGTGAGTTAGACTAACCCCGTCTTGCCACCGAGCCGCCGACGGTGTGGACACTGGCACGCCTAAAAAGGACAGTACATGCGAACTGCGCCACTATACTCTGATATCGTTGACCAATCATCGGCGGCCAAGACAACTACCTTTATAAAGTACTGTGGTTACGCTTAGATGTTCCATATAGCTACCATCAATTATTGTTCGAGAGTGGATGGAGATAATAAATTGAGGACAGTTTTTATTTTGTGACATTCATTCTTCGAAATTACAACTTTCATTTCATTTCCCAACCCATTATTGTTTTATGTAACAAGAAAAAACGGACGACCGCGTTTGAGCCACAATCAATAAGATTAAAAAAATAATGTGGCACATTTTTTTATTATGCCGTTACGAAAATAGTCGTATCGCTTGTTTCTTGCAACAAACAGCAAACATAATGGGCGTGTTTCGTCACGAATATTACTCCATTGTGTTAAGTACAAGTCTTTTACAAGGACGAAGTTTTCTTTTTGGACGTTTTAGTAAAAATCCTACCTTTGATATAAAAGGAACAACAAAAGCAAGCGTCAAAGTTAATAGGGCTTAAATAGCTTAGCAATAGAGTGTTTTATCGCGTGGCAAGAAACTATCACAATGGAAGGTGGCAAAGTGTGTTTGGAAACACTTAACTGAGCAATGTATTTTTAATAATTATAATTTTAGAAGCGTTTGTAGAAGCTCGTGAGTTACAGACGTTATATTCCATGTGCAGAATGTAAATCTGTGCAATATCCATAAACAACACAAAAGCTACTACGTAAGTAAATAAATTACAGTAACATCTATACCACAAACTATACAGTAAAAAAATCTATACAAATAATCCACCGAATATTATCACTGATCACAAAAATTTCATTGGTTCTAAATTAATAATACACACACATAATTCACATATTTACATCTAAAAAGAATTAAACTAAAATCACATATGTATTTAAAAGTTTCCAATTATTTACAAAATAGTCAATTAGGATTTATGTCAATGAAAAAATATAAATAAATAATTAAACATCCAAAAAAAATTAAATGTCGATATTATAAAATTGCGAATATTTGGAAATCTTGAATAATTCTCTACGACATTTTATTGAAGCTAGTCAATGAATGCGAGAGAATTTGATTTCCTTACAACAAACCTTCAACGAAACAACAAATTAAGGTATATTACTATATTTGCTAAACCGACTAACCTACCCTATTGTTCATTTAAAAGTCTTTTATTTATGACCGTAACAAAACTTTTAAATAACAATACAATAAGTTAGCATGATTAATAAACATAACATCTACATACAAAGCACCATTTGCCGCTAGAGCAACGTAAAACTGAATAAAGGTGTTCTGGACGTATATTTATAATTCGGTCCGATACAATGCGGGTTGTATGGAACGGTGATATATGTAACGGTATGGAGCGAGCGATGTACATCGACCGCTCGCCGGGTGAAACGAACGGGTGAATTTATTTGCTCCTAGTTTTGGTGCCGACGACGTTTATGCTCTCGCCACGACTCCTTGATCTGTGTAAGTTGTGAAGCCCCTCTCCTGTAAAAAATATCCAATTCTAGAATACTGTTGCCTAACTAATCTAATATCTACTTACTGTTTATCTTTTACTAAATCTACTTACTACGTTATTTTCGGTTTCAGTTAACCTGGATTCAACGCTCTGTATATGCGAGCTTTTTTGGTTCATTTGTGATGTATTTTGATGTCCTTGAATGTTAAACGTAATTTTTATGTCTGAGTGGAAACTTTTATGACATAAAAAATAAAGTTCATCAAGACTTATAAACAATGTTAAACAAAATAACTTAATACAGCACTGGATAGCACTGTTCTTACATTATATCTTAAAAAATGCAATCACCTGTCTTGGAAACAAAAAATATTGTTTCCAAGTAACGTCATTGCATTTTGATGACCCTCTTGTCCCATGTCTAAATCTACGCTTCAAACATTACAGGAAATCTCAGTTACCTTTGCTGGTGGCGCGTTTAAGCTCGGCGTCGCGGTACTGGCGTGCGCTGCGCCCGCGCCGGTCTTGCACCAGCTTGTCGGGCCGCACGAAGATGCCGTGGCGCGCGCGGCACTGGAAGTAGCGCGAGCCGCCCACCGCGCCGTCGTTCTTGCCTGGAATAGACATGATACGTCGCCGTTATTGTTAAAGTGTAAACGCGGCTTAAATTCATTTATAAACAAGACTATGCGCGCCGTTGCTTTATATTTTATTAGGGTTCCGAACCTAAAGGGTAAATGCCAATAGGAGAATATTACTAAGCATCCACTGTCAGCCTTTCTATCTGTCTGTTTGTCTGTCAGTCAGTGAGCTGACTCTCATGACCGTTATAGGTAGATTCTTGCGCAGTACCCATAGTAAAGCCTAGAGCTAAGAGCTTAGTTTGGGGACTAAATCAATTTGGTGATATATGAATCTGAGGGTCAAAATCCAGGTGGTAAGTAGTACATAATAATTAGGAAGCAACGGCTCCATGAATTGTAGAAGCACGGTATGCCACCACAAGTGCCCTACACATGTGATCGGTGGTAGTTACCCGTGGGCGCGTCGAGCTCCAGCCCGACCCACAGCCCGTGCGCGAAGTGCGTGGGCCCGACGTACGCGACGACGCCGGTGCTGCTGCTCAGCCGCAGCTGTACGCTCTCGCCGACGGTCAACCACTCTGGCGCCGTGTGTACTCGCCCATCTGAACTCTCGTCTGGAATGTTAATATAAGGATGATAAATAAGGAAGGGTAAACTTTTTCAAATTAATTGTTAAAAAGTATTACGAGGGCAGAGTGTGAGTCTGGTAAAAATCATATAAAAGGTATTTTCTTCACAAATTCATTAATGTCAATTTGTAATGCAGCCTTTTTGGAGGTAAATCGTATATTTTCAGCCAGTTCACACGACTAGTTTTTTTTTTTGACAGCTATGAAAAAGAAACAATCACTTCGGTGTTTGCAAACATGGAGAAAAGTGAGTTTCGTGTTCTGATTAAACATTATTTTTTGCGAAAAAAAACCATTACGGATACAAATTTTTTTTTTGACAAATATTACGGGAACTCTGCTCCATCCATTAAAATTCCACAAGTGGTTTACGGATTTTCGTTGTGGCCGTACAAGCACTGCTGACGCCGACCGACCCGGACGCCCAGTTGAGGTTACTACACCAGAGATGATCACCAAAATCCATGACATCGTATTGACCGACCGAAGAATAAAGGTCCGTGAGATAGCTGATATTGTAAGCATTTCAGACGAACGGGTTCGGAATACCCTTCACACTTATTTGGATATGAAGAAGCTCTCCGCCCGTTGGGTGCCGCGATTGCTCACAGTAGAATAAAAACGCACTAGGGTGACCCTGTCAGAGGCATGTTTGGCGAAGTTTAGGTGTAATGAAAAGGACTTCTTGCGTCGTTTCATAACTGTTCACGAAACCTGGATTCATCATCATACACCAGAAACCAAGGAGCAGTCAAAACAATGGATTGCTTCAGGTGAACCTGCACCAAAGAAGGCCAAAGCAGTTTTATCGGCGAATAAAGTTATGGCTACTGTCTTCTGGGATGCTCATGGTGTAATATATGTTGATTACCTTCAGAAAGGTAAAACGATTAACGGCGAATATTATGCCAACTTGTTACAGCGATTTCATGAAGTTTTAATGGAAAAACGACCCCATTTGGCGAAAAAGAAAATCATTTTTCACCAAGACAACGCACGGGTCCACACTTGTGCAGTTGCTATGGCTAAAATCCACGAGTTGCGTTACGAATTGCTCCCGCATCCACCTTATTCTCCAGATTTAGCCCCCTGCGACTATTTTCTTTTCCCAAACTTAAAGAAATGGCTTGGTGGAAAAAGATTTGGTTCCAACGAAGAAATCATCGCAGAAACCAATGCGTATTTTGAAGGGTTGGAGAAATCGTACTATACGGAGGGAATCGAAAAGCTAGAAAAGCGATGGACCAAGTGTATTGAGTTACATGGGGACTACTTCGAAAAATAAATATTTACTTGGACCAAAAAAAAATGTTTAATTTTTTCCAGACTTTTCACTCTGCCCTCGTACTATTAGATCATGCCTGCGATTTCGTATGCGTAGAATTAGTTTCCAGCTACCCCCCCTCCCTATTTCTTCCCGTTGGGGGTCGATTTTGGCAAATCCTTCCTTGGAGCCGTATAAACTGGTGTCGACTGTGATGCTCGTCTCAAGATGTGACATGGCTTGACGTTTACTTTGACGTATCTTGTGACGGGCGTCTCAATCAAGATGAGTTTATTAATACCGGCCTTAGTGTAGTTTAGTTTACTCTAGTTACCGTGGCTCTCGTTGTCCCCGATGCGCTCGGTGGAGGAGGCGGGCGTGTCCCTGAGCGCGGGCTGCGCGTGCGCGTGCTGGCCGGGCTCCAGCGCCGAGCGCGGCCGCGCCGTGTAGTGTATCTAGTTACCGTGGCTCTCGTTGTCCCCGATGCGCTCGGTGGAGGAGGCGGGCGTGTCCCTGAGCGCGGGCTGCGCGTGCGCGTGCTGGCCGGGCTCCAGCGCCGAGCGCGGCCGCGCCGTGTAGTGTATCTAGTTACCGTGGCTCTCGTTGTCCCCGATGCGCTCGGTGGAGGAGGCGGGCGTGTCCCTGAGCGCGGGCTGCGCGTGCGCGTGCTGGCCGGGCTCCAGCGCCGAGCGCGGCCGCGCCGTGTAGTGTATCTAGTTACCGTGGCTCTCGTTGTCCCCGATGCGCTCGGTGGAGGAGGCGGGCGTGTCCCTGAGCGCGGGCTGCGCGTGCGCGTGCTGGCCGGGCTCCAGCGCCGAGCGCGGCCGCGCCGTGTAGTGTATCTAGTTACCGTGGCTCTCGTTGTCCCCGATGCGCTCGGTGGAGGAGGCGGGCGTGTCCCTGAGCGCGGGCTGCGCGTGCGCGTGCTGGCCGGGCTCCAGCGCCGAGCGCGGCCGCGCCGTGTAGTGTATCTAGTTACCGTGGCTCTCGTTGTCCCCGATGCGCTCGGTGGAGGAGGCGGGCGTGTCCCTGAGCGCGGGCTGCGCGTGCGCGTGCTGGCCGGGCTCCAGCGCCGAGCGCGGCCGCGCCGTGTAGTGTATCTAGTTACCGTGGCTCTCGTTGTCCCCGATGCGCTCGGTGGAGGAGGCGGGCGTGTCCCTGAGCGCGGGCTGCGCGTGCGCGTGCTGGCCGGGCTCCAGCGCCGAGCGCGGCCGCGCCGTGTAGTGTATCTAGTTACCGTGGCTCTCGTTGTCCCCGATGCGCTCGGTGGAGGAGGCGGGCGTGTCCCTGAGCGCGGGCTGCGCGTGCGCGTGCTGGCCGGGCTCCAGCGCCGAGCGCGGCCGCGCCGTGTAGTGTATCTAGTTACCGTGGCTCTCGTTGTCCCCGATGCGCTCGGTGGAGGAGGCGGGCGTGTCCCTGAGCGCGGGCTGCGCGTGCGCGTGCTGGCCGGGCTCCAGCGCCGAGCGCGGCCGCGCCGTGTAGTGTATCTAGTTACCGTGGCTCTCGTTGTCCCCGATGCGCTCGGTGGAGGAGGCGGGCGTGTCCCTGAGCGCGGGCTGCGCGTGCGCGTGCTGGCCGGGCTCCAGCGCCGAGCGCGGCCGCGCCGCCTGCCCCGCGCGTCCGCCGGCCCGGGACGACGGCGCGCGCCGGCGGACCACCTGCGCAGGCATACATTATAGTGGGGACACATTAGCAACTCAACAAGGCAGGTTTTGCTGTTAAAGGAGACTAGGCAAATTTCAATTTTGCTACGAGCGTGAGAAAAAAAACTTTTTAAAGAAAAAAACTGCTAAGAACCGTGCTGGGTAAATGTAAATGGGTACATAACACTGTAGAGAACGTTGCCCTCACAGCGTCTTTAAAAGGCCACATTACGTAGCCACGCCTAACAAGAATTAAAAAGAGAAAGCTTTATATGCTTCCGCGCGAAATATTTGAGATGGAGATTGCGCGCGCCTTGCAGCCTTAATTTCAAATATTTTCTGTTTACTACAAAACCATACAAAAATGGTTTACCAGGATTAAGAAGACAGAAATCAAAATGTATCATCAAAGATCACAGGATTTCAAAGATTTAAACAAATACATCCAAAAAAGTTGTCATTTTTCGAAAATAAAACTATTGAAGTTTTTATTTCTAACCGACCTAACCGTGTTTTCACTTTTAACTAGTGAAAACTAGTGAAAAAGAACAGACACATAGACGTAATTATTATTGTGATCCAGATCTCGGAACACTGCCGACTAGCATAATTATGTGACCTCTTAAACACACAATAACAGTTTTCAATGACATGACGTTTACACTGACGCCTAGATAAACTCACTAATAAGAACCCTAGCTTGCGTTGCCAACGCTACGGACTAAAAAGGAATGCCCACACCGGAACACAAAAAATACATAGAAATATTAATTATTTAAACCTAAACTCAACAAACCTTGCCAGCAGGCAGCTGCGTCTTCACAACGCCCTGGTCGGGCCCGGTCGACGCGGAGTCGCTCTCTCCGACTGACGACGCCTCGCGGCTGCGTTCGGTCTCGTGGCTCGATTGTTCTGAACTTACCGACTCGCCATCCGCTTCCACTATAAGTAAATTTATATTTTATTATGGAGACATGTAACCAGAGATGGGCATTATTCGAATAATTATTTAATTAATTAAATAATTCGTAATATTTTCTATCCGCGAATAATTTATTCGTCGAATAATTTATTTTCGAATGATTTATTCGGCGAATAATTTATTCGCGAATAAATCCTCCATGAATGAATCATATGACTACTTTTTCGTTATTTTATTCAAATAACTAACACGATTAAGAAATAAAGTGACTCGTTTATAAGTAGGCACTGCATATTTCAACACCTTAAAGATTGACAATAAGGTTAAGGGATTAACCCAGGTAGTAAAATAAACAAAGAATTCTTGGCAATTCATTCATTCAAAAATAAATTATTCGCAAATAAATTATTCGACAGATAATTTATTCGAATAAGAATAATCATTCGAGAACTTCATTCGTTATTCGCGAATAATTTGGTTATTCTTATTCGTTATTCGTCATTCGAATAAATTTTGCCCATCTCTGCATGTAACTATATGAAACCCTACGCAATATAATACTTTTGGACTGCATCTTCCCGACTAATCATAAACGCTTGGTAATAAAAGTGCTAAAACAGAAGTTTTTTTGGTAAAATTTGGACCATGTTACCAAATTCACTCCGTCCGACAAGTTACATCACCGAGACACTACTGAATACTTAAGAAACTCACTATTTTTTTAACTACCTAGTGAGCCTAACTTTATTATAGTCGTAGTGAAATTTCCTAAAAACATAATTTATCTCTACTAAGTTGTTAAAAAAAAAACCTCTTCAAACTTACCAACAGAAGTATCATTCGACAGTTCCCCGTTAACTTGTACGTCCACAGCAGTCTGACTGACCAGTGATAGATTCTCAATCGGAATTGCTCCTAGCGGGTCGACCATCTGATCCCCATTCTCCTTCTCACAATCTCTCATAAATGGATTAATACGATTCCTCGACCCAGGCGTCAGAACCGGCGTCTTCGTCTTGTCAAACGACGTATCGTTTAATTCATTCTTTGACTCGTTGATATCATTCTTCAAGTCGCTTATGTCGTGTCGGAGCTCGGTGATCTCGTGGCGGAGGCCCGCCATTGACGTTTTCGTTCGGCTGAGCTGCATGTAGTCGAGGGACTTGTCGAAGTCCGGGGTGTCGTCGACGGACATGCTCCGGATGGAGAGGGTGTCGTCGTTTGTTAGGTTCGTCGATGACACTGCTTGGGAACCTATAGATGACATTGTTAAATTACTCGTAAACTGACTGTTATCTTTCTTTGCGAAATTTGTTGGTAGCTCGAAGCTATGTTGGGAAGCGAGAGTTCGGCGAAAGTTAAGTAAAATCAAGAATTATTTTTGAACCCTTAAAAGGGACTTTAACCTCGTAAGTCCCCGCGTACTTGTACAAGAACAAATTAATGACAGTAGTTCAGACCTGACTACTCACTATCGTATAAAATATTTTGAACTCTAAAGCACTAATTAAAAGACTCTAAAGCATTATTCTTAATATGTACTTGGTAGAGTACATTCGGTACTTAGCACTACCGCTATTAAGAAAACACAGGACTTACGAGGATAAGTGAACATGAGTGTCAAAGAATCGAACTTTTTAAAGGCGACTCAAACGTAGCGAACTTTAAAATTCTTCACCGATGTGAGGGATTTTCAACGACAAAGGGTATTATGATATAACTAACTCTTTATACCAGGATCAATGATGGATAATCCCTAGAACAGCTCATATACATATTTATTGCATTTGTTTCGTTGACTTTATATATATTTACAACATTTTTGCAAACTTTGCGACTATTGGTCAGTAATTTAAATGTCTAATCACCTCTTTTTAGTGAATTGTGAATTATGCATTACGTCTGTCATAAGGATCATCCTAGAACAGATCCAGGGATAATATGGGATTTAAGAAACGGTATGTTTTAATCAACTAATAACGTACCATAGCCACTAGAAGATATCGAGGGCGAGTTTTTGGTAGGCACACGTTCGCAGGCGAGCTCGTGTAGCGAGTCCAGGGTCTTGGAGGTCGGCAGGAAGCCCCGGGACGAGGTGCGCCCGCGCTGTCGCTGTTGACAATTATGTTAGTTTAGGTTGGGTCAAGATCGTAGCAAGTGGAAAGAAGTGGTCTCTGCCTACCCCTCTGGGAAACAGGCGTGATTTAATGTATGTATGTATGTAGGTTGGGTTGAGACACGTTAGGTTTTTAGTGGGTATTCTGGCCAAAAAGATTGGTGAATATTTTAGCACTTTATGTATGTTTGTATGTTAATTTGTTCCCTCATAAGAATATAGATCATATTTTGACGAATTATATGTCGTTAGCTTCGTCTTGTTAGTGTCCCGCGTATCATAGGCTAGGTGACGTCATAATAAATATATCGTGGCGGACATGCATAAAATGGTAGAATGTGATATATCAAATGATAGAATTTAATGCATTTATAAATCATATATGTACCGATTACTTTGTAACATAGGTTTACAAATAGTATAAAAGACTACGTGATAACACTAACAACGTATTAGTTTTTATCTTATCTTGTTTATTGCTGTACTAGAGTTCTAAAGCAAAATCAAATCCCAAAGTTCAAATTCTCACTTACAAAAATCTCCCTGTACCTAGTAAAAAGCAGTATCTCAAATTCAATTACCGAAGCAGTTCTTATTCTATCAACTTAGTAATAAGGTTGATATTGCTACAGGGTTTTTTCTGATTTACTACCTTTTGGCTTAGGATAGGATAGATACGTACATGGGAGCGCGGCGTGGTGAGCGCGTCGGTGGGCGCGCTCTCGGGCTCCGAGTGGGAGTCTTCGTCGTTGCGGCGCCCCGGCTCCTCGTGCAACGTGGTCATGCGCAGCCCGAGCTTGCCGCTCGCCGGGGACGCTACAGTCAACAATGCCACGTTAAAAAAACATTTAAATTTAGACCTTCTATTTATTTGATAGCTATCGGCTTTCTTTGTTTTTCTATCAAACTAGAGTGGAATGTGTAAAGAGAGAGTGCTATAGTGATAGCGATAACGAGCCGATGGCTATCAAGAATATGGAACTGTAGGTACTTATTTATTAGATGAAGTAAACTGACTATTTCTTTGAAAAAAAAAACATTCGACATTCGTCATAAATGCACGCGAAAGCTTTTTTAAATTGACGCCTGTTATATAAAAAACCTTAAAGTGTAATTTTACTTCGTCTAATAGGAAATAAAATGAAGGGTCACAGTGTTCACTTAACAAAAGCTACCTGAAGTTAAAAAAGACAGAAGATATTTTAGTTTTCTACAGAATGTTTAAGACATTTCGTTAGAGTGGGTTTAGACCAAACCAGCGAATGCTCTAGAAAATGTTTTGTCTTTAATTTTACAAAGAAAAAGTAAGATATTATGCCATAGAATTCTTGTTCGTTCGCTTAGTCTAAACCCACCTTTAGAAGATAACTGAACGCAGTGACGCCTCAACTAATAAGTCCAATAAGGTATCCACTCAAATCAAAGTCATACTCTGTGATAAATAAACACAGATCAAGCGAATAAAAATATAGTTTTTGGTCGAAAGAGTTCGAATTTATCCCCTTATATATTATAATTAGCTTGGTATGTCCAAGCTAATTGAGAAATCAAGACAAATACTTTCTTTTCCGACCAAAAAAAATGTCGATGCACTAGATGTGTAATAAGTTTGTTTAAAAATTATATGATTCCGATGAATATTTTAAGGGGCTGATTAAATTCTTGGTTAACTGACTTATGTATCACAGTATGGTTCATTTGATTGGATCTACCTTATAAAGTGCAATAGCATCTACTTTCTAACACTATATCTATTAAAGCTTATGAAGTAAATAAGAAACCACAACTGCAGTAAACGTGTTATGATTTACGATCAAAATGAAGTAACTTATTTAAATATGAATAAAGAAACAAACACGGAAAAATTATGATCAAAATATATGTTTTTTAAGCTACAATAATGTTTATTGAGCAGATAAGTATCTTTGTAAGAAACTTAAATTAACTTAATCTAGAAGCCTGTTGAAATCAAATCAATATGACAAAAACGATTAAATGATTTTCACAAAATAAAATGTCGGTCCTATTTCATGCTTGAAAATGTTGCAATAAACAATGATTGATAATCATGCCAATGATCGTCTTGACAATCTTATTGCAGAAAAAAAAATCACTCTACAAAACAAATCACTTGACGGCTCTACCTAAACAATGGTAAAATAAAGCGAAAAAAAGTATGATTTTGCGCTACGATTTACCACGAAAATGGAAGCTTATCGTGTTTTTTCAGTCGTATTTTGTTCACAAATATCGACCTCACAGAATAAGACCCCAGGTTAACAAAAAACACTCAAAATTTATGAAAATAATAATTTGGAAACAAGCCACACTAGTGATTCACGTCTAACTCTGAACGTACACTTGTTGGGCGTCTGCAGTCGAAGTGAGTTCAGGTTCAAATTCAAATTCAAATTTAGGAACGTTGGCCGCGCTGCAATAGAAATATTATTGTTTTTGTCAATGGCAATAACGTACAATAATAATTAAATTTCAAGGTGGAGAGAACTTTAAAACCAGTTCATATCATTTGCAAAATTATATATCATATTCGTTAGCAGTAATGGAAAATATTTTTAAAATTCTCTCATTTATACAACAGACAGTTGGATTATAATTTCAAATATCTAAATACATTTTAACAATCTCCACAAGTCCATACGATTAGCATATCAATTACAATACTTCACAATGTACATTTTCTATAGTCCATGCGTCGGTTACATTATCTATGGAAGTCTTATTAAATTACTTCTTGCAGTATTCTACCTTTTTACATGCACTTGTTACCTAGCACGACACACACCTACACAAAAGTATTATTATACCTATAGCTACTTCACTACAAATACAGATACCAATCTTTAAAGTTTTTAATCTGTGAACAATTATACAATCATAATATAACAATTACTCTATCATTTGGCTGACAATTAAACCTAATCCTTTCATCTGTAAGATGTAAGCATCGATTCATCTATTATCGTCTAGGTTCAAGCAATTCTCGCTGGTCAAATCCACAGCAATAGATCAACGAAGGGGAAGGGAGAAGGAAATAATCACAGGTCATGCTCGGTCCATGCAAATGAAAGAGACACGCAAACAAACAGATAGATAACACAACAACAGAAGCTTGCTCGAAGCTTGCAGTATCACCAATACTAACAGCCAATACATTGTGGGTCTAGTGTCGTTGCTATCAACGAGTTTAAACATCGATATCGATATCAACCTATTTTTATTTCTGTCACTGGCAATTATTTTAAATGCCCGTTTTTTACAGATAATACAGATAATAAACAGCCAATCAAGTCAGGGTGACAAGTACACATTCAAGTTTGATATTGTCATATAGAACATTCGTCTAACAAATTTTGTCATACAGTTGCCATTCCGAGTCAAGACCATATTAGTTTCACTGTTTACCTGATAGGAACGAGCCTGAAGGTAGCCAGGGACCAAGATATAGAAAACAATGTTAGTTCAAGCCGGGACGAACAGTCACTCGATTCTTTGGGATATCTCCATTCTTAACGGAATGAATAAGAATTTTTCAAGAACTTAGCACACTTTTGCATTTATTGTTTTTTTTTTTTATTAAGATTGGATATAATCAAAGAAAAGAGATATTTTTAAATTCGTATCAGATTTAAATTTCAATAATAAAATAAAAAAACAAACAGGGATTTAGTTGAAGATAGAAGATAGAGAAACCGTATGAGCTATAGCATTGCCACAAAGCAAGTTGTAAAAAAAATGTAATTTAGTGAGATTATGAAGTGGATGTTGTTATTGTGAAACCAGTGAACATATTCGTGAGGATGAGTTGCATATGTTTAGAATACTCGTCGTACTTCTGTTGGTCTGATAGAGTGCTAATTCACCAAACGTTCTCTTGATTATCTACTTATCGTGCAATTGTATTGATATATTCTGGCTATACTTCTTATAAAGTACCTACTTACGCTACCAAGTGCACTAGATATATTGATTGTCTAATTTTACTTTTTTACAATTTTATTTATCCTCAATAATATATTACTTTATGTGTAAATGCAAAAGTGCACAAAACTGTATATAATAATATACACTAGATATACTGTTTAGGCATGACATGTAAATGTTATTATCATGGGTGACAGAAATAAACAAATGTATGGGGAAGAGGAGTTTTGTACAAAATTTTGTAGTAGGTACTGAAAAAGATGGTTAGACACACATATTATAATAAACCCGTTACTAATTTACGAACAGTAATAGGCTTCTTGAGTTGGTTAAAAAATGTAAATTTACTTTGCTGGTGTACTTTGCAAATTGTACTTTTCAGATTTACGTTAAACTGCTCCTTTTTTATTTTATTACCTAATAACATACAGTTATTCAAATTAATCAAAAACACATTGTTAATCCAAACTTAATCTAGCTTAATCTATCACCCGCTAACTTACCGAGTCCGAACGGCTTGGTAGGCGTGACAATCTCAGGATCGTTATGCGCAGGGGCAGCGTACGAGTGCCTGTGCGCCGTGCGGCGCGGGTTCTCGTCGGCGAGGTCCGCCACGCTGCCCGACCGGCCCGACGCCAGCCCGGCCAGGGACTCGAACGACGAGTCGAGACGCATGATCTACAAGTTAGATAAGTTAGAAAGAGAAAGAGAGAAGGACATAATCCGACAAAAGTGAGACGAATTTTATGTCTTTTCAACGGGTCTACATCGAATGGCATACAATTATTAGTCCTATCGTTGTGTCGCATAACGTCTTTTGTCCTAATAACGTGTGGCATACACTTTGTTCCGCATATTATTGATTGTCCGAAATTGTTGCTCCTATTATCGTTTGTCCTAAATATTATTTGTCCTATCGTTTGATGTGGCTAAGATTCAACTGTCGAATGATTGATGTGCATAATTGTAATATGATTATATATAAAAAAATGTTTTATAAACAAACCTAACTTTGACAAACTTGTTGGTTCTGGCGTTTCGCTCGCTCGTTAGGGTCACAGTTCTACCTAACACTCCTCCTCGCTTCGCTCGTCGTCGTACCTAACCTAACCGAGATCTGACCTGCCTGAAGGTAGAATACGTAACGATTCTGACTTCACGCCTACCATAGTTTAGTTTAGGTGCTGTAATTGTAGCCAGTTTAATAATAGGCAAAATAATTATTAGGATACACATGCAAACAATTCATGTTAAGAATATTATGCTTTAGGTAATTACACTTTAGAGTTATCAATATTAGGACAAACTTGCTTTAGGACGTTAAATGAGTATGCGCAATAATTATTAGGACAAACGAGTAGTATGCCATTCAACAGTATGCCAAACATTCTCGGCCAAACATTTTTAGGACAAAAAACGTTATGTGATACGACAGGCGCCCCTTTTCAACATTTGCGATTATGTTGTGTGTTGGCAATAGTTAATTCTTGCCAGTTTGTTTAGTTTTCACAGCAATTTTGCCGTTTCATGATGGTGGAATTTTGACGAGCTAAACCAATGTATTCTATTTCTATGAACATGCAAGCAATATTGTTAACGGTTAGTTTCTTTGTCGCTTTATTTTGAAGTCTTCCCTTTCTGCGGAAAACGGGGTAATTGATTGACTACAATTAATACATACTTGCCTGCACTGCCTCGGGCATATCTTGATATTTACAGGAAATAACTCGGCGAAATCAGGATACCAAAGAAAATAGTAGAAGCTAACATCAATAAGAAATAAAAAGAAGCTACGACCATCGCCGAAGGTGCCACCTCCACAGTCGTAGATACCCCAAGCATAAAATACGAAGAAGCCCAAAAACGCCACTAAACATCGAAAACTAAGCCTAAATACCGCTGATAAACATCGACAAAAGCTAAATATAAACCAATATGTACAGGTAACTAACAACTACGTGTACCAAGGTTATGATAATAATAAAATAATTTAAAATACATTTGTAACAGGTGATTGTTCCTCCAGTTCTGTTTTCATTTCGGTCCTTCAAAATGTTAAACAAGTTTTCACGGGCTTATCTTCATGTACATTTCACTAACGTAAATTTACCCTATATTACACCGAAAAAGAAACAGGTAAAGAAATGATACTTGCTCCGAAAAACTAATTCGTGCCACCGGTCCCATATACCTTTCTTAGACCCTAGATGTTGTAGCAAGCTTTAAAAACCCGACTGTTGCTAAGCAACTTTAAATTGTCATAAATCCTAAATGATCATTCACAATTAAAAATTATTTAAGATATGCCTTTTATACGATACCCCATTTGTCATAATTCGTCGACTTGTTTTTTGTGTTCTACAATATGGCGTCTGGTTACCGCTGTATTGAATATTTATTACTGTCATATCTTTAGAAACACAAGATTAGGACAAATCGATTGACATAAGAGTCATCAAAATCGGTCCACGCGTTTAGTTTCTGGAACGCCACAAAGGAACAAACATACATATCGTCGGTGCAACTGCATAACCGCGTAAGTAACATATTTTAATGAGGAGAAAAATTGTCTTTTTTAATAAGGTGGTAAGGTTTATTTTGCTCTATCACAAATTTGTTAGTTACGCGGTTTTGTAGTATCACCGACGATATATAGGCTGTGAAACACATTACCCTCCTCCTTACGCAGTCGGGTACTAAGGCTTGCGCAATATTTGCGGTTTTTGCACCAACCGTTTTCAAAGTTAACCTTTACTAGAGACCTAGCTTTGTTTGCAACACTTGTGTATTTACATTGCAAAAACAATTTTAGTGCTTCAGGTTTAAGGAAGAACCGGTGTTAAATAAGATGTCGAATGGTCCAATATCGAGCGTAACGTATGACCGTCATCCAAAATAAAACGCCCTGATCATGTGTATCTAGACAAGTTGCAGTTTACGTCAGGTCACGACTTTCAAAAACGGACAATAAGTATGGAAATAACGAAAGCGCCCGTCGTCGAAACTGTACAGTCTGTGCTCTTAATAAGATCGTATGAGAGCGAGTGAGAGAGAAGTACTAAACCGAAGCCTCTTCTAAGTGCTCACTCGCTCTTAATAAGATCGTATGAGAGCGAGTGAGAGAGAAGTACTAAACCGAAGCCTCTTCTAAGTGCTCACTCGCTCTTAATAAGATCGTATGAGAGCGAGTGAGAGAGAAGTACTAAACCGAAGCCTCTTCTAAGTGCTCACTCGCTCTTAATAAGATCGTATGAGAGCGAGTGAGAGAGAAGTACTAAACCGAAGCCTCTTCTAAGTGCTCACTCGCTCTTAATAAGATCGTATGAGAGCGAGTGAGAGAGAAGTACTAAACCGAAGCCTCTTCTAAGTGCTCACTCGCTCTTAATAAGATCGTATGAGAGCGAGTGAGAGAGAAGTACTAAACCGAAGCCTCTTCTAAGTGCCCACAGACTATACATTGTTAATTTCGGTTGTCATGAACGTTCGCAAAATGTGTCTTGTATTCTAACCCGGTTCGCACGACCGAATCGACGGACATTTCGAAACAGAATGAGTGGGTGAAAAGTTTTTCGGAGTATTGTACTGAAGGGAGATGCGAGCAGGCTCATGCGGGGGACTCACGTTGGCTCCGCTCTTCGTGGCGCTCTCGAGTGCTTGCGACAGCTGCGGCCGAGTCGGCGACAATACACACGTTAAAAAGCGTACACATAGCAAGTTAAAATGGCGGCGTTTGCTTTTCAAAAACATTTATGAGAACTTCAAACATGGTAAGTATTTAAGTTACTCTTTATACTATTTGTGATAATGATAGTATCGCAATCAATATAATTAACGTCAATTTTATCACGACGAACGACGACGACGACGGCGTATTGTAATTAAGTGCCAATAATTACAGTATTGGTAATACCTATACATTGAACACTAAGGAAATTCAAACGGTTTGCTAACTCTTACAAATGCATAGAGTTTAAAAACTGTAACGGAATCGTACTTTATGGAGAGCTAATTCTCACTTATATCATTAAATATGTAAATAATCGAGATGAACTTTTTTGAAAAGCAAACTTTATAAATAAACCATATATTATTAGTTAAGAAAACCTCTTGTCTTTTCAATTAACACCAATTTTTTTTAGTTAAGTTATGATTCGTTCGACAAGAGGTTTTAACTGTGAGTAAAGCGTACGACGCCTATATTAATATAATTATGTACATTGTGTTATAAATGTCCTTATTGTGTTAGTACGACTATAATTGTTACGTTAGGTGTCACAACATTGATTAGCAGTTTTAATGCTAGCTGACTGTGTTATTGAAAGCCTTAAATAGGTTAAAATTTGTCTAATCTAATATTATTTGTGTCTTCTATTGTGTTTAAAATAGTTTTTAACAATTGTACTATTCAGTCGCCTTTAAACGATTAAAAAAATAAGGAAAATCTCAGTGACGAATACATACTGTTGTAAATCGCGTCTGGTCGCATACTGCCTCTCTTACATTATAGCAGTAATATATATCCGTCTTTAACAATCCGGTTAGAACAAAGATGAAGCTAGGATAAACGAAAGACAACCAAGTTATTCATTAAAATGCGACTACACTGTTCGCGATAATCTCAAAAAATGCTGAACCTTCACCACTAGTTAGACAATTTTCCACGGAAGGTTTTTATGTATAATACATTCCGGTTAATGTTCGAGTGTTACAGGAAACCCACATAAACCGAAGCGAAGCCGGGTCGCTAGTTGACAATAAAAAATATTCTTCAAGTTGTATAACCAGCACACAAATTCTCTCTCACGTTGAGATTTTTTTGATTTTAATCCAAAAGTATTTAAACGACTGAATAGTAGAACTGATCTAATCAAACTGGTGTTGTGTTAATCTAGCTGTTATACGGTAACTAACAACACCTTACCTGCGAGAAGTTAGGCACGGAGGCGGTCTTTCGCATGGTGATGGGTTGCCCGCGCGCCTGCTCTAGCTCCTTTACTGCGACGCTCTGGCGCAGACGGTCGAGGGTTAAGATGCTTTCTACTGCGCTTACACCCCGAGTGTATTTTTCTGTAAAAAATAGTGTTGCAAATGAAAATAGGTGGGAGTTGTTAAACAGTAAAATGAGACAGTTAGGAAAAAATGTAAGTATTAGAATCTATGATTCGACAGAAAATAAAGAGAAAGTAAGTAAGTAGTTAAGAAAATAAAGTGTTGCCAGATATGTAAGAAATTCAATAGTGATGAAGTAGTGTCGATGTTTTAGTATCAACTTACCTATATCTGACTAATTGCCCGTCTTAGAAGACTATATTGTAGATATATATTTATGGCTGACTGTACTATAGTCGCGGTAAGTTAAGGTTCATCACATTGGAACACAGTTGCAAAATAAATGTTTTACACCTACACAGTAAATAAAACCCTAGGCCAGGCCAGGCGTAACCCTATTTTTTATATCAACTGAAACAGCTACTGAGGCAAAAATTTCTGAATTTTCATTTGTCAAAATAATCTGGATTCTTTAATACAAATTTGAGCAAATCTCAAATCTACACTTAAGCTCATAAACACTGTACTAACCGATATAAGTCTCGCCGTCAGCGGCGCTCGCCTCCTCGCCCGTGGCAGCGATCTGGGCGAGGCTCTCCCGTTCCTCCAACTCCTCGGAAGCCTTCGGGATGTTCGATACGACCTCGTACGTCACCCCAGTCTGCGTTAGCTGATCCGCCCTGGAATCACCATTGTAATGTTTACCACGATCGCGTGTGATTTATTAATGACACCGTTTCTACTGTAATTGTATAACAGATGAGACTTATTAAACAAGTCAGACTAGTTCAATCTGACTACTCAACAGCCTAGTCGGTAGTAACCCTGCCTACGAAGCTAGCGGTCTCGGGTTCGATGTGATGAGCGCGAGTATTTCTTCTTGAGTCTTGGGTTTTTTCTATGTATTTACATATATACTACATACATTAAATCACGCCTGTTTCCCAGAGGGGTAGGCAGTGACCACTTCTTATATTTAAGTATGTATTTATCTATATCAGTAAGCTAATCGTTGCCTAGTACCCATAGTACAAGCCTAGAGCTTAGTTTGGGGCTAGGTCAATTTGTGCGAGATTGTCCCCTGATATTTATTTATTTGTCTCTATTGACTTAACCCTTTCAAATCCAGCGATTAGCCTTGTTAGGTTGTTGAAGTAGTACAGATTTATTATTTAACACTGAGAAACCAAACCGCGCACCCAACACGATAATATCAAAACTAGACTCATTTGTGTTATTCATGAGGTTTAAGCTACAGTAAAGTGTGTGATATTCGACAATAGTTACTTGTTAAGCTATAGATTACTACGTCATATAAATATCAGGGGACAATGTCACACCAATTGACCTAGTCCCAATTTAAGCTCTAGGCTTGTATTATGGGTACTAGACAACGATATAAATACTTATATAGAGAAATATATACTTACTTAAATACATAGTAAACATCCATGACTCAGGAACAAATATTCGCGCTCATCACACAAATATCTGCCCTTACCGGGATTTGAACCCATATAAATCTTAATTTAATTTATCGTTTAGACACTTTCAAAAACATGAAGTTTACCAACACTATTTATATCTCAGGGTACCGTATACACCTGTATCAATGTCATAGCATTTTAATAAATCTCACACCGTATAAGGGCATTTTTTTTTCTAGTGTTTTTATCGTTTTTCACGTGTCCGACAACTTCATTCAATCTTTTTTACATGATTATGTTAAAAACTTTGACTTGTAGCTAAATTACAAGATAAACAATACTCTTACGTTTAAAATGATGCTACTAGAAGTATTCAATAACGTTAAATTTACAGTTTTTTTGTTATTTTTGTTCCCTAAGACCCCCAATTTTTTCCGCGTCCAGGGCTGGTGTTACATTTTCGAACTTCAAATAAACAAGTTTGGAAACTTTTGTCGTACATGAGAACACCGTCTAGTCCCAGTAGTTCGGTTGATTAGTCCGGGGCCGAACTACTGCCACACTTTTCTTCCCATTAGTTCGGTTATGATGTCAAACCGAACTACTGAGAATCAAAACGACTCAAAAGTACGGTTAAGGATGCAGCTAATTAAAAAATCAAAGAGGCATTTTCATTACATTATTTTTTTTAATAACAAAAGGTAAAGTAACTTCTAACTTCTTCTTGTTTTAAGAGAAAATGGACTCTCTATCTTTAACACTTATGTAAAAAACAGGTAAGTCAAAATTTTAAATATGTTTTTTTTTACTTATAATTGAGGTACCACTCTATTTGTTATTTCTAAATAAGCCTTACTTAACGATCTATCACACGTATTAATTTGATGGACTAAATCGGAAAGCAACTGTGTCAAAATTAAATAAATAATTGGGTTGGATTTCATTACATTATTCAGTAAGCTATTCTGACACCGCCAAAGAACCAAAGCATAAATCCTCTTTACAATAAAAATAGTTTAGTTTGTAATTACAAACTAAATTACAGTTTACAAACTAACCACGACCTATTTCGATCAGGGATTGTAAAACCGGTGAAATTGAATACCTGTATGTATATAAATTGACAAACGATTACCGCTAAAATAATAATACCTATATTCGAGTTAGAGCTAATGTTGTCATTCCGCTTTTGTCTTTTTCACTATGTATGCACTATTTACAGTATTCTTTACCTCTATTTAATATCGGTATTCGTTGCTCTTGATAGATAAGGTGTCAAGTAGACATTATGACTGAAGCACAACAAATAGGTGTAACATAACTCAATAGCATTGTTGGCTAACACTGGTTGAAATGTCTGCTAGTACTGAACAAATAAATTCATTTGCGACGTATTTCAAATTATCAATTGTCAATTTGTTTATTCGCTTTTCTGTAATAATTTAATAAAGCAGCAAAAAGCCACACGAAAAAGAAAGATTTCGTATTTATATAAAAATATCTAAAATGGGCCGCGGACGGAAAAGAAAAAGACAAACCGATCATATGACAGAATGGTAATCTTTTCGTTGATTGTCATAATTCAAAATTAGAAAACTTGCTTGTTTGGACACTGACAGGTATTACCGGTAATGGGTTTATTGGTAAAGTATCAAATAGAGGTAATGTTGTCAATTGTCGAAACCGCTATTACATTTCAATACCGGTTTTGATTATACCGCTTATTAGAGCTTTAGTGATATAAATACCAAAATGCAATTATAACCGGTTATACCTTATTTAAAACCGGTAGTAAGAATACCGGTAACGATCCCTGATTTCGATGGATATTGTAGGTAGTACAATACTTTTTCAATGGCTAAGTTAAGTTTGTCCCTCGATCCAAAATACAGATTTTTTGGCGTATCCGATTCGCACTTGGTCCGTTTTTTTAATAATAAAAGTTGTTTGCACATCATTAACCGAACTACACACCACTTCCCAATAGTTCGGTTTGACGTCATAACCGAACTAATGGGAAGAAAAGTGTGGCAGTAGTTCGGCCCCGGACTAATCAACCGAACTACTGGGACTAGAGGGAGAACACTTGTTTTTGGGAGTCTAATATGTGAATTAACTAAAAACGCCCTTAATTTGTCTCCTTTAGAGTTAATATTTAACAAAAAACTAGTTTAAATCGTGTCCACCACATTCGACATAAGGGGAATTCCCCCTTTCCGTTACCGTATATTAGGCTTAAGGTATCATTTTTATTACCAAAATATATCTTTATTTTCATCTAGAAACTTTTGTTTTCACGTAGCAGCACAATATTTGTCTTCAAACGGTCTGTAAACGAAAAAATTGTGTGTTGAAGTGTCGTGCTTTGCGTGGTTCAAAATGGGTTCCACCACTCCGTTACCAAGATTTGAAGGTAAAATCTTTATCTTTATGTTGTTGTGATACATTTACCTAAAAAATTGTTTATATCTAAACTCAATTTCACTAAAATATTTTTACAATCAAGATCGAATGCATATTTAATTTGTATTTCAAAGTGCAAAACATTACTCCCGTTACTTCCCCTTTCGTTGCCATGTCGGCAGTCATGTATAAGGGGAATCTAAAAAGTAACGGAATGGAAACATAAAGTTATGATTACACTGAGATCACATTTGAATAAATTATAGTATTTACATAGGTAAATTTATTTGTACCACAAAAGTAAGTCATCTTATACGGTTTGCAAAATTATCTTTAGAATAATGCAACGTGTTATTTTTAATCTGCTGCGTAGTTGCAATAACATTAACCGCAGATATCTCAATTAAATTTAAATAATACGACTAAACTACCTACATTTGTTATAGAAATGGCTCCTCTCACAGCTGCCGAAAAACCAAAACGGTATCGGGAAAGGATTAAAAATGACCCTATTAAATATGAAATCCAAAGAAAAAAGGACGTGGCGAGAATAAAAAAAAATATAAAGGCAAGAAAAATTGCAACTACCAAACTATCAAACTATCCCGAAAAATGAAGCATCCACCAAAGAATAGGTACCTACCTAATACCATTGCAGTTGCTCATAATTTGTCTCTCAATAATAATCAGTATTGGTCAGGAAAGTCTAAAATGTAACCACTATAAATATGCGATAACCATAACCCTCATTTTGCTTTGGTCAGTCGGGTTAGTAAAGGATTTGTGATCTTGGTATAACTGCAGCCTTATGATTTCGTTACCATTATTTTCGTTACCGTCCTTTGAAAATAATTAACATTTTATTTTATTATTAAATCCCCAATTGATAAACATTGCAATTTGTGTATTATATGGATAAACTTTTTACTAAAGTATCCACGTATAAATAAATTTGTCGGGTAAACCTCATAACGTCCAACTGGTAAAGAAAATTGTAAGTAGTTTTGGTCGTCTGGTAACGAAATAGTTACAATAATCGTAATTTCTTTCAAATTAGTTCATAATGTTTTAAAAATAAAACTTATTTTCATAACTTACTATATTTTCAAGTAAGTAAAGCATTTGTTTATCCCCATTTTACTTTCTTTCAATTTATATCAATAAATGTATACGGTAACGGAAGGGAAACAAATATGAGCCCGAGCCACTTTGAAATCGCTGTATAAATTTAATTTCCGTATGTTTTACAAAACCATTGCTAAATTAAGATACCTAAGACTACTAAAAATGCTTCAACACCCTTAAAGTTCAACAATTAATAAGTTCGAAAAAAAATCATCACAAATCTGTTGGTACAACTTTGAAAAAAAATGCCCATAAACCAAGGCAATATAGCAATATAACAACTAATAATAATGTGATACTGTTCAGTACTTACTCATAGATGACTGACCTGACAATTTTCTTGCGTATCCTGTCAGTGAAACTCTGTCGTTTGTAAATGTTGAGCCCGAGCCGCTTTCTTAGAATGAGATCCATCGGGGCGGGGTGCGACAGCCGGACCGTCGTCTTCAGTATCAGGTAAACACGTTCGTTGGCTACAAATTAATAAAATAATAAGTTAAAAATAGTGCCTTTCTATGACCAATTAAATACCATTAAGATGGGTTTTCGTTTGCGTGAAAAAATCGGTCAAATGCCAGTCAGACTTGCGCACCGTTCCGTATTAAAGATAATATGGATGGAAAACGCAAAAGAAAATACTCATTTTGTTATGAACTTTATCATCTGCGAAATAAGGTCCGTTTTGACTAGCCTAAGTTTTAATACGGATTTTTAGTTTTCTGATATTTTGTCCAAAACTGTAAAGCTTGACAACTTATTTTATTTTTCCCGTAAAATATAAATATTTATCTTTAAATCCGTACTTTTTCATATTTTTTGGTCCATAAACTTCGGATATTATTATTATACGGATGGTATTACATATTTGTAAATCTTTGTCTATAAATTTCGGAAAATTATTACAAAAAATGCAAAGGTCGCCATTTGAACATATCGTAGTTCCATCTTGTAGACCACACAACGTCTAACTTGTTTTGACAAGCTATACGATCTATTAGACTAAATATTAGTAATTCGATTTATTTATTAATGGGAACTTCAGAATGTATATTTTCAAGTGTAACAACAATACCTTCAGTAATCCTGTTGAGGTACTGCGAGTCGTGTATGGAGGAGTCCCAGGAGGCCACGGCCGACACGTCCTTGTCGTGGTGCGTCAGGATCTGCAGCTCGTAGAACCTGTTCCCGTGCTCCTTGGGCAGGATGGAGTGGAGCCCGGCGACCGTCACTTCTTCGCCGGAGGGGTGCGTTGTTAGGTCGTCCGCTGGTTTGGAAATGGGTGAATGAAATAATGGTAAATATGTACGTATTATATGGGTATCTATTATATTATCGAAAGACCTCTCAACAAACGTATGTTTAAGCAGAATTTTCATTTCATCGAATGGCATTTCCCGGCGCTTGGATAATTATTTTTGGCAAAAAATATAATGAGCACCAAAATTATCTTCGAGACCCAATAAAAATTAAATAAAAAAATTAAGAAACCCCTACACTCTAAGTTTACGGCCCTATAAGTTGAATTATAAGTAGGTATTAATATTTTGATCCAAGCGTCGTCGCGTAGGAGTAAGGGCTTGTTTGATAAGTAGGTAGTTAACTGAACTAATGGTTAAAAATATTTTTTCATACAAGTGTCGCCACGGGTCCGCTAAGTAGCTGGGATATTTTATATTATTTCATTTAGTTCCAATAGAAATAAGTTGAATATTAAGAAAAGGACTGCTAATGTCTTTGTAAAAAGTGCTATTATCGTTCTAACGTCACTGATGATCGTTGTGACAGCCCCATTATATAATTTACCTCACTCACATATCCAAATTAATTATTTAAACTACACTATTTACAACTATTCATGTATTATTGAATTTAATGAAATGTCAAAGAAACAAGTGTAATCCCGTTATGGGCTGTCTCTAGGACCATCAGAGACTGACCAAACTATATCAACCACTACAACAAAAGTCTTACCATTGAGATCGAGGAACAAGACCGGGATATGTTGCTCCATGCCCGCGGGAGGGTTCCAGGCGGCCGGCGCTCCCGGGATCGGACTGCCGGGACTCGGGACTAACACCTACACCAAACATACAAGTGTTTTATCCACAGTCCAGCTCGTTATAATTAACGCGTTAAGAATATTATAATTAACGCCTCACTTTGGATACTAAGTTAGGTACCCGAGGGCTCGAGTCATAAAATTGGTACCAACAAGCGAAAAGTAATGCTTTATTAAGCGTAGACTAATGAGCTTCATGGTTAACGTTGGTTTTCTATGCACTACGACCTACTCCGCAATGAAGGGCGCTTTTTAGGAGTCCGAGTATTTATTTACAATTTGGTAATAAATAGTCAAACAATATTTACATTGATATTCTTTTACAAAAATCATTTAATTTCTAAAGGCAGTGAAAATCGTCGTCATATTTATTTTCCTTACCGCATTCCTTTCTTCCGTCAATGAAACCCATTGTTCTACTAAAGATTGCTCGCGCTCGTTGTCCCTTTCACTCTTCATCGGCGGACTCATATTGACTAGTTTCTGCAAATAAAGTGATTTTTAAGAACAATAAATATTTACTTATCGTTAGAAATTAGAAAGTATCGTTCCCTTAAGTTCAATCGAACGACAAGTCCAACTTGACCCGTGTACGTGTAAGAATTACGCGACGGTCTGTGTCTCAGGTTCGCGGTTAGGGTTGACGAATGAACAATAGTGGAATAAATAATATTTCTGCACGGATCAAATCAGGATTGTGTTGCTATAGGTCAGCTGTTTGCACGAAAGACATCACACCACAATACCACATGGAACATTTGCTACTACATTTGTTATAGCGGCACTTCGTTGTAATTGGCAAATAGTAATCTCACAAATCTCACATTTGGACAAGCCGAATGAAAGTGCCGCAGCATATTAAATGGCAATTAGAGGGCAAACGAGCTTACAGGCCATCTGATAGTAAATGGGATCTGAAATTATCAGAACCGCAATCCCAAGACTACAATCTGAAGACTGCCAATGCGTTTGGACTTAGATGTGCCACTATGCTAGTTATTTCACCTGTTGAACCAAGGTCACGTGATGTCTCCTGGTTAATTATTATACCTGTAGTTGTGCGTGTAGGTGCTGCCGCCGCCTCGCGAGCGCCTCGCTCCACCGGTCCCGGAGAACCGCCAAGTCTTCCTCCTGATACGAGTCCAGGGGCTTTTGGAGACGTGATCTGTAATCAATATGCGACATTGTAGATTTTTATTACATAGAATAGAATAGAATAGAATAGAAACACATGAAACAGTTTTAACATGCTCGATGTCATTTGTATACAGGGCATTTTTAAAACCAACACGGCTTGATAGAATAGCTCATACTCGTAAGCTACTTAAGGTTAATTTTGACCCTCTAAAAATAGTTTTCTAGATTTGCCAAAGGTCAGGTCAACATTAATTCATCTAGGCAGTAACTTTTCAGTTACCATACTTTTGTAATTTTTGTCGGTCAGCGCAAGCGGAACTATGGAGATTCAACACAGATCGACGCAGTGGAGCTTGAAACAGAAATGCAATCTAACAGTTGCTGGTTTTTTTATATAATTCAAATGACCGAGCTGTTTTCGATTGACGCACCATATGTAGGCATATTTTTACAAATGGCAATCTTGCAAACTTGCGCTATACTGGCAAACTTGTATAACTTGCCAGTATAGCGCAAAGTATAGACTAAATCATAATAGGGCAAATTGGATTGGAAAGAAAATGAAAATGAAACAAAATGCCTCACCTGACGCTGACAGAGCCGACCTCGACGCTGACGATGTGCTGGCAGATGATGGGCAGCGTGCCGGAGTTGTGCGCCGGCCGCACGCGCACCGCCAGCCGCCGCTGCTGGCCCTGCCGCAGCTGGTACACGCCGCCCGTCACCATGTCCGGCCGCTGGACCACCTGCGGACAAATGCTCATTAACATACATTCCGGAGTAAACCGTCGATTATCCACTTAGATTTTGGTTGTGAATTGACTATGACTAAGTTTTAAGTTGCAACGGGAGCGCATGACGCGAGCGAAATGATGACTTAAAAATATTTATGACGCATCTAACTTTAATATTGGCAGAATCATCAAGACCAAAACCTGAATTACCTAAAACCGAACTGATTTGACATATATAATTATCTATAGTACAGTCCAATTTTCTGTTCTTACACGCAGTATGCACGCTTTAATTTGGATAAGCAGCAATGACGCAGCAGTAGTCGTCGGAACACACAACTCAAAGCTGCATTTAACAAGTGCAGTACGCATATATATCACTGCAAATAATACCGTAGCTCCGTCCTAGTCTTACCTCAACCGGCGCGTATTCCCCCTGGTCGTTCAGCTCGTGTATCTCGACCCAGAGCTCTATCTTCCGCGTGAGCTCGGCCCAGCGGTCGGCGAGCGAGCGCGCCTTGGCCAGCTGTTGCTGCTCTACCTCCCAGTTGCCGCGGCCCCGGCTGAAGCCGGCCGAGCGGTGACCCCACACTTCGATGGATAGAGCGCCCTCTGTTGGTTAGTAAAAAACATTGTGAGTAAATTGAAGCATATATTTGTCGTGGGACCCCTAAGTCTTTGGAGGCGCACCAGAAGTTTGAGGGTGCTTTGGTACACCGGTGCCATAGCTGAGCGCGCTTATTCGTGGTCGCCTGGGACCTCCCCGAAGGACGTAGATGCTATACCGTTGGGTTTTTGGTGCGTATTCCGGTCGCTCTCGGGAGATAATTCCTACATAACCATTCCATGTTCCCTCGGACCTGGGTGGTTTGCGTAAATGCATCTCCCCAGGAAAAAAAAGACCCAGACCCAGTGTTAGTGAGCAGTGAGTGAGTGTGCCTTTCTGTGATGTAGGGTCCCTTCAGTAACTTTCAGTGGGTGTGTGGAGCTTGTAAAGTTCCCCGCTTGAACGCGAGCCTGCGGGAAAACGGAACTATTGGGGGGCTAAGTTTTGGTGCTATAACCACTTGATTGCTTTTGCAAAGTTAGTCGACCTTATTTATAAGCAAATAAGGGCTGTCACTGGTAGCTATGGTTGCACAGAGCACGTGAGTGGATAGTGCACACGTAATTTTCTTTTTAAGCGACTGTCGGAACGCGGGGTTAGTACATGCAAGTCCTGGCCCTCGCCGTGGATGGTATGCATAGGCATATTCCCCGGGTTATAAAAAGCATATTCCCAGCATAAAACCAGGACTCTAAAGGTCCTCCTGCGCCCCTGTCCCCCCTGAATCAGGCGACGGTCGTACTCAGCAGCACTTGACCCCCTGACCCTGCCTGCGGGACGGCACTGACCGGCGCAGTGCTCGACGAGCTCCTCGGTGAGCGCGAGCGTGTGGTCCTGCGCGTGGTCGAAGCGGAAGGTCTGCGGCGGCGGGTGGCGCGGCGAGGCGGGCGGCGCGGGCGGCGTGTCGGCGCTGACGAGCGGCGGGACCACCACCGGCTCGCCGCCGCCCCACACCGAGTACTGGCAGAACACGAAGTGCGACAGCGACGGCGGCAGGCCAGTGGCCTGCTTGATCACCACGCGGATTGTCACCTGGAATTCACCAGACAATTAGCCTAGGCGGTCACCTTCCTGCGAAGCAGTCCCGAGTTCCCATCCGGAAAATATTTGTGATGAGCGCGAGTATTTGTAGCGACATCTAGCGGCAACTTGCAACAACCGCCTCGACAGCGCGACCAGTGTCAGATAGCGCAACTAAATCTCAAAACTAAATCAGACATACTCGTATATACAACTTCAAACTTCATCCCAATGGCCTTCGATACCCAACCAAGCATAACACCCGCTTAGAGAGAGATCTCTATTATCCTCTCTCACTAAAGATGTTTGATATATTTTCCTATATAAAAATGATCATCGCTGTCATAATACTCTAAATACAACCTACAGCTTTGTTTGAAAATAGGTCATAATGCGTGCCATTGTCTCCAGATATTTATTTAAATAAAGAATATTTCCAGTTCGTAGATTAAAAAGCATAACCAATCGATGATACTTTTACAAATAGATTATAATGTATTTGTAAAATTAGGATACATTTAGTCCGGAGACAAGTAATGGGTACTTTTATTCTGGAAAATGAAACAGTTTCTGCACCGACGTCGCAGGCTGGTAACTATAGCTATAAACGCGACAAAAAATATTTTTTTACAAACCAACTTAAATTAAATACTTCTACAATATTACCTGTTGCGTAGCAGGATCGACGGCGTCGTCCTCATCCCGCATGTCTCCCGAACTGTCCGAGGCAGCTTCACAGATCCGGTCCTGCGGGAACTGACCCGCTACTCGACTAATCTCCACCTGGAAAAATATCACGTTACAATTTCAAAGTTTTCGAAAGAATAGTAAAGAGGCCATAAGACTAACAAAAAAGTGACAACACTTTAGGATCGAGATGTGTCTTTAAGGAGTCACTTTATGAGCATCAGATGTAATGTTGGCAGGTCTAGTCTATAATTCGAAAATAGTGTGAATTACAACCCTCTTGCAATGCCAACTGTTACGAATGATCGATTTGGCAATGTGCTGAAAATCGGGACAATTGGTGTCCCAACCAAGGGTAGATCGGGACCTGTCCATAGATCTGAAAATTAGGACATTCCGCAGAAATCGGCACGTCTGGCAACACTAATCAGAACTGGACATTGAATTGATTCAAAATTCGAAATTCAAAATATTTATTCAGTAAATTGGCTACATGAGGGCTATTTTACACGTCGGTAACATGGAGTGAATCTACTAGCACTTCGGACAAGACCATCATTGCGGAGAAGAAGCGCCGCAAGAAACTCCATTATTCTCGTAAGTCGTAATGTTACCTGTAGCCTGCCAGCAACTTCGCCCTGCTGACTTATAATCGGTGTATGATAGTCCAGCGTCACGTCGTGAAACAGCGCTTCTAGGAAGATGTTGGCAACGCCGATCAGATTGTGGTTCTCTTGGGACTCGTAAAACGGGTCGATTATTTTCTCTTCCGGAGGCTGGAGTGATACAAAAGGACAGTTTAGACTGAGTTCATTAATATTCAAGAATGAATAGTGGGATAATATTTATAAATATAAAATTGCTCAGAATGGTTCACTGCTAAAGAAAAATTGTTCTGGCTCAGGTTTCTGGGTAAGAAGACTTTACAGGCAGTTGAGACCATGACAAGGATAAATTAACCTCAGTTATTTTGCACTGCATAAACTATACTCCGTTTGTTTAGGTACCTTTTTTTTTAACAAAGCAACCGCGTGATATAGTTCACTGATACGTCAAAGTTCGATAAAACAGTTTTGATTGGCTGTTTAATAATGCCACGTGGTTTGGATTGTTTACACTTTTATAAATACCAAAACAAACAGAGTATAGATTACTTTGGGACCAGGTGAACATTATGTGTCATTGACGATTAATTATTTGTATAACGTAAAACATCAGGTGGGGTATCCTTGGATAGGTTATACAGCAAAACATAGAGGTTTATTGGAGCGCATATGACATGCCCGTCTGTCAAAGGTAAAAGTAGACAACAGCCACACACTTATCTGCCCATTTAAAACAGAAGTGAGCAGATGTAGAAAGAGATGAATATAGATTTTGCATAAGAATCTCATGTGCACGACAGAGACAGTTTCTCTTTGTTTATCTTCATAGGTCACTCAGCTGGTACTAAAGATCAGTTTAGGTATTTTTACTAATGATAAAATTAGAAAATTAACTTTATTTCATTCACAAAAGAGTCATATTACATTGACAAATTTCGTCGTATGGTGGGCCTCAGGTCAAGTACCTCTGTATTTTCCGGCGCGCGGCGTCGCCAGTCGTCGTACATGTCTCGCATGTCCACGAGCTTGTTCTCGAGCTTCTCCATGGACCACACCTGCCCGCCGCGGCCCGGCCGGCGCACCAGAATCGCCGGCTCGGACACAAACGCGCCGCGCTGGAGACAAAATATAAGTGTCAATACAAGTATTACAAGTAACATGTCGAATGGGAACCACTTAAAATTCCGATATTTTTTTTGTCCGAATGTTCATTTGCTCGAATTTAAAAAAACCCTAAAGCTATGTATGCTGGAGTAATTTTAAATTAAATGCGTCATTTAATTTCTATATGTACGCTAGGTTAGGTTAGGTTCGGTCTATAATCATATCAAAAAAGTCTTTTATCAAAACATTGTATTCGGAATAATGACTCTTCGGAATTATGTAGTGTAATAAAATAATAGTACATTGTCGCACGAAAAAGACTAAAACATACTAAAATTATTGCATCAAGCGCTTACTTCAACGCCGAGCCTCGACTAGGGCTCTAAAAAGACGGAGTGCAATGATAAATAACGTAACCCGAGGTTCTTCTTTATTTTCAACTTCTGTAAGAGAAGATAGACTCAGAAAAACACAAGTTAACTCTTACGCCACGTTGGAATCGTGAGATCGGCCGAAAGCTCCAAGTCGTGCTAACTCTACATGAAACAATATTTAAAAAAAAACAGTGCTGTTATGGATTCGTACGAAACATTATCGCTCGAAAGCAGATGCCGCTTTATACTCAGTATTTAGTGCAGTTATGATTAAATTAATTACAGCGAAGTTAGAAAAAAACATCTTGGACTTGACTGTCAACAATGAAATTACCAACCACCTACAAAAATGGCAAGCTATACATATAGAACGGATCACTTCGTAAATAATCCCAATACAGCATGACCTGTTTTTTCCTCATAATAACTATACATTACCGATCACTACTTACGCAAATCCTCACCTTTCTATTAGGGCTTAAATTCTGCGGCGGTATTTGCAGCGTGACGCTAAACCGCGTGTTTCTCCTCATCTCCTCGGCGAGGAAGTTCGCCTCCTGGACGAGCGCGTTGGCCCTTAGGATGTCCGCCTTCAACCGTCCTAGGGAGCGCTTGAAGGTGTCGTCCCGTTCGGCGGCCCAGCGCTCGACGCGCGCCGCGGTGGTTGGTGTGCACGCTGTCATTTTACCTGCAACGTAAAACCGTATGGTTTATGACTAAAAACAAATGATGTCGAATGATGTGTCTTTCCTGCGGTCAATAGTTAAGTGAAAGGCTTGTGTGCACATAACTTGTTTTTATTTGATAGGACTAAAGTAGACCTGACGCCGTTTATGCGGATGTGTGTTCAGCCAGAAAAATTGGTTATGTCCACAGGAAAGACGGTAACCTAAATCTGTTTATGACCTCTCAGAAACCGTATTCTACTATCTTTATCGTGTCATCGTATTACAAACGTTACGATAGCTCTTGTTAAGCTGTGTCGTGCTAACTTGTCAGTACTAACCTTACGTTATTCTATCAGTTCTTTGCGCAAGTAATTGAACTGTACTTACCTAGTTTGAGGGGGTCGTATGAATAGGGTGGATATGGTGTTGTAGGCGACAGGATGTTTCTGAGCTGCTGGAATTGTCTTTCATACTCCTGTCTCTGCTTTTCTAACGCCACTGAAATAAATAATAAAAACTTAATAATTTACTATTGCTTTGTACGCAAAATCGGTTTAAATGACTTTATCGAAGTTAGTAATTTTCCTAATCTGTGTGCCTTATCCTAAATTTTACTTGTAAACTGTCAGTTTTGAACAAAATTTTACAAAAAAACTTAACGATAAAAAGTACTATTTAATCAATGACATTTAATCACTGGCGACTGTATTCAAAAAATAATGAAAGTGTCTCAAATCCTGATTTAGCTATACTACTACCAAGCAAACAAAATCCCCTCTGTACCTTGCTTGTCCTCCTCATGCTGTCTCTCGAGCCGCGAGATGGCGGTCTGTATCGGGTCGTTGCTCAGTTCGTTCAGCATGATCTCGTCGCGCGCGAAGTTGTAGTCGATCGGCTGCGCGGGCGTCTGGGGCTCGGACGCGGCCGCTGCTATAAAACAACAATTTCAAAACATTTAAATCAGATTTTGAATAAGGTTCTTCGGAGTTTTTTATGAAACTACAGAATGAGTGGGCAGCAGGCTGCAGAATTTAGTTCCGCCGTTTATTTTGCTTCTTACTGTTTTTTTACGATCAGTTAGTGGTTGAATCTCCAAAAACCTTTCGCAATGGCATGAAGTGGGCTCTGAGGATTAAATGATAAACCTCGGTTTTTTTTACCGTATATTTAACCCCCCACACCAGAACATAACAATGCAAACAGTACGGCAAGTTGAAGAGTAACACGGTGGTAGTGATCCTGCATATAATCCAACCACCTTTTAATGGCAAGGAGATTCAAGTCTTAAGATTACCACTTCAATAGCATTGCCAACCCTGAGAACTAAGATACAATGTCTCTATGTTAGTAATTAACCTCTCTTTCTTAATGCTCCTCTACATTTCTAAAGCTACATATTTGAAACCCGTTTCTAACCGGCAGCCTTCGGGCAGTTGACCCTGAAGAAGTGATGGTTCCCCCAGAGGATCCGGTCGGCATGGCCGAGCCGCACGCGCGACACGACGGGCGTGCCGTTGACGAAGCAGCGCGCCGCGCCCACCGGCTCCATGTGCAGCCCGCCGCCCTCCACCAGCAGCTGGCAGTGGTGCGGCTGGATGCCCAGCCCGGACAGCTGGATGTCCGCGGAGCTGTCCGCGCCGACCATTGTGCGGTCCTGGAGAGGCAACAAAACGTGTACGGTAAGGTGCGGTAAGAAAATTGTTTACTTAGTGTAAAAAAAATCGACAAAAACACCTCTTAAGGTGCCTATTATAGTAATAGGACTCCTTTTTTTCTATTTGGATAAGAAACTCCAAAAAAGCTGTGTTTATCGAGATAACATTGGCTGTAACCGTCGTGCAAGTGGTTTTGGTTTGACTAATTTTACGAAAGACACCTTTTAGGATCCCACTGGTCGGGTGTCGAATCCGACAAAATGTCGGGTGTTTCATTTTATATGAATCTGTCGGCAGATGTGAACAGCCTCATATAAAATGTATTGCCACCAGAACATCCGACATTTTATTGTATCCGACAACCGACCCACAATAATAAATAAATAATAAATAAATATCATGGGACAATGTCACACCAATTGACCTAGTCCCAATTTAAGCTCTAGGCTTGTATTATGGGTACTAGACAACGATATAAATACTTATATAGAGAAATATATACTTAAATACATAGTAAACATCCATGACTCAGGAACAAATATTCGCGCTCATCACACAAATATCTGCCCTTACCGGGATTTGAACCCAGGACCGCTAGAAACCTGGACCTTACCGTTTTTCATATGACTAACATGTTAACAACCTTTTCAACACTATTTCAAATACTCATCAATCACAGGTTTCAATTTATACATTTTGCAGAATCAACCATGACAGATTACACAATCATTGGCGATGAGCCTATAGTGCGTCTATATCCGTCAATGGCATTAAAGAGGTCTTACCTTTAAGTAATATACGAGCAGTTCATTGAGCGACGGATCGGCGTTCAGGTTGACGAGGTAATACTTGTTCTTCTCCACTTTAATCCCACTTGCTTGCACGCTGATACCCATCTTTTCTAACGCGTGCTGCCTTTCGCTCTGTACTCGTCCTGATGAACAAAGCATAAAACTTGAAGTTTTGCTACGTAGTGTAAAATGTTGTCTTTACTCAGTCATATTTTGTACATGTAGATTGTAGGGGCTATGATAGAAAACTCGGTATAGGATAGGTAATAAGTTTTTGGCAAATACAAATGAGTAGAAAAATGTTGCTTATTAATTTTGACCATTGATTAACAAGTCTAGCAAAAAAAACCCGGCTTTCTTTGTATCAGGATAATTACCCTTACAGCATCAGGACTGAGAGAAGTAAAAATTGTATGGTTCAGTCAGTGCTTGACATCTTCACCCTTAAACCGTCAAATCATCAGGATTTGAGGATCCCTCCTTGGGCAATCCGGTAAAAATAAACACACAGTACGATTACACGATTAGCATTATTTATGTACTGTGGCTAGCCAGTCTTAAAAATGAAAGTATTATATTCATACCAGTTTCGACGAGTTTCTCCTCCCACGTTCTTGACATTTCCTTCATGAGGTGCTCGCTCTGCGCCAACTGTTCGTGGACATCTTCGCCAACCGGCGAACCCTGAAGCGTACGAGAAAATAATAAGTTAATAAAAAATAATACCTTTGCCCCCTATTGCCGTATTATGTAAGATCGAAAGTTGTCAATTGAGCAAATTTTTACCACCCCATCATGTTCCGACATATTTGAAGGCGACTGCAATCAATGGCATGAACACCGTATAATTTCTGTAAAACATACACATACATACATACATAAACTCAAGCCTTCATTCCCAGAATGGGGCAGGCAGTGTAATGAAACACAGCTTGCCTGATGAACAGAATCTACAAACAACTCTAATAACTTGTTGATAATTCTGCAACCACATTTTGCACAATCGGGCTAAGATATTTACCAGTGTATTAGTGACAGGTTACAAGCCCATCGCCTAACAGTACTACAAGTCTATTCCCTTAGTCGCTTCTTACGACATCCACGGGAAGACATGGCGTGGCACTATTCTTTAATAAGTTAAGGGAAAGGGGCAGTAATATACGGTCTCTATAACACTGTCTTAGCCCATCTTGTTTATAAATTATAATAATATTGTTCTCATGTTATGGTAAGAGCTAGTACTTGTCACGTTATCAATATGATTTCGATATAGAAATAATATGGGCTGAAGCATCAAACAGCTCGGTTCTTTAACGGCCTACGGTTCTAGCGGCATAAAAATATGAATACAATGTTGATAACAGCCATACTAAATGTTTTCACATACCGTAGCATGCTTAAGCATTGACTTGAGCGCCTCGACCTCCTGCCTGAGCTCGCGGATGATCCTGGCGTTGGGATCCTCGTTGACGACGGCGTGGTTGACGATGCGCTTGGCCCGGTCCGCGTACCGGAGGGTAGACAGAGTTTCCTCGTAGTTGTCGGCCGCTGGGGATACCGTTGCTACCTGGAATTTAATGGTGCTATTATTGTTCCTATTTTTACAATTACTCTAATTCGAAAACCCTTTTCGAGGAATAGGATTTTAAAGCCTTTCTGAATTATATTTTTTTTGTAATATTTATCTATTTCGGATATTTTGACAAAAGTATATTTAACCTTTGTTTGACTTTTGTTTTTGGCTTGAAGCCTTCCTAGGTGTATCTTACGGGTTAGGCGAAAACCGCTTGAAATAGTTTGTTTTAATACACTATTACAATGACTTTTTATCAATAGATATCATTTAATTGTTGTAATTTATTAGAAAATGCCAACCCAAATTTAAAATAATCATGTCATCCATAAAATGTCTGCTAAATAAATAAATACATTTATTAAAACAAAACTATCCAGTCAAATACAAAATCAATGAAATTGGTCCCTTAAAATTACTTATTCTTTCGAACTAGAATGTAAAAAAACGTGAGTTATTTTTTTTGGTCTATCCCAATTGACCTAGTCCCAAACTAAGATCGAGGCTTAACATACATAAAAATTAATACGTATAAAAAGTCCAAGGCTCACAAATACCGCGCGCTTCGTAGGCAGGGTAAACCATTATGCCTTTCAATCAACATACCGAAGAGGAGTTTATACAAGAGCAAGAACAAAGTGAAACAAAAAGCAAAGTTGGACAGTCGACTGCTTAGTAGAATACGGATGTAGATCTCTGCAGCGTCAAGGTTTGAAAACTTAAAATTTATTTTTTGCTTGATATCACCACGAATTTACATACACTTAGAGACCGTAGTTTAAGTGTGCAGTATCAGAATTTGAAATTCTTAGGTTCATATGTAGCTCTTATAACATTTATCAAAAGAAACCTAGTTTTTTAAAATCCGTCACGCCTCTTAGTCTACAGGTCATAGAGAAACAGACATGGATAGGTACTTGGATTGATTTGTTTATTTAATCTAATACATGTCCAAAATGAAAATCCAACTCTCACTCCGTATTTTCAGCCCATGTACAGTTATTGTCATTTATTGTGTGCATTAAGTAACCGAGGAGTGGGCGACTTACGTCAGTCGGTTCACAGGGGTTAGTACTCGCTTTATTGGATTTGGCAACGTGAGGCACGATTAGCGGTTATTTAAATCCTATTACCTAACGGCCAATAAAACCCTGTTTTGCATGAATAGGTACTCAAAGATTTACGAATAGTGATTTTATCAGTAACGTTAATGTTGCAGACGATTTTTTATTACAGACTTACTTACTTAGACATCTTGGTTTGCATGCAGGGTTGAGATTATACACGGTAAAAACAAATTGTTTTTTGGATAGTTCTTAATTTACTTGACAGTAATTGCGGCCGAATTAAAACCAATACCATAACACGGCGAAAACAATAGACCCAGTACATTTTTCAACGAATGTACCTATAAATTAATACGTAATAATACAATTGATTTAAGCTGTCGTATATTCACTTACGTTGAAGTCAAAACATGTCGACTTAACTTGGGCAAAGTCCAATTTTTCTAGCTCTACAGAATCGCTCTCCCGCAAAATAGTGAATGCTGGTCGTGTTTAACTTTATAATTGCGGACAAAATAAAAGTTTTAAGTAATGAGATGTACATGTGCCAAATGTATCAATCTCCTGGTAAACGTAAAGTGACTCGTAATATTTCTATTTATTACTTTATGTGTGGTGTGAAACTGATTGATAGAGTAAGAAATGAAAAAATCAGAGAGAAATGTGGAATAAAGGAAGATGTAGTGACTAAGATTGAAAGGGGCATGCTTCGATGGTTCGGTCGTTTTGAAAGGATGGATGAAAGAAGATTGACGAAAGAGATATACAGATCGAAAGTAAGTGGAAGGGTCGGAGGGGGCCGCACTAGCCGTACTTTTTCGAATCAAATCGGAGAAATACTGGAAAAGGGCCGAATCTGAAGTACCCGAAACCGACGTGCGTGCATGACTCGATGTATGAATGTTGAAGAAGCGAAAGAAATATGTCAAGACCGTAGCAAGTGGAAAGAAGTGGTCTCTGCCTACCCCTCTGGGAAACAGGCGTGATTTAATGTATGTATGTATTACTTACCATAACAGTTTTGCTGTTTCCGCCGAGGTTGTCTTTGAGGAGCCAGGTCAACACGGAATCTCTGTACGGCACGAACTTGTCTTTATTAGGCTTGGCGGATGACTGATCTGCCAGTTTTGATATTACTAGACCGAGCGTTGTCAATGATCTGAAATTTAAATTACATCAATTATAATTACAGTATATGAGCATTGAGGTGCTTCGGGTTTACACTTCTCTCTTACTCGCTCTTAATAAGTGCGTATGAGAGCGAGTGAGAGACAAATATACACCCGAAGCACCTTGTAAGAGCTATCGCACTGTAAGTACTTGTGTTACTATTCATCATCATCATCTCTTTGCCCTTATCCCAATCATCTTACTTGTGTTATTATGATTACGTGGTAATTAAAGGAAAAGGAAGCAGCAATGACATGGAAATAAACTTGCGCATTTTTCATGTTTTTTTTAATTCAAAATTTAGTTATTATTATATTACTTATAATAACAGCAGTAATAGTAATATAATTATTTTAAGATGCTAAGATGCTTTATAATCTATGTTGTATGTTATATTGGCGAGAAAATCGCCAAACCATAGATAAAATACAAAATGGCGGGAAAGGGTCTCATGAACATCATATGTATCAGTTTAACCGAAAAAAAAACAAATGAAATGAAACATCAAAACTCACTTATTAATATTAGACCCTTCTTTCAACCGATCTCCAACGGCACCCGTTTTGACCGCCCTCTCGGACCCGGCCAGATCGACCAGAGACAACCGCGCCACTTTTTCCCCCGTGACGCCAGTGGCCGCATCACATAAAGTTTGTGACAACACCACACTAAAAACGGCGTGGGAACGCGATGATTCGCTGTTCATGTTGGTAGCGGCTACTGTGCGTGACTTGTTGCCTTCTGTCATTAAGTTGTCTATGTCCTGTTGACAAATAAAGCAGGTAAGTATTTTTTTATGTAAAGTTACTCCTTCTGTCTGTTTTTCCTTTGGACGTAGGCAGGGATGTACAGTCAAGGAAATTGATTCCTAGCCCATTTTGGAGTATGTCATAGTGACGTAATCAATCAAAACGTAAGAAACTTGTTATGATTTTATTTACAGCGTCACTTTGACATAGTCCAAAATGGTCTAGGAATCAATTTCCTTGACAGTACATAACAGAAATCTAAGCGTATCTTACTATACCTACAAATAAAAGGTAAGTACTTATAATTCGTATACCATTGTCATAATCTTCATTTCATTAATTTACGTATTTTTTCTGTGATTTTAATCATTTTACTTAATGCGTTAAAAGAACAAAAAACACACATGACATGACATTCAAAGTCTTTTTAATAAGTATAAATATAAATACCCATAGTAGAGTGCTACTTATATCAATACGTACACTGTATTTTCTCAAAACGTGACAAACAATCATTCCATTTAGCATAAACATGCAAAGTGTGCTCACTAGCATAGAAAACAATTCATTTAAAGTAGCAATCTCATTTAACCTTATTTTCCTAATGGCTAACACGTTGATGTCAAATGAATGGCAAGAAAACACTATCCCGACTCCATTAACTGAGCTATAATTAAACGCCAGAAAGGAAGACAGAAACTAATTGCCAAACGAAAACACTGTGTTTAATGTGTCCTTAAGATTAATTACGCGAAAACAAAAGTTTATTTTGGCTAAAAATCTTAGGCACTGCTTTTGTTACTTTTATTAAATGAATAACACGGCAATAACGATAAACCAGGGAAACGGGCGTGTTTTTACTGATATTTTTTTATCTTTACATAGTTTTGTCTATATTAGAATGAGTATCTAACTAAAAAATAAGTGTAACTTAAAATTGTGTCCGCTTTCTTAACAGTCAATAAAAGAGAGAGAAGAGTAGATAATGTTACTACAATATTACAATATAGTTATAGCAACAAAACGTTGGATTATTCACTCAAATATAAAATTCGGCGTGACGTAATCGGTTTGTTGATCCACATTAAACTCAACACAACATCATTTTAAAGGTCCACGCGCTTTCAAGCTTAAACAACATAAAAAGGAATAAAAAAAACACATGCGACAAGATAAAAGAACCGGTTGTTGGACCACATGTCAGCTTTATCGAATAAAAAAGTTGCAACTACAAAGTGCACAGTCTGAATGGCACTTGAGAGGACGCCGACGTACTCGAGATAAAAGGAACGATTCTTGCTCGATTTGATCGCGTAAGTGTTGTCTGGCATGAACATACATACATACATACCTTCACGCCTTCATTCCCAGAGTGGGGTAGGCAGAGCTACAGAATTACCAACAACTCTAAAATCTTATTGATAACTCTGTAACCACAATTTGCACAATAAGGCTAAGATGTTTAACAGTGTATATTAGTGACAGGTAGCAAGCCCATCGCCTAACAGTACTACAAGCCTTTATTCCCTTAGTCGCCTGTTACGACTTCCACGGGAAGACATGGAGTGGCACAATTCTAAGCCGGCATCCACACACAACACAACATTTACGTTTAATCACCTACACAACATAACATACATACCTTTAAGCCTGTCTCCTAATGAGGTATACGCTGAGACTATAGAACGCCAGGTGCACCGGTCTAAGCATACAACGTTCGCTTCCTCTACATTCATCAACCTCTTCATGCACGTACGTCGGTTTCGGGCCCGCTACCGACATCTCCACTCATTCTCGCTTAAACCTACCTGCCTATGTATATCTAAGTCGATTTGCGTTGGGGCTCACATTTGCATACCTAGCACTCCTACGGGTATGTGTGCGTGTGTGTTGTGTAAGCTGTTCAAAAAGTAGACGACCATACATCCATACTTCTATACTAATATTATTTATATGTGAATGTAACTGTCTGTGACAACATTTGATATTTTTGAACCCAAATTATTATTTTTACCATGGAATAGCTATAACCGACTTGTACACGGACGGAGTCGTCGGCAACAGCTAGCCATTAATAAATTAAACTCACGCGTGCGTCAATTTTATTGCGACTGCGAATTGTGATTATTGTGGTTAGTGGTAAATCCTGCTTTACATTTAGCAGCCAAAACCGCGCCCACGTGATTAACCAGCGCCGTGCTAGCATTCATTGGTAGTCGAGTGCTTAATAGCTTACGTACATTACATACATACATTAAATCACGCCTATTTCCCAGAGGGGTAGGCAGAGACCACTTATTTCAATAATAATTCCAGATCATTCCTAAATAAACATACCAGGCAACTAAAATTAACTTTTGCGTTTAAATTGGAAGAGGTAATACTTTTGATAAATAGCCGCTGAAATCAAAGCTAGGGAGATGAATCTTCATTTTATGTCGCAGGCTGCGACTCGCAGCCGCTGTTTATTAGTGTTAACACAAACCAGTTGTTGCTGGTATTAATTATTTTCTTAATTAAAGCCAGCTCCTTGCTTTCGTAATAAATTCGACAATGAAGTATTGAGATGGATGATGAGATGGATGGATCGCAGTTTCGCACCATTTCCAAGTATGTTGATGAATGGACATGGATGCAGAAATATTATTAACGAAGATACTCTCGTCCTTGTCTAACAGATTTTAACTTTACTGGTCTAAATAAATGAAACTACGAAACGGGAAAAGGCAGACAAAGGAAGAGAAGTCAGAAGACCTAGCTAGCAGTAAGCCACACAATATTATATTATATACAGATCGGTCGTAGTACTTCAATCTTCGCGGGAAATATCGTTAATATAGACCTAAATTCTGCTCTTACCTTACATGTAGCTTATCCACTTAAAATGTTGTTATTTTTAGAGAATTCAAAAGCAATCAGTGCATAATGTCCCTCCCCGCCACACTGTACCCTAGTTCGTCGGCAGTTCGAAACTTGGCCATTCAGCCGCGACCTCAACGGCGGTACAACTTGGAACTCGCTTCTAAATTAAATTAGAAGCATTGTTACCAACTTGTATGAAACACGATCTATGGTATTGCGCTTTGCTATAAGTTGAGGAACTAGTGCCATGGATTATTAGCCATTTGGATAGAAACGACCTCTATGGACGTTAATAAAAAAGGTGTCTATTGCATTCGGAGGATATTAAGGCAATATTTATATCACTATATACTATTACATTATATACTGAGCCGAGTACGAAACATATCCCGAAATAAGCTTTCAAATTGACAAAGATAAAGACGTCACAGTAGGTATTCGGACTGTTTTAATGTTACAGGATGTGCTTATGTACTATGTTCTACCTATCTTAGGCAAGCAATATTGAAAACAACAATATATACTCGTATTCACCATTACAATAAAACTCATTAAAAAAAATATACACCTCAATCACAACACTATGTCATGCTTATGTAGGCATAAATACAATCTTCACATATATAGGGCTGTGCTGTGACACATCATATAAAATTGCTAGAACAATGCTGTTTTTCTAACTAACACGAGTAGGTTGGATCTCGAGAATGGTTTGTTCATGACTTTTTTTTTAAATGTCTGGAGCATTCCATATTTTTTACTTGTTCAGGACTCTTTACATAATTCTCGTATTGTTACACGAATCCCGTCTTCCAATTGAATTTTTCTTCATTTCAGCATGAAACGCGCAAGCGCTTTCAGCGTAAAAAAAATCGGCACCCAACAATACTCAAGTACCTTTTCACGTCAAACAAAAGAATTGTATCGCACCACAATACCCGAATAAAACACGTGAGAGGATCCATTCCATTTCGAAATAAATTAGATCTGCAAACAAAAAATCCATTCTGAATAAATGAATGCTCATATCGCGTCTCGATTCTGGAAAAAGGTTAATAGATTTTGCTTAAATTTTGCTTCCTTTTCTCTTAATATTCATCACCACTGGCTTTGATATCACAATCAATATAAAACGATTTAGAGCGGAACTTTGCTCAAGGTACGCTTGAAACAGTCTTTAATATTCTAAAGGGTCTATCGAGAAGGGAGTTTTCGCTGGCTCGGAATATTGAGGGTGAATATTCAACTGTTTCAACCACTGTTATTGTCGACTTTTAAATGACAGCATCGAATAATTGCTGGTGTGTAGTGTACATACAGCAGCTACACCGGCACCAGTTAATATTTTATGAAAAAGAATACGCATATGAAAAGTATTACATAAATGCAAGGACGACAATTATGCCAGTAAAATACCGAATTTGGGTGGTCCTTGGTCCCACAGGAAAAGAAGTTTAATTTATTTCACTAAGGCTAATTGTTTTTCAGAACCCGACGACCGTAGACGGCTTTTGAGGGTGTTAATTAATGAAGAAATATAAGAAAACAAAACGAAAACGACAAAGGAAAAGTTAATTGAATAATTCTTAGCGTCCTCTGAAGAATCTTAAAAAAAGCTCAACTTATATAAAAACTTCCTTTGAAATAAGAGTTATTTCCCTCTTTTATTTTTATTTTACTTTTATTTTGTAACCAATTTACATAAGCACGGTTAAAGTACCAGTAGGTAACTTAGTAAGTAACCAATAAATTAACCTTATTGTAATAGTAATGGAGTACTGTTAGGCGATGGGCTTGCTACCTGTCACTAATATACACTGTTAAACATCTTAGCCTAATTGTGAAAATTGTGGTTACAGAGTTATCAACAAGTTTTTGGAGTTGTTGGTAATTCTGTAGCTCTGCCTACCCCACTCTGGGAATGAAGGCGTGAAGGTATGTATATATGTATGTAATAGTAACCAACATTTTAAATATTCTTAACAGTAAAAATATCAATTTCTTCCTGGATTTAGATAATTTACCCACTGATTAGTAAATAACGTAAAAAGTAAGACCAATCTTGATATTTTTGTGTATTTAGAAAATCATTTTTTTTAATCAGTACTACTTTCAACATCCCTATTTCAATTGTTATCAATTAACTAACTAACCCACACATTGTATTAGATTCCTTCGAGTCCCCTTGTATTAAAGCGCCAAACTAATTATTATGAGGATAACTCAACATCACATATGTTTTCTGCGAAATTTAAGGTTCCTGGTGCTGAATATATAGCATATTTCCCTGTACCCAGATCAGCACGTACCAGTCACTTTGACCCGTCAATCATGCAGACGTAAGTACGGATTAGTAAGCAATCCGAGGGTTCAAGGACGGAGCCGACGTTCGGGAAACCTTAGTCCTCGAGCTGAGTGACAGGATTATGCGGTACCGCGATGGCGCTAGCACAATCGTAAGGCGAGAGCGTCTGAATGAACTAAATAAATAAATAAATATCAGGGGACAATGTCACACTAATTGACCTAGTCCCAAACTAAGCTCTAGGCTTATACTATGGGTACTAGACAACGATATAAATACTTATATAGAGGAATACATACTTAAATACATAGAAAACATCCATGACTTGGGATTTGAGCCAGGACCGCTAGCTTAATTACAAGTAAGTAGTTGTTAACGAGAACGTTAATATCGTGTCGTATTTCAACTGGCGAAAAATACAAATGAGTGGCGGTCACACGGCGACAAAAACGTCATACATTAATTACGATGACGACGATGACGTGCCTACTTGTATGAACGTAATACAAAGAATAATGCCTTGACAAGATTGGCAGCATATTTAGATAGAAGATAACCGCTAGTCTTGGTAATATAAATAATTCCTAACGGAGAAGATACGCTGTTGTAGTAACGACCACAATAACCTATTCATAAATAGGAGTCGAAAATTTAAATCAAAAGTACTTAAACCAATTTCAAGACGGGCTTACCTTCAAAGGAAATCCTAATAATAAGGAGAATCTAAAGCGGATCTAAGTGTTTTATTCAACTTAGCACTCTCTTACTACGTGCTAATAAATAATTCTGTGCGGGGGGAATTCTGATCTTCGAATTAGCATAATCAGTAAGAGCTCCATTTATCTTAATAAAGGTATCGAAGATTTTCTGCGCGATTGGGCGTAAGTGGTAAAGCTGATTAGGGCATAGCTCGGCTCAATCCAACGTCTGAATGATCCGTAATGCTTGAAGGCGTTAGTTCCTTTTGATTTGATTTGAGTGAATTGGTTGTATCTATGTATTTACTACGGGTTTTTCGTTTCTTATTGACGTAGGTACGGATTAATCTAATGAATCTCCATTAAATTACTTTATTATTACTCCATTTATTTCCACTAATTTTATTGGTGGAAAGACCTTGTTGACTGCCATCTTATCCTATAACCTTTCGCCGAGTGATTGCGATGTTGTGTTCCAGCGTGGGGGATGACCGGTGAAATTACTATCATAAAGCATTCCCAGTTCTCAGGTTTGGCAATGAATTTGCAGTCATAAGATTGTAGTCTTCGAGAATAAAAATGTCTATGGGTCTCAGAACTCACTTACCATTAGGTGGTCTGAAAATAAATTTATAAACCCATTTACACCCATTAAATAACGAAAATGTAGACTGCTTGATCGTCTAGACAAGGTAGTGTTTCAAAGCCAAGTTCAAATTAAATTATATACTAAACCAACCACCACGAAACTACGAGTATTACTCAAATATAGATAGCCGGGCCAGATAAACAATTTGTTAGTGTATACGAGAAGTAAAGTCGGGGCTGGGGCCAAGCTAAAATTACGCAGCGAAATTGAAAGGAAACGGTCCCGGATCAATGCTGGCAATCCATCACGCCGCAGACCTATCAACATGAGTACGGACACGTTATGGACTATACGCATAAAATGAAAAGCGGGATAGCCACTAGATATTATAGCATCGAATGGGAAATTGAGGGATAGCTACTTTGAATAACAACTTTTTTTAATATTGCATCTGGTAAAAGACTTGCTGAATTAACTATTACATCTTTATTTACTGAAGATATAAAAACAGTTGGACTAAGTCTTTTCAGACCCAGAACATGAAAGCCGAACTTTCTAGGTGGCTGGACAATGGTAAAGAGACGGCACTACCGACCTAGACAAGTTTTGGCGCATTCAAATTCAGTCATACAAACTCGCTTGAAACATGTGTTTACTAGTACAAAAATATGGTGAAAAGAAGATTGCATGCAGAGAAGAAACATACCAAAAAATATTTATTGGTAAGTCACGATAAATCCTCAATATCTTCAGCTCATGTTCACATTATTTACAAAAACACTCTGCAATAACCTATTAAAACGATAAGAGGGCGTAGAATCCTCTCCAAGATAAACAGTTTATCCGCATAGCAGAAATATATTTTCTTCTTCAACATTGGGAAATTACATTTCTCTGACACAACTTCTGCTATCTCAGCAATTCCCAAACTCAGAGCGGCGGCGGCAATTTAAACAAAAGCTTTGTTTCTGAGGGAATTTTAAATAAGATACAATTGAGGTAAAAGCTAAACGACCCACAGGTCGGTTGGAAGGTCGACTTTTTATAAGATAACCAAACCATGTGTCACGCCAAAAGATAGCCATTAAACCATCCCTTACTATTAAAATTATTCGATTTGATCGGTACAAAAGGGCATACTCGTATCAAATTGGTTGCCAAAGCAAGGCAAGCGGTTAGTTGACAGATCACTTACTCTGTTCAGGTAACGAAGCACGTTAATAATTACAACGATGGACAATACACGCGCTTTGTCCGCACAAATATCAGTTAACAGTTAGTCTCGCCGCTCTAGTCGGATTCTAGGCAATGTATGGTCAATTCAAGGGCGTTCCAAGTTCCAAACTCAGCTAATGTCTCATAAGTACAAATGTTGGTAAAAGCAGGTCTTTTACATAAAAAGACGCTTATGTCCTGTACATGTTTCTCTTATTTGTCAACAAGCCACTAATATTAAATTTGACGTGATACGGGTAAATACATTTAGCATATTCAGAATTTATCTATTACCTAGGCAAATGTTGAATATAGACCCTCTACGGGTAAAGTGAGTTTGATAAGGGTGTAGGTAATATCAAATTAGTAATTTGATTCTGTCTGTTTGAGCAACAGGTCATGCTATGTTCTAGTCAGTTCTCAAAACATTAATATACAATACAAACATAATTTAAGAACAAGAACAATGGAAGCATAACACATACAAATACATTTTAATAGACCCTATTACTAAAAGCGCTCGCCACGAACGAAATTGGGGCCAAGTTGTTTAATTTACATCAATGCCACCATCGATCGGATAGGAGTGGCATCGAGGTTGTCAAATAGATACCCGCTTGCTTACTCATACCAATTTAATTTCACGACAATACGACTGTTTTTATCATATTAGCCGACCACGTAAAGATTAACAATAACATTAACATACAGACATTGCCGGGTTAGAATAGTGCCACTCCATGTCTTCCCGTGGATGTCGTAAGAGGCGACTAACGGCCGAACCCTATATTCAAACCGAGGATAGATAAGGCTTACCTCGGGTTAAAATTTGACATTTGCCCATACAAAATGTGTCAAATTTTAATCCGAAGTAAGCCTATCTGTCCGCGGATTGAATATAGGGTTTGGCCGTAAGGGAATAAAGGCTTGTAGTACTGTTAGGCGATGGGCTTGCAACCTGTCACTAATACGCTGGCAAACATCTTAGCCTATTTGTGCAAAATGTCGTTACAGAATTATCAACAAGTTTTTAAAGTTGTAGGTAATTCTGTAGCTCTGCCTACCCCACTTTGGGATTACAGGCGTGAAGGTATGTATGTATGTATGTATTAACATACAGACAAACAACAACAATGACTCACTTACTCTGTAACATGTGTTTAAATAACAATTCTTCATATTAAATAATGAAAATAAATTGTTTGACGATATAATATGGTCAGCTATGTATGATATGATGCAATCTGGTCAGCAACCAAGTTCAAGTTCGTATCAAGCTATATTTCGACTGGTTACGACCCCAGTCATCGATGACATAAGCGACCCAAATGCGAAACCTGTTCTACAGTCTATCCAAAAACGAGATCTAACATAATTGCGCTACACGTGGACCATAAAAAGCGACGACAGTAATTTAATAAGAAGTTTGTAAGGACTGACGCTTCAATGGCGATCGGAAACGACGCTTCAGCCTGATTGAATTTTCAAAACATCTCAAACATTTAAGAATTTACAATAATAACGGTCACCTTCTTCTTAACTTTGAAGTGCTTAATTCGAAGCAACGGTTGCCTCATCTCACTCATTCTACGGTCATGGCATAATTGAGTAAAAAGGAAAACGTAATTTTGACACAACAACAACGAGTACGGTAAAAGACTGTGGACGCGTACATTGCCCGGCATTTTAAATGGGTTACCATGTCATCTAGTAAGTAAACTTCTAAAAGCAACATGTAAACAGGTAAAGAATATACTAAAGCGATATTTACTTAATAATAAAAAAATAGAAAGACAAGGAATAATATAATGTTAATATTTAAAAAAAAAAAGTATTTGTAACGCAACGTAGAACTCATATATATTCTTAACTGATAAAATCTTTGATTAATTTAAGATTATAAGTTAAGATAAATTAATAATGTATTTGTTTTTTGTGTAAGAAATAAACAGATTAAATTTTAAATTTTAAATATTTTTTTTGAAAGTGGACTCCTTGGAGCGTTTCTAACCCAGCGTAATGAAGCTGTCAGAACGGCCAATCTGCGAGGAAACAGCGATCTTATCGAGAATCTACATTGATGATACCATTTTTGTTGCTTGAAAACAAAATTAATTTAATAACTCGCCTTTTTTGCTTTAGATAAACCTATTAGCCGCAACTTTACTTTCTAAATATAGAAACCTTTTAAACAATTTAGAAGACTAGAGTTATGAGACACAGCTCGTTTAGGTACTGTAAATACTCAATTTGCTTATGAATGGTTTCACAACGTGAAAGTTAGTGAGCGTCTAACTTTTGCAAAAGCAAAGCTAGAAAATAAGTCTTAAACTGAGATTAAAGGGATTGGGCTTGTGAAACAAGTATAAGATGAAACAAATGAAGTCATGAGAAAAAATATTCAAGTAAAATCACGCCCGGCGCCGCCCGTGTATTTTATTTTTATACAATCATTATGAAATATAGTTAATGTCCTATTCTCAGCCATACACATAAAATTTCATAAGAATCGGTCAAGCTGTTTTGGAGGAAGTAACAAACACTGTGACACGAGAATTTTATTTATAAGACTTGCTTTCGCCCGTGACTCCGTCCGCGTAGAAGTCTTTTATCGCTGCTTCCTCGGGAACCGTCCATTTTTGCTAATTTAATCAATGTGTGCCAAGTTTTATCTCGATCCATTCAGTGGTTGAAACGTGAAAGACGGACAACCATACACACTTTCACATTTATCAATCTGTAGAAACGCACTTGCATATATTTTTTACATGTTTTAGAAAGTACATGCGTGTGTGTGTTAGTTTGTTACTCCTTCAACGGCTGGACGGATTTAGATGAAATTTAGAATCGAGACACTTACTTACTTACTTACTTATACGCCTTATTAACACATAGGCTACTTTTAATATCGGAAAATTTAAAAAAATCCGAGTGAGTTCGCGACTTAAAGTAACTCGATATGTATAAGCTGCTGTCCCTATGGGCCTACCTAGACCAATCCACCGAACCGTCAAGACAAACTACGTCGTAACGCGGTATTGCAAGATCATAATGACGGAATAATACATGAACTATCTGCCGTTAGGACGTCACGGGGCGATGATATACGGGATTCTATTTTAGCATTATGATGATTAAATCTAGAATGTTAGAGGTTTATGTCGCGTTTAAAATAATAAAGAGCGACATTTAGGATGGCGTAACGTGCTTGGAACGCTTTTGTGAAGTTCATGTTTCAAGTTAACGGTATGGTAACGCTACCTTATGACACGTGTATCTTTTATAGTCGTGGGAAAACTTGGGAAAACTCATTGATTAAAAACAAACGTTTGCCTCGTGAGTATCATCCTTTAAGCTGAAATCACTAACTCGCTTTCGTAAAAGCTGCCTATCAGGCTTCACTGGAACTGTTAACTAATCACTGATATCTAATCACATCCATATAGCGAGGACTCACGATAAAATAAGTTTTTTATTATGCTACCACTTTTATCCTTAGACGATAGCTTGTGTACGTTGCATTCTTATAACACTTACATTTAAGTAACTATAAGCCATTAATTAGCGTTCATCAATTTTCAATAGAGCGGCTGTTTTTTTTTTATAGCTGTAAAAGGCAAAGGAGCTGACGGGGACCTAATGGTAAGCAGCCACCGTCGCCCATAAGCATCAGCAATGCCAGGGGCACATCGAAGTTGTTGCCTTTCAGTGAATACCTACCCTTTTTAAGCCGCGTTTATCCTACAACGAAATTTGTCAATGGAATATATCTATTGTGAATGAAATAAAGACAATTTTCTAATCTGATCATGAGTCACAAAAACAAAAGGGATTCCGCTTTACTTACTTTGCACTAGAAATTTTCAATTCCATAGCTTCAAGGTACGAGGAAGAAACGGCCTTTAGAGACGGACTGTAGTACGGTCTGTGAGCACTTAAAAAGTGCTTTCGGTTTGTACTTCTCTCTCACTCGCTCTTAGGGAAAGCGAATGAGAGCGAATGAGACCAGTACAAACCCGAAGCACCTTCTAAGAACTATCGCACTTTATGTGCATCGAAATAATAGACTACAGAGAGATCGCCACTAGCTGTAAGTCTTATGTCCACGCGACATGTCATGGTAAACGTACCTTAAAGGACGAGACGGCCAGTTGCGAGAGCCCGTCGACATAGGGCCCTAGCACGGCGTGTTCTCGCACGCGCAGCGATCTACGCGTCGTCTCAGGATCTAGTAGGTCGTGCACGCGCTCGTTGTAGATCTCCATGTATGACACCTCCACCTGCGACAAACATGAAACGATATCATCTATACATATTAAGTTGAAGTTCGATTCTTTGATTTATAGCTACTGTCCAATGAGACAATGCCAGCGTCAAGGAAGTTACGAAGTGATCAGTGAAAATATTTCTCCAAAGGCACATGCTGATTCATCCGTTGGGGGATCTGTCTACCTACATATAGTATAATGAGAAAGTCTTTCTGTCATATTGACAGACAAAACACAGCGTAAATTTGAATATTGTTTTCCAAGGTCATTCTATTTTGTTTTAGATGTTATGATTATGACAGCTTATGATTGAGTGAATAGAGTAACCATAACGTTAGCAATATAATTACGATATCGAACCGAACAAGAACAGAATGAAGGAAGGCTAAACCAAAGTAGTCTAGCTCTCTCTCTGGAGTCGGTCCCTCATATCTGAGGATCGTGGTAAGCATCAGGGTTGCATGGAGCGGATGATCTGTCTCCACCGGCTTCGGTCCAGCGCATCTCTTACAACCGTGTAGAATTTGGAGGATAGTCACTCTTTCACTTGATCGGTCCTTGTTGGTGAACAACCGCGCGATCTTTTGCCTTCGGTGTTCCCTACCACGATCATTTTTTCCAGATTTATATTCCCATGTAAAATAAAGGAACATAAAAAGAGGATTTTACGAAAATCTAGCCCTAATGTGAAGAAATGGGGCGGAAAACGTAAAACGAATTATACGTGTACAAAGTAACAAGCATCCTCCATCTCAGTAAAGATATAAGAACATATAAATAATTTAAGATTATAAATACGTATAAGAATGTAATTGTTTCGTTTGCTTGTAAGAAACAGAACAACCTTGTCTCTGAGTTTGAACATAAATGGTTACAGATTGATTTTTCTACTCTTTTCTTCTGAATTCTGTGCGGAAGGAGTAGCAACGAAAATGCGTACTTATCATCAATATCTACTGAACCTAATTCAACTGGCTAGTTAGCTCAAAAATAGGTAAATAAATCTCCTATTTCCAATATTTAAGATAATTGCCGTCCATGTGGCGTTCAAATATTTGCTTGACTCAGCAGAACATTAAGTACTTTGTCAATCCCAAACTATCTTTTAGCTAAAAACGACAAATCACGCAGAAAGGCACGCGGCTCTCAATAAATTATCCTGCCTTGACCCACGACACGGGGTCCTTACGACGCAACAGACCGTACTGTGGTAATTGACAGGTCGAGAGATCAATCTGCGAGTTGGGAGGAAGCGATACTCTGGCTAAATAACAAATTCGAGAAAACTAGTTACTAATGGAATGGTCCCGATCCGATCAGAAATTCAGAATACAAACTTTTGTAGAGGTTCCGGTGTTGCTGTTGTACTATAATATTTGATTGAGCGATTGGGCACTAGATCTGACAATTTGGATTATCATCGCCATACAAAGTTCCTTTTTTTAAGGTAAAAAAGGAACCCTAATGGTGAGACTTCGGTGTCTGTCTTCTTGTAACGTACTTTTTGATATATGTATAGCCAAAAAATTACAAAATAAAATAATGTCAGCGCAAAATTTACAAAGAAGTTACTAACTTATATTTTACGCGAAAAATAAAGTGAACTTGTCAAACTTTACAGTTTTGGAAAATATATAGAAAACTTTAAATTCTGTATTAAAAAATGTAGGCTACTCAAAATGGACTTTATTGAATAGATAATAAAGTTTATAACAAAATGAGTATTTTCTTCCGCGTTTTCCAACCATATTGTCTTAAATACGGATCCCTCGGTGAGTGAGTCCGACTCGCACGGCATTACCGTATCAATTCTTTAGAAGCGAAAACAATTTAACAGTTGCGAGCGTCGTCGTCGTCTTAAATAAGACTTCATTCTATTCCAATGTGCACAGCGATATCACTAAACAAATTCTCCAGATTAAAAATTATAAATGCAAAGTACTTGAATAGCCTCTGTAATAGTCCTGAAGTCCCAGCCAATGGGACAGTTCCATTTTGCAGAGCACCAGTAAAATGCCAGTGGCTTAAAGCTAAAAACTGCAGTTCTTAGCTCCATTACCCATTAGCGTCTGTAAACGGCTTTAGCAATGGACGGACGTGTTTTCTATTTTACAAGGCGATTCGCGTGGAAAGAACAAAGTTGGAGGAATATGATCAAAATTTAAAGCTGTAAAAGGGGTCCTAGTTAAAAAGGGTATAAGTGGACTTAACTCGTAATAAAAAAGGGTATAATTATACATAAACGGAGTATACTAGACTTAAACCCTTTTTCACTTGATCTTTAGTAGAGTTATGCCCTTTTACACTAGGACCCCAGCTACTATTACTAATATTACTAGTATACTAATGACTTCTTTATTCTGGTAAACCATTGTTTTCATTAATGTTGTGGTTAAATAGTCAACAGCAATTATTTAAATATGACGCTATAATCGAGGCACGCACTAACTGTGTCCATCTCACGTGCTTCCCTCGTAAGCACATAAAGCACTTTTGATTTTTTGTCTGAGTGGCATCATATGGGAGGGAGGACCTTGTGCAGGGATCATCCGGGTAGGTACCACCATCTTATCCATTAACCTACCACCAAAAAGCAGTGTTTGCATTGTTGTGTTCCGGTTTGGGGATAAGTCAGCCGGTGAAATGACTAGCATAGAGGCATTCCATCTTAGTCCTCAGGGTTGGCAGTGCATTTGCAGTCTTGTGAATGCAAATATCTATAGGTCACAGTTTCCACTTACCATCAGGTGGCCTGTGTGCTCGTTTGACTTCCCATGCCATAAAAAAAAATGCGACCATTTAGGTGAGCATTATTGGTGTATTTACCTTGTATGTGAGCGCAGGCGGGGACTGCTGCACAGCGATCCGCTCAAACAGCGCGTCGCAGAGCCGGGGGATGATGCCGCCCTCGTCCGCCCCCGGCGCTCCCATCATCGTGTACGACTTGCCGGATCCTGTCAACAAAACGTTACGTCAGAACAGAGAAGATAGCACTAACAGTTTAAAAAGAATGAAAGAGAGAATAGGACATCGATTTAATCCATGCAGAATTGCCATATGCCATCATTATGATGTTTTAGGCAGCAAAGAGTGAGGCGGCTTAGGTGTAGCCTGTCAAAAAAAAGTTTAGAAAACATGATAGCAAGTTTTCCCAATCGCTATTTGGGTTTACCAAGGCGCTGCTGTTGAATTTTTTTACCCACAACACAAACCAACATTTATCATGTTCCACCTATCACCGCGTCATATTCTTCTTTGCCAAGATTCACTGGTATTAAAATGCGCAAACTTTTGTGGAGTCAGTTCTCGAGCTCAAAACTATGAGTGACATAAAAAAACCCCTATGAACTATTTATGACTTGACTTCTAGACGGTTGTTATTAAACCCCCTTACTTATAAACGTGGAATAAGCTTGGAATAGTTTATGCCATGCTTTGTCACTTTCTATCAGATGCAAATGTCACAATTACAGATAAGAACCAAGCATGGCATAAACCATTCCAAGTTTATTCCACGTTTATAAGTAAGGGGGTAAAAGTTTATTTCTATTTCAATCAACATAAAATTCTGATTAACTAAGAATTTAAAAAAAAAACATGCCTACACTATGTTTCAGATTCAGTTAATGAAATAGCTTGCCCTCAATAGCTTACGAAACTACACAGTCAATTTTTTATTGTCAATCGTTAAAGTCAAATTTCGACAAACAATTAAACCGGCTGTTAATTTGAAATCAACTGTTATAGCCGTACATAACAGAATGCCGGGATATGCAGGGCGTGCGGGGCGTGCGGGGGGAGTAAGCACGAAAGCTATGGGAGCGTCAGTCATGCCTATCATTCGTATCGTTCGCGATGATCTCAAAACTACTGAACTGATTTTCATTCGGTTCTCACCATCAGTTAGATAATTTTTCACGGAAGGTTTTTATATGTAATAAATTCTGGGTTGTGTACGGGTGTTACAGAATAACCACTGTATTAGTGACAAACAGTGTATTAGACACAGGTTTCAAACCCATCGCCTAACGGCCGAACCCTATATTCAAATCGCGATTAGACAAGGCTTACTTCGGGTTAAAATTTGACATTAAGTTAAGCCTATCTATCTGCGGTTTGAATATAGGGTTCAGCCGTAAGTCCACTACAATCCTTATCCACGTTTATTTACATCAATTCACGACCCTAATAATAGGCTCGCAGGTTATGACGATATAGTATCGACATAATGGTTACGTATCAGAACGCCTAAAATTAATTATCCTAATTTCAAAATACTTAAAGGTCGAAATACCAAATTTTTAAAACGCCTAACATCATTTCGCCTAAATATTGAATGACCTTAGTTTACAATGCCTAAATTTAAATCCCCTAATAGACTAAATACCTACTGGATGAAATATCTGCGCGGTTGACTTGTTCGTTCACTTCTTTATTAAGCGACTAGAAAAAAGGAGGAAATAAACGCTAAAAAATATAAACTTAACTATAATATAGTAACTTAAAAAGACGTGTACAAACTAGTCGAGCAGCGGAGCTCCTATTCCACGTGGTTCTGGCGCTTCGCGCCTTGACGCAACTCTAACTTGACCTAATCTAACCGACTGGTGGCGACTGGCGGACCGTCCGCAATAAAAACACAATGGCCGCTTCCTCTTTACGACACTATCTTATTCCATCGGGATCCCGTAAAATATGCCGCTGGGGAACCTAAAATAAAAGAAGGTATTTGCCACAAGTGAAGTTAAAACTGTATTACTACAAAAAGTAATACAATCGTTGAACACGCCTTTCGTAAATGTAATATCGTGTGCGCGTGTTATTAAGTTTGTAGTCAATACGAATAACATTATAACTGTGGGGGCTGGAGAAGTAAAACTCGTCGTACGACCATTCAATTTAATTATTTAAGCTTTTGAAAATTCATTTTGACAAAAGAGAAGTAAAACATCCATCCCTTCCAGTCTCGCTTACAAGTCTATCTTATCATTTATGTTTCACTATCATACGTCGTATGTCAGTCCGTTTCACGCATTCCCACATAAGTATAACTGTTATATAAGTGTAACATAAGTGCAAATGTGTATGATTACGATGGACATCCGACAGCTGTTAAACAATAGAGACCGGTAACGTAACCTATTCCATTTATATTGTCACAACGAGGAAAAAACATGCACTCTCGGATGTTGTGGATCCACTTCTTCCTACGTCAAACTTGACTTTTGTCGAAACACCTAACCAAAATAAAATAGTCTACAAAATCTCAGTTTCTACTATTCCGCAAGATCAGACTTAATCAACAAAGAACTCTTCTGTTAGTTCAAAACTGAATGATTTCGACTTTACTCATTCAGCTAATTCCTTTCAGATCCCCAGGCGAAGTCGCAGCTCACAATTATAACAAAAGGTAATCGGGAACGTAAACTTCGGCTATTTGCGCGCCCGGAGCGTTTAATATTCGAGTTATTGGGAAAGGGCGGAGCCCCAGAGTAAACCTTAAGTCTTCAGTAGAGGCGTTATTCACAATCGCAACTGAAGAATTCTTCGAGCTAAGAAGAGTCGTTTCCATATTGCCTCTAACTTGGTCTCTATTCTACCGGTTTAAGGTACGCCCACACCAATACTTAAAAAACGGTGACGGTACGGAATCGCAGTGACGCGTCTCCACACCGCTGCTCAAAATACGGTGCCGTTGCGTAAACAAAAGACGGGGTCATAGTAACAACATGGCCTCGTTTTTGACGCACCGTAATATACGCACCATTAAGCAGCGCTGTGGAGGGCATTCGATAAAAACGGTACGCATACGATGCGTCACTGCGATTCCGTACCGTCACCGTTTTTTAAGCATTGGTGTGGGCGTACCTTAATTACTTATGATATTGTTTTAGACTCGCCCGCCATTACTGTGAAGTACGATAACATGCCAAAAGCAAATTAGGTTTTAAGGAGTAGAATGGAGGACCAATTTCATTGTATTGGTACAATTTGGTAGGTCTTATTCGCGACAGTAAAAACGCTCGTGTCGTAAACAAGCAACATGGTTTTGGAAGTAAAATGGGTTGAAACAAATTGTTATAGAGGCTATGTGGGCCCAAGATGCATTCTGCGAACGTTATCGACAATGTATAGGAAAGGCTAATGATAGGTTTAATGCAATATTCTGAGAGTTTCATAAGTAAAACTTTCACATGAATTTCAATACCAAAGTGAAATTATCGTTTCATATCTGAAAATTACTACGGTTTTGATATGTACCGTAAGAAGCAGAAACGGTTGTAATAAATATTACTTTCAGAATAATTTACATCTAATTATTTTACTTTGAAAAGCTTTAATTTTCGCAGTTAAAGAAAGTTTCCCAATGTTTCAGAAATCACCTAGATATCATATGGATGCTGTACCTAACCTAACCTGTCGGACGGTCGCTTCGACGAACGCATATGTCAAATATACACATTCAGTTTTCGAAAGTGATAGCTATCGTAGAATGCAACTTGTCTCGGCTCGCTGTTTAACCAACTCGTAGCGGTTATATGTGCCTAACTGAGTCAGTCAATGCAGCCGTAACTACGCTAGGTCAAACCTGCGTAGCGCGTAGCAGAGGTACAAGTTTCTTGCTACGCAACGAACTGCGTGGCAACTCTACAGGGCCGGTATTCTAGGCGCTAAAAACGATGTCGTAGTTAACCTGTTATGGTATTGTTATGACGTCAGCCGCCATTACTGTCAAGTAAATAAGAGCTATCAAAACGGTGACAAAACGATAACAGCTGAAACACGATATGGTTCTTACCGTGTTGAATAGAGACCCAGGAATTGCTACACTAAATAAACATTGTAAATCATGCGCTTAGCAGGGATCACGTCGCTACAATACCACAGATAGTACGTTGTAACATGACAAATAACGTCCTTATACCGGTACTGACACGGTCAGGAAAACCATGTTACGATGAAATATCACAATGTGGATCCACCTCAACATTGCTATATTACAGAATAAACGCTGCTGCAGGCTTTGTTTATTCTTTGAACAAATTAGGTCGCGTCCTTTGCTCCAGAATATAAGTCACAATAAATAAATCCTGCTACTAATTTGTTCTAGAAAGCTCAATCTTCATTTCGTTTGTTTACTCGCCTCGTCTTTATTTAATATTAATAATACAAAACAATTCTGTTTTCTTGCATTTTAACTTGCCGTCTGTTCTGGCAATACTGAATGAGAAGTAACTGTCTAGCCGGGCGGCTATTTTGTTATAAATAAATAATAATGGAGAAGGTCAACTAATTAACATTGATATATTTTGCGAATCAAAACTATTTTATGACATTATGTCAAACGTAAAAGCGAAAATTAAAAAACTAACTGCCTCGGTGACATGTGTCCGTGATGATTCCTGTGACAACTCATATAAACGCGTACCTAATACACTTGTTTTTTTTTTACTTTTCATAAACTTTACATCATTTATAATACGAGTACCTTACACCTTTTTAGGGCTCCGTACCAAAATGGTAAAAAAGGGGACCCGTATGGTGAGACTTCGTCGTCTGTCTGTCTGTTTGTCTGTCACAGCAGGTTTTCTCAGCAACTACAAATACTATCAACTTGAAATTTGGCACAGTTGTATAACACGCCTGCCTGCATCTGTTTTAAGATAAAAAAATAAAAAAAACATAAATAATTGAAAACGTGTTCTAGAAGGGAATGAAGGCGTGAGTTTATGTATGTATGTATGTGTTCTAGAAGGGGGGGTTGAAAAATTAAAGTGGTTTGATTACAGCAAATGGGGTGTCGTATAAAAGGTATTAATCTGCACATTTCAATACTTTGTTTGTAAAAATAATCTGTGATGTAGGTGCAGGTTTATTAATCAAAAAAATCTGAAAAACCTTTCGTATAGAAAATTACCTATATTACACAGGAAAAATTTAAAAAAATATCATTATTTACAGTTTATCAGAAACAACAAAAATCTTCGAAAATCTGTAGAAAAATTAGGCTAGTTAACCACACCCACGCCGGAACACAACAAAGCTAAAACTGCTGCTTGTCGAGTTACGAAATATTGCTGTAACAGGGTTCATTCTTCCTACTTTAATAATTAATTTATACTACTGAAATATTTTAATCAATAATATTTTGAAGTAAGTAACCCTATGTATTTCACGGTGTAATCCCAAACACGTATTAATCGTGACTACCGTTTGTACATAAACAAGACAACGTAATAGAGAATTGATTAAATTGTACGATTTCCAGAAACAAAGCCGTCATCTGTACGTTTCACACGCCTCCGACGCGTATAATTCAATAGCCAAATACAGAAACAATGAAACGGAGCTACGCGGAATATATAGGGAAATTATGCGTCAGACGCCGCACCACCTGGCACCCGAAATACAACCGAAACTTAAAATATACAAATGTTTAGGTAAAAATCACTTCTGGGATGTGGTTTTTGATGATGATGACATCGCACTTTGTACATTTCCTTTTTTATCTTGCTAAACAGTTAGCTAGGTAATTAATAGGTACTTACACTGGGAAAGCAATATGAAAACGACTTATTCCAACAAAATATGATGTGTCGTTACATTACTTTTACGCACACGAATGAAAACGCAAGCCCGGTCCACAATTCTAGAATTTGACATTAAGGCAACACCAATGGAACTTAAATGTAAACGTGTTTTATTGAGACTGTACGGAGTCCCAGACCATCGAGCATATCACGCGCGAATGCCCACTGCGGTCCTATCCTGGTCACCCTGACGACTTCATTCCCCTTACCACCGACGCCGCCAAATGGCTAAGAAACCTGGATATCTGCATATGATATGACATGACATGACATAAACAAAAATATTTTCTTTTCTGTGTAATCGCCATACGAATAAATAAAAATTGAGACTGTACCGAGCCTTCGTCAAAATACGCCCTTGAAAGGCATAAAATTATTTGTCCTCACACATGGTGTATACCATTTCCGCCTAAAACATCGTTTTAGCCGTTTACAGAATTAAATAAACATATATTTTGTAAATGAGTAAACTTAGGTTGGGTTACCGTAACCGTTATCGGTCAAACGATTTTCGACCAAACAATACATTAGGACAAAGATTAATTATGCCACTCGATATATACCTACGCCCCATACCAATGATTTAAACCAATTGTTTGATCCAATAAAATGTTGTTGTTTTAATAAATTAAATCTGTATTGTCCTTTTCAATCATTAACTTCTCAGTCCAACTTTAGAACAAGTTTTCAAAAGCCTTTTAATAATTAGTTATTCATTTTACATTTCAAGTGGAACGCTTGGAAACTTTTCTAATCAATTCTACAAAGACTGTTTCGAAGGATAAACATGGGTTTTCATTGATTTGTCTCCTGTTATAAATCACAGCGACCTCTAGCGACGCGGGTGCCCATAACTCTTCCATATTCGCTATGGGAATGTCAACTTCTATTGGTTGAAGCACCAGTCACGTAGCAACCGTGTTTTTTACCTGAAACATGCTCGGAAAACCAAATAAATTTTGTAAAAGGGTTATGATGACAGACCGAGTGATGGGTTTTTCTGATTTAGTTCGATCTAACAAATTGTTATGAATAACTTTAGCATAAATTAACAACGTTTCGGCAAAAGTAATTTCGAAATTTAAATGGGTTTCGACACAAAAAGCCTCAAACCGGGTATCCTGAAAATGCCTTATATATCATAAATCATAAATATTTATTGCGTATGGAATTCAAGTAGGAATGCAGTTACATTTGCTGTCAAAGTTTCACCGAAACCTTTATTTTCAGACGTACACACTGTACATGCAACACACCTATGCATACCTGATACAACTAATAAGATTTCAATTAAATTTGTTATAACAAATAATCACAATTAAAACTAACACACTCACTAGTTTCCACAGATTAAAAACAAGTCACTATTGTTACTAAATATTCTGTTATGTCAACTGATATAATAAATTATTTTTAACATACTACCTAATTACTTAAACTCCTTAAATTCCTTCAAACTATAAAAACAATTATCCAAAAGCCAATACTTCAATGCGTCTTTACGTTGGTTGAGGCTACCTATTTTAAACACATCTGGTAATGTATTAAAAATATGAATGTACATTATAAAACAAGTCTTAGATGTCAACTTCAATCTTACATAAAGAGGTTTTCCAAAATGGTTTAGAGCAATATTGGCCCATTTGGCCTTTTCGCTCATTTCCAATAATTTAACAGGTACACTGAAAGTAATTTCTCATCAACAAGTTAGGGAACTACCTACCTACATGTTTATGATTATTACGGTCCGTACTATGATCGCTTTGATTGCAGTGAATAAACCATCCGTCACTCTCGCACTTACATACTGGTTAGAAAGTGATAATTTTTTTATCCTCATTAATAAACATACATACATACATAAACTCACGCCTTCATTCCCAGAGTGGGGTAGGCAGAGCTACAGAATTACCAACCACTCTAAAAATTTGTTGATAATTAAATAATGGCCCACTGGTATAGGTAGTAGTTTTTTTAAAGTAACGTCAACTATTTTCAAAAGTGGTGGTTTCACCGTCTCATATTACAGGAAGATGTCAGCCATTGTTTGAAAAGGGAGGAAAAGCAAGCATTAGGCTTGAGAAATGATGATCCCGAGCTGGCAGCCTTCCAACGCGTCACAGTCATTGTCAAGAGTCTTTCGGGATTGAGGGCTCACGGAAAGTGGGCAAGGGAAAATTGGAGAGGAAAAACGGTGCTCAGCCAGAGTGGTCCGGACATGCATTTCCATACATGTGTGTAAACAAGCACATGGGTGAATTAACTTTTACATTGCTAACAATAAATTATTAATACTGTCGTCGAATTTATTTATGAATTTAAAAAAAGTTAAGTTACTCATGTGTTATGCACGTTTTAAATTCAAAACCTATTTACAAAATACTATTTTTAAAGGAAGGGAATAAAGGCTTGTAGTACTGTTAGGCGATGGGCTTGCCACCTGTCACTAATACACTGGGAAACATCTTAGCCTACTTGTGCAAAATGTGGTTACAGAATTATCGAGAAGTTTTAAGACTTGTTGGTAATTCTTAAGCTCTGCCTACCCCACTCTGGGAATGAAGGCGTGAGTTTATATAAGTATGTATGTGTGTATTTTTAAATAAATAATTAAAAATTTCAGACTATTTGTCCGTTTCAAGTTTAAACAAACGCCGCGTCGCTGACCAAAACACAACTGTAGGTACATTATTTCTTAAAGGACATATAACTTGTGAAAAATGTCGAAACATGTTATTAATTATGATAATAAGAGTAATTACAAACATCGTTAAAATCGGAAACTCGTCAATTAATCCAAACCGCGGTAAGAGCCAATAAACGGTTATCATTATAGTGTTTTAAATAAAAATTGGTTCACCCACATGTGATAGCAACATACGTTCTCACTCAAGCAACGTGGATACGTGAGTCTAGTTTTGAAATATAATAGTGTTGGTGTTTGCACTGAACACAAAGCCCGCATTTCTTGAGTGAATTCTAATCAAATAATGTACTGACAACCAAGTAAATATGTGCACTAAAAGCGCAGCTGCGTTTATCGCACACAACCCGTTGCCAGCGATGTATTAGTCTGGGTTCGAGCTGAAATATAAAATGAACTATCATGTAGGTTTTGTACAGTTGCCAATTTCAGAGAAAAAATAATATAACACATAAGAATATCAAAGACGTATTAAGTACTTGTGACCAGGGGTCGCGTATAGGTATTATTTTCATACAAAAACCCCGGTATTAAATTTTGGTATCTCGCTTTTTATTTAATATTTATGTTCTTACCTAATAGTACAGTGTTATTACCTAAATTACAATCGGAAAACAAGGAAATGTTGCAAAATTAAGGTAGATATTTCAATTTTAATTAATACCGATATCGATTCCTGTTTATGACAGCGGAACAGATTCACAAAACGATATGGGGTCACAGTGAAATGTCCCATTAGTCAGTCAAATCTTCAATCTCTACTCGAATACGTGACACGGTTATTCCCAAGAGGCCTACACCACTGAATACATTTCACTCCGAAACGTAAATATTATCTCACACATGTCATCAACATGGCAAACAAGTCATAGAAGCAATTTCAATTGCCACCACATCGCTTCAAAAAAAAACGTTTCGTCGGTGAAACTGCAAAACCGCGTAGGAAACATTTTTAATAAGGAGCAAAATGCACTTTTTTAATAACAAGGTAGGGGAAGATTGGCACCATTCGTACACGGGGAAGCTTCGTACAGTGGTCATATCTCGAGTATCCAACATGTTGAAACGTTCGAAATTATTTACGGGACTGTCGCTCATATGTATAGGCTACCCTCCAAAAATGATGGTAGCGGGAGCAGACTTTGCCAGAAAGAGTTAATATGTGTTTTGGCTACTCGAAAGTAATTTTTGGTTCCCCTTTGAATGCATCTGTCTTCAATAAGTTTTAAGGTAGTATTCTGGGGCCCTTGCTGTTTTTACTATATATTAATGATTTACCGAACCATATATCACACGAATGCATTTTATTTTCTGATGACACAACAATAATTATAGAAGGTAAAGACATGCTAACGTATAATATTGAAATAAATAGAACATTAGAAGCTACTGTAAATTGGTTAACAAGAAATAACTTAAGGGCAAATATAGTTAAAACTAAGTATATTCAGTTTCGCTCGTTACGTGGTAATACACAAAATCTGAATGTTGCATTCCGAGGCAATACCGTCGAAGAAGTTGAGCATATAAAATTTTTAGGGATAGATATTGACTGTCATTGTAATTGGGTAGAACACGTTGACAATCTATGCTCGAGGTTAAATAGATTTGTGTTTGCCTTAAGAAGAGTTCGTCAGACAGTGTCCGTTGAAGCTGCAGTGACATCCTATAATGGCTATGTGGATTCGACATTACGCTATGGAATTGTTGTCTGGGGAAATTCCTCAGCAAAAGATAAGGCACTTCTTATCCAAAAGCGTTGCATAAGAGCAGTATTTGGTATTCATAGATTTGACTCGTGCCGTCCTTACTTTAAAAAATATTGCATTTTGACTGTACCATGTCTTTATATATTTGAAACCTGTACATTCGTTTATAAATATAATTATCTGTTCCAAAATGTTCAGTCTATGCGCTCGAGAACGGTTAGAAAACAGTACACACATAAATTACACCACCCTCTGGCTAAACTAGCACTGTCGTCAAAAAACTGCTATATGATGTGTATTAATATTTATAATAAGTTGCCTGATCAAAATAGCTTGAAGTCATGGCTTGCACATAAATGTTACTATAGTCTTAAGGAGTACTTAGAAAATTAATATGCTTTGGACATGTTGAAATTATTTAATGTTTTTGTTTATTTTATTTTATTTAAAAAAAAATAAAAAAAATGTTATATTATTTTCTTCTACTATTGTATTGATACTTGACATTTTTAGTTTTAGTATGATATGTCATGGTACCTATTTATACATATTGATAAATATATTTAAATGTTTAAACTAGTCGATATTCGCAATTGTTAAATGCGTATACGCCTGTAAAGGCAGGATTTGGTGAGACTATACAACTGTCTGGCAAATGTATCTGCAAGATTTTGAACCTAAATTCCATATGCAATAAAATTTCATTTCATTTCAAAAAAACTTTAGTCTAGTTTGTAAATACATGCTTAAGATTGTTATTTAAACAATAGTTTTGGAGTAACCTTAACGGTTTTTTTTTTATTTTGGTTTTCTTATGATCATCGGTTTGATTGGGGTACCTTCGTACAATCAAATTGTATGTATTTTTTTACCGTACGAATGCACCCCATGGAACTAAAGAAAAATTAAAATCAAAAATATAATCATTATGAAACCAGGTCAATAAGATATGCCTAAAAGGTAAATGAAACAGGTGAAATAGCTGAGAAAAAAATAAATCCCGGGAAGAAACAAATGGTGTACGAACGTACCCCACGTGTGGGGTGCATTCGTACAATTCCCACTTTTTGGGAAAATTGTTATAACTTGGCCAAATTGCTTTGTATCAGATCAGAAATAAGCTGTTATTATAGTCAGATAAGTGGACGATAAAGTAGCTTTAGATTCATATTAAAATAGCTGTTAGTTATTATATTACAAGGCTCAGACCAAAAAGCGTACGAATGGTGCCAATCTTCCCCTAAGGTTTATTTTGCTCTATAATAAATTTGTTAGTTACGCAGTTTTGTAATATCACCGACGATTTGCCGATTATTGACAAATTATTGGACCGCAAGCTCGCTCTGAACACAATCTAATTTTACGCTCATATTTCATATTTCCAGTCGAAAGGCCTAGTAATAACGCATTCATCGTCGGGGGGAGTTGGGTGCATGCATTACTCTCCAATAAATATGTGTTAGCATTCATATCTATGGAATGGGTCAGTTTGTACGTGATATTTTAAGAGTAGTAACCCGAATTCATTCCCTTTGAGTGTTACAAGCGATTAGTTCAGTACAGACAATTCCACAACGGGTTAATTTTGTATAGAAATCAGGGGGGCGTTGGTGGATGTATGATTGAGGACATGATTTATTATTAATGGAGACCAATTTCAGTTTCAGTTGGATTTATAAAATGGAAAGTTGATTTAGCGCAGCTATAAAAATACGCGTCGCTTACCTTTTCACGCGACAATTTTAAATTAACACGACAAAAAAGGCCTAATCGCGTGCTGTCACTTTCTACCTTGGCGAACTAGAAAGTGAGTAGGTCTTAGTCATTAGTATTAATTAATGTTTTCGCAACTGTGTGAAAGACATCTTAACACAACATTTAAATTAGTTAAAACGTTAAATTTTATTAATACGTTGTTAAATACTATTGTTAGCTAATATAGCTCCCCGTCTTTAAACAATTACACATGCATTAAACACCATTTGCATTTGTATTGAGCCATCGAAGAAAAGCAATCACGATTAAACAGAAAAAAGGACCAACAATTACTGCAGTCGGGATAAACTAAAGACTATAAAATCGTAAAAGAGAGTGCCAGACGATAGCTGCTCGGGATTAATAGCTGTAAATAAATCCAATAACAAAGAAAGAGGTGGTAAAACACATACATTAAAAATGTCAATAAGTTCATAAGAATTCTGGAACCTGGCAATATTGTACATTAACAGGCAATCCGCCATAGAACCCTGGCATAATGAGATAATCAAAACGATGTCAGTGGTTCGATAATTGACAAGATTTCATATTTTCAAGACTTTAATTTTATTCGTTTTATAGATACTGTTTGGAAGGAGGAAGACACTAATAGTTTTATTTTTTCCCTAGGATGTATAGTTATTTTATTATTAATTTATTAAGATGTTCTTATTCTAAAAGGGCTTAACTTCATTTCTACGACACAATGGACATACACGTTAGTCCAATCTGTATAAAAAAAAAGTTTTTCTTTTTAATAATGGCGGTCAACCGATCTCAAGTATCTATCCATCTGTCAATAGTGTCAATGTCAAACTTGAAGTATGACAGCTTTTTTTCTCGTGAAAAAGGCAATGGTATTATATCTATTCAGGCATAGTATTGGTAAAACTCGATTTTTTTTTAACTTACTTGTAATTTTGTCAATAAAGAAAAATAAATCTAAATAAATATTTTGCCGTGTTCAGGAGGCAAAATCCTTTCGATTCGTATAGTAATTTGCAGGTGTCACCAAAATGAAATGTTGTCAATTGAAGTGCCGCTGTCCAACCGATCCTAATGATATTATTAAAGTTTCTGTATGGCTACTAACCGATTCAGATAGTAGGTACATAATAGAACATAACGGTGTAATAATAATGATAACATAACTATTCTACCCTACCCTAACCATCCTTGTAACGATAATATTTCTAGTACCCATTACTACTAAAACGATACCATAATGGTGTTTGTATATCTACCCGTAATATTGGTTTATTATTTCAGTGCAGGTAATATAACAAACTAATACCTCCTATATTTACTCTCTTTTAAGTGACATTTCGTAATGCTCAATAGTATTTAGACGTCCGTATTTAACGCAAAAATACATTTTACAAATTTATTCCCAACATTACAATCCAGTTGAATGCTTTTATAACGTAGGCTCAACCTAAACAATGGAATTAATATCACTGTAGAATTCAACGTGTGATATAATGTTCAATGTTGTCAAAGCGAACTGAATTGAATGTCAAATTGTACGGAGCAATAATTTCCCTAGTACCTTATGTAACCTTCCCTTTGATTGTGGTAAGGGAAGCCTATAAACCCTTCGTAAACGTTGAACTAAGTACTGGGGTATATCTCGGCTGAGCGCCACACCTCGGACAATTAATGAGCGCAAACATGGGATAGTTAAACGGTGGTGCATGTTGAAAGCGAACAGATGGTTAAATTATTCACATCTACTATTCCCACATGACTCAATCTAGAATCAATCATCATCATCAGCAACAAAATATAGTCGTGAACATGGTCGACATAAAGAACAAAATGATATCGATATCGAGGAGATTCAATAAAAATAGGCTTTATTTCCACCTGCAACTGTTCACTGTTCAGGTGTGAATGTATCAAATATGTTTAATAAGAAAAAGATAGAGATTGGTGTTGAATTTTTTGATTATTTGTGCATATTCAAAACGCTATCTAGCGTCCCTTAGGGCACATTTCAGCGGCATCTCTGGCACCTGCAGTTTTAGGTCACCCGCCGAGCCAGCTGTTTTAGCTCTCTTTGTTCCACCGCTATACATACATCAGTACACATAGCCGTCCAGGGCACCTACTTTAAACAGAGCAAAGAGGTCGCAATTAATTCGGCGGAGTTCCTTGCTTTAATAACGCAGCGCTGAAGTGTTGTGGAAAAATAAAGTAAACTCCGCATTTAACTTTGCTAAAGGACGGAGTTTCACTGCGTCAAAATGCTGCGGAGTTTTTTCAGGTGAGCAATAAAAAGGTAGAACGCTCAGGACGGCTATTTAAACCAGACATGTCGGGGAGAATTACAGCATCTACGAATATATGGGTTACCGATTTCCTGGAAGGAAATTCTAAAAATAGTAGTAAGAATTCTACTAATGATCGTAAACGTTCCTAGCGTGGACTACATTTGATGTTTGTTTATAAATTAATGTGCACCATTTAAAAAAGAGTAACAATACATACTTCTACAAATTACCGCCAGACAGACTTATTGTGATATTACAAACTTAACTCGAGAAAGTTTCCGCCTCATAAACTTCCCTATAAATTCAAAACACCGCATACAGATTGACTTCAAAAGGAACTTAGTTACTCAAGTGCACAATGCAACTGCAGTCTGCCAAACGACGTGATGTACAATCTACATCGCAAATTGAGCGTCGACCGGACTGCAGTTAGCAACTTTTTGTCAAAGTCGTTCTATTGCTTTTGAATATTTAACCGGGCCAAAGCGAGGCAAAATTCATAACATCACGTTAAATGCTGATCCTATTCTGGAAATGGGAACAATTTTAAACGTTTATGTTCTTACTCGTAATGAGCCTTTAGTAAAATTATTGAAAGGGTTAAACCACTTAATTAGCATCAATGCTTTATCACAACGGTGACATGTTTACTTAGATAATTTATATTAACATCAAATGGATTACAAAACATCAGAATTAAAACATCAAGACAGGTGAATTTAGGTATTATCAGAACAAGTGTACGAGTATGTATAACTGTTAATTCCCAAAGTTCAACCCGTTGTCCGATGTCCGATGTAAACTCGTCTCAGGGGATGTTTTTGCCGCAACCGTTTGTCCGTCTGCCTGTGGCTAGCACGTTCGGGTCAACCTCGCACGTAATGGCCGTAATGCAGGTTACATTAGCTGTGATGCTTCTACAATCGGCATTGGTTGCGCATTTGTACACGGGTTTCAGTAGTAAGTTTCGGTAAAAAATTTAACACGAGAAAATAAAAATAATATCTTCTAGACAACAATTTATCGACTTCTATGCTGGAGTTAAAAAGATTTTCGCATTGTATGCGGATAAAGCATTTGTCTAACTTAAAAATAAAAATACAGCGCGTTACTACTATCCGAATAGCGTCTGGAAACATTGAATTGGCTCAAGTCTGCATTTCAGGAAGTAATATTTAAAAGTTACCATCATTATGCATGGCAACATTCCAAGCTGCATGGGTCGGCAAACTGCAAAACTCTTGATAAACCACCCTCATATATCAGAGCACTCGCCTCACGACGTTGTTTGCTGCTTGGATTTACCACGAAGTGCTAGTGTGAGGCCACATCATTTAAAAATATACCTTTTAGTAAATAATGTTAGGAACCTTGTAAAATAAATTTACAACCTTTATTTGTACTAACAAAAAGGGATGAAAAATGTGTCCCACTCCTGTTCTAAGGCCTTTTGAACAGTTAAAGGGAGACCCAGCCAGCTGGTCTGGATGACTAAAATGCTTTCAGTTTCAAATAATTAATTATAGTTTTTTTCTAAGCTGCCTGTGAAAGCCTAAGTATTGAAATTTCAAATGGATCAGCATTAAATCTATGATAAATTTCCAGATGGGTGTTAACGTTTTTTACAGAAAGGAGAAGGCTACCTGATGAACAACTACCACAATATGTATCTTTTTTATGATTGTTATTGTTGTTAATAAATGTTTTTCTTTATTTCTTCTTTGATGATGTGTACCTGAGACATTTACATTCTCAAGACCACATTCGCAAAATTCAAAGTAGTAAGTTACTTACTTCAAACTTCAAATTTGGCGAACGGACCCCGATAGTAAAATGACTACTAAATTCACATCACTAAGCTATTCTTGCTTATTAAAATGAAATTCTTCATATTTCGAACTAATTAAAAAACTGTAATGCCAATAAATTCCTGTTCGTTCATACTTCTATCTCCATGGCGAGACACCAAAGACGAGCACGGTAGGAATGCCTCCTATTTTAGTAGAATTTCGTGATCCAATGAATATGAAAATTACTAATTAATTAATTTATGAATAATTAACTTCGAGCTTCACATGTTAGGAGCTCAATTGAGATAGGTGAAAGGGGCGTTCCATTTACGAGTATGGTTGAATTGTTGGAAGAGTTAGACACAGTTCCAAGACATTTTGAATTTGAAAGTTTAAAATGATTATCAGTTACATATTTCCAACAGATCATTACCGCGAAGTATATAGGTATGATGAATACTTCCACTAAGAAGCAATGAAAACTGAATATTTTGTCTTTGTATTTTATTATTAAACAATAGACAATTTTCAAATATTTTAGCTACCGCTAGAAACTGTAAATTGTTACATAGCAAAATACAAACTCCCCTAACTGTTCCGTTTGCCACTTGTGTATTTAAATTGAAGGTACTAGCGGGATAGTGAACCTCCTACACAAGTCTCAAAAGGCCGATACCGGAGCAAACCACTGAATAGCTTCAATGAATTCAGCTACAAGATTCTGAACGAGCTAAATGCAATATTGGTGCATTCCACGGAGTGAATCGCAGTCGAATGTTTGTCAACGTCTTTCAGTTGCAATACCTACCACAATTCCAGTTGAACTAGTTGACTGTAAGTTATTTTAGTTTATTATTTTATTGGAGTCAGCATTAAAATGTCATTTTAAATGTGTCATTAGGAGGCTGGGGTTAAAGAGTATTACTGTACATGGTGAAATAGCACTTACAAAATGAGCGTACAGCGGGCGTATTTATCGATTAAAAATTAACGTTGATAAAACATCCGTCTGCGAATCTTAAGTACCCGAAACCGACGTGCGTGCATGACTCGATGTATGAATGTTGAAGAAGCGAAAGCAATTTGTCAAGATCGTAACAAGTGGAAAGAAGTGGTCTCTGCGTACCCCTCTGGGAAACAGGCGCTAGGCGTGATTTAATGTATGTATGTATGTAAACATCTGTCATTTTCTGAACGGTATGTAAGTGCGACAGTGAAGGATGCTTTTTCCACCGCGATAAAGGCTACCATGATACGGGGGCAGACGTAGCTAATAATCATACATCTATGTTGCTTTCTCAGTCAGCTACAATTCTCATCGATATGCTAATTGAGAAGGCAAGACGAAAATCATTTTGTTCTGACCATGTTTACGCACTATATTTGTAACCGTCTACCGCTGCATGGATCCTTTTGTTACCTACTTTATAAGGCTGGTGTATGATTGCTAGATATTTATACTATAGTTCACAACAACAATCCAAACTGTCCTCACTCCACTTGCCAGCCTTGCCCATATCCTCTATTACCTCCATACCAATAAATACAGGAACACACGAGACAGAGTGTGTATGCTATATCGCATACACTACAGCTGGTATAACAGGCACGGCAATTCTTATCGCGCTGTACTCATTTCTCTAACTTACGGAGGAGACATACTGAGGATCAAGCGGTAAAAAAACAAGTTGCGCTACCCGTACTGGTTCGTTCAAGTGGAATGGTCAGAGTTAACGAAGCGAGCTGGTCTGTAGAAGAATTTCGATTGCTGAAAGTAAAAAGCTCTTTATACCAAATCTAACGGTGCCGAGAGAAAATGACAGCTCCAAGTTGGAACATTATTCTAAGTTTTCTTACGTCGTTGAACAAACACCGAGGAAGAGTCTAGAATAATATGTAAATCTTGGGTTTAAATCTACCTGCGCTCCAGTTTTGGGAGTGGGGCTTCCGCCGGTTTAAAAATAATCCCTTCCTTACGTGATTTAAAATGTAAATGTCGTACATAAATGTTTATCTCCTATTCCTTATTCAACAATAAGTAAGAAATGCTACATAGCACATATTAATGAACGTATGATTTTCAATTTTGTACCTTAGGGATCGACTTCGAGCCGAAATGATCATACACTATGCTTTATCAAAAACACAGCTTTATCAAAAACAAAGCAGATTAGTGACTATAGTGAGGCTCTATTTTGCTCGGTAAAACCATATTGCTAGTAACATGCTATCGGTTTATCAATGTTACGATAACTCTTATTTACTTGACAGTAATGGCGACCGAGTTAAAATAATGATATGTGTGTAGATAAAGTAGTGTTTGCAACTGTACATAATTACGCCTTAAAACACTTGTGTGATCCTCTTATTTTAAGGCTTCTCATTACGCATTCCCGCTTCTGTTACGCCATAGGTGGTATTCTGATATCGCTAACGATATCAATATTGGCGGTTTCAAGTACGCGAGTAGAAAAACAACATGATAACATTACAAAAGCAATATGGTTTTACAGAGTAGTATAGAGCCCCTATTTTGCAATCCACGACGCGCCCCGTTACTTAATTTTACTTAGGTAATTGACAGTGCAACGTTAATTTGAGTAATGGACCAAACACTCATACTTAACCGTCACAAAAACCGTACCTTTTCATGCTAAAATTAATTATATTTTGTTTGTGTATTGTGAAGGATCATTTCTAGTAAACGGTAACCCATAATTTTATCGAATTTCACTTCATCGATTGAGGTTTTCAGGACATTTTAAACATTAATTATCAGTACTCGCAAGCTCGTCCGTTTAAACCGATACTCGGCCCGCAATTGCCTGCTTCACTGCCTAGGCAATAATGTACTATTACTTCGACTTGTATTTATACTTTCTGCTTCAAAAAGGGGTTGGAATAACGTCCGAGACTCACGCGACGTGAGGAATGGTGACCGTAAACCGGGATTACCCAGGATTGTTGACGCAGCGAGCAAATAGCCGTGGCTCGAGCCGCGGGGGGTGCGGTGAAGTGGATTAGTGGGTGTTCAATTGATTGGTTCACACTTAGAATTTAATCGTAAGAAGTGTAGAGTGCTTTTTGTATTACTGTAGGGCAATGGTTACATTGTTTTTTTTGTATTTACGTCTTTTTGGTAACTATGATTATAATATTTAATAGTGATAAATAAGTATTATTTAAAATTTCTAAGTAGATATAGATTCCCGTGGCAAAAATAGGCACGTTTCATAGCTACAACTCTACTGGACATTATTTTAAATTCAAATACGAGAACGCTAACTCAGAATGTCGTCTTATTTTTTATTAGCTTTTCCGTATATATGTACCTAGTAGGTATTTATTTTAAACTATTTTAAAGACCGTATCATCTGAGTAGGTACAGAAAATAACATGGATTATGACCCACCGGTTTCACGTAAAACAAACACAATACAATAATAAATTCAAGCACATGAATTAGTTATAACTCTACCAAACTTCCCTAACTGCAAAAGCATGCAACGCTGCGCAAAACTTTCATAAACGAAATTAACGCGAAAATGTTCGAATTGAGATTTAGTGAACCGCATAGAATTAAGGCGGTGCAGCCCCTTTTGTCTGCGACACCACGTTCCGTTCCACTGCTACCCCATGCCCTAATTGCCGTTTGATGAGCGGAAAGAAACCAAACAGCCCGGGAAAAAAATACTGGCTGGCAGATGAACGTTATGGTTTTTCTTTTATTAGGTCTTTTGTAAGAGGAAAATAGTTATAAATTCAGCGATTCGATAACGTGAAAATAAAATGAAAAATAATGATAGATTTGTCAAATACGATATTATTTTTTATAAAACTAATGGCAACATTTCCCAAGAATAGAGTTGAAATCTGTAGTGACTGTTAATGATAAAGCATACTTTGTAAATCTAATACCTATCTATCTATAGGTAAGTGTTTCCACTTTACGAATGATAATTTCGCTTTTCATAAAGCCTCGACAGTGTAATTCTTCATGTCAAAAAACCTTTCAGCTCATAAACTCAGTTACATCAGTCTGTATTACTCTCACTCTGTATACGGCATGTTCATAAATAACAACATTAGGGTAACGAGCAATCGCCGGCGCAGCCGTATCGGCGTAATAACCTAAATCCCAATACAATAAGCGAATAGCCCATGAATACAGAGAGATTCTTTAACAAACAACAGTGGCGTTAGACCTTCGGAATACAGCGCAATAATAAATGGAAAGCTTCTCTGTCGACTGTACTATATTGCATTGGCGTCGATATGGTACAGTCTACGATTTATAATCTGAGCTATATCGGTGTATCTGTTTACTACATAATATAGACTAAGCGTCATAACATAACAGCACCTATATCGATGCTATAATAATAATAACAGTTTATCGACATTGTCTTTGTGATAACAAAATTTAAATCATTTCAAAAGTAAAATCAATTGAAAAAACAATCAAACGAGTACTATCATAGCAACTGATTTCGTTGGCAGTTCGTAGAATTTTAGTGTTATCAAATGACAAACCATATTTAAACAGGATAAACAAGGATTTCACATGCATCAAAAATGAAACGAAACAATCGAACAAACAAATGAAACAAACGAAAGCTTCGAAATTAAAAAACAAAAGCGGATCATAAGCCTATATGGAAAGCATAGACGTATCTGTCTGAAATATAACAAAAGAACATTGTTGGGTATTATTTCTCCGCGATGAGAAAGGGATTAGAGGTGATAGTTTTACCATACACTTACGTCAAAGTGCATTTGAATTGACAGCTATATTAATCCCAAACTAATCACGGTTTCATAGTATTATTGTCAGGCGTAAAACATTTAGATATTGTTATCGAATTCCTAACCATGGGATGATTTATTAACATACAGTACATTACGGTACTCGGGTTAAACAAATAAAAGTCAAGTAAATAAAAGAATCATGACGGTGTAACGAGTTTAATGATATCTCATTTATTAAAATCAACCCTCTATACTGTTGGAACGCTACTGTAAAAACCACCACAAAATTACACCACAAATCAAACCTGCCATCGGAAACAAATTACAAATATCAAAACTTCATATTCACTAGCTGCATTCACGACTGCATTCGCTTACATCATACTTATTACACCCGGATGAATATGCATTCGACTCGTGTCGAATGATAATTAAATTCGAACGATGGTTCGAGCTCACTACCGAAAAGGCAGCGAGGAAATAGTGCAATGAAAAATGCATTCAACTCTTTCATGGTCAGTGCAAATTTAATTGTACTTCGACGAGTTGCGATTTCGATATAACTATTTAATTACGAACTACTTTAAATTTTGCAAGTCTAGTAGGAGGGACCAAGAACCGGATGAAATCGTTAATAACAATAAATAATAATTATTAGTTAAATAGTTTACGTCCATACATAAAGTCATGCCTTCATTCCCAGAGTGGGGTAGGCAGAGCTTCAGAATTAACAACTGTAAAAAATATGATAATTTTCTAACCACATTTTGCACAATTAGGCTAAGATGTTTACGTGTAAATGTCTAAAACTACGTAATAGATTTTGATGCAGTTTTTACTCTCATTTAGAGAATTTCTTGCGAAAGATTGACATAGATACGAGTGAACATATCGTCGGTAAAACTGCAAAACCGCGTAAGTAACATTTTTAATAAGGAGCAAAATACACCTTTTTAATTAAATACATACATACATACATACCTTCACGCCTTCATTCCCAGAGTGGGGTAGGCAGAGCTACAGAATTACCAACAACTCTAAAACCTTGTTGATAACTCTGTAACCACAATTTGCACAATTAGGCTAAGATGTTTAACAGTGTATATTAGTGACAGGTAGCAAGCCCATCGCCTAACAATACTACAAGCCTTTATTCCCTTAGTCGCCTCTTACGACTTCCACGGGAAGACATGGAGTGGTTTTAATTAAATAGTAAGGTTTATTTTGCTCTGTTATAAATTTGTTAGTTACTCGACTAACCGCGACTGTGCGACGCATGCCCAGTCATCGGTCCTGTCAAAATAAAACGAAACTCAATTTCACTTCGCTTTGAGCATCAAACTGAAGCTAACGAATCAATTCAGTCGTCAAAACGAATCGTCCAGTCAAAAAATACACAAATCATAACATAAACGATGCTCTGAAAGTTCAATTTCATGAAACGTTTTCCGACTCATTCTGTTCTATTCAAAAATAATAAAAGAAAGATTAGGTGACCTGAAATATACAGCAAATAAATCAGAATGTGCCCAATAACTACAAGCGATATGTTACCGGATCGGTTATTTTAAGTTATAGAACTTTTACTAAGGCATAATTATATAAAGACCAGAGAGACCAGAGAGAGTTCACGCATATTTTATCTCATCTTACAGATTTGCCCTTTCGGATACACTTCGACCCTTTATGATCTCTTGTGCAATTACCCTCTTACACACTCAGCTGTTCGAATGTGCAGGTTTCCTCACGATGTGTTTCCTTCACCGTAAGAGCATCGGGTAATGCACTTAAGTTAGAAAACTCATTGTACTTTTTAATTTAATGGTGTCGCTTATTAGGGTATAAGAAGTGATTGTACTACGTTATTGTATATTTTCTATGATGTACCCCTGTGTTGATGTGTTTGTTGAATAAACGTTTTTCTATTCTATTCTTGGTACATGGTGACCGCGGGGGTACGAACTCGGTACCTTACGATCACGAGTCGACGCTAATCCATTAGCCATTTACACACGGGCCTATTGTGAAGTGAAGCTCAAAATTAAACCATATAAACGTTTTATATTATATTATATTAGATAGATTAATCCAGACTTGCGGCTTAAAACGCAAGCACAAAGATATTGAAACTTGGTATATTTTTAACTTGTTATTGCAAGAGTTCAGTAACTAACAATAAAAGCCATATTTTATTTTGTTTCTAAGGTTCATATTCCATCAGAAAAAATCCTCACAATCGTATCAGCCCGGGTGTAAAAGGTTAGGCCACCGATGCTCTGAGTTCATACATAACCACATGTTTTGACATTTCACGCCATTAAAAAGTTTTAAATAGAATATGAAAACACCTATCCGGTAAATATCGCTATAGGTATTGGTTCCCAGGCTGTGCTCATACATTACTACCCATCATCCTTAATCAAATAGTTTATTCTTTCTTATACACTATTCGCATTATATATTGTCTAGGTATCATATACAATAATCGGATTATATTGGAGACTGCCGATAACATTATGCATACCAAATGTTTACATTTACTTCGTCTAAACCTGACTCCCTGTAAACACGGTTACGCCGTAGCTCAAGCTTGCACGTGCTACGCCGTAGCTCGTAGCCCCGTCTACGGTTTTAAACCGTAAGCCCTACTTTGCTCAATCTTGTTAGCGGGAGTTACCTAAGCCTACACAGATTACTTGCTTGATGAAATGAACTACGGAAGAAAGTATACATTCCTATTTGGTTTTCATTTTCTTTTTTTTTCTGCCAGACGTTTTACCTTAGCCGATAGCGTGCTTATCATGAAAAATTGATCAAGGTGATGTTTTAAATATAGTTGAGGTTTTTTTTATGTCATTCTATCGCATAGGCCAATTGTTGGTAAGTGGGATCTGTGACCCATAGACATTAAGGGCCGTATTGAATTTTCAATCTTATCGTACAAACCTGTTATTTTTAACGGGCATTTCAAGAACACAATCACTTAAAATAAATTTAAAGTCTTTTACTTCCCAATCGTTACAAAAACTTTCAAGAAAATATAAAAATAAAATGAAGCAGCAATTTATTTTTTTTTGCAATCAAGCACACACTTTGCAATCACGTGAGTTTAAAAAAATACAAAATTCTGCCCGCTTTTTTGTTTTCCGCCGCAAGATTGGTTTAGCACATGTCGGTCAGCTCCGACAGAACGGGGCCGACAAGCGTTTAAATTTTAAAACGTTCGCAAAATCAGAAATAACACTGGCCAAAAATATCCACGTAAAATTTTCCAGCTGCCATAAAAAAATCGCTACAAAATTGTTGGTTGAAAAAAATACAGCGTTTACAGAAACGTAGCAGCCGTTGACTCTACTTAAATTTTATGACCAAACTCTGGCACCGAGATAAAACCAAGATTGCAGAATATGCAGTGACATTTGAGATATCTAAAATCTATAAGTAGAGGGGAAGGACCACTGGGTCGATCACCTATTCGCTGGTCTACAAGTCGGCATAATTATAATTAACCAGTTTTTCTCAGATGTACACTTGTACCAATAGCTGGCGCAATGCTATCGCTCACTCTCCCAAACTCAGTCAACAAAATATACCGTGGAACCCTGTCGCAATGAGGTCACGTAATAAACGCCACATAACTCAAGTTCGGGTGATGTGGTGTGTTGATGCGACGGGGTTCAGGGGTACACGAATTCGTTTTGTTGATTGCTACCTAACAAGCTGAAAACATGACGTTAACTTTCAAGGGTTTTTATTCTAGGGCTCTGCTACAAATAAATATCTAAGCAGTTTACCAATAAAAATCTGGGCAAGCCAATCTAAAAATTCTCTTAGAAAATGAACATATTTGGCCTAAACCTCGGACGAGCTCTGGGGCCATAAAATAATTAGTGAACAAGTATGAGCATTATGGGCAAAGTTTAACCGGTGCGAGCGAGAGATCTGCTAACCTCCCAAGAGTGAGCGAGATGTGCGAAAAAGAGTTTTTATAGCCCCAGAGTTTAGATGATAATGTCCGATAGCACATGTTGTCCGCGAATCGTTTGTCACTCGGATCTCCCTTTCTTCCTAGTCTGTAATCTGTAACGATAGAGTCGCATGGACGACAAGCGAGAAAATACAAATTGTGCTCTCCGTGATTAGGCATATAAGCATTTCATGTTCGTTAGAGGCCCTGAGCTGCGACAAAGAACGATCAAGTCGGAGACATGCACGAACAACGACTTTAAACGCACTGACGCTAACGTTACGCTTAGCCCTAGCGAGCTTAGTCAACGAGTTCGCTAGCGATATATCTAAGAAAATCGTTTTGAGCTATACTCATCGTGAGGCACCTCGAATGTCACACTCACTTCACTAAATACAAACTCATTGTAGGAAAGGAAAAATGAGCGATGTAAGAGTAGTAGAATCGAGTAACTCCGAGTGTGAGTAAGACTGCGTACGTATTGCCGTACCGCCTCATTTGAGGCAGGACATGAAATGAGTTACTTCTTCAATTATTATTGGGGGGTTGAGATGGGCCTTGTGAGCCACTTCGACCATTGCTGATCTTTTGTGGCAGCCCTTTGTTTAGAGCTCACTACTACGGCCCGTTGCGTCCAGGAATTTCCAGATGCTCTGGGGAGTGAGTAGTTGTATCTCTTGTGGGTCAATGATATGTCGCCCTAGGTGGATACTTCTGTTGCGCATTAGTGGTCCGCAAGAACAGAGGTGCATTGCTGTCTCTTCTGTTTCCTGACAGAACCTGCATGTCGCGTCTTGTTTCATACAAAATATTTTTTTATAAAAAAATAAAGAAATACTCCTTTATTTTGTTTTAAATTAGTGACCAGCCCAACACTATTAAGGAATATCACGACATTCTATAATTCTACTTCATATTTTCACAAGTGATATTCGGCTTCTCAGCCAAAAGACCCCTAATAGCAGGGTCGGGCGGTTGACAAACCGCGCGATATTTGACGGGAATTTAATTACCTCGCCCAAGGAATGTAATAATGGCCTCCGTTTTCGCTTCGGATTCCTAATTCTTGTTTTCGATGCTCCTTTTCAGTTCAATTCGTATTTTTTTAAGTCATTTCTTAAAACGGTATTTATTCAAAGCTTGGACAATGTGAATGGCAATGGCGCTTCTAAATCTACGCAGTTTATTTAAACGAAAATAAGAATTAAATATCCGTTGTAATTGTAAACTTTTCACTAACGTTCGCTTATCGTTACCAATGGGAAATACTTAGTCTCATTATTCTTTAGGTAAAGGTAAATTTTCCACAATTTCATGCATACATACATACCTTCACGCCTGTAATCTTAGAGTGGGCTAGGCAGAGCTACAGAATTACAACTTTAAAAAGTTGTTGATAATTCAGTAATTTCAATGCAGTCCAAAATCTTTAAGCAAAGATAAATAATTCTGGTGTGACTTTGTATCGTAAACTGTACTAATTTCTTAAAAACTAAAACCAACTATTAATTTGCTCTAAAGTTTCCTAATATAACTTGACGCGGCCGGGGCAGGTGAGAAGCATTAGTTGCAATGCAAGTAGATGCATTAACGGTTCTGAATCAATTTCCCGGCTGCCACTGCTCACGGCGAAGGAATTTGCGATTAACTATTAACGACAGTGAGGAGCAAGCGGTAGCGGGAGCGGAGGCGGCAGCGGTGCTTGAGGTAGTATAGGGGTAATCAATATGTGAGACATTTGCGAGTGATTTACAAAGGTTTTATTCGTCAAAGGTGGAGATAACCAGGATATTCGTTTGGAAAAAACCGCAGTGTAAGTTATTGAAACCACAAAGGAACTAGCTCACTATGAACAGTAATATCTAGCATATAGCCGTCTAGAGGTTATACTTATACAGCTGTAAATATTTTATATATCTTGGAGAAGTATGTATGTATGTAAAACTCTTTATTGCACATAAACAATTACAAGACATGTTTGCATCAATATACGAAGTAAACGAGCACACAGGGTATCTGTGACACATAGACACTTGCAATCTCAAGACTACAATCTGAAGACTGTAAATGCATTGCCAACCTTAAGGACTAAGATGGAATGCCTCTATGCTAGTAATTTCAACGATTGTCTCAGCCCTACCCCGGAATAGAACAAAGCAAACTGCTGCTTGGTGGTGGCGGCGAATATTTCTCGTGTAAGACAGATATTTGTGTTGTATCTTTTAATTTAGGTATATACATATTAAGATTAAACAAACAGGCATATTGGTCCTTTTAGTATTTGAAAACCGCTGACGCTTTTGTCCTGTATCAACGTGTCAGTTGGAGGACAGGTTCAATCGATCTAACAGCCGATAACGATATTATGTATGTATGTGACCTAATTATTACGTACGGACAACATAATGGACGGGAATGATGCGCGGTATTAATGAAATTGGATGTTAAACAAGGCCGGGTTTTATCGTGTGATAATTAATACAGATGCAAACGATACATCTAGGTCTGGCTAACAACACATAATCTTTATCCTCACCAAAGACAGGATTGATAAGATAACCGCAAAAGTAACACACCCGTTGAAATATTAAAACAACCCAAAACTGTCCACTTACTATGGAAAGTAACTAAACTTATCCCATAAAAAGAACTCAGCTAAGAGAGATAGGAACCTAGACTAGAAAACAACTGTAAGTGCATATTTAAAATACATTTAAACTTTCAAACTCAAATTTCAAAGCACAAACCACTAACGCCGAAATCGAAATACTAAAACTTTGAGATGTTCGCAATCCCAAAACACTTTAGTAAATTCAATGCCGGGAACTCTCTTGGGTGTCAGAGTAACATGCAACTGCCGGTTGAGGGTAACGAATGTGTTTCGTTTTTCTCAAGAGGAAGTACGCATCAATCCCATCTAAAAGTACATGGAAATTCCATTTAGTGCATTACTGTACGAGCAGATACTTGGTGAAGAACTAATGTGGTTTTTTTTTCAATGGAACTATATGCTGTACGACTTTTATTTTTTTCTTTATTACATAACAAGCATACCGACTACAATGATATGTCCTTGAGTTCCTTGAGATTCTACTGTATTAACAATAAAAATCTATGTTAAAGTTGGCATTTTCAAAACCGCGCTATAAACGCTGTTTTTATCATGGCTCTGGCCGTATGACAAGTGTGAAGTCACACGCAAGTAAACAATAAACAATCATTTGAAGAGATCTATTTGAGGTTTACCCTTATGATCTGTGGTAACTTGCGTGTCACGTCATCAGCAAGGAACCACAGCTGCAAACCAATCACAGCGTTACTGCCACAGATAAAATTTAAAAAATATTACAATTTTTATCGTGTATTTTCCAAAAAAGTATAGATAATTTAGTTTGAAATAAAATATGTTGTTTTACGCTATTATCTGATAGGATGACCACAATTCGTAGTATATTTTCAATTTTGTCAAAAAGCCTATTGATGCTGCCCTGTTCTTTAAACACTATCTACCTCAACTAAATAGCCTCTACTTTAATATTATTTGATGCTCGAGTTCGATGTTATGTTTTGTCCTTCTATTACTTTGCCAAGAATATAAATAAAGCAAGAGACAAAACAAAGCGATACGAGAATGAAAACCATATGATTTAAGATCGTATGTATGGATTGGATACGTTGAACGGTTCTATGTTGACTTCAGAATTAAAGATAACAATGGAACTGTCTTGTAACCATACGAGTACATTATATCCGACCGCAACTACACTATTTCGGAGTGATTGTGGTTAAACTGAGGTAGCAGTATTTAATAATTTGGTAGCAGCTATTGATATACTACATTCAAAACACTCACACTTTAATATTTAACTGCGACATGGTACTTGATTTACTGCTACTGAGTTCGACACATTTTTCCCACTAATGTTGGACAACGTGGTCCCGCGTAGAATCTTCCTCAGTTCTAGATAAACATCGGCGACCTACTTAGTTGAGTTGACGTCCATTACGCTGATCTTTTGTGGCAGCATCTCCAGTCACAATATCTTTATTTATGTAGAGTTCCTTCCTCAAAGTGCTAAGCACTTTCATAATGGTAACTGAGAGGAGTTGTATCGAAGACGATAACTTTTAAAATCGATTCCTGGTCGCGATAAACTTGGATACCTGAGTGACCAAAACCAGTGGAGGTAATTTTTGTTAATAAAAAAAATACAAATCCTTTGAACTGAGTTAAAGAGGAGTTACTAATTATGATCAGAATTTCAAAATGTTATTGTAACCGATATGAAGTTTCGCAAGGTGCAAATCATTTAAAACAAACTTGTTGGAAACATACATAGGTGTTATATTTATTTAATCTTCTGAGTCTTCTGAGAGTTTTTTAGGCTGGGCACGTATAAATAAACCTACTGCTATCCCGCTAAGCAATTTAAAATAAAAAATTAAGAAACATTCTTGAAAGCGCTAAAATATTCTAATTTGGTTAAAGCCATAAAAGCAGAAGGGGTCATTCTCAAATTAAGCTGAGGCGAAATTTTCAAGATTTTCACAGAAATTAAAATTCTGCTGGTACGCTTCGAGAAAAAAACCCTGCATTCTTTCCAAAGCTTATTTTGACTTTTTTACTTAAGAAGGGCGTGGAAGTTAGGCGTTAGATGATATTTCTTAATAATTGCACATTAAAGTGAGATGTTCGGGAGCGTTCATTACGGGGCACCAATTTGTCCGGAGAAGATAAGTTGTGTCGTTAGCTGTTGAACGACATTATTAACAAACTGCGCAGTCACCGAACTATTTAATTTAATTATAGTTCACCAGTTTTCGCCCGCGGCTTTGAGCGCTTCGATCTTAGGTAATTGTTATACTCTTAGGAGCTATCAAATTCCCTTAACATAATCTAGGGCTATCATAGAAGGATTGAGTCGAAATTCCAATTTCATCATGTTCTTGCGATTCTCAAAAGTCCAATATCTGGCTAGTATCAGCTTTAGAAAACTGGATATTGCGAGCTATTCAATTCTATTTAATCTTTAACGTTGGACGTTGTAAGGTGAAAATTCAAGTTTTTTTCGAGAATTTCCACGATAAATCATAACAACAATAATAGATATACAAGGAATACAAACTTTAAAAGGGATATACTAAAGAACCATTAACAATAGCCATACTTAATGGATGTCATTAATCAAGGGAAACAAAAGCATTCAAAGCACCAAAAATATGATAGAAAGCGAGTAGTGTAGTGCTGTTAATATTTCTGATATTCTAAATTAAATGCAGTTTTCAACCATTATTCATATTATCTTGACGATAGTAAGTTGGTAAGATAAGCACGAAAAAACACGGTCATAGAAATGTATCCTTTCTTTTGCGGAGGTTAATAGTAGTATAGTAAAATAGTCAACCTTAAGCAATTAAACTGTTATCTAGAAAATATATTTTGTAAACGTTTTTTTTTTTATTTGCTTAACGCATTCAGCTTAAGCGACTAGTGTTGAGTACACAGTTAGAAGCAGATTTTCGCTACAAGCGGTGAATATGCCTCACTGAAAAAAAACAAAACTTTTGAATCACTAATTAAATTAAAGTATTAATTTTTCGTGAACTAAGAGAAAATGTGTCTTAGTTGGTTCTCTTTTTTCTGAGTGGTTATGCACTGGTGACAAGCAATTTAAGACAATGGCGGGACCATAATCACCGTCTGCAATACTGCAACATAGTCTTTGGCCATAGAAAAATAAAGGTATTTACGGAATTCACCCTTTTTACCCGAAATAACGAGATAAGATCAAAGAAAACAACTACACCTTCCCATTCGACACATACACGGAATTTATTATTTAATCAAATAACACCTATTCCTACAATTCCCACGCCCTACAGTAACTCACTTCAGGCGGAAATTCTTCGGAAATTTTAATATCACCACGGCTTGTACTTTTCTCGCCCATTTACTTGATACATTTGACGTAAATTGCGCATTCATTCGCGACATTTCCGTTTCTCTCGAGCGTTAAATATGTGATGCATAAAAATTTGCGACATTCAGGATATAAGGCTCTTCGTTATCCTTTAATTTTCGGCAATTTTAATTGTAACTTTCCAAGAGTTTCATATTTTTAGTTATATCTAAAACGGATTCTCATCTTTAGTTCGAGTATTCCTGCAGCTATTAGCAACTGTTTCATTTGTGTAATTCTCTAGATTCTTTAGGTGATCTTATTAAAATTTGCCAAAAGAATCAGCCGGGGAAACGAAAATTCTGACTGGTGGCAGGTACCATCTCAAGCATTGGCTTACTGCTACATTCCACGGGATCGACTAGACGACCATGAGCAATTAGCAGTGGAAACAAATGCATAAAAATCACTCCGTTGATTGGCTCCGTGGCGACTATAGTTGCATGCTTCATACATCTCAATGCATTTGTTGTTGAAGCCGCGCCGTCTTTGTGAAGCCGCCACCCTTCCCTGCCATTAAACCGCTGCAGCTGTACGATATATTTAACAGATAAATGTACGTGATGTATACCTCAATAGACTCTAAACATTCATGATCATGATAAAAAGGTTTGTCTCGGCCTAGAGTTACAGGATGATAAAACAATTAAGTCTGCCATCGTTTTTAACTTGTTAAACAAATGAAAACTGGTGAATATATCAAACATATTATTTTTGGCTAAGTGACAACCGGCTTTTTAATAAAAACCCAGTGTATTAGGAGTAGACCTTATATTATAAGAACTGTATAAGAAATAGAAGAGGCCGCTGAAGAGGGTCACTTCAGTTGGCACTAGATTGACGGATTACATATGCTTGACCTTTCGCGGAGTTTAGAAAATACTTACTATTTTTATAAAAACCAAGTAAAATATAAGCCTTTCTATTGCTTGTGTAAGGTGATGGTACTAATGGACAAAATGGACAAGGACCAATGTTGGACATTTTTTTTTAAAAGTAGTTAAGTGTATTTTATTAAGCCGATTGTTACAATTTAAATTAATGAATTAATACTGTAAAAATCGGTTGTTTTTTTTATTTATAATAGTGGGAGGCAGACAAGCAGTCGGCTCACCTAATGGTGAGTGATTACCGTCGCCCATGGACACCTGAAACACCCGGGGGGTTAAAGGTGCGCTGCCGGCCTTTTAAGAAAGTGTAGGCTCGTTTCTTGAAGGTTGTCATGTTGTATCGGCATTAGATTTAAATGTATGTTGTAAAAATTAAGAGTTAAGTGTCCATACATTCGTTAAGTGAACTTGAGAAAATTTATCCTAAACCATCTTACGTTTCCTAAGATGAAAAAAATGTAGTATGTTGTCTTTATTTCTACGCCAGAACAAGATCGCCGAACAAGTTAGAAATACCAACTTAAATCCTTCATATCTTATTTACAATCGCAAAGTTTCCTCTCCCAAAATTAAGACGCATAAAAGATCCATGGAAAGTCCAACTCAAACGAACGCAGAGCTTTATTTCAGTTCTTGATTCCGCTGAAACGTTTCAGAATTATTTAAGCTCACCAGCCGACCCCAATTTACACAGTTCGTGGAAAAAGCCTTAGTTCAAAACTGAAATGTGCTGAGGTTGAACCATTTCTCCGCCGACCTACAACCTATCTTGCCAGATGATAAAAAAAAAACGTTTATTTAAATGTGTACACCATTACATTTGAGAAGATACATCAAATTTTGGTACCTACACTAACTTACGAGGTACACACGCTTTAAAAATAAGTTCGCCTTTGGATTCAGTCTCATCTGGTATTAAGCGGCGAAGAGGTCTAGGGCGGGACGCATTTACCAAGAAAAAGGCTATTCATTATCGTCTTGAACATACCCAGTTTATAAACAATTCGTAAAGGAATACCACAAAAGGATGAAAGACATATTGACAGCTAAGAGTATGACACAAAGTATCACCCCAGACGCATATGCCGTCTCCGTACCGTCGCGGGTAATAAATAATTAACTTGATAAAAAAATAAGTTTATTTAAGGGCTTGTTGAAAGGTTAAATTAAAACTAAATATTATTCAAGAGCTTTGACATGATTACGCTTCAAAGTGGATTAACTTCATCACAAGAGTAGACTTACTAAAAATTAAACCGGTTTTAATTTAACAAGGTGAGGAAAAATTTAGAAAATCCTACAATTTCTTTTAACTAACTACGCCGCAATTATATCTACAGAAAGGATAAAGCAGAACCAAATAAAAAAAAGTTATCATTATAGAATCAACTTAACACCTTTAGGGTGAATATCCACCAGAGCTGTGCGAGGTAGCGGAGCGGTGTGCAAGGAAAAAGTCCACCAATAGGGGAGCTGCGCTGAGCGAGGTTAGGAAAATTAAGTAATACTATTGGTAGATTTTTTATCTCGCACACCGCTTCGCTATCTCGCACAGATCTGGTAGATACACACCCTAAATTCCAAGTAATCCCGACACATTACCCGCCTAGCACACAAAGTAAGGGAAACTGAAAGACGTGCCTTTTTCGCTCTTTTCACAATGTGAATAAGACATAAAAAGGCCAGCCTTTTAGTTTCTCATACTGTACACTTGAAAATCTGCATCAAAAACTATCCAGGTCCTAACGAGCGGTAAACCTTGCAACCTCCTGTTTACCAAGTTTCACATATTCGTAATTGGAACCGGCGGCAACCGGATAATTACGTTGACTCTGCAATTAACGGCTACGGTTGCTCTTAGCCAGCTTGAATTAATGGCAGGACTTAACGGGGCAAGCTTAAGACTAGATTCTTAGCTGTTTAATGCAAGCGTTGAGACTAGTGAGTTTGATGTTACAATAATGGCACGTTCGAGTAAATTGAATGTACGGTCGCACCAAGTGAATGCTAAATTCGGTCATGGCGGACTAAAAATGAAAACGGGATAGTATTCGAAGTTGATGAGGTTGAGTGCATAACATTTGCTTAGACTGTACCCTGATTCTCAGTCCAGTCAGTGTTTTACCAAATAATCATTCCGCAAAGAGATACTTCCCGCCACATTATTTAACAATTTTTGTGGTGAAAAGTTTAACCTAACCTAACTTATTTAACCAGCCCATGTAACCTATGCTGCCCTGCTAAGCAAATAAGCAGTATTCCAAAATCAATAACCGAAGCAGTTTTAGTTCTCTTATCTCAGTAATAAGGTTGATATTGCTAAAGGAGTTTTATCTGACACACTGCGTATTTGCTTAGGAGGGCAGTATGTAATATGTAATGGTTTGAGCACAAACACGTTTTTTCGAAATTAAAGTTTGTAAAATTGTGGTGACAGAATAATCATTTTTTTTTTAAGTTATTGTTTAATTCTGTAGCTCTGCCTACCACTCTGGGAAAGAAGGCGTGAAGGTATGTATGTACTCGTATGTAAAGTTTGTAAAATGATATAGTTTATGAAAAGATGATTTGGTAAAACATTAGTGAAAAAGTCGGGATACCCAGTCAGTCTTATAGCTTCGAAGTCTTGTTTTAATGCATACACTGAGGGCCTCAGTCCTCTTCAGTCTGAGGCACTATATTTTACTTTTACAGAGTGCCTTGAAAACGTATGTGAGTTTTTAAAGTATGCGCGCTTTGTATACAAGAAAATATGCGGCCCTTGAGAAAAGACTTGGGAAATATCAAGGAGCTAAACTTTGTAAGGCAATATCATGGCTCTTACAAAATCATAAATATAACTTAAGAGTGAGAACCTAGAGCACAATGACTCCTCCTTGATTTAGTTAATAGGTACTATTGTTTTAAAAATACAGACACTAAATGTGTACTTAAAAGTCATTCACCGCGTATCCTAATTTCAATTCGCCCCTATTAAATTCCCCAATTTTCACAAAAGCGATAACTTCCCAACTTAACGTGTATCGCTAAGAGAAGTTTCGGCGCGTTCAAATCAAGCAATATATCATAGTGGAAGCGGACGAGTTAAGAACGGTCGTAAATTTCATTTAGGCCTATGAAGGAATGCGTATCTCACAACGATACGCTCTGTGAAAGGCCAATGAAACTAGACCATCGCAAGTAAAGAGCAACAAATCTAAATAATAAAATAAATATCCCGTGATATTTTACAATCTTTGCCGTGTGGTTGCCGGGTCAGAATAGTGCCACTCCATGTCTTCCCGTGGATGTCGTAAGAGAGAGATGTGACTAAGGGAATAAAGGCTTGTAGTACGCTTAGGCGATGGGCTTGCCACCTGTCACTAATACACTGGGAAACATCTTAGCCTAATTGTGCAAAATGTGGTTACAGAATGATCAAGAAGTTTAAAGACTTGTTGGTAATTCTTTAGCTCTGCCTACCCCACTCTGGGAATGAAGGGCGTGAGTTTATGTATGTATGTATGTTTTTTATTTTTTAGTGCCGTGTGGTTGCCGGCTTAGAATAGTGCTACTCCATCTCTTCCCGTGGAAGTCGTAAGAGGCGACTAGGGGAATAAGGGCTTGTAGTACTGTTAGGCGATGGGATTGCCACCTGTCACTAATACACTGGGAAACATCTTAGCCTAATTGTGCAAAATGTGGTTACAGAATTATCAAGAAGTTTAAAGACTTGTTGGTAATTCTTTAGCTCTGCCTACCCCACTCTGGGAATGAGGGGCGTGAGTTTATGTATGTATGTATGTATTTTACAATCTGTGGAAACAAGCGGCGCAAGACCGGTCCTTGTGGCAAACCTTGGGGGAGACCTATATCCAGCAGTAGACGTGTTTAGGCGGAAATGATGATGAGGATTTTACAATCCCACACAAATTGACCTAGTCCCAAACTAAGGTACTAGACAACCATAAAGGTCTCTACCCACTACACCGTACCATACCAAGAACGTACTATGAACGTATCAAGCCCGGAAGGTAATTAGTATTAAATGATGGTCGGTGACGGAACGGTCTAGTGGGCATACTGGGCATAGTCTCATACTTTTCAATACAAAGATATTTTTTTTGTCTGACACGTTCCTAGTACTGTCATGGTATGATACGGTGTATTGGGTAGAGACGTATAACGTACATGGAGAAAACAACCAAGATAGGAAAAAATACTCTAATATTTGTAAATTGACCAGGCTGATGAAAAGAGGAATAATAATGTACCAGAAGTAGGTCGATGCTCTGCATAAATAAATCGTCAACATAGACAGAGTGGCAAGATAAACTTGAAGGAACAAGCACAACTTTCCCGATAACTTACTATGTACAACGAAAGAGCTCAGCGAAAAAAGTGAACAATCAAGTATTGATAAAAGTACAGGAAGTTTAAGATAGGAACAGATAAAACTTCATATTCTCGAATCGAGTTTTCAACTTATGAGATAGATAGAAACTTAAAGGTTGTCTTGTTAAGATATACTGATCTGTTTTCATATCCAAAAGAGATTTAGGGTATTTGTGATCGAACATCTAAGTGCTTTATATAGCTGATAGACGTAACTTTAAGGAGATTCTCCCAAAACGATAAGATATAAAATGATATACTTTAAGAACTTCCGAAGGGCGAAGTTTACCTATAAAAGAGAACGTGTTTGTTATTCTTAACAAAGTTTGAAAATAATCGTAAGCTATTTAGAACAAGTTTGATAAGTTGGAAAAATTGGGGAAATTTGTTTCTTTGGGCTTTAAGTGTTTTTAAGACTAGGAACGAGCACACAGGCCACCTGATGGTAAGTGGCACCTGAAACCCGAAAGACATTTGAAGTCTCAAGACAGCCTGAGACTCCAAATATGTTCGTGCGTTCGGGTCGTATCTGGAGGTGAAAACGCTGGCAGAGAACAGAGAAAAGCATTACTCCACCGGCATATGAGCCTTGTTCTTAAGTTAAATGAATGAATTAACGGACTAAGATGGAATGCCACAACGATACGAACGCTGCTGCTTGGCGGTAGGATCAAGGGTAAGATGATGGTAGCGATCCAGACGGACACTCCAGAAGGTCCTACCACCACTAAAATACTTCCCTGTTGCTATCCACCATTTCGTCGATGTAGATTTTCCTTATATTTGTTCCCTAAAAATGGTTTTAAAACATATTATTACATTTAAAAAGCATTTTCAAGGCAAATCACTTATGTTAAACATATTATATCCTACTGCTGCAATGGTAGGTAGGTCAAATGTTTAGTGTATTTCTCTTGATATAGATACGAACAGAGACCGTAGATCAGACGTCACACCAAGCCGATCGCCAAGAGCCATTGAGCTGTTTAAGCAATTGTTTAATGTAATGTAAATATGTAATTGTATGTCTAGCGGTCAAAGACCCCACTTACCATGGTGGCCGTGTGCTCGTTCCCCTTCTCAATTAAATAAAAATACGCATCAAACAAACGTTGCAAAAAGTCCTGGGGTCCTAGAAACCCTCTCACTTGATCTTCAGAAGACATTCCCTTTTTCACTAGGACCCCAGTAACCCAGTTCTAATAAACTTATACACTTATGCCCCATTATTTACACTTCTACATTTTCTACTTCGCTTAGTTAGGTCATTGAATTTATACACATACATTCCTAGTTATATAAGAAATAAATGAAGCCTCAATTTCGTATTCGTGAGACAAGACACACAATAAGCACGAAGCGAATGTCGCATCGTCAAACAGCGGAATTCCTAAAGTTAGTAATTTCACATTTTACGACATGCGGTAAGAATAAGAACCACTAAAGCGGAAAGCTAAAGCTCGCACAGATTTCAGAATGACGTGTTCGCTGTTCTCTCATGTAAATTAGATGTGATTTAATAATCTTCTTACGTCTTTTTGGTACTAGTACTTTTTAATTAATCTCAAAGAAAAAAGTTTGTTACTTACGTCTAACACAAGTGCAAAACAAAATAACAAACCAAATCATAAAATAATGGACTAACTAGTGCCAGACGGCGGGGCAAAATGATTTCCGCTCATCAAGCTACTGGTCTTCCGAAATTCAAGTCTTTTATGCAACTACGGTGAATGATCACCTTTCAACAAAAGTCGAGCTTTATTTATGCCTTCCTTCAGTTTAAATGCTAAACTAAGTCGTGAATAGACAGTTTACGACGTCACTATAACCCCTACCTCTCTACAAGAAACTGTCTCGCCGAATGTTCAGCTACACTAGTGACGTATAGCAGCCGGGGTCTGCAAGAAACGAGGCCGTGCGTCGTTTAAGGGCTCCGAACGTAATCTAGGGTATCATCGCTAGCGTAAATTACGGGGTCCTCGCAGGGTGTAGCGTAAGGCACGGCAGATTTCCTTTTATGTTCCGGTTTTTACGTAAAAAGATAGGCGCTTTTGCAAACAGGTGAACTAGTAATAAAATCAGAAAATGCGTTACACGTTTTTTCTGTTTTTATAAGCGCATTGAAAGTGTTGTACCTAAATGTTTTTATAATATAAGATACAAAATTATTTATTATTAAGAGTATTAAGATAAGAAAAAAAGAATAACATTTTATTGGAATCAAAAGAGCATCTCCATCAACTTAATTAACTAAAACAGTAGAAACCTAACATAACAGAAGCATTGATGGTGCTGCACCCTGACGCCAATCGGGGTTCACTCAGCATGTACTGCAACGCTGATTTTCAGTGGTAGGTTTAAATTAGTTTGAAATTATCTTGTTTTTGTGCCTCCTTTTTCACATAAAAAAACATCTTTATCCTACTTGCTAATTGATAATTCCATTACTTATTTCAAATGTGTAAAGAATTGCAAATAGAGAACATACCAGCTTCAGACGGATCTCATACCTCGTTAATCATCATCATCATCATCAGCCCAGTCCCATCCACTGCTGGATTAGGGCTTCCTCTTTCTTTTTCCAAGCGCAAACAAACCCAGAACCAAAATAAATAATCATCGTTCCAAACAATTAACTCGTACCTACATATCTACAAAGAGTATAAAAACAAGAAATCACGCGAAACATTAATAAATAAACCCGTTTTATATTCCATCCCAATTCCCGAAACGCGTTTTACCAGAAGAAAAAAACGCGCAAAGACAGGTATTAGATTAGGTAACATAAAACAATTTACGTAAATACTAGATGCGAGTTTCCCTAGGCGTTGAAATAAAATATTAGAGAGCCAAATGTCAGACGAGAAATGAAATAAATTAGGGAGCACATTTCGAAAATGTGTAAATCTTTACCGCTTGTCTCTGGTGGATTTAATGTTACCCACACTCGGATAAGTCGGGCCCAGACTGGCAAATTATTAATTCAGAGCACTTTAGTCTGCGAGTATGTTAAAGTATGTAATAACCTTCATTGGGACGCTTCCATATCTCAAATAACGGTGAGTCTTCAAATTCCTCATTCAAAAATATACACATAACTATACCTCTTTACCGCTAAGAGCTTAGTTTTTACATCTAAAAGCAGTCTGTCGTAAAATAAACAGAAAACAACGTAGTGTCAATTCGAAGGGTATATAGCTTACATTGAAGGAGCTAAGGCGCCTCATACCGGAAACTTTGAAATCCCAAGAGAATAAGAAAAAGACTCCGCTTCGTAAGTAAGTCAAGAAGCTGTATCAGTCAAAATCAACTTAAATAAATAAATATCTTGATGGATGACAAAAGAACGTAAGAAGTCGTACCTGTAGGATTAGTGTACGGAAGTACTATTTCCCCAAGGGCTAAATACGACAGTGTCAAGCTTTTTGTCTAGAAGCCCGGTTTAAGAATTTGTTTTTCACGGACTGGTTTTGAGTCGCTGAGGGTCCTTCTTAACGGTAGTCTCCTCTTTGGCGCCAAAAGTACATAATAATGGCCAAAAGTGCATCGTGCCGTCTATCCCTGTCACACTCGCTCTCGCATCTTACCGTATCTCTTTGTCACTCACATTTCTGAAAACTCGAGGAATGCCGAAGACTAGCAATAAGAAGACGTATGTAAATTTTAATATCATTGTAACAATACCCTGTTGGCGTTGTGACAAAGTTAATTTTAGGACGCACACAAACTATGTCTTAAAAAAGGTAATTTTACAAAAAGAAGGTTGAAGCTAATTGCGTTAGTTCCACGAAAGAACCAAGTGCCTCGGAGCAAGTAACGGTTTCATTTGTTCTTTCGCCAAATTGAAAAAACTTTTGTACAGAAAAATGTACCGGTCCTTCAAACTTCGCCATTACGACGGTAGAAATGTTCATTCTGAAAAGTAACCGGCGTTTTTACTTTTATACTTTGATCATCAGTGATACCTATACCGTGATGATGATGTTGATGAACCCAAAAGTTATATATTTTTAGTAAACAGGTCTTATTAGTTGGTTGTCCAAAGGAATCGAAAATGCGAAGCTAAACTGAAATATTATGAGTGCTTGGCTTGCTGTGACTATTTGTGCTTCACAGAAACGATATGCCATTTACGTATCGACTTACCATAATCGCCGTCAACTATTAGGTCTATTTCAATAAAATGTAGCTTTCGAAGATTGTATGGTCGATTTCGAAATGTACAGTCATCCAATAAAAATGTTGAGCATACTGCCCGGTATATTAATAGTTAAAAAAAATACATACAAGTTCGCGGGATAATTTTCGGGATATCTTTCTCAATACTGTAGACATAACAAACCCCCTTATTTTTATAAATACCATACTATAAACCCACTTTAGTACTAGTTTTGCGGTGTCACTTTCTGTCGGATGAAAGTGTCACAATGACAGTTAAGGATAAAGCATATTTGAAGAACAATTTAGCTATTGTGCGTTTATAAATAAAAAAGTAAGCTTCCGCTTAAAATAAAGAAAAACCTCTCGTTTGGTTACTATATTAAGCTGTTTAGTTAAACATCCCTTCATTTCCACAGAGTGTAAATATAAATCAAAGCGCCGTGATTGCTTAAGCCATTTTTTTTAATGTTCCTCGTCCCATTTAAGCATGTTTTTTTTTTAAACCCAAGTGCACTAGAGCATTCTAAGCGCAGCAAAGGTCACCCACTGCTATATGCAATCTGTGTGATTTACTCAGATGTGGGTGATACGTGGGCAGCGCAAGAAAGTTAGAAATTTCATAGAACAATGGCGTACATGAGTAATAAACTAAGGGATTTACGGTTTGAGGTTACTGGGGATATGTAGAAATAATCAGCAACCAATATGTCAAAAATTAACTCTCTTAATATTACTTATCAAAATACATTGAAAAAGTATCGCAATACCTACTAAATTGATCGGAGTAACGCCTTACTCAAAATATAACACATTTTCCAGAAGACATAACTTAATTTGAGTGAGGTTTTGTAATTCTACTTACCTACTGTTACTGCATTGTTAACTGACACTGCTTGGGTGACTGCAGGTACTAACATTTCAAGCCAAATGGATACTAAAAACTTGAAATAAATTCACTTTGCATATTGTCATAAAACTTGTATGGCGTTTGTTGCGAGTTAAACGAAGGGGTGAATACAATACAAGGCACATCTTTCCGAAGCATTCAGAACGCCGCGTCATTCCGTGTAGTGTACAGTCTGTGAACACTTAGAAGAGGCTCCGGTTTAGTACTTCTCTCTCACTCGCTCTTAATAAGATCGTATGAGAGCGAGTGAGAGAGAAGTACTAAACCGAAGCCAAGCCAGTGCTCACAGACTGTATGTGTAGTGCGAAACTTCACAAAAGCACGTGCCCGTCCTGTTATTGCGCCCTTTGCCGTACTCACGTGAAGGAATTTTTAATAACCGGCCCAGGTACTCGCCATAAAGGCATGTCGACTTGTTGGCACAATGTCAGTATATTTCATGTTTATTTGTGCTTTGTTACTGAATAAACATGAATTCTGAACGCAACGTTCCTGTTTGCGCTGTGTGATTTCTATTTCTGAGGACCGAGTTTAGGTTTGCTTCTAGTTCCGTGTTGATATTTTATTAAAAATAAACATTTTGCGAGGTTTATTTTCAGGATTCAATGTGCAAACTCTCCAAGTTAGCCAAATCCCTTTGCAACACAAAATTATATTTCGTGCGTTCATTATTCCTTCCCTTGGTTGGAATATTTTTCCCAACAAAGCGATAAATAAGATTAAAATTACACGAGAACTCGGAGCTGGGGCGTAAATCTTGGCAGGAAGCTGAGAACGGATAGTTTATGAAATATACAACGGTTGGAAATACAAATGTAAGACACCAACTTGGACCCTTGACTTGTAAGTTGTAGCGCTTTGTATATTTTATGGATGATCCATTGGACAACGTTCGGAATAAATCAGGAAGGAATATCCTTCTAGGCTAGGAATCGAGACAATAGAAAATAAATGGAATAGCGAGAACAATAGGGATGATGCGAAGTTAATTTACATGTGACATTTTGATAGAGAACGGATATATATGAGATTATTCCTAACGTTACCCAGATAGATAATACAGAATAACTAGCAGTCATATGTAATTATAAAACGCAAAGAGAGTCGCTGAGCCGAATGGTACGTATCCCACGAATCACAGATATTATAAACGCGTGTGTTCGTTACTTTTTCACGCTGAAACGGCTCAGCAAATTATGATGCAATTTGGAAAGGACATAGTTTATACCATGATATAACACATGATTACCCATAATCCTCGAAAAAAAACTGTACCCGTGGGATGGTCTACTTGATTACGTTTAACACAATTCCAGAAGAACAAAATTATCTAAACAAAAACAAAAAATAGTGAGTTATAAATAATGCTGAAGGCATTATTACAAAAGACGCCAAGTACTCTGTATTCAGGGACGAGTCAGCCGTTTTAAAACGCAGTTCAATAAACTAAATAGTAAACTTTGCCTTTAATGACATGCATTTGCGTTGTCAAAGAAACCAAAATGGATATTCGATAAGCAATTTTATCTGATATGTCACGTACACTTTAATATTGGCAACACTAGTTAGACCTCTGCACTCAGATACTGAAAGCATTCAAATTGCGCTATTATTCTGATCTTATCTTACCTTATTAATATTATAAATGCAAGACTTTGGATGTTTGTTACTAAATCACGCCAGAACGGCTAAACGGATCTGAATGCAATTTGGCAGAGAAAGATAATAGTCTGGAATACCACATAGGCTACTTTTCATCACAGAAAATTGGTCAGTTCCCGAGCGAATAGCGATAAACTACTACGCGGAAGGAATCGCGTGCAAAAGCTAGTAACTTATATCCAACTCCGGATTTCCGCCTAGGCCTACAAGGCGCCAGTGGCGGAACCGACATACGAGCTAAAATGCCTAGCTTGCCTTATCAAACTAGCCTAGAGGCACTGGGTCTCGTAAGTCCGGACCAGCTTATATCAAGCCTCTTTAAACGAGCCAGGGCTCTATTCTAGGAGGCAAAAACTATATTGTCTTTGACCTGTTATCGTTTTGACAACGTTTTATTAGCTCTTATTTACTTGACAATAATGACGACCGAGTAAAAAAGTACCATAACACGTCAGACAATATGTTTTTAAAGAGTTGCATTGCGTTGGCCAGTTCCTTCGTTCATTTATCGTTTTTAAACATGCTCAAAGATTGTCTTTAAGCAATCTCCTGCAGTTGACTGCTTTACCAAAGTGATAAAACTTACTTGTATGAAAGACAAAGTCATTACTGTCAAGACAACACATCCGCTGCAAGTGAGAAGCTCACCACAGTGTTATGAGCGGCTGGGGAGAGCAAATAACTCCTTGTGTTAAACCTTCACTCGTCGTAAAGATAAATTGCGCATTACTTACTGAATGACTTGCGGTGTGCATTAGAATTTATTAACATGGTGCTTGTCGGCATTCGGAAACGATAAAAACAGCTTAAAATCCGGCAAATGGTCTTCAGATGGAAACACACTCATGATCCTTTATTGTACTTTACTTTAACCAATCTTGTTTTGGAAACCAGATTGTTTTTTTACGAACCGTTCGACTTTACTGTTATTTGGATGAGAAATAACGTTTGTTAAGATCACTATTCGATCAGATCGTTGTAGACAAAAATCTTCAAATAATATTTTAAATTATCCAGAAGAAACTTTTACATTATTTTGTTCAAATAGCGGATCCGTCAGTTGGTGTTACTTCGTCAAATTATTTGCCTATGTGTAGAGTTATTTCAAAAATAAGGTACTTATCCTCAGCTTCATCAAGACTCCTAACAATCCTACATATTACATATATTCCTACAGATTTCACTCTTATTATCATCATCATACACTTATGAGCCTTGGTATAAATTCCACTATCCCGTAAGTATCCCGTGCCTCTCTGATGCACCGTTAGGTAATTGAAAAGTTTCAAACTTTTGCTCATCGGTAAGTAACAGTTTCAAAACTATCAGCCGTGCTAATAACATAATTAAAACCTGAAATATCACGGATATACCGAAGCTGCACAACGTAATAAATGACTAAACTAGCCACGTTTCTGGCTGGTTCTACTATTAGGGGTGTGTGTTTACGACTCGTTGGCAGGCGCCCCAGCCCGGCTACATCTCGAAGCCCGATACGCCAGCACATTTTCCTGTTTTGAACCCGTTTATGCGTCACGAATCGGGTTATTGACGTTTAAAGGGTTTTGGCTGGCGATTTATTGATGTGAGGTTGCGACTTACTTTTATGACTGATTTTTAACGTTAAATATTTATTTTACTTATTACTCGAACCAGACAATTAGCGAGAGGGACTGCTCTGCCCGACTGGACTCAAATAAAAGTAAACATAGCCAGCAACTAAATAAATCTTCATTTTTAGCTCGTACTGTTTGTAGTTAAATACTCTTTGAGTGAAGAATATGCAACTTCCTTAAGTTCCTTCCTTCAAGTTACTGGCATAACAGTGCATTGAGTTATTATTTTATTAAGCGCTAAAGTAATTTTTTGCAGTAAGACAAGAGCTTAAGTCAAGTAAAATAAACGTAAATTTTAATACTTCGTTCACTGTTTATTTAACATGATAAAAATCCCGTTTAACTGCAAAATATGACATCAGCGGGCCAATTTTGGTCGTTTTTATCAATGTCTATAAACGTGGATAAAACATCTGTCACTTTCTGGCCAGTATGTAAGTGCGAGAGTGATGGATGCTTTATCCACCGCGATAAAGGTGGCCATAATACAGCCCCAGTTCTTAAATAGTGCACTGTAGTGCCTACCTACGTACGTATTCTATTCTATATTACTGACCTGTCTGTCCGTAGGCAAATATGCAGGCATTGTAGCCGTCGAAGGCATTGTCCAGAATGTCCCGGCCAAGGCATTCGAATACTGTCTTCTGCGAGGCAAAGTTTGGGAGCGCACGATCCAGGGAGAAGAAACAGTGGTCGAACGCGAACGTCTTTGGTTGTTTTCTGTAACAAAAAAATAACCGTTTTAGATGGAAATGTATTAAGGTTTCACGCCGTATGCGGCGTCAAGCACTTTACTAAAAACACCATGGTAATCTTCTTCTTTTTTTTTTTTTGCCCCCGCGGCGACTTGATCAGCTACTACCGCAGGGATATTATGGCGTTTCCACGTGAAGTGATTTCGCCAGTGTCAAGGTTTATATGAGTATAAATCAATATAGCAATAAAACACAATCCAATCTTCTCTAGGAAGATTGGGGGCAACGTTGTACGGTGATTTGTAGGTCAGAGGTCAAGATAGTTTTAACCTCTGCACCACTGCGAGTCCACTTGAAACGAGAAGAAAGATGCCAGATACACGAAATAAGTCCAAGTCTTCAATCACTGTGCGACACAAAGGCATAAAAAGTACAAATCACTATCAGAAAAGAACTTTGAACACCTAATTACCCAAAAATTAAAGTCTAAAACAAATTACACGTCCGCCATCTTTTAACGTAGCAAATGGCCTCGGTGATTTTCTTGTCATGCTACCGCATCTGGCAAAACGTTTACGCTGGCGTTACACTGACGTAAGACGTCGCGCATAACGTTTGATACACAGGCGTTGCAAACAAAAAAATAAGAGACCCATTCTTCTGGATATTAGAGATTCCATATTAAGTGTCAAACTTAGCGTCTCAGCATAACGTTATATGCTTAAAAAGTTTTCCTATATCCGCATAACAAAACAATTATTAACTTAGGGTTGCCACCGCAAACTTCGACGTCAGTATAAACGTACAAAAAAAAGATTTAAAACGACCAAACAAATTTACTCCTGCGGCGAAGAAATGCCTTTTAATGAAATGAAAATCATGCCTAATGATACGTTAAAATAATAGGTACAGTACAGTCGAGTTCATTAATATGTGTACACTTTAGTACCTTGTCACTTAAATCGCAGTGAAAATTCTTGTTGACAAGGTACTAACGTGTATAGGCAGGCCGGCAAGGGGCATTATTCTACTATGTAAAACCTTATTGCTTTTGACGTGATCGTATTGTCAACGTTATGATAGCTCTTATTTATTTAACATTATAGACGGGTTGGCTTAAAAACTATCCAACAACATGTCAAAGGCAATTACGTAAAGCCCGAGTAGAATAAATCCCCAGGCTGTTAGACTTAATCAAATAACTAAACACAGTCCCTATAGGAACGACAACCTTTTAGAAAGTTTATTTACAAAGTACTTCCATGATGAAGTTCTTAGGCACCCTGCGGAGGATAGGCCGCTATATCCAACTTGGAATTTAGTTCGAAAAGTAGCCAACTTTTATCTTAAGGCGCCAATTTTGGTTGGGCTTTGATATCTCTTTTTAGATAGCATTTCTTGTATTAAATCGTCGCAAATCTCGTATTACTGTATTTTTTTTTAAACAAATAAAATTCTTACATGAGGTGTCCTTTATGTACGATGCACAACACTACATTTATGTATATTTTTATGGCATAGGAGAAGAAAGACCAGGTAAGTAGGATCTGATCCCGGTAGACACTTGCATTCTCAATAATACAATCTTAAAACTACAACCCTGACGCTACAAATGTGTTGCCAACCCTGAGAACCAAGATGAAATGCTTCCATGCTCGTAATTCACTCACATTTCTAAAGTATCCGATAAATTTCTATCTAATATTAGGTTTCTAATTGTGTCAATACGCTGTGACTTTCTGCAGGGATCGACCACTTGCGATCGTCTCGGTGTTATAAAAAGTATAAACCATTCAAATTTACACATAGTAAAAACATAACATACTATGTATTAAATAAAAATACAATTGATTTACTGTAATTAAGATATACCTTTTCCTTAAAAACCGGAATTCCGGGATCTAAATACTAGTGCTTAACTACACCAACACCACACCAGAGCATCACTGAGGACAGACCACTAAAAGTGAACCTTATTGAAAAGCAACAAGACTCACAAATTATCACTTAACTGTGTTCTGTGTTGCTGTCAGTACAACAATGTACCCCCATAGCAGAAGTTAACCGAGGGCAAACGCAAACTTGAATTTGTAATTGAATTTAATCCCCCAAGTCGCTGCATTGTTAACCGCTATTATACGCGAACAACAAAGCCCTTTCTTCCCGTTTTTAAATCTCGACTCGGAAACTTAGCTTGGCAGAGTCGACAAGTAAGGTTATTTAATAAAAATACAAATTAACTTACTACCTAGTAGGCAAATTAATCTACAGGATTGATCGATCTGTAGATAGATTAATAATTAACCGATTGCCGACTTTTATTAATCGATCATCGATTGACGGGCCGATCGGGTAAAATCTAGCGGTCAGGTGAATGTAGCTGCACTTGGTACAATTAGTAAAAGATGCACTTGGTAACTGAAAACTGAAGTATATTATAAAAAACACTAGTTTATTGATCTATCCAAAAAATCATACCTGCCGACATTATGTACAGTCGAGGAAATTGATTCCTAGACCATCTTGGACTATGTCAAAGTGACACTGTAAATAAACACACAAGAAGTCTCTTACGTTTTGTTTGATTAGGTATGTCACTATGACATAGTCGAAAATGGTCTATGAATCAATTTCCTCTACTGTACCTAGACGGCACTTAATGTGATAAAAACCAAAAACACTAGACAAGGAAAACGATTTACAAAAGACGAATGAAAAGAACCTCTTCCTTTTTTTGGTCGTCTGAAGACGAGAAAAATATGTTATATTCTGCCCTTTACGAACACTTTCAACCATAACATTTAACTTTCAAACTTTCGTCGTCCGTTAAGGTTTCCCGGCAAAGTTCATGCCCTAATTAAATTTAATTATATTTTATTGACGTAATTATTAATTAACGGTATTGTGGCTGTTCAGCAGCCGTACCAGGGACGCCGCAGCTAATTTGGAGTTGGAAACACTACAACGTAATTAATTTTCAATTACCACCACCCTGGAAATGTGATTTAGCTACTAGTTTCAATATCGGCATATTTATAAAATTTAAGCTAAGTAAAAAAGGTAGTAAAAAGGATTTAGAATTGACATGTCCATGTAGCCTGTATTTTTAGCTCGGCCGTAATCACACTAATCACAGTCAAGTAAATAAGAGCTATCAAAATATTGATAATACGACCACAAGTCAAGAGCAACTAGGTTTTACCGAGTAGAAAGTCCCAATTTAAATGTTTACCGTCACCCCGAAATGTTTACAAAACCTGCAGAATCCAAATATTAATTCACAACACACCAACTCACGCGTCACATTTTAACGAATGGAAATAGCCTGTGATTTCATTGCATACACGGATAAAACGCGATAGCAAAGAATAAAAAATAACAAAGCCAATAACGGCGAGCTAGGTGCAGGCACAAATTTGTTGGTTCAATGATTTGATCAGAGTTTTTTCAACATTTTTATTTTTTATTCAATGTTTTCGTAACAAGAAGAATATTTGAGTGATAAAAACTGTACCAATTAAAGGCGTTTTTTTTGTTATCAAGGTAGAGGTGCTAATCATTAATGCCATTCCATGCCCTGGGCCGTATTATAAAGTCTTGAAATCTCGACACTTCATAATATGGTATGTCGTCCTCATTATAAAGTGATGTGATTTCAAGCAGAATTATACGCTAAATGAATGCAAAGGCTAAAGTTAGTAACTATGTAGGTATTTCATAATTTTACTTTTCTATAAATTACCGTATAATTGCAATGTCATCCAGGTTCTAAACCATGAGTTTCAAGTCTCTACCTCATCAGTAACGTAGTTTACAATCGATTGGAAAATTTGTAACGAACAAAGTTATTAATAAAAACCCTAAAAACGTGACAAATATTTCTATCATCTATATCCCAATTTAGTCTCATTGCTTTTACTTTTAACTAAAGAGCTTCATCCCAATTTGAATGCTTTTAGACAAAGAGTGCATTAAAATAGAGTTCCGCTGTGACAAATGAGAGTGCTTTATCTCTAGTGGCAACAAGTAGCTGAGGGTGGCATAAATCGCGGTTTGTGGCATGCTACTGTTTATCTCAAGCGACAGAAGCCGTCGTTTGCCACGAATCTGCGCGAAGCCAAAAGAAGGATAGTTAGTTTAACAACGTATGTACATGTATGTGCTAATCATCATTTACTAATCAGTGATTCCTACAGTGGGTCCCAAAAAGTCACCAGGTTTTCGGGAAATCGACCAAAAAACAACAGCTAACTTTATAAAAGAAAGAGTGTGATTGAACTGGCTGCAACGTCTGGACGGATTTGGATGAAATATAAAATGGAGATAAGAAATTTTTTAAGTTGCCGAGGAAATAACGCTAGTCGAAATCGATATCTACGTGAACTCGCGGGCGGAAGCTAGTTTGTAGTAAAAGGTTTGATCTGGGGTTCCGGCATTTGGTGAGTATTCCGTTACATTTTGGGAACCCATGAATTAATAATGTATTTATGTGATCAAACTGATCAAAAATCGGATGTACCCAATAGTAGGGATTGCAAATCCGGATTTATTTTGTATGAAAATCCGGATTTAATCCGGATTTCCCCATACAAAACGAATCCGGATTGCACTCCCTACCCAATAGTGACCTGAATCCACGAAGTCAGGCCCCCTACTTTATTTTACGCTTATTGATGCAACCAAGCAAACGTCAATTTGATTGAGCAATGTGTAAGAGTCAAAGTGACAATACATATAAAAATTAAGTGCATAAGAGTGCGTCATTTACGACAGGTCAAGTAACTTGCCAATGCTTCTTTCGACGAAACGAGCAAAATCAAACACAAAAGTAATCATTAATTTATGAGACGTACTACGTCATCTAGACCAATGTCGGATTGAACCCGTGCACCTTCTAAGCCAATTTGCAGCGAAGATAGGGCCCATACACTAAGCCGCATCGTTTCAGCGTCTACAGCGAGCTCACAAAGATTACGCCGCATCACCTCGACAATGGAACTAAATATATGGTACGCGATACGTTTTCCCAGACCAGCTATTGACAAAGTGTGCCCCATAGGGCTTTAGGGATCCATAAGGTTGCTTTGAGGGCTCAGGAGAATAAAGACCGCAGAACGTTTTCTATATAACCAGATGGTAATAGTTCTAGAGAAGAAAGGAACTATTTATTTTAGAATAACACACACAACGAAGGCAGCAAATATTTTAAAGTTTCAAATGAAAGAAAGAACGTAATGCAAAATGAACATAGCACGAAACTACAAAGATAAAAAACCCAAAAAAAAAACTGAAACCGCTGCATTTAAAATAACTTCAAAAAAGGAGGATGTTCTCAATTCGTCTGTATTGATTCGATTTCTTTTTTTTATTTGAAAGCTGGTGCTTCCCGTTTGGTCCCATTTTTATCAAAATGAAGATCTGATGATGGAGTCCATGAGAAATCGACCGAACTCTTCAAACTTTATAGGCACATCTATAGACCCAGCGAAGGAGTGCTCTAGAACATGTGTTGTCTTTATTTTTACAAAGGAAACGTAAGAGATAATGCAAAGAAGAAGAGATAAATCGGGCCTTATCCGCTGCGCTAGTCGAATCACTTCATAGTACCGGTGAGTAAAATATATTACATGATTTGAACTTAAACGGGAATTTATATTCCTATACCTTGAGAGTTTGTGCAATGGCAGACGGATGCTACACGGTTCTTAGTTAAAATTAAACCTTACACTACTTTGGAACGTGAATGTATAGGATCTGTCAACGGCGTTATTAGTAAAGAGTAATGTTTGCTTGGAATGATGTTCTTATCTGATTTTCTATGTTCAAAAACGACCATTGATTCCAATCGTTTTCTATATCAATTTCTATATCAGGCTTGCTTAGCGAAGCGAAATTAAGAAATAGAGACTGTATACTTATTTTGAATGTATAGGTGAAACGGTATCGACTATTTCTTGAACCCCTCGATTTATTTGTCAAAAACAAATGGCTTCAGGAATCGTAGGTCAATAACCGCAGAACATTGACTTCGCAAGTTTGGCAGCTAGGCTCGTGTTCTAGCCAAATGGGAATAAGTTTTGCGACGCTGATTATAATGTAAGTTTTGATAAAAGGCTTCGAGTTGGAAATTTAGGGTTTTGTTTAGACTGTCGTTCGATTGTAGTAGTCATGTGGAAAATTGGAATTGTTCTTATAAGTAAATTTTCAACTCCTTTGCTAACGTGTTATATTCTAATATGAAATATAGATCTATTCGAAATATATTGAACGTTTTTGCTACATATATTTGTAATCCTGAATATATTTATACAATAGGGAGATGTGAGAGCCAAGCAGTGGGTGGTGGGACATACACAACGGCTAAGAAAATAAAGTGTACTATATTTGTTTTTAATGTTGGTAGGACCTAACCTTAAAATTAAACCTACCGCCAAGCAGCGGTGATCTCATTGATGTGTTCCAGTGTGAGGATAAGAAAATCGGTAAAATTACTAGCACAGAGGTATCTTCGTTCCATCTTAGTCCTAACGTTTAACCACGCATTTACAGTCTTAGGATTGCAGTCTTTAGATTGAAGTCTTGAGAATGCACATATCTATGCCATAAAAAAGGTTTAATACAAAGTAGCAATAACATGAGTCTATATTTGACTTAAATATTTTAGGCCGTTATAAAAACATACTGGAACCTAAATCGTTTTTAAGCGATATGTCTACTCCCTAAAAATAACGCTATTGCTCTTTTAGCTCTTGACTAAGAAATGTTTCCACCAACCAGGCTTCGGAGTAACATAACAGTTCAAAGTGGGTATTAAACATCGCACCCTTATCTGCTTAAGCACTAACATTGTTTAATCTCGACTCGAGTTCATTCAATATCTCGCTCGTCTCAGATAACCTCATTCTCTCGGCTCGTTTAAATACTTGGGAATTAATACTTGGAAGAAAATACTAAGAATTTTTGAAGTATTTTAATAAATATACTAGCATATACTTTACATCACCGCATCTGGGAATAGGGGCCCAAAATTCCGAGACATCTTGGATAAATGAATAACCGCTTTTTGCACTTCGGAAAGCGGTACGAAATTTCTTATACTGTCCAGAAAAGAACAAAAGGTGTTTCAAAAGAACTAACGATGATCACTATACCTTTATTTTACTGGGATTTAACAAAATATGTACTGTTGTAGATTTTGTTAAGCACAAAAATATAAATAACGGGAGTAATATTGTAAAAAAGCAATGTATGGGTAAGTGAAATAAAGCTCTTTGAAGTGTATTTTACACGCTTAGACAATTTCTTCGTTCTACTTATCGTTCATAGTAACTCTCCTAATAACCTAGTAAATACTTGTTCCTGGGTTATTCTCGAATATTCTCATCCCTTGTTCGTATATTGGCACTATAAGGAGGTATAAAACGGAACCGACGGCTTGAAGAGTATTTGCATAGATGTGAGTATCCGGCTTTGGAATTGGCTGTTTCGTAAGTAACTAGGCATTTCGCTGAAGTACGCAGAATATGCGTAGGTACTTTGTTAGATTAACTTGTATATTTGTAGTCTATCTAGAGTCTTTAAAGTTAACAAGGCTTTATTTATGATATTGCCGATGTTTTATCTGGAACTAGTTTTGAAAAATACGGTGTAGGTTTGAAAAGAAGGTAAGGTTAGTGAGAGAACGGATCAGAGAGAGAGAGAGAGAGAGAGTTATGTGTTAACTGAACTTTGTACATTTATTAAAACATCTTGGACAATGTCGCGTATTAGGACATGTGGACCGATTTTTGAGAAACGAGTGCTCGAAATGGCAGGCCTGCGATAGAAGATAAATCACCTGTGAAAATACAACAACCGACTCTATACTGAAAAACAATAGAAGATTACTGCCTAGGTGCGGAAAGTAAAGGATTTCCTGTCGAGGTGGTTAGCTAAAATACGAGTCAGGAAATCCTCGTTTCCGCGCCGTGGCATATTTAATGCTTTCTCAAACAATGCGAGGAAATGAAACAAATACATGATTGTAAGTATTTTTAAAAACCCATGACAAATTCGGAGAGAATGTTTGTTTGAAAACTACAAGTATTAGTTAAGATAGTTTAACGCACAACGAGCCGCCGCCCGCCGCCAGCATCGCAGTGCCCCGCTGCCACAACACACGCCCCCACCCACAAGTTGGGTGTACGGGATTTTTTTCATGGTCCTTTCGATTTTATACGCAATAGGGATTACTTAAAAAAAACAATATGGACATGGACGAAAAGTATTTTCATATGGTTTTTTATTCCTAGGAGTAAAATAAGGCACTTTCAGTTCTTGCGTTTCAATCGGAAAACCGTCTTTTCCGAGCATGTTTGACAAATAGTAGATTATTGCCTAGGCAGTGAAGCAGGCAATTGCGGGCCGAGTATTGGTTTAAACGGACGAGCTTGCGAGTCCGTTTAAAAATACGAGGCCCGCAATTGCCGTTACTGCCGAGGCATATAATAATATAGTGCTTTTCTCAAAAATCGCAAGATACAAATCGCATATAAACAGAAACTTCACGTGAAATAACATCACTCTTTACCGCCTTTATGTATATGCCAAGGCGAAACGCAAGCTTTTTTTAGAAAAAAAAAACTCAAGCTATTCCAGACACAGATAAAAAAGTTACGTTTTGAATAAAATAATAATGTATAAGACTTGTTTTCCCTCATTTTATTATGGACGTTTTCACTTTAAAAAAAGTTACAAACTAGATAACAATGAAAATTGTATGCAACATTGCGGGCTTGTGTAGCGAGCACGCAATTTATATTTTTTTTATTTGGGAACTGTCTGTAAACTATGTACTTCGCGTCTCAGTATGGAGTTAGTAATGTCAACTTTTCCGGTCATGTTTGAGAAAAGGTTTATTGTTAAGTAGCGACCCGCCGCCATCGATTCGCATTGTTGTATGAGAGTTTTATGTTTCACCCGTACATATACCAGAACTAATTATACATCCGAACCTTCCTTTTGAATCACTTTATCTATTGATGAAAACCATTTCAATCCGTTGCGGAGTTTGAAAGATCTAAGCGTACATACAGAGGGACAGACGGCGGGAAGCGACTTTGTTTCATACTACTCGTATGTAATAAAGATTTTTTATTTCTAAAAATCAAACCGATGGTATATTTATTTAATCAGTAGAGAAACTGTCTATGGGCCGTATTAATAAACTCATGTTGACTGAGATTCCCGTCACAAGATACGTCAAAGTAAACGTCAAGCCATAGATAACTTGCACATAAGTTAAGTAACATAAGTTACTTGATTAATTTAACTATATACACACACATACACACCTGTATAGACAATGTAGTAATACCTAAAACATTACACTACACTTTATGCTACTATGCCATTCACATACACAGATAATTCAATTGCCCTATTTACTAACTCAAAAGCCACTTCTTGCTTTAGCAAAATGGAAAGCGAACCATATATACTTCTCCTATCTTATTACGTAATCAATTTAAACAAATACTCGTTAGTGCAACTAGCCCTGAGCTCGCACCGCTACCTGCTTTCATCACCCGCTATACCCTGTATGCTTTACTGTGGATAATAATATAAGTTTTTTTAATACTGAACTTGACTCAATTACTATTGCACAATCGGTGGTCTGCGACTTTGAAGACTGCAGTCAATTTTTTCAATCCCCGGACCACAGTCTAAAATTACTATCACAAAATATTAGAAGTATCTCATGTAATTTCTCCGGTCTTGAAACACAATTGCACAGATGTGATATACAGTGGGATTTTATTGTATTAACTGAATGTTGGCTGCCGTCTGCTCAACAAATTCCAATTTTAGAGAATTACAATAGCTACAGCACTAAAAGGAATATGACTCAAAATGAGGGAGTCGTGGTATACTGTAAGAATAATATCGTTGTATCTGCTGAAGAACACCCATTACAGGATTCAAACTGCTTGTTGCTCAATGTAAATTATAACACTCTAATAATTGCCATATATCGCCCCCCCAGCCAACGTAACACAACTGCGTTTGTGGAGTCACTCAATGACTTACTCACGACCTACTCTCGTTTTCAGAACATTATTCTCACAGGAGACATAAATATTGATATTACCGCGCATAGTTCTGACTCTCGAGCAATGTCATATCTAACCCTATTGGCCGCGCATGGTATGCTACCAGCTTATAATTTCCCGACCCGCAACAAAACTTGTCTAGACCACATGATAATCAAAACTAAACTTAATGCTCGATGTTGCATTGTCAACTCTTCCTTAACCGACCACGATTGTATTACCCTGTTTCTGGACCGCGCTCCATGTAATGAAAAACCTCAAACTATTTTTCGACGCATAGATAATAGTCAACTTGAACTCGATATGCAAAATATAAACTTAAAACCTATCTTGGAAATTGATAACGTAGACGCAGCAGCTTCATTCCTTGTTGGTTCACTAACTACAGTAATTGAGTCAAACACTAGCGTAATAAAAATCTCTAACCGTAAAAGAATAAAGAAACCATGGATTACTCCTGGGTTATTAAGGTGCATTAAAAACAGGGATAACTTACATAAAAAACTTAGAAAATCCCCTGATAATGAAATTTTGAAAGCTACCTATAGAAGATATCGAAACTTCTGTAATTCGCTATTAAAGAAATTAAAAAGAGAATACGAAAAAAATGAAATCAAGAAAGCAGGATCAAACCACAAAAAGCTATGGAGCATTATTAAAGATATTACATATACGTCGCGAAGGAAAGATATGCCAACTGAACTCACCTCAACATCCAACCCGATAACGACATTAAATAGGGTGAATGAGTTTTTTGTAAATGTGGGTAAATCTCTCGCCGAGAAGATTGCAGTTGGTACTGATAACGCACCTCGCCTAAATACAAACAATCGCACTCTCTGCTCAATGGTTATAATTCCTACAGACGAAACTGAAATTGAAACTCTTATCAACAACCTTAAAACAGACTGTGCCGTAGGGATTGACAAAATATCCGGAAGTTTTATTAAAAAGTTTAAAGATATTATAATTCCACCGCTCACGCATGTGTGTAACCTGGCACTGTCGTCCGGAGTATTTCCCACCATCTTTAAGAAAGCGCAAATAACCCCCATTCATAAGGATGGTGACAGAGGCTGTGTCAACAACTACAGGCCAATTTCTATTCTCCCGACTATTTCAAAAATTCTAGAACGAATTATTAACTCGCGTCTAGTTAAGTACCTAGAAAAAAACAATCTATTCGCCCCATCACAGTTTGGGTTTCGTGCGGGGAAATCAACCTCTGACGCGGTACACGAACTGATTGATAATGTAGTGACCAACTTAGATGGAAGAAATAAGACCTTAGCAATTTTCCTTGACCTCGCCAAAGCCTTTGACACGGTCTCTGTACCCATCCTTATATCTAAGCTAGAAAAACTGGGTATACGAGGTTTTCAATTGCAACTTTTTGAGAGTTACCTATCAGGTCGCACACAGTGTGTTAAAATAGGAAATGATATTAGTGACGAAGTTGCTGTGACGCATGGTGTCCCACAGGGCAGTATCCTCGGTCCCACGCTCTTCCTAGTTTACATCAATGATCTGTGCCAACTAAATTTAACTAATGGTAAGATCATTACGTATGCTGATGATACTGCCCTGATATTTCATGGTAGGACATGGAACGATGCCTTTCAGTATGCACAGTGTGGGCTGAATGTAGTGACGAAATGGTTGTCGAATAACGTTCTCACCCTTAATGTTCTTAAAACTAAATACGTCACATTCTCATCCAAAACCGACAATCGCACGGACTTTTCGGCCTTATCCATCTTAGCCCACTCATGTCTAAACCCCGAACTACATAACTGCCACTGTCTAGCGCTAGAAAAAACGTCTCATATGAAATATTTAGGAATCGTACTCGACCACAATCTTAACTTTAAGCGCCATATTGACCTACTTACAGCCAGAACGCGCAAACTTATATTTGTTTTCAAAAATCTACGTCACATTGCCGACACGAATATAATAAAAATGGTTTACTTCGCCTTGGTGCAATCTATTCTCTCATACTGCATCTCCTCCTGGGGAGGGGCGCATAAAACCCACCTACTTAAATTAGAACGAGCCCAGCGAGGAATACTTAAAGTAAGCATGTTCCTCCCATTTCTCCACCCCACTTCAGATCTCTATAGAAAAAGCTAAGTCCTAACAGTTCGTCAACTTTTTATCTCGCACATCATTCAAAAAAAACACTCAATGTTAAATTATGATTCATTGACGGATAAGCGCCGTAACAATCTGATCTGTCGACCTAAAACATTTAACTTACGGTTTGCACACAGATTTTTCTGCTTCCTTGGTAGTTTCTTGTATAATAAAGCTAACAGTGAACTATCAATTTATTCGCAAACAAAGGCGTCCTCCAAGAAGTGTATCACGAAATGGCTCCTCAGTCTCGATTATAACAACACCGAAAAACTAATCATTCCAATTTCATAACAATAGTCATAATCAAAAATAACTACCAAATATATGCACATCACACACACACAAACACACATACACACACACACACACGCGCACACACACACACACACACACACACACACACACACAGGCACTCATACTCACACATACACCAACACAAACACGCACAAACACAAACACTTTTTATTTAAGTTCCGTAATTAACTATTTTTCAAAACTTGTTGTTTAATTGTATTCCACCCGACTAGTTTTAAGGTTTATCGCATTGTATTCACCCACCAAAACTTGTCGCTTTAGACATCTGAGGGTTGGAGACCTGGTGACCTGATATACAGGTTCCCCCTAGTTCAGGCATCAGTCTCTGCCGCACAAGTTCTGTACCTATTCTTAAGTCAATTAATTCTTTGTTATGCATAAACTGTATACTTGGTGGTGGAGAAAAATAAATACTTTTTTACTTTTACTTTAACTGTAAATTTTGACGCATCTTGAGACGAGCATTACAGTCGAGATCAGTTTATTAATACGGCCCTAAATCAGCTTCACCTTCCATTCTTAAAGTACACCGACGACGACAAAATATCATAATAATAGACAAAAAATTGAAATTTCAGCAATAAAAATAAGACGACGAAGACGCTGTCTACCATTAAACTAAGCTATTGTTATGAGCACAATGGACACAAATTTTGCAGTTTGCCGAAAAATGGCGTTTGACTCGGCGCCAAGAACAACTCTCAAAATATATCAACGATATGTACCGAGATAGTGAAATGGCTCCTATGACTAACTACTCAAAGGTCATTGAGTACATAAATCAATAAAAATATTCTTTAAATGCAAGATAAAAGACAGTTGAATTGAGTTTTAGGTTAACTGGGGAAACCCTGGAAAACTTTATACTGTCTAACATGTTTTATAAACAAACACACAACAGTAAAACATGTATGATATTGGCTCTATGCTACGCTGTACCTCTAACTCAAACATAGCAATCATCATATAGGAACAATGCCCCTTTTAACTTAAAAAATTTGACATCGAAATGGAAATATCGAAATCACTTTTTTCATAACAAAATATAGGTATGTCCTTCCAAAAGTAGGTAGGTACCTACTAATATTCAAAGATATAAAATCGACTTAATGAAAATATTTTCAACCGCCTTTCGACCATTTATTGAGAACAAATTAAACAGCAATATCAATCCAGTGAACCCATCCGGTACTATATCACATGGCGTCAAACAAGTTTGAAACTTTAATAAAATACCGAGCCAAAAGAACAGCGGATCCAATTTCCTTCCCGGGAAGTATGTGGTGTGCGAACAATTCTAGAAAATAATTCGACAACAATACAAAACGATTTCAAAAAGTGTAAGTTTGGCCATTGTATTATACCTACTCTTGAAAAGGTCTTGTCGATCAGACGATCGAGCGTGCGAACTCATACGAGTGAGTTATTAAGGCTAACCTAATTGAGAATTCACGCCCCAAAAATGTTGTGTACGCTCTGACGGGACAACTTAAACTCACCGATTAATAATTTGTCCGTCGAGTTGTTACAGAGAATCAGTACAATAGCGCAGTGAATACAAAAGCGAAAAACTTGTTACGAAACCAGATCATGGCCCAATAAACTGTATCGAAATATGTGGAAATTGGTACTAAACTAATAAGTCAAAATACTGTTAAATATAAGTAAAATATTTATTCTTGGTCATATCCATATGTAACTTTCCAATCTAACACTGTCGTACTGTTCTATACTGGTATACTGCCGGAGCCAAAAATAGTTTCAAATCAGACGAAACGTGCGGACCCATACGGATCAAGTGGCCAGCAAAGTTTTAATCAGTTTTGGCAATTCTTTGCCAGTCAGGGATCAAAGTATAATCTGGCGTGTGACCGGGCGGGCATAAACTACAAATGTATTTATAGTCTGACTAGCAACCCTCCCCTGCCTTCTCCTGGTTTGGATTTACGTGTTCAACCATCCGGAAAGCAGAATCAGAAATTATTTATTTGCATAGACATTAGACACAGTATAGGGATGTTACAGTACATTATTTTTCATGTATCAAGCTTGCATGCATGCGTGCAAATATACAATATTAATCAATGATCAATCAATTTTAAGAAATTAAATGAAGTTTTTAACCGCTATGAAACTGTTACTTAGTTTTAAATAACTAAGAGGCAAACAGACACAAACAGTGACTTATTTATGCTACGTACGATGATGATATGATATTGAGTACCTACTTCAAACATCTTGAGGTGCATCTTCACTTTGTATCCTTATTTTGTTTCCAATTATTCCAAAACGAAAGCAGATATTAAGCCCGGGTTTATTGTAGAATTCGACAAAATTATAGTTATATAAGCCCGTGTGGTTGCTGGGTTAGAATAGTGCCACTCCATGTCTTCCCGTGGAAGTCGTACGAGACGACTACGGGAATATAGGCTTGTAGTACTGTTAGGCGATGGGCTTGCAACCTGTCACTAATACGTTGGAAAACATCTTAGCCTAATTGTGCAAAATGTGGTTACACAAATTATCACCAAGTTTATAAAGTTGCAGGTAATTCTGTAGCTCTGCCTACCCCGCTCTGGGATTACGGGCGTGAAGGTATGTCTGTGTATGTATAGTTATATTCTTAGAAATACTCCTTACGAGTTTCTGACCAATCTTTTTCTAAGAAAAAACCTTAAAGTATTTTTTATTGAATCTCAAGATTCGGCAATATAGTTCATGTTTTGACCAAAACAGGTTCAAGGTCCTACCAAAGTAATCAAAAATTCCCCACCCACCACGAATCCCCTAAAGTGAGTTCGTTAGCTCTATGGCACGCGACGGCCAATTTCATTAACCCATTCAAAACCAACCACCCCTTCTGGAGTCCATTTTATTATGGAACTTGGGGATCAGGCATAGAATGAACTTTGCTGCACAATTGCTTGTTGCCAACACAACAGTTACACTAACTCTGACAGTTATGCTATCCCTTTGTGGGCAGACGGTACAATAATACCAACTGTATCTATCTACATAGATGTCCAAATGACTGTTGGCAGCGAATGTTTGGTCAAAGAGAATGCAACGTGCGTTGACAAAAGAAAAATTACATGATTGAGCCGCGTATTACCTCTAATGTCTTTGTAAAAACAAATAATTCGTCAACTTTAATGCATTATTAGAAGTGTCGTTAAAGCAATTTCTAGAGAAATGCTTGTCTTTCTAAAACAACGGACTATATTAAGCTGAATAGGCAGACAAAATGTCCTAGAAACGATAACAGGTCAAAAGCAAAATTTGTTAATGTTAAAAAATAGATGCCCAACAGGTTTGAGTACCCGAAGACGTATGCGCAACAACAAAAGATAAAGGGTAAAAGGTTGGTATTCTAACACTAATGAGTAAAGCGAGATCCAAAAGGCTTTTTGCTACAGCAAAACATACATTAAGTACCTTCGTAAAAAAATACCAAACTCGACTCACGAAATTTTACAGGTTTATAATTTAACAAGTAATTATAAAATAATAACTATGGTTATTAATTACACTTTGTGTAATACACGCACATAGAAGTTTCAGGGTTCAATGATCAATGTTTCTAGAACCATTAACATAATAACCATATTTCAAGTTTAAGAAACGGCTAAAATCACATCTGTTCATAAAATCTCATACGGATATACTTCAATAACCTTTCGTCCTTAACAAACATCGGAATCAGTCGAAGGAGCGTGCCAAGGTCCTCTTTTCGTATATCACAATATTCACAATATAGAGTTTCCTTCATAAGATATGCAAAGTGCAGAGTAATATTACATAAGCGTGTTGTCATGACTGAACTCCGGAAAGCTTCCGTGTTGAGTAATGAACAAAGTGGAGATGAAATTGTTCGATAAGTTTAAGCTTTGTAAAGTAAGGCTTATAAGCTGGTAAGTCAGCAGTTTTTTTATTTTATTTGCTTAACTGGTGATAATAAAACGGTAATCAAATCAACTCTCGACGTATTAAAACTATACTTTTATTATGTAAACGTTATACAATCCCTATCATTGTTCAGTAACTTTATTTTGATTTAAGTAAATTGACATTGGCAAGGAAATGATTATAAAAAAACATAGTTCTAACCCGGCACAAGCTTGAACACAGTTTTTTTTAATTATCAAACGAAGGTAAAGAAAAATGTACTTCATTCTTACATTATAAACAAATACTATGTTTGTGATTATTTAGGTAAGTAGTTTGTCTAGCCACCTCTACATTTCCGTCCTCCCCCTGCCGAAAGGCTTTGCACTGTTTACTGTGCCTGTAGTTTGGCACCCAGCCAGCGTTTATTCAGAATGTGACTTGACGCACCGCCATCACGGAACCTCCCTGTCCCATGTCTTTTAGCAGACGGCTATAAAAAAAGATTCATCATCTCTGATACTTTCCCGAACATTGCAGTATCGCGTAACGTAACAAATATTTTGTAAAATTCAAAAGATTTACGATTTCTGTTTGTTTTGAAAACACTGCAGTACCCTGAGCACAAACTTTAACCTTCTATCGAGTAAGTAACGTTGACGTACCGTCGTAGATTTTTTTTTATTGCGATTGATATACGTAGTATATTCGTATGGCTGTATATTATGTTAACAATCTTATTATCCTTTGATAGCCAATTTCTGACAGCCTATGCAGATTGTAATTACAATTTTACGGGGTAGTTATAGGTCAGAATCTAGCTCATTGTAGTCTACCGCGGGCAACGTCTCTCTAGAGGACGACTAAAGATTCCGTCTGTTCCTGGCAAACTGAACTTGCTCCTTGAGAGCCTCTCAGCTGTTTATGTTCTCAAAATTAATTCTTAGTTTATTGCTCTCTTTTGAGTATGCATTCAAAAAACGGTCCTTCTAAGGGCCTTTTGACAAAGAGTTTAGGAATCTCTAAGTGTGACTAGATTTGCATTATTAGAACATAGGGGAATCTTAGTATACAGGATGGTCCAAAGGCTGACGTCTAAAAAAAATATTTAGATGCCTCACATCCGGGGCTATCCGAATATACCCCATGTATGTTGGCCGATTTTTTGTTGTTTTCGAGTAATTAATTTTTAAAGATTTTTTCAAGAATTTTCGAGCCGAGCCGTTTATTAACATGTAACTTTGTTTGGTTACGTTTTTTCTGGATGTTTTATTTTGCGACATTATCCTCACAAACTGTACTTTCACACATACAATAATCAGCTTCCCAACCTTAACGCAAGTTACAATAAAATTGACCGAAAGTGAAAGTTTTACCTTTGAGCAAATCGAAGTATGATTTTGTAAATTAAAAAAAACCTAAAAATCTTAGAATTCAAAGATCAGAAGTAATTTTAAAAACTTGGCCAGTCTCTAAACTTTCAGAATAATACAAAAAAAGTGACACTTAATAGGTCATAATTTGCTGTATTCGACTTTCAAACGTACTAAGGTAGAATGTGTAATAAAGAGTATGTAACATAAAAACTGTTTTTTATTTGGTCGAACCTAATTTGGTACTGGCCATCAATAAAGCCATGTATTTTTATGAACAAATAAATTTGTTCTTCCTTTGTCTTAAGAAAGGAATCACGTATTTTATTGTGAAATAACTAATAGTTACTTCTGCTCTCGTTACGTTTAATTTCTGAATTCTTCTCACTTTGTTAACTGGACTCTGATTGATTTGCCTTACGACCGACCTGTGCTTGTGTTTTGGACTTTTGAACTTAGCCTAGTGATTGAATTTACTTTCGTGTAGCAACATGAACTACACTCTTAGTGATTATGCAGAGATGCATTATTATTATGGTGCAGCTCAAGGTAATGGACATTTAGCGGCAAGGCTGTACCGGCAACAATTGGAGAACCGGGAAGCCCCACGGCAGCATTACCCGGACCACAGAGTATTCATAAACACACATTTGACACTGATGGCTGGACGTGATCCTGGCCATCCAACTCAAGAAGGAGTTCCCAGAGTGGATCCAGATAGAAGGGATGAAGTCTTGGCAGAAATCCAAAGAGACCCGTCTACAAGTTCAAGGAGGATTAATAACAGAACTGGAAGCTATGCAAGCAAGCTAAGACCAGAAGTAATTTTAAAAACTTTGCCTTTGCCAGACTTCATCCCTCCTATCTGGATCCACTCTGGGAACTCCTTCTTGAGTTGGATGGCCAGGATCACGTCCAGCCATCAGTGTCAAATGTGTGTTTATGAATACTCTGTGGTCCGGGTAATGCTGCCGTGGGGCTTCCCGGTGCTCCAATTGTTGCCGGTACAGCCTTGCCGCTAAATGTCCATTACCTTGAGCTGCACCATAATAATAATGCATCTCTGCATAATCACTAAGAGTGTAGTTCATGTTGCTACACGAAAGTAAATTCAATCACTAGGCTAAGTTCAAAAGTCCAAAACACAAGCACAGGTCGGTCGTAAGGCAAATCAATCAGAGTCCAGTTAACAAAGCGAGAAGAATTCAGAAATTAAACGTAACGAGAGCAGAAGTAACTATTAGTTATTTCACAATAAAATACGTGATTCCTTTCTTAAGACTATAGAATTGAACGTGTTCAAAGAAAGTTTGTTAAATGTCTTAGCTTTAAGTTAAAAGTCCCGTATAATTCAGCTAACTACTTAAATATTTGTAAAACGCATCACCTCTTACCACTTTATCAGCGCCGTGAAATTGCTGACATCATTTATATTTTAAAAATTATTAACGGCAGCGTTGACTGCCCTGAACTGCTCGGTAGTCTCTCTTTCAACACTCCGCACAGGCTAAAGAGATTTTATCCTCCTATCTCCGTCCCCTTTGCATCAACTAAATATAGGCGTAACAGTTTCCTGGTTCGCGCTAGTAGAACCTTAAATGAGTTATCTAAACAGATCAACATTGATGTGTTTAATATGAACATCCAAACTGTGAGGCGTAAATTAGCAGATGATTTCTTCAATTGAGCACTTCCTTTATTCTCTTTTCTTTACTAATTCTGATATCCCACCGTATTTTCGTTATTTTCGTTATATAAACTCACTGTCTTTAGTTAATACCCATTTGTGAACTTTCCTGTTAAGACCCTTTCTTACCTGTGTATTAATTGTTACTAATTATTGTACTTGCTGTTAATAGTTATTAAGTGTTAATCTTTTGTTCGTGCTTAAGCGGCACTTCCGCTGTTGAACCGGCTTTTTGTGGTTTTAATAACCGCTAACTTGGTTCTATCTGCGAGAACCTATAATTGGCTTTCTACATCAATTTTAAGTTCTATTTCTGTTATGTATAGCTGTTGGATCTCCTCAAATAAATAAATAAATAAATAAAAAATAAGACAAAGGAAGAACAAATTTATTTGTTCATAAAAATACATGGCTTTATTGATGGCCAGTACCAAATTAGGTTCGACCAAATAAAAAACAGTTTTTATGTTACAGACTCTTTATTACACATTCTACCTTAGTACGTTTGAAAGTCGAATACAGCAAATTATGACCTATTAAGTGTCACTTTTTTTGTATTATTCTGAAAGTTTAGAGACTGGCCAAGTTTTTAAAATTACTTCTGATCTTTGAATTCTAAGATTTTTAGGTTTTTTTTAATTTACAAAATCATACTTCGATTTGCTCAAAGGTAAAACTTTCACTTTCGGTCAATTTTATTGTAACTTGCGTTAAGGTTGGGAAGCTGATTATTATATGTGTGAAAGTACAGTTTGTGAGGATAATGTCGCAAAATAAAACATCCAGAAAAAACGTAACCAAAAAAAGTTACATGTTAATAAACGGCTCGGCCCGAAAATTCTTGAAAAAATCTTTAAAAATTAATTACTCGAAAACAACAAAAAATCGGCCAACATACATGGGGTATATTCGGATAGCCCCGGATGTGAGGCATCTAAATATTTTTTTTAGACGTCAGTCTTTGGACAACCCTGTAGAAGACTGGCTCATGATGAAGTCCGTCCAGGAACAACATATCGATTGATATACGTGATCACTATCTACTTGTCAAATTGTTTAGAAACAAAAAATCCGATGAACAGACGATAACGTTCGCCGAATGCGTCTTAAATCCAAATACGTAAGAAACTATGAAGCAAAAGTTGTAAGACCTGCACTTTATTTCAATTACGGCACGGAGGATTTCGGCTGGAGCTGTTTACCGAGACGTAATGTAAAGTTATCTCTGCCCATTGCTCACTCCGGGCAATTCGGGCAGTTTAGCTCCTAGGACATAACATAAACTACGAAACGTGAAAAACGCATTTGTTTTACTACTTCAACTATATTAATGTTATATACGTCTTGGTGTTTTAGGTCGTCTAACCGCTGTCAGTTAGTAACCATTTAAGTCGTTCCTTAAAGTGATGACTTTTCATATAGTTTGTAAAAGGTACGAGTAATTTCTCTTTCACTATAATGTCTCTGGGAAAGGCGGTATGCCTCTAGATTACTGTATTCTAGATTATTGTAAAATTGATTAGATTTAAAATTATAATGTAATCCCGAATAGCAGCTTAACATAAATCAAAAGTTATCGTGGTAGACCATCAAATAAAGGATAATGAACATTGGACTGTCAGTTATTATCTCAATTTAAACCCATAACCAAATTCTGTAAACTATGTCGTTAAATAATAGCGTTAAAATAACGCATTTTTTCTATTAACGTTTAGTCATTCATTAGCAGCTTTCTATTTTTACCCAACTTCGTCAAAAGGAGGGTTATGTTTTTCGATGGTATGTTATTGCTGTTTAACTGACATGAATGGCGGCCGAGTTAAAAACAATACGATAACATATCAAAAGCGATATGGTTTTAGGTTGTAGAACAGAGCCGCTTTCATATGTCATCTTTTATCATAACCAAACTCAACACGGTACCTGCAAATAACGTATTGTTTATAGATAAATAGCACTAGATATGAGGAAAGAAAAGAAGCTGTATAAAACAAATAGTTAGATAAGAGAGTTCAACGAACGATAATGACAATATAAATAGTGGCTTACGAATTGATACAAACATGAAACTTGCTTTAACCCCTCAGGTGTCCTACGCACAACATGTGTGCGTAGATTTTTTGACATTACGTGACTTATTCATTTGACATAAAGTTTAATTTTGATGTACATCAATTTTGACATATCGCTCGACGGGTTAAACAATCGGATAACACTGGTGTTATTAAATAAAAAACGATGACCCAAGCCAAAGGTTACGTGATAAATTAGTAAAATATAGATAGTGAGAGATAAATGGTGTTATTATAATTTATAGGGTGGACATTTTGTAAATATTTGAATGCTACATGCATTCACAAACTGATTAAAGATCTGATCAGCTATAGTGTATTTTTAGCTGTAGTTAGGTTAGTAAACGACCCGAGATGACATACAAAATAACAGTGTAGGACTAACTTACGGAACGTACATTCATTTTCCCTCTCAACATTTTGGTTTGATTTTACTCCTCTTTAATATCGACATATAATGCGAGTGAAGTTTCCGCTTTAACATCACGAATATTCCCTGATTTAGTTAATAATGTTGTCTAACAATTTTATAACGTACAGGGGAATTATTATGACATACTTATGCAGTTCGGTTTAAGCTGACAGAAAAGGAGAGAGCTATATAGCTGCTATAGCTCTGTCCTTCATGCTCGCCGTACAATGAACTGCATATATCTATATAATAACCCCCCAGATAAAACACTATTCAAGCAACGCGTCTAGCCCCAATCGTTAATCTGGCAAGCACTTACAAGTCTGTTTGTTTATATTACGGCTACTGGAATTTAATGACTCAAATGAGCCAGATAAAACGTTTACGGTTCATTAACTTCATCGAATACCCATTTAAAAGCGTGATCTATAGGAGTTTTAACGACAGTTATGAATATGAGTGTCGTTAAATATTCTGCCAACTATCCGAAAATTACCGCCCTCAGAAAAGCTGATCGATGAGTGGACTATTAAATATGTGTGAAAGAGTTGATTATTAGAATCATTAAAATATAAAAGAGATAAAAGATGATAATTAAGTAATTTGGCATTTATACACGTCAAAAATCTACCAGTTCTTGCCTAGAAGAGACCACACTGTGCGGCTAGGTCGTCGGTCGGATCTCCCTTTCTATCTAGTCAGTAACGATAGAGACGCACTGAGCGACAATCGAGAAAATACAACTTGTGCTACCCGAGCACGTGAGAAGAAACGCCGCAGGAATCTCAAGAGTCAGTATCAATGATAATACTTAACCTAGTATTATATAAGACGATGAATATGGATGAATTTAATAAAAATATAATGTGTAGTTGAGCGGGAAAACGTAGAGAAACTCAGAATAACATGAGCAAAACCAAAACTTACCTATGGCGGTGCAAGACAACCAAATTAAACAAAGTTTCAACACGTTCTCCTACAGAAACGGTGCTGTCTAGACTAGATACAATGTTTACGAGTTCTTATGACTGTTCATATTAAGTTATTTAGGTAGGTATCTGTAAGTTATAACTAACCTAAAATGAGTGTCTTAAAGTAACAAAACGATTTTGCAATGCTATAATGTAGCACAATTATTTGGATAAAATTAAACGGCATAAGATTTAAGCCTATCTAAGTAAATACATACATACATACCTTCACGCCTGTAATCCCAGAGTGGGGTAGGCAGAGCTACAGAATTACAACTTCAAAAAGTTGTTGACAATTCAGTAACCACAATTTGCACAAATAGGCTAAGATGTTTACCAGCGTATTAGTGACAGGTTGCAAGCCCATCTAAGTAAATACTTGTCTTTTAATACCTTTTTTCAGAAGTGAACAGAATATCCAGGGGTCCAAGATCAAAACTCAATAAGAACTCGATTGCTGAGAGCAGGTAATGCCGAGCAATAGGGATATTCCGTATTATGGTGTACTAGAGACGAGTTACGCCGGCACCCTCTGATATTGCGAGATTATCGTGTCTGGCGAATTCAATATGCCTTTCGGGAAAAGGACCTTTCATTTTACACCTTTCAGAAAGGGTTATAGACGGGTTTTATCGATATTTTAAGCAAGCCCGAAGACAACTATGCTGAGATAAAGATGACGACGAAAACTTTAGAATTTACAGAGGGTCGTCGTTTCATTTTCAAATCCGTCGATTTTTAAATGAAAGGAAAGTTTTATCTTTAACTCATCTGTTCATCCGTCAATTTTGTAAGAAAGGGATTCTTACGCAGTGCCAATAGTGGTTTCTTTGTAATATGATCGGATACAGTTATAAATAAATAAGTTTAACTGCGTCTGAGGAATTTCTCAGTATGAACTAAAATCGTTATTTCTCGTAGTAGCAACTTCCCCTCACTTGTTTTTGAAGCTATATTTCCACAATCAATGTCTGTCGCATTCCTTGCCTTTACGTTTAGCTCCTATCCTCTGGTGACTTAGTCCTTTGGGCCGCTGAAAAGCTAACATTATCCTTATTTCGATCTAAAAAACGAATGGGACTAACTGCGAATAAAATACAAAGGAAAAAAAAACACAACGAGGAAAAACTATTCTATTTTTTTTTTATAATAAACCGTCTGTAGCGTTTTAAAAACTGACGCGTAATCTAGGAATACTTTCGGTAATTTGAGAGCGACGGTTTTTGAAACCACAATATTTGAGTAATACAACTTTCTAATGCTTCCCTGACAGCTTGTTTGCGCAAGCGCACTGTGACGACAAAGCATTTCGTCAACTTCCACGGTCTTTAGGAGCGTTCACACGGAAACAAAACTAATGACCAAAGTATGAAATCGACCAGTAATTAGCACTTTTCACTTTTTATTTTTTTAAAGTTGTTTACGGATGGAGAAAATACCTAGTTGAATATATTCGTTACTGCGATCGTGGAGTGTTCTTTTAGCATAATAACAAGGAAATCGGTTTCAAATGGAATTTTTGATGCAGGCAGGCCTAGACAAAAATGCATTCTTGAGCAAATTTCCGGAAAAGTCATCAAAAAGCTCAATAATAAAATTAATATTCAATTAAAAAAAACGTTGCGCTAATATTAAAATAAGCGCTTGTATTGTAGTTAGATGTTAAAGATATGTAAAACAAATTGAAGCTGCTTATGACGTGTTGATAATACAATTCATATTTGCGATATATATCGTACGAGTAATTGACAGAGTACAAATAAATAAATGAAGAGTCTCTAACTTTTATAAAAGTATCACGTAACGTCGCGTCCGTCCTACAAAGAAAAACATAAAAAATTTGATGGGTATCTCCAGAGGCCTTGCTTTAGATACTGCATGGAAGGTGAATTTCTGATGTATATACTCGTCGTTATTTATTTATCAAATACCAGTAGCCCAGTCATTTAGTATTTTTACCTGGAAAGTTTTCCGGGAGTTTTGAAATTTGGCAATTTTATAGATTTTGGGATGCTCTTGCCAAATTTCAACTTTGCCACCTCGTATGGCTGCCGCTCGCGCCGCCATATTGAAAAAATGGCGCCGAAAAGCAGTTTTTTGATAATAACTCCTTTCTGGCGCATTTTACAGGAAAAACATATTTATACAAAATAAAAGTAGAGAAAATTTCCTACAATTTATGTCTTAACCTTTTCTTTCCTAAAATCAATAGTTTAGCTAGAAATAAATAAGATATTGTATCAAAGAAATTTCATCTTTCTTTAACATTATTTTAAAATTGAATTTACTAATAAAATTTCGTCTTCAATGCGAATAACTCAACCTTAATGAGAGCCAAGAATCTCTTTATTCTTAACCTTTATGCACTACCCGACATTTCTGCATGACAAGTAATAATCGTTACAGGGTTTCAGACTGATATAAACCTGGTGAGTTTTTACGCATTAAAATCCAATGTTACAGCCGGGATACGCGAGCCGTTGCGTCGTCAGACTAACCCATGTTGATTCATCGTAGTCATCAGCCTATAATGTTCCACTGCTGGACACAGACCTCTCCCGTTGTTAATCGTCGAGCACGATACGTAGCCACTCTCATTGAGCCCTTGCCATGTGATGAAAACCAGTTGCATCGGTGTAAACAATACCTAAACGAAGCGGTGCAAGCGTCCGGAACACTTTCGCCGCGGTTAAGTTCGTGCCCCGGTTATGGCCATTGTGGGCGGATGCGGTCGGCATTATAAATACAGGCGACCTCTGAGACGGATTCAGTTTTGCTTGCTTTTGGCCGGTGTTTGGTTTCTAGACAATGGATTTGTAAGTATGACGCAACACAAGTAGCTTTAGCATCTGACGTTCGAGCTTGAACTTCATTGGGTAACTGAGATATTTTCTTCTGAGAGTTCAAGATCAATTGTGTTTTTTTTAACCCGTTGGTCCGGACAGTCTTAACATATAGGTATATTTTATTTGGCTATATCTCGTTCACATGACGAAAATGTCTAATTATTCTTAGTGCTTTCTCTTACTTCCTTTATCTTTATTTCTATTGGTCATTAACTTATTGTAGTTTTAAATACTGTATGATATTCCATTACTGCAAAAAAATGCCCAACTCGATTGGATGTGACCGAAATTCTGGGCCAATTATATCATTATTAAACTGGACGTTCAACTTCGCACTTGGCTTCAACTTTATCCCTGAATCGAATTACAAACTGTGGCACACTCAAAAGTTAGACGTAATTTATACATGGATAACAGATGTAAAAAAAAAAAAAATACTGAATTCGTTTAAATTATAACACGAGTCATCTGGAACTGAGCCCCTAATCGTAATTAAACTTTGGAGATGGAATGGATGGATGGAATAACAATGATTGATATCCAAAGATAATATTTAATTTAGAAAACAGCCGGGTGTATATTCGGGCATTTCAACCGCCGTCATTGTTGTCTTCAATATATTGACAAAAAATTATGATAACTACCAGCAACTTTTGATGTCGTAATCTACGGACCCGGGGGTGGTATCGAATCCACTTAAAAGAACAAGAAATTTATAAAGTTTGTCTTGAATAATATGCGAAGACAATAATGGCGGCGGCGGTCAAAACGCCGAATAATCACCCACCTCGAAATACATAACAACCATTAATGTTTAAATACTTGATCCTATAGTCGGTTACTGTTTTCCTACTTTATGATTCTTTACCATAACTAATTTCCGACATATTATATTATGAACTGACAAAACGTGACATGTGCCAAGCTGTGAAAAGGATAGAAATATCCTTCTATAAATCTTTCCCTCTAACTATATGGCAGAAAATTATTGGCGTCGCGAAGTTATCCGTGTCATAGTGTTGAGCCAAGAGCCTTTATGTCATTGATCATGTCATTCTTTGTTAGTTGTGTTTTTCTTTTTATGTTAAATTAATTAATGTAATATTCAAAACAGATGTTGGAGAGGTAAAATAAAAACATTGAATGTTCATACTGAAAAATCGTACACAAAACGGACTTTGTTGAAATTAGTGTCAAAATAACATAAATCAAGTCCTGTTTTGCAAAATGCCGTGCGTATACGCACATGGATGTTAATGACTTGTGTAAAACTGGGCAAACTCGTAATGAGATAAGTTTTGGGCACGGGCCGCATACGAATGATAGTAATATGCGAGGATTCCTTCGCGGAGTCCTACTTAATATTGTGGGAATGGTGAAAACTTGGCGAACTCCGGCAGGTACCTAATATTACCATTGCGTTGACACATTAATAAAGTTTGTTTTGTTTCTTTTACTCTAAGACTTCCCTCTTGAACCATAAAAAAAACTCGAGATTTCTTTTGGTTAATAATAATACATGATACAAGGAATTGCCGGTGCGGTTGCGGTGGTTGCTGGGTTAGAATAGTGCCACTCCATGTCTTTCCGTGGATGTCGTAAGAGGCGATTAAGGGAATAAAGGCTTATAGTACTGTTAGGCGATGGGCTTTCAACCTGTCACTAATACGCTGGTAAACATCTTAGCCTAATTGTGCAAAATGTGGTTACAGAATTATCAACAAGTTTTTAGAGTTGTAGTTAATTCTGTAGCTCTGCCGACCCCTCTCTGGGAACGAAGGCGTGAGTTTATGTATGTATGGATTTGGACAAGGAATTTGTATAACTTTGAATACCAATATAACCAAAAGTTAGATTTTATTTGACTGGCTTTATCAAAACCAACAAGAAATATTAATAGCGTAATAAAATCATACTCCTAAATACTGATAATATAAAATGCTAAAATTTACATATCTAAAACCGGTTTTCCCAAGTGAGGTCATGTATAAATTTTACGACTGTTTGCAAATTTGGGAACGCGCTATTAATTATACTGCGACGTTACATCCTCAAGATTTATTATTCCACTATGTAGTTCACCTACTCAATGTTCCAGGCATCACAATATTTAAAGCTAGAAAAAAAATAAAAAACACAAGTATTTGACTTCCTTCCCCCACCCCGCCGGCCCCGGGCCCGCGCCCTAGCGCTGCCCTGCGTGTCATTCGCTTTCTTTGTGCAGGCATCGCAACAACTCACGTTTATTCGTTAATATAATTAAGTGTTACGGAGTGTTATTAATAAGTGTAGGTAATAGGAGTAACTAGCGCTAACATGCCTAAGCGCAAATACAAGGATAAAAGACATCATATCGAAAGTAAAATAAGACGACTACAAGGGCGTCTTGAACGTTGCACGGAATCGTCAGACAATGAAGGTTAGTCATGATACTATTTATTATCTAATTACAAACATAATATCCATAAAACCCAGTGAAATAGTTAACCTAAATATGTTATAGGAAAGTAAAATCGCTTATAAAACGGCGATTCATTTTAGACTACATAATATATATCTACCCTCAAATTATGAAAAATAGGTGCACCGCCGTATTTTTTCTCCGAGTATTATAGTATCACAGAACATGTTGATGCAATACTTAAGACGTTTTTATGATAAAATATCATGCAAATCTACTTACGTTACTTATAATTAATGTGGAAAGAATCTGTGACCTGCGCACGACTGATAATGACTCGAGTAGTCTAGCGATATAACGCGCGTATATCCAAAGACTTTATAATCATACTGTTAGGTGCTTAACGACCATGATACCTAATAGAAATAATTAACGTTTATTTTGACGTAGTACGGTTGTACGTCGTGTCGTGCACACGAATACCTAAAACCTTAACAGTCTAGCGTCGTAACGAGCTTACGTCCAACGACTTTAAATATAATATACATTTTTTATATCCTACTAATCTTACAGATAACTACGATTATGAATACGACCGATATTACCAGGCTTGCTCACGTCCACTGCCACTATCGGCAAGTGACAGCGAAGGTCCAATACTTCCTCTGTCTGATTCGGACAATTCAATAATTGCTACCAGTTTACCACAATCAGTGATAGTAACCACAAATACGACGCCTATTACCGTATCAGCGGTTCAGCCTCCGGTCGGAACTACCACCGCAATGGCACCACCTGCTCCTGAGTCTGGTGCCGGGGTAGCTGAGAACCTTGCCGCCGAACTCACGCCAAGTACCAGCGCCGAGATCCTTCCTTTATCACATGACATCTTAGAAGCCCTAGGGGACCCAAAAAGAAAAGAAGAGATCTATGGGCCAAAAATCCCAGAAGAGATATCTGAACGTTGGGGGCGAGTGTTGGTGGACGGATTGACGAAGGAACAGAAAGAGAAGTGGACAGACTTATTCTTAATTCCCGATAATTTTCACTTGGCAAAATCACCACGATTAAACCCTGAAATTATTTCAGTATTGGGTGAAGCAGCCAGATATCGTGACAAATTAATGGAGAAATCACAAAATCAACTCGGGTTGGGTATAGCTGAGCTTTCGAATTTAACATCCACCGTCATTCGAGAAGATGTGGTAAAACTAGACATTCTAAAGAAAATTTCGGATTTAACCCAAATATTCCTTGACCTCCATCACGAGGATACGAAGCGCAGACGGAAACTTGTAACAAGTTCTTTAGATAAAAAGTTCCTACATGTGGTCGCGGACGTCAAGAGGGATGAATACCTTTTTGGCACAAATTTGGGAGACAAGATAAAAGCCTGTAAAACTGCGGAACGGTCTGGCCTACAAATAAAGCGTACGGACGCTAATCCATCGTATACTAACAAGAAGTATCCACACCAGCAGGGAAACTGGAGAGGCCCACCCAGGACACAAAGTCAGCCAGCACGCAGACCGGGTGGGCCGAGAGGTCGGTATGCGCCGCCGCAAAACCGGCGCCCCCCTCCTGCAGCCGAGCGCCCTCCGCGGCCGCCATACCACAACTCCAAGGCCCGGAGACCCTAACGGAGGTAATACCCCACGCGGGAAGATTATATTATTTTTTAAACAAATGGCGGGCACTTACTAACGATGCAGTTATTCTAGAATACGTAAAAGGTTTTACTATACGATTTAGTTCTAAAGTAGTACAAAATATTATCCCAAAAAATGACAATTTTAGTCAATCAGAAATTAATCAACTTCGTTTAGAATTGCAAAAATTAAATAAGTTAGGAGCCATTGTAAAGTGCAAGGAGGTGCCGGGACATTACTTATCAAAAATATTTCTTGTACCTAAACCTGACCTTTGATAAGTAATGTCCCGGCACCTCCTTGCACTTTACAATGGCTCCTAACTTATTTAATTTTTGCAATTCTAAACGAAGTTGATTAATTTCTGATTGACTAAAATTGTCATTTTTTGGGATAATATTTTGTACTACTTTAGAACTAAATCGTATAGTAAAACCTTTTACGTATTCTAGAATAACTGCATCGTTAGTAAGTGCCCGCCATTTGTTTATACCGTTCATACCGTTTTATTCTTAATCTAAAAAACTTAAATAAGTTCATTACTGCCCAACATTTTAAAATGGAGGATATTCGAACTGTTACGAAACTGATGACAAAAAATTGTTTCATGGCAACAGTGGACCTAAAGGACGCTTACTTCCTAGTACCTATAAATAACCAAAGTAAGAAGTACTTAAGATTTAAATTTCAAAATATCATTTATGAATTCCAATGCTTACCTTTTGGACTATCCCTCGCACCTCTGATATTTACAAAGCTCCTAAAACCTGTCGTATCGTGTCTAAGAAGTAAGGGCCTAATTATAGCTATATATCTCGACGATTTGATTTGTATTGGAAATTCATATGATGAGTGTTGGTTTTGTGTCTCAGAAACCGTAAACCTATTACAAGAATTAGGATTTGTCATAAATTTTAATAAAAGCAAGCTGAGACCTGATCAAACTCAAACTTACATAGGTTTCGAACTTGACTCAAAAAATATGTGTTTACGATTACCTTATAGTAAAAGTACACGAATTTTAGAGTATATTCAAAATATAGCTGTAAAAAATTTCGTGTCTATCAGAACTTTTGCAAAATTGTTAGGTGTACTTTGCTCAGCTTGCCCAGCCATTGCATACGGATGGGCGTACACTAAACAACTCGAGCGTGCCAAGTTCCTTGCACTACGGGTCGCTGACGACAATTACGATAGTGTCATGTCAATCGGCTCCCAGTTACAACATGATTTTTCTTGGTGGACCGAACATATCATGACGTCATCTAATCCTATTCGCGAAGGAAAATATGCATTAGAAATATTTTCGGACGCGTCGTTAACGGGCTGGGGCTGCTCATGTAACGGAGAAAGGACGGGCGGATTCTGGGACACGCATGAGGCGAACAATCATATAAATTTTCTTGAGTTACTAGCCGCTTTTAATAGTTTGAAATGTTTTGCCAGCAATCTCAGTAATAAAGAGATATTATTACGCATTGACAACACCACTGCGATATCGTACATTAATAGATATGGCGGTGTTCAATACGTACATTTAAATGACATTACCCGTCACATATGGCAATGGTGCGAAAAACGTCAGTTATATATATATATGCGTCATATATCAAGTCTAAGGAAAACGTAGAGGCCGACGAAGAGTCTCGTCGTTCTAATATTGACACCGAATGGAGTCTATCTAAAACGGCGTTTAACAGGATCACTGACATTTTTGGCTACCCAGAAGTAGACTTGTTCGCCTCCCGCATTAATGCTAAATGCCGAAAGTATGTATCGTGGAAACGAGACCCAGAGGCTTTTGATATTGACGCATTTACGGTCGTTTGGAGTAATCATTTCTTTTACGCCTTTCCGCCTTTTTCATTAATTTTAAAATGTTTAAGAAAAATTATTAATGAAAAAGCTACGGGTATAGTGGTTGTACCTTACTGGCCCAGCCAACCATGGTACCCAATTTTCACAAAGTTATCTCGGTACGAACCAATTTACTTTAACCCAGGGTCTGAGCTTCTTCTATCTCCTTTCAGAACCCACCACCCGCTCTGGGAACGCCTTACCCTGGTGGCAGGGCTCTTATCCGGGAAGCATTTCTAAGGCAGGCCCTAGATCAGGATAGTATTGATATTATAATGGCGTCGCTTGCTGAAAGCTCGTTAAAACAGTATGATTGCGCATATAAAAAATGGTATATTTTTTGTAGACAAAACAATGTTGATTGTTTCAGTGATAATATTCCTCTTATTTTAAAGTTCCTAGTTACAATACATCGAACTGGAGCCAGCTATTCAACATTATGCACGATTCGCTCGGCACTCGCTCTGATTTTGGGCAAGGGTTTCAGTGAAGATGGACGGGTGTCTAGGTTCCTCAAGGGCATTTTTAAAATAAAGCCTTGCCTACCTAGATACCAGTCAACTTGGAACCCTAACATAGTTTTAGATTTTTTAGGCAATTGGTATCCAAATGAAAATTTGTCAATAGACAAAATTACAAAAAAATTGGTCGCTCTGCTCGCATTGTCGACTGCACAACGTGTGCAGACGCTATCGTTAATTCGCATGTCCAACATCAGAGTGAATGCACATAATATAGAGATTATCATAACTGACCCCATAAAAACATCGGCTCCAGGTCGCCTTATGCCGCGATTAGTAATCCCTTTTTTCACTGACAAGGAACAAATATGTCCCGCAAATACGTTATCTTCTTACATCGAGATGACTCATAACTCTAGAGGTTCCCCTAGCACTGACAAACTACTATTAACCATCAAAAGACCCGTACACAACGCTAGTTCGGGTACCATTAGTCGATGGATCAAGTCGGTACTCTCAGAGAGTGGTATCGATGTTACGATATTCTCGGCTCACAGTACGCGCCACGCATCCACCTCGGCAGCTAACCGAAAAGGTTTATCTGTAGATCTTATTAAAAAAACCGCGGGGTGGTCGGGCAACTCGCTGGTGTTCGCCCGATTCTACAATAGACCAGTCCTAGATGAGGAAGATAATGATTTTGCCGAGGCTGTTTGTAGGTAGCTAATTTAAGAATATTTACTTAAAAATTCCAAATGTTTAAGTTCCTTACGTTAGAACGTAATAATATATTCTTAAAATTAATTAGGATTATTTTTCGGAATATACTTATACATTAGATTGATCAAAGTGTTAAGGTTTAAGTTTCTTACAATGATTATTATATAGAACAGAAGTTGTTCAGTTCAATAAATACTGTCTGATTGAAGATACGAATTATTATTTTTTCTCTCATATTTCGCGTATGTCTCTAAACATCTACATAGTGGAATAATAAATCTTGAGGATGTAACGTCGCAGTATAATTGATGGTTAAACGAACTTACCTGAAGTGATGTTTGACCATAATTATACGAGACGTTACATCCGAAGAGATTTATTACCCACCCTGCCCAATAACTTTTAATATTGTTAAAAGTTTACCCTAATTACGCAAAATATTATACAATATCTCTAAAAAGAATGACACGCAGGGCAGCGCTAGGGCGCGGGCCCGGGGCCGGCGGGGTGGGGGAAGGAAGTCAAATACTTGTGTTTTTTATTTTTTTTCTAGCTTTAAATATTGTGATGCCTGGAACATTGAGTAGGTGAACTACATAGTGGAATAATAAATCTCTTCGGATGTAACGTCTCGTATAATTATGGTCAAACATCACTTCAGGTAAGTTCGTTTAACCATCAATTTTATTATATGTAGGCGGGCGATCGCAAAAGTTAGCAGCCTTAATGCTAGCTTTCCTCAGCATCGTCTATCAGGATTGTATCACTGATATAATGTTCGTCACGCCGGTTGCTGTCGTCATCGTCAGGCGCCATTGATTTCCACGAACTAGTTCTTTGAACCTGGTCAACAAAGTGTTAACCATCATTAAGGAGGGTGAGGCGTCGGGCGATGTCACAGTTCGGCTCGGCTCGCCCCAACCTACTTCGGTTAGAGCGCCGCCGACACGACGAGCTCTCAACTTTAAAAACACGATTTCCCTCTTTAGGTTTATTTGCTTCTAAACGGGGCAAAATACTTAACTTTTTTTTAAATCGCTAGCAGAAGGGCAAGGTTATACTGGTAAATCAAGGCATCACAACTGTCAACTCTACGACGCTTTAGTAGGTAACAGTAAAAAAAGAGATTATTAAAGTTAACATAATACCTTTAACATAATCAAACCATTCATTATACTAAAAGACAGTCATTCCCTTCCCTGCTTACACATTGAATATTTGTTTTTGCAACCGAACGGATAGGTATAATGCTGTTGTATTTCGTTTTCACTATCCTAATCTAATCTATCACCGATAGTACCGACTTCAGTTTAAGTAGAGCCGCGTAATACTTGTAATTTATCAACGCTGTCATACGTAATGTGTACAAAGTAGGGTTTGCCGTGAAAGGACAATATGAACAGCTGAAAGGCTTTTGTGCCTGAAACACGAGAGGTCACCCACAAAGCCGTGACCCAAACAAATGGTAAAAAATTACTCCCCAAATTAAAATGCAGACCCTTTTTAAAGATTAAATTAGAAGTTCTTTTCATGAATACGTATTCGCCGGAATTGAACGTTTCATAAATAAATACAAATGAGAGTCTAATAAAAGCCACTGAGGTGAAATACTTCAACAATAAAAACGATAGAGTAGAGGAAATTCTACGGTAGACTAATAAAGAACGATTGGTCGCGGGGGAATACTTTGAAAAAAATTGCTGGATATTAAATGCCTTTCGTAAAACTAAGCCGATTCAGGTCTCTTCATAAATAATAATCAAACTCGGTATTGTTCAGTTTAGTGCAAACAACCGTCGGCGAAATAATTGGATGGAAAAGTTCGCGTGAAATAAAGTGCTATTTTTCGTTCACCCGTATCGTTATCTATTTTTAGCTCTTAAGATAGCAACAGTTAAGAATTATTTGAATACTTTTAAGGAATTTCCAAGTCTATAAAACGGCAATTATCGGTATTTCAGAAATCGGATCAGGATAATAATCTTGAAAGTCGCAAAACCCCCACATATAAAATTATTGTACAACAACGATACGATACAACTGAATATCCTCACCTATACACATTGGTCGCTCACATAAGCTGGCATGTACAATTACAACTTGAGGCCACACAAAATTTAATTAAGTCGCCAAAAGAATGCCAGTAATTTCTTTTACATTTGTGGAATGAATGCAGCGGTCGTGACATTATAATGTAATTTCAACCGAGAAGTGGTAAAAAGGTCACTTTATTTTCTCTCTTGAATTTTTGCGTTGATGTGAAAATCCGTGAGGCTGCCCTCGTTCCCAGGATCTAACTCGGAGTGGAAAAGGCAACATTCGAAGTTTATTCGAGTAGGGTGAGGCTTCCCATTTTCAGCTAATAACGTTATAATTTAGTACAACATAAATACGGGACTCAGTATTTTCCTTTTACGTCGTTTCCGCAACACGAAATAAAAGTATTAGGAGAATGCTTCTGGAAATACGAGTACATGTAAGGCGTTATTTTAACGTATTGCGCAAAGTAACTACCTTTTCAGTTTCTTTTTAACATCATATGTTTAATTGCAAGTTAATTCCCTTAATTGAAATGGAGCTGCAGGGAATACATGCAAACTGGATGGCTATACATTATTATGGTATTTAAGAGATGACCTGATGATAGAGTCAGAACCTCGCTGCACTTAACAAAGACTGCCCGCGTCAAAATTCTAAATATTGTATAAGTTGTTGGTGAATAAAAAAAAGGCTATCGAAAAAAATACTTAATATAAAGTTTGTGTTATAATAAATTAAATATGGGTTAACGTAACATCAAACACGGCAAGGTGATGTTTTATCTCTACGATAACAAATGTGTAGGTTGACACGCGCACAGATTCGTCATTCATCACGTCATGTATCGGTGATTATGGTGGTAGCATTAAAATTCAGAGTCCGCATTTTTTTTAATTAAGAATAAAGCAAAGGAAAAACTCTTAACTTTGACTTGTGCCTTTCTATTTTTGGTCATGCATTATGCTACTAAGTAATTGATACGAGTATGTTTACTTAGTAAATATAAATCTTTACATTTTCGACTGTATATTTTGGCGCCTGGCAACATTCCTCACATTATAGGAGATTATTATGTCTGCCAACATAACATTGAATGACGGTGCCTGCCACAAGCATAGGGATTGCAAATCCGGATTTATTTTGTATGAGAATCCGGATTTAATCCGGATTTCCCCATACAAAACGAATCCGGATTGCACTCCCTACACAAGCATAGCCTTGAAAAGAACTTCGCATGCTATGTTAAGCAGATTGTAGTTTACTATACTTAGATTAGTTTCTGTAATAGGTACCTACCTACACGTTAAAATGAAATGAGCTAATCGCACAAATATAATACTTTTCATTATTTTTGGTGAAATTGAAACGTCAAGCTACATTATAAGGTTTTGTGATGTAATTATGATGACCAATCTTAAGATAAGATTTAAAGTAGTTCAAGAGGTTTAATTAAACTACAGTTATGCAGAAAAGAAGTCAATCCTGATACCTTTTAAAATAGACGTTGTTTTGTTTGTAGTTGTCGTGGTCAGGACTTATTGTAAAACAATGAGATGATAGGGCGAAAAGGGTCCAAGTCGAAGTAATCTGGAGTAGTGCCAAAGTAACGGAAGACGCAGCGTAGAAAGACCCGTCACAAGGTCAACCAGTAACTTGATACAGGTCACGAGTATCAGGTGGACCCGGCAAAGGCGACCATATCTCGACCGAGAAGGAAAACATACCGTTTGCGCAGTTGTGTTTGCGGAGGACCAAGTCTCCACACTTGGTTTAAGGCTAGGCTATGTTAAAATCGAAATACAAACACGTTTAGTCAGCTCTATAAATTGAAAAATCCATAAATATGGGTATTTCCACTGACTAACCCAACTGCCTTTCATTAAACACTGGAAACTTTTTATTGCCCTTTCAAAATAGCCCCTAATGATTCTACTTCTTATGCAAATTTGTTCGAGGACTCGCAGCCAAATTGCTTTGGACGAAAGGATCGTTCGCATTTTCTAAAAATAGTAACGAAAGAACCCGCTTCTGGGGTAGTAACCAGCTCGACTCGTGGGTATATGCGGACAGTGTCGCGGGGTTTTAACTTTTCGAAGACTCTGGGACTCCAGTGTCAATATGCCATTTCAAAGTTCGCAAAACTCATAGTTATGCATACAAGACAGGATCAATCGTAGGGGAGACCGGGGACAATTGAAACACGTCATGACTGAAACAAGTCAAATTTCTCAAAAACTATAATACCTACGAGTATGACGCAACACTCAGGACTCCGCCGGCCATATCTTAATCTATGGTCAGTAGAGCGCGAGCGACCGAGCAACGCAGCGGTGTCACGGAGCGATTTAATTTTTTCGCGGTCAAAAGTAAGTATTTCTCATCTTGTATATTTGTTAATAACTTTGTTTGTTCTTGTATTTTAACTGATTTAACTATTTTAGCGTGATTGTGATAAATTAACGAATGTTTATTATTGCCAATTATCAGTGTTCGAGTTGTTTTTGCGTTTAATATTTGACCTTGAATTAAAAACTGTGATTTGGGGATGGTAGGAACAACTTGCGTGTGGACGATTGAAACGTTTCATTCGTCCTGGCGTTTTAATCGTCCCCAAATATAGTCGCCTTTAAATATGAGGTGGTTCTGTATTTGACGCATGTTTTTATTTAATAAATGTGAAAATGAATTTGCGCAAATGGCTTCTTTTTTATAATGATTTCTTTCATGGTCAATAATTATTATACCTACACTAACTTTTGCCCGTGATTTGGATAAATAAACCACTAGACAGAGTTACTTTATTCATATTAATATTATAGAAGTATAGATATAGGTGCCACTTTTGGTATTAGTCCGGTATGTGTACCTACTACTTACTACTATCATTCTGACGAATTGGTGAAAAACTTAAGTAACGCTCCTCTTGCATGAAGTTGTGTACAAAACTAGAATGGAATTTATGTCAAATTTCAAATATAGAATGTCGAACAGTCTATACAGCTGATGTGTTACAACTACATGCAAGAGGAATTACGTTTTTGATTTTATTTTAATTCGGCATATAAGTAGCCGTGGTATTATTTTTATTGTAACTGTTTTTGTTTTATAATAAAACGATCTTAACCGATTATATTGTGTATATTATTTAAAATCCCGACGTTTCAAGTTTATCCATTCATTAAGTTATGATTGAAACACTGTTATGATTGAAACAAGCATTTTTGTATGTAGTATAATTATGTATTTTTAACACAATTCCATATCATTATAGCTTATTATAACATTCAAACTATTTTCTATTAAGCTTTATGTATAAGGTAGCCAGCAACAAAGAAAGCTACAAGTCATATATTTTTTTTTATCTGCGTTTGATGATCGAGATTTTCTGATGCTTATAAATGACGATATGTTTATGTTATGCTTGTGAACTTTTGATGGTCGTATTATATACCAATATAGCGATGAAAACGAGTAGGACTGATAACATTACTTTCATTGTGTCAAAGATATTACGGTGTTTCAATTGACCTTACATAGTGTTTCAATTAACAACGGTGTGAGGTCAATTGAACCACATTCCCCCATTCTCTTTATTACATTATTGTAAAATAACTATTAATGATAGACTTACCAAATATACTTTATTTAGGAACCAGATAACTAACCTTGAAATAATTATGGCAAACATCTTTCTAACTTTAAAAATAAAACGGCAACAGGCAGTCAAAGTCAAATCGTTTCAATTGTCCCCGGTCTCCCCTACAAACCAAATCTGGCTTAATTTTGTAGGCCAGTTCTGGAATTCTGGATATTAGTTAAAGGGAACTTAAATCGTTTTCTTTATTGGTCTGTTCAATATATAATGTATCTGTATTGGTAAACATATTAGCGGACTTTACACAGGCGTTCTATCGCGCGTGAAACAGGTAATCGTGTGCGAAAGAATGCGCGTGTAAAGATGTCGGAGGGGGAAGGGATAGACCGCGCGATGAGCTCCGCAGTAGTGCGCGCAATCGCGTGGTTCGAGGTTGCCTTTACACGTAAAGTTCTTTCGCGCGCGCTACAACAAGATGGCGGACATTCGCACGTGGAATAAGGAATTAATAGTAGAGCTATTAGAAATGTACAAGTCTTTTCCGTGCCTCTGGAAAATAAGGTCCGAAGAGTACAAAAACAAAAATCTTAAAGAGGAAGCGTATAAAAAAATTGTTGACTATGTTAAAGAAAAAGGATTTCCAAATGCCAATCGAGATTTTATAGTCAAAAAATTTCAAAGTTTAAGAGGGTCCTTCCGGAAGGAACTAAAGAAAGTTGTGGATAGCCAGCGTAGTGGAAGAGGAACAGATGACGTGTACAAGTCCTCCCTCTGGTACTACGATAATTTACTCTTTACTAAGGACCAAGAACTACCTACTAACAGTATATCTAACATTGATGAAGATCTAGAGGATGAAAGCCGTAGTAATGATGACTTTCATCAAAATGTTATTCCGACTAATGAAGGAGCTATAACAGAGATTGGACCTGGTGGAACTGGGCAGCAAAGTAAAGTCGTGAGTACATTTTATACCATCAAAAACGTACATGTGAAAATGGAAGCCAAGTTCAATATTAAGACTTCACCGACAAAAAAAAAGAGATCTAAATGGGTGCCAAGTTTCGTAGATAATCCTGATTTTTATTTATTAAGAAGCTCAAAATTTGACTCGACTAGTTTTTTACCAGCAAGTCAATTGTTTCAAAGAGTAAAATTTTGAGCTTCTTAATAAATAAAAATCAGGATTATCTACGAAACTTGGCACCCATTTAGATCTCTTTTTTTTTGTCGGTGAAGTCTTAATATTGAACTTGGCTTCCATTTTCACATGTATGTTTTTGATCAGATTTTATTTTTTTGTTTATTTCATGTACAATAGTTTTAAAAATACTATTATATAATTTTGAGTATTTTTTCAAGTCGCTTTTTTAGTTTTTAAGCTCTTCCACATGAGACCATGCGATCTTGCCAATCAACACTTCCATCTGTATTAAAATATACTTTATATTGGTCCCTGTTTCGTTTAGCTTCCGAAGTGATTTGGGCGTGGGTACGTCTTTGGAGATTAATTAATGGAACAGAATGTTCAAACCCCTCCCCATGTTGCTGAGGGTCTGTAGGAACTTCATCCCTTGCGAGATTAGAAATAGAATATAAGTTACTGCGTTTACACAAAAAATTGTGTAAAGTGCAAATAGCAAGGATAACGTAACAAATATTGTTGTGACTTTTAATATTTATAGCCGTTTGTAATATCCTAAACCTAGCTGAAATGATTCCAAAGGCATTTTCAACTACATTACGAGCCCTTGACAGTCTGTAATTATAAATCCTTTTTTCGTAATCTAGTTCTCTCTGGGAAAAAGGTTTGAGAAAATTTGGTTCTAGTCCGAACGCTTCATCACCCAAAAAGACGAAGTTAAAGTTCTTTACGGTATCGTTGTTTTCTGGCAAATTGAGATCACCACATTTCAGTTTACTATAAAATTCGGTATGTTCTAATTACTACCTTGATCCATTCTTCCTTCGTAGACGGCATCTGAAAAATGGAATCATATAGAAATATACTTTTTAATTATATTTTTTTAGACTGACGCTGCTCCGACTGCAACGGCCTCGACACCTCAAAGAATGAAAAGGAAGGCTACAACCAACTACCAGGCAGAATTCTTCAAAGTCTGCACAGATACTCTGAAATCAACTAGCAAGGAGCTTTCGGAGTTTGACGTTGCTGGAATTAATATGGCCAAGAAATTAGCCAAAATGGATCCAGTGCAGGCAATTTATGCGGAATCCATAATAAATAATGTTCTACGCAAAGGGTTACTAAAAAAACTGACGGAAGATACTGATTTATGTGACAATGTTTGTAACAAGAGAATTCAAATTCAAACACCAATTTCTGTTGACTTACAATCGACAAGTTCATCGTACACATCACAGTCTATATTACAAAATTTTCCTTCTACCTCTAATGAAGAAATGTTCCAGGACCACTCCTTAAGAACTTTTTATGAATCTTCTAATTTAGATGAAGAAAACTAGGTTTTTAGAATATACCAGCACCAAACAGAAGAAAATTATAATTAAACTTGATTCTAATAATATAGCTTTTTATTTTGAATACGAACACACTTATTTACTTACCTTTAAATAATCCCGCCTCAAGCATTCATAAATAGCTCGACATGTTTCTGGTATTAATTTAGAAAGAGATGGAGCAGATATACCGGTACTGAATTTTAAATCTTCGAAGGAACGTCCTGTAGCGAGAAATCGTAGAGTTGCTGCTAAACGTGCTTCTGCACTAACACTCTCTCTCATAACAGTGTCTTGCTTTGATATTTTATGTTTGATTTTATCTAACAATATATTAAATAACTCATCATTCATACGCAAATAATTCTTGAAATCGTCCGGATAATTTTGTCGTAATTCTTGAATCAGTGGCATATGACAATATTGCTGTCTGTATTTCTTAACCCACACGGATCGTTTCTTCTTCTTTTTAAGTAAACTAACACCAACGAACATGATAACTTGCGCCATGATATTTCTTCTATCCATTTTTTGACCGCAACACTATACTGTTCTGCGTTACCTCAGTAAAACTGTGTGAACTGCAGACACTCCAACACGCGCCACTTCCGCAAGGTCTATCACGCACGATTAGCCTTTACACGTTCGCTCTTTCCGTTTTAACAAAAACTGTTACGAGTAATCGCGCGCGAAAGAACGTTAACTTTAACAACTTCAAAAGCATAATCGCGCACGATTGTGCGTACAGGCTTACCGGCACGCAATCCTATACGCTCCTGAGAACGCGCGATAGAACGCCTGTGTAAAGTCCGCTAATGACTGAGTCTTGTGGTTCTCTTTGTTAAGCTAAGATCCGTTAACTGCCTACTCAGACAAAGGATATGTTTACATATCAATCCTCAAATGTATTTTTCCATACAAACCTTTTGAGCGTTGGTAACTTAATGAAAGCTGGATTTTGTCATACCTGAAACAAATACAAAAAATTGTTATTCTAAATGTTTTCAGAATGTTATCATACAAACGACCCTTTTTATACACACATTTAAAAGATTCATATCACAGCCAAATGTAGAGATTTAAATTTTAAATACTAAAATCTGAACCGAGCGTCCCAATTCCACCGTCAGATTTAGGAACAATAAATAATAAATTGCCCTCGTTCTTTGGGCTTAACGATTTTATGTAGGACACAATAAAAAATTAAACTTAAATTGAAAGCGTACCATTCATGGGACATTCAGGCGAGTTATTATGACATAGCAATGCAGTTCTGTTTACGCTGAGATAAAAACACATAGATGTATAACTGCTATAGCTCTGTCCTTTACGCTCAACGTAACATGAACTGCATAGCTATGTCATAATAACGACTCTGGACTGTATATTTGACATCGATTCCGAATCGAATCGGTAACCTTGGTGACGAGGCGCAAACACTAGTGACGTAGTTCTCCATCGTAGTTATCGATTCAGGCCCAGCGAACTCTAAGACTTCACAGAATTAGCATCTTTCCTGTTTAGCGGAACTTGTTGCCAAGTTCTTCTTTTTTTGATGCTTTTCAAATTTATATTTATTTATTTGGAAGGGTCGGAATGGACCGTCCTAGGCGTACTTTTTCGAATCAAATCGGAGAGATATTTGAAAAGGGCCGAATCTTATGACCCAGAGGGTTAGGCAGAGACCACTTCTTTCCACACGCTAGGATTCTGACAAATCTCTTGTCAGGATCCTAAGAGGTGGAAAGAAGTGGTCTCTGCCTAACCCTGTGGGACACAGACGTGATTCAATGTACATACGTATGTGGGCCTATGTAATTTATATAACATTATAATTTAATTTAATTAATAACTCAACTGAATCACAACACCAAATCATATACTTTAATACACTATACTCGTATATTCTGTAACAATAATATGCATGATGTTTCCAGAAGGTTTCGAGTGTAAATATAAATTTTAAGTTAGTCACGAAATGAGCCTTGTTATACATAAATCATAAAGCAAACCTAAATTTCGCTTAATTGCCATTGTAATCTCTACACTTAAGAATTTTAATGTCAGCTTCGAAGATGCATAAAGACTTCAAAACTCCCGTCAGCAGTAGGTAACATTATTTGCATATTTAAAACATTTCCCTTTTAGGGCAGACAGAAACGGCTTTAAATGTTTTGTTTAATGTTTAAGATCAATGTGCCCCCCTGGGTTACCATGACATACTAAGTAAGTTCAGTTTAGGTTGAGAGAAAGGGACAGAGCTATATAACTTCTATAGCTCTGTCCCTTTCTCTCAACCTAAATTGAAGTGCTTTAGTATGTTATGGTAACTCCCTTTGGATTTTGGGCTGCATAAAACACCCGTGACTCGTGAGCAACCCTGAACGTTGTACCTTTACGTGTTACAAAGGTACAAAAAAATAGAATTAATGTCAACCGTAGCAAACATATACATACAACTTCTATGACTGCGATGACAGCTTACTATAGGGTTGAAATTATTTATATAAGTCATTCCTTTTTATAACAGGTTGTAGGTATAAGGCAGTATAAAGATATTCAAACGGAATTTACCACTTAACACGTTTCACGTCAAAACTACTTCATTTTAAAGAAAATTAAGCTATATTTCCAATTATCTATTATAGTGAATGTAAAGACCATTTAGTTAAATAGTTTCAACCTTGCGTTGGTGTAGTGTACATGTATGCAGGCATTTAAAAATAAATGACAATCGGAGCTGACATTCGATCTCACGCGCACATTGACGTATCTTCAATGTGTTGTTTGCGTTTTTCTTTTGCACAAGAAAGTGTTTATACACTTACAAATTATTGTGCTGACTTTACCACCACAAACGAAAACCGCATCCCTCAAGTGATAATAACAAAATGTAGCGAAGTCTATTCATTCACGTTTACTACAGCTTTCGGCTTAATGAACACAAAACAAGAGAAAAACAACTAAACCAACGGAAATTGCGAGTTGCGGGAGGATTTTTATATAGTTCTTCTATCTCGGATTTTTCCGGATTTTATTTGATCCCCATGCCGCGATTTTATTTCGTTTTCCTTAACAAGTACGTTAACGATTGCGTTTGCATTTCCCTGGTTCTGATTAGAAAAGTTCAAATTCGGAACATGACTTGGTTCTCACTTTTATTTAGGTACCTAGTAGCTTCTGCCCGCGTTTAGATTTGCGTAGATTTCCATAACCGTTATCCCCTTGGGAACTATTTAATTTTCCGGTGCTAATAGTAGCCTGTGTTAATCCCGGGTATAAGCTATCTCTATTTTTAAATATCATCCAAATAATAACAGCCGCTGCAGCGTGTAGAAGTATCAAACTAACACATACAAAATTTCGCTTATATTATTAGCAGGATTACGACTAGGTACTAATAAATCCTCCAAGATTCTGAAAATTCATAACTCTTCTCTCCCGTCACTGATGAATTGATGACCCGCCAGTCAAAACAATATATGCAACGATATTAAATAAATGAAATATTAAATAAATCTATGTATCTTTCTTTCTTTCTTTTAAAGGTGTTATCTAACCCCCGTTCAATCATCTAAGTACGTAGCCTATATTGTCGAAAACAATTCTTGTTATAAAGATAAAAAACCTTGACGTAATTGACTAAACTAAGCGTCGGCCGCTAGCAAATTGCCTACGTTTGAAAGAAATATTTCAATGAAGGCTAACGGCAAGGTCGTTTCTTACACTTTATTATTATTTATTTAAATTTTGGTTGTGATACAAACATGACGTACCTCTAATCTACTCAATGGAAAAATACTGAGTTTACAGTCTTGATAGTAATAGCACAATATGCGACGTAGGTACCAGTACTTTCCGTTTTATTAAATAGCTGTAAATATGTATAAAATGTTAAGTTAAATACGTTCATACTTCACTACGACCATTCTTTTATTTCGCGCTGATTAACATTGTTTTCTTAAATTTTACTTTGCAGTAGACATGGAATATAAAAACTTGTCACAGATAGAACCAGTATACGTTAAAACTGCACTGTAAGGGCGGCCACATACACTCAGGATTCCGAGCTAATCCATACAAAATCCATCACCCTACCTTACACGTACAATAGTTTTCCGTTCCATTTTTTTCCAAGTGTACTCGTATGTGTCCGCACTTAGCTGCATTCGAAATTCCGAATCGGTATTCATTCATGCTCATTTTTCTTTATGTTACTTATGTTGCCGCTCTTTAGCAAGTTTGATTATTCTGTGGTGCTGGTCACGTTTTGAATGTAGTTCGGAATTTGAATTCGGAACGAACTATTCTGATTCAGTGTTTGATTGAAGGTATGGCGAAAGTTTTGTTATGATTACGACTCATATTTACAATAATGTAAGCAAAAGGAAACTAACTAATTTGCATACCGCGGAGGCGTCATCGTACGTGTCGATGACAATCTCAACAAGAACAGCATCGTAAAGCCTCTGAAAACCCATTTACTAGGACATTAAGTGAAATTCGAAAACATATAATGGGAGTTGAAAACGCTCGTGTAGCAAACCCCAGGGTAAATGACGGGTATAATTTTATAACCTCCCCTAACGCAGGGGCGGTGCAGGGCGCGGCCATAACAAAAAGCTTACTTCGCTCTTTTCCACATAGAAAGAGAGCTTTTATTTTTATGTCAACATGCATATGGATGACTAAATGTTATACTTGATCTTTATCAGGTTTTATAATATTTTTACTTGTTAGGCGATGGGCTTGCAAGCTCTCACTAATAAGCTGGTAAACATCATAGCCTAAATGTGCAAAATGTGGTTACAGAATTATCAATAAGTTTATATAATGTATATTTATAATTCAATCAATCCTACCATGTCGAGCCAAAAATGTACCAAAAATACAGTAATTATTTTAGCAAATAACACTTCGTTTATCAGCGTGTGTCAAAAAATTGGTGGTAATCGAAGTTGCAATTCTTCTTCCTGGTCCTGGTTGTCCATGTCAATGACCGCCGATGATTACCTTCCATCAGGGATAGCTGCAGCATCACAACCACCATTTTTTTTAAAGGTACGTAGAACATATGCCACCCGAATGGGATCTGAAACCCATAGACAATTGCATTCTCAAGATTACAATCCTAAGACTGCAAATGCGTTATCAACCTCTAAGCTAGCTAGTAAATTTAGCAAAAGCAGTGTTTGCATTGTTTCGTCTCGGTTTGTGAAGACCACCTATCCACACACCGAAACGAAACAATGTAAACACTGCTGCTTTGCGGTAGGTTCGAGAATTAAAAGGCGGTTGCGATCTAGACAGACCTTACACCAGATCCTACCACCATTAAATCCATCATCCAAAAACTCTGGCATGTAAAATATCACATACTGTAGTAAATCTAAAACAGGACTTGATCGCGTAAAAACATTATATATACCTCGACGTTTCGATCGTGTTGCAACAGTCGTGGTAACACGATGGAAACGTCGAAGTATATAAAATGTTTTTACGCGATTAAGTCCCGATTTAGGTTTAATACAGTATGTGTGAATGTCGCGAAAGTTTAAAACAAACAAATGTAAAATATCATGATGATGTCATGTAAAATAATATGATACCAGCTGCTGTAACTCCAACAAAGCTTATGTTGCCGTTTTCTGCAGTTTAAATAACGTTGTTTATAATAAACTTTATTGTGACAAGGAACAAACTTAAGTTGACTTGTTATAATAAAGCGCAGCGTGTCCAGGTGTAATTTGATCTTGATTCACAACACAAAGTTTTAGTGTATGTTCTAACTAGAACTTGTGGAAACGTTATCTGGAATTGTGGACTTAACTATGGATTCAGGTTATTATATAAGATATATTCAAGAAACTAGGTTGGACAGGACATGCTCTATTGGTATTACGTTTTAAAAACAATCTTCGATACTTAGAAATCAAAACACGTAGCATTCGAATTTATATTAAAAATGCGTTTGGATTATTTGCTCAGTCACGTCAAGATGGCTAATAGCAATACATAAAGCCAGACTGCATGCATTTTGATAATTTCATATAAGTAACGAAAACTTTTCATATTTAAACCGTAAATTATATGTAGTCTATGACACAGCCTGGTATAACGACCGATCTATTGTGCGCACTTAAAATCTGTCAAACCGTCTAGTCAACAAGCCTCAAAAAAATAATACACTGATGCATACCCAACTATACTATATACTATATATCAAAATCAAATCAAATTATTTTATTGTTTAACTGTAGGTACATTATGAGAGATGATAAAAAATATTATGAGAGCTACAGTCTACCATAAAATGGTGTACAATATTTATCATATATCCGGATGTCCGGTGCTAAATAATATTTGGTCAACAGCAGCATTCTATTTAAAAAGTCCGTTTTTTTTTTGTCCTGACCTGGATTCCCAAAAAGGATTATCCCAAAGGGCAAGTTGGGAATTTCTCAAGGATAACGGTGATTCAATTAATTAGAAGTTGACCCCAAGCTAAATGAGTTATAGTTACTTGGATTGTATTGTACGTAAGAGTTTTGAATAAGTCACAGTTAAAATTTGAATGAGTCGTATTAGACCTAGTCACCGTATGCCAAAAAGGTCAATAACCCGTTATAATAAAATAAGCCTAAAGTATGTTTGCATAAAATTTCAATTTATGCAAACATATACTTACGGATTAATAAACGTTTTTAATAAGCATTAGGAGACAAGTAAGTACAGCAACACTTTACTAATGAATGAACTTTAATTAAGTGAAAATGGTAATAAATAAGTACTCGGGTACTAAAAGATACAATCAAAATTAATTATTATTTTACAGAAAATACCGCACTTTACCGCACGTAAGTAGTCATGGCGTCATGAATGGGATTTTCTCATTTTGTATGTATAATTCTGGGGTCCTAGTGAAAAAGGGTAGAAGTCAACTTAAATAGTAAAAAAGGGTATATACATGGACGGAATATTCTAACTAAAACTTAGGTATCACACTCGCTAATACATCTGACAGTAAGGATGTGGCTGTATTTAGAGGTCTTAAATCGACCTGTATATAGAAGAGCCATTGTCCTATCTAAAAACTTAACGTAGGTCTTGTAAAAGTCTTATCGTTTTTGAGATGATCGCAAATGCTGATGTGCCAAAGGAAACTTTCCAAAATTGCGGAAAATTTCATGTAGGAAAATTTCGGAAACTTCTCACAATTTTGTATGGGGATTGAAACTGTCCGTTTCTTAAATTTAAATTTCCTATATTTCTTGTGAAAGTTTCCGGAAATTTCTTGCAACTTTTCCAACTTTTTGGAAACTTTCCGCAACTTGCACATCAGTAATCGCAAATAACTAAAAGTTTGATGTATCGCATCTTAAATAAAGTAATGAATGAGCTTGAGAGAATGAAATGAACTTGAGGATTAGACTTAATTAATTTATAAATTATTATTGCTGAGTAGTTGCGGTATAAAATGTGTTTCACAGTTTCAAACAATTTTTTGTCGTTTACTCTTAAATCATTGTTACAGTTGCAATCTTAGACTTGACAAAAAACTTGATTGAAGTAGGTACTGAGTTGAAAACAAGTTCTAAGGTTACTTCTTTACGAAATTTCAGTAAATTATGGTTACTTTTACTGGACCCATGTTAGGCTGTTTGGATAGAACAAAGGCTTGTCCATATACAGGTTGATCTTAGACCTCTAAATACAGGACACCCTGTTGTATTTGTCTTTCGTGTTATTTTAAATAACACGATGAAAGCCGATGAACGTTATAATTTAAACGTAATTTACATGTCAAAGTGAGTTTGCCGTTTCATCTTTAATTCTCAGGATATTTAAATTAGAGATGCCACGAATGTTCGGTTCCTATTCGATATTCGGCCTATTCAGCTACTTTTTGTAATATTCTGTATTTGCCTGAATGTTGCGTTTGCGTATTACATACATAGATACATACATTAAATCACGCCTGTTTCCCAGAGGGGTAGGCAGAGACCACTTCTTTCGGCTGAATACCGAATACCAAATAACTAAGTATGAAAAAACACACATTACTTAAAAATGTATTTATAAGTAAGGTTTGGTTATTATTTTGTAATAAGGACTAGGTATCATGAAAACAATTTCATGTACTTATACACTTACAAATCATGCGTATCGTGACACGATCTACTCGCAAATGAACACAGGTCGTCATAATATTTTTACGAACATTCGGCTAACATAAATAAAATAAAAACCATACATACAGCCGAACATGAAAGATAAAAATATAAATTGGTTAAAACATATATACGTACCGCAGCAACATTAATACACGGAAACAAAATTAAATTACAGGCTCGAGGGCCAATGCGTACCTTGATTTAGCACTACGTTATTTACATTTACAAAATAACAAGAAACCTCCGCGAAAATGTTTATAACCTACTTAACATTTCATCCCGCCACGGTTCTCGCCAATGCTCCGCGGTTAGAATAATACCGTTTTTACTACCAAAGCTACCACAATTGGGACTATTCCTGGCCCAGTTTTATTCATCTTTTTCAATTTTCTGAGCAAACAAGCCACGACTAAAGAGTTTGCACAAACTATAAAATTTTCCTAGCTAGCAACACCGTTTAACTTTCAAATGTTGCATTCTCTCCTCTTTATTTTTATTCAATACTACCTGTTCGTGCCCGGTGCTGCCCGGGGTTTGTTTTTCTTACGAACTTTGTGCTGATAATTAAGAAAACAACAAAAAAACACAAATCGGTTGAGCCATTCTCGGGTTACGCCTTGACGAAGGGAAACAGATTAATTTATATATATATAATACATAAGAACACGGATTGCGAAGAGCACTTAACATACCTACCATAACACCAGTAAATAGGAACCAGTACGTTGAAGTTCCTGGACAACTATTCAAAGTGTCCAGTAAGTAAGTATGGAAATTCCATACATAACACATCATATTATTTGAATTTCGAAGTATCGGTACAGATCTGTGACAGCCTTCAAAAAAGCTACAGAGGTAACCAAGAAAAGGCCACATGACTAAAAATAAATATGAACGTGAAAACTATTTTGACTCCGTTACGATTTTTGCAAAAAGATCCATTAGGAAAAAAAAACAATTTGATTTGCTTTTTAATTAAAATACTTAGGTACTCATATTTCGTTTCATGTAGTATAAAATACTACATGAAAAGCTGAACATTCAACTCTACAGAAATTGGCAGTTTGATACTAAAACATAGTCCTTTTAATAAAATAGAGTTTGTCGCTAACGAAAACAGTGTTGCCAGGATGTATGCTGTAAAAAATGCGGGAGAAAAATCTGTTTATTGTTTGATATTGTTTTTAGTACAATTGTAGGTAAATTTACAAAAAGTACATTAATTTAAACATGATTACCTAATACTTCTCCAGGAAGGCTCACTGCATTTCTGCGAAGACCAGTATTTCGCAGTAATGTACTATGAGATGTAGATGGCCATTTACTCGTAAAACATTGACGTAACGAATTAACCTAATTGACAAATAAATGATCTAAACCTCTCCCACGGAAACACACATGTCGGAAATAAGTAGACGGCATGTTTTGTTCTTTTTTACCGGGGTTAACAAATTCTAATTGCTAAGGGAGAAAGCCAGACGTGTGTGTGGGCGGCGTTAAATAAATAAGTAGGAATTCTGTGCCCCGACCTTCGCCATCTGTGTCCGCTCTCAAAATAAACCCCAACAGCACAGCCCTGCCTCTATTAGCGCGTATTATTATCAGTAACTTACAAAAATAGGTGTAGGAATACACAGGGATTGGTAAAAACTAAGTATCGATGGGGTTATCAAACCTTGTGTAGAAATTATCGCAAGTTTAGATATCACAAATCACAAACCAACTTCATTTTATAAAGGTTGTCCCAGAAACCGACGAAGCTATCGATTTAATACCTAAGGTCTAATTCTCTGGAACTTGCTAACTATGTAAACAAACCGCCATATTGAAATTGTCTCTGAATGATGAATTTACTAGTGATGGGTAATACTCCTTTACTTATGTCAAACCATATCGAATATTAAAATACCGAAAGTAAAAAACAAGTAGTTACTTATTTCTAATTTGTTTAATCACGATCTGAAGAAAAATCGGTGCTTGAAGATGATATATCACCAGTATTTATTACAAAAGGTGCCGTTATATCATCCATCTGTGAGTGTTATCAGCGTGAGTTAGGTAATGTGTAGGGGCCTTAATATATCGCCAACTTTAGCCACAACACTACCCATCATAGACAATTGTAGATTTTAAAAGAAACAAAAACGTCATCCCATCAGGTCCTAATAACCTAACTTATGAAACCATTTAAACTTTTAATGAAATATCCAAGATAGAGTTACATATTTGGTGATTTTGTATTTTAAAGTAAGGGCCTTTCAATAGTTTTTGGTTTCAATGGTGTTTAATGAGGTGGTGTGAAAATTCAAGGAGAAAAAGTGACAAAACAAAGTTAAGTCTTTTGTTTACATAGTTATAGCAAGTTCCATAGAAATACACTATACGTATGTTCAGCGATTTTTACTAGTTTTGGAGATATTGAACATTTTAAATTGAATTTTTGTATTTTTCCTTATATCCATGTCACGAAAAATCATTAATTATTTCATAAGTTTTTTAGTGGCAAATAGGTTTAAAAACTTCGCTCATTAGTAATGATTCTAATTATGTAAGATACCTACCACTGAAAACTTATGAAATAAAACATGAAATTAATTATTTTTTCGTGACATAGACAAGCGAAAATTACAATAAATCTGATTAAAATTATTAATATCTCCGAAACTAGTAAAAATTGCTGATCATATATGTGGTTAAATCGATGGCTTTTTAGATGCTCTATGAGCCCTAGGCGGGTTATTACATATAAGCGTATCTACCACTTCCCTTGAATGATATACTGGATGAAACTTTGATCAGTCCTGATATTGGTAATAACTCGACGAAACTTTTGCAGTATAGAGGCGTTGTGTCGAAGTCTTTAGGACGAAGTACTTCAGAGTTACGAAGTTTCCAAGTACTTAGTAGCTTACCCTAAACTTAATGAAATAATAAGCCAGGCACCTTCTAATTAAACCTATTCGTACAAAAGTAAAATTTAGGCGTCAATCAAAACAAATTGTGAGTACGGTTGGAACGGTTAAGGTAAAATAAGGTTATAAATCAGTTTTCATTAACTGCGTATATTACAATTACTATATCCAGCCATTGGACAATAAACTTCTCTAGTCGTATTTGATGAATAGTGGAAAGGAAACACTATTCGACGAGAATTGGGTCAAAACTTAAGAGATGGCAGGATCCATTTAAATGATTTACATATAATATAACAAATATCGCCGACATTTGATTGCTTATACAAAACGCCCCAATTACGCCCGCAAAAGCCACAAATTCGGAGCGGACGGATCGAATGAATTATTTAAGGGATCCACATCCGGTTAAGCAAAGTTGATTGTGAAGCTTATTAATTCAATAGACGGGAATAGAAATTGAAACCGTTTCCATTCGCCATTCATAGCCGGCGAGGACGAAGTTTTTTGGAAAAGAAGGCTCGGAACAAATACGCTAGCCATTCGCGAGGGGCGAGCTCTCCCTTGGGAGCCGCTCCCGGCAGCCTTCCACTGCTTAGCACTTAGAAATTTCATTTGGAATCTGTACGTGATGCCGCGTCGAAATGCGCCCTTTCCTGAGGGTCCTTTTGAGGGAAACTCTTTCAAACTTATTCAGACGAACGCCCGCTACAATAGCAGACCTCGTTGCTACGAAATTGGAATTACGACCATTCCGCGATCACACGCGTTGGATAAACAAAACTCTTTATACGAAATACGAGTACAAGATTCAATTTCACCGAAGCATCAATTCGCAATTGGTGTTCCGTGACCTTAGCCTTGAGAAGAATTAGATAGGTACTAGAATATCTCAATCAGCCATTCAGTGTATGAAATCAGTACAAGAGCTGTCTGTTCATTTATCTGTCGAAACGTTATTGTGCGTAGGACAATGGGTCGGCTGTTAGGACGGAAGGTTAGTAGAAAAGCCACAATCGCGCAGCCTTGGAGAGGAACATCTTAGTCGCAGATGGCGTCTATAACGCTGGGTTAGAACAATAAGTGCTCCGTCTTTGTGGCGACACAGACCGTGAAAATGTTGAGCACGTGCGTCACCGTGTGTACTCCACATCCACTCCAATGTTTACGTGTATTAAGGCCAACGTGTATCACATTTGACAACATTTCAAAAAAAAGCATTATTGTTTTTTCGCGTTTAAAAATTAGACTACCCGTATTTCTTGGTTTTTCTTTATTTAACTTAAATTCGTCGTTAATAATTTATTAAAGAAATAGTCACTAAATTCATTTGTGGTTACAGAATTATCAAGAAGTTTTAAGACTTGTTGGCGATTCTTTAGCTCTGCCTACCCCACTCTGGGAGTGAAGGCGTGAGTTTATGTATGTATGTAGTCATTAAAAAAACCGTATATACAAAGTTAGGAATACTGATGTCGTGATCTTAGCATGATATAAAATAAAAAAGTAACTTTAAACAGAAACAGAACCGACTGTCATGTCATGTCATGTCACTCACTTGTCAATCATTCGCTGTCGTTCGTTCACAAATTTGTTATTTTGCGTAATTTAATTAATTACATAATTTGTAGACGCCATTAAAATAAATAAACTATTTTGCGTAGAATCGAAAACGTGTCGTTAGAATCAAGTAATCCGTCAGACAGATAAAAAATGAACATGACAGTAATATATTTTTTTCAATTCCTTTAGTAATAAATGGATTAAGGGTAAGTGTATTCCTAACATTCACAATCCAACTTTTTTTACTGTTTTTCCTTAATATAAAAAAACTACTGCATAAAAAATCCAAACATATTTTTACTGTAATCAGCAGTGTAAAATCTAGAAACGGAATTTAATTTTCTACCTTAGCACATAATGAATTTTTGCCATTTCTCTCTATTTTAGCACGTTGAAAATAGAACCTTTCAGTGTTGTAACCAGACGGCACAATCTTAGATAGAGATCACTGACTCAGTGGACGCGTGGGCGGGCTTGTACGAGGTTTCCTATAAGGAGGTATAGCGAGTTACACAAATGCATATTACGCACTGATATGGTAATGAAACGGTTGCAACGTTTAGTCGCTACAAGGAACTGCGAGCTATAATTTGGAGTCGATTCCCCGCAGTTAAATTGAAAGTCCGTAGAACCAACAGAGTATTTAGAATAATATTGGCTTCCGTGTGGAGTAACTATCTATTAGGTGCGATATAACGACTATCATGTAAGTCGAACTCTAACTAGTCTACTTGCGACTTAGGTAGGTACCTACCTAACTTAGTTATGATATTAAAAGCCAGCCATGCTGATTTCCATATCATAACCAACTCACATCGCGTTCCTGGCACTGAATTTTTTAAATGCCAATGTAAACTGAAATTTACCAAATTGCATTTTCACGTTGTAGCTCGTGGCCTTCGGAATCATTTACAACTCTCTCGCAAATCCAATACCGAGTGAAACCACGTCCAATTCTCGCACGTTCCAACGGTAAATAAGTTTAGTAGGTAAGGAGTAAAAAATAGTTTTTTTTAATTCGAGTAGGTATTTCTACACAAATCTTTTATGCGTCGAAAGTATCACTAGCTGTTGCCCGCAACCGTCCACGTAGAAGTCGTTTATCGCTTTTCTCTACAATGTGAAATTTTCCAGGATATTAAGTATTCTATCTCCATACCAAATTTCATGGAAATCGGTTCAACGGTTTAACCGTGAAAGCGAAACAAACAGATAAGGTTACTTACACATTTATATTAGTAAGGATAATATTAGTATGGATTACTCACTACATACATATATACATTAAATCACGCCTGTTTCCCAGAGGGTTAGGCAGAGGCCACTTCTTTCCACCTGCTACGATCCGGACAAATCTCTTTCGCTTCTTCCACATTCATACATCGATTACTTAATAATGCTGTAAAAATGCAATAACTGTTAAGCGTTTGCGTTCCTATTTCGCAGATTGGTCAATTTACCTAACCCGATGTTAACGCTTAACAGCAATAGACTTGTTCCTGTGTTGAAAGACTCAGATTGTTTTATACGAGAGTAGTTTAGATTGCTGTTAATTTGGACTACTGAGTGGTAATAGACTTCGTAACTCAACAGGGTTTAGGGCAGATAAGATCTTAATAGTTAGTCCAAACCCAAAGTTATAGCGGGTCGGGCAATTTATATTAGTAAACTATAGTGAAAGAAAGTAAAGCAATTCCAAAAATTAAGAAACGTACTTATACATTGTTTGAAAAAAATACGCGAGCACATTGAAAGGTAATTTTACTTTACTAATATTAAAAATGCGAAAGTTTGGATGTTTGTTATTCAATTACGTCAAAACGTACATAGTCTGGAATAGCAAATACTAATCCATTGTGCAATTAAGCACTACTAGGAATTCTACTGTCCGGCAGTCCGATTTTGCACAAACTTATGGTTTAGTATTTATGGCTTGACCGTAAAAAAGCGGAGAGTAAAATTCCTTGCAGTACACAATCGCCCTTGGGCTGCGTTTTATTCCGGAAAATATACGGTTCATGTGGGATGACCAAATTAAGAATTATACGTGGACGAAGTTGCTGACAGATGCTAGGATATCATAATACAAGAAGCTTATGAAGAGAAAGTATCAAAACACTCAATCATAATTAAACAATCTAATCTCGATGAACGTGACCCAGGTAATACAAACACGAACTCTGTCAACAGCATTGTTTACCAACACCCGTCGGCAGTCACGTGCGGGGCTCCGCCACGGAGTCTGGGACGGCACGGGGCGCCCCGCGTGGCGCCAGCCATGTTCCTATGGTTACATCACCAATTCCGAGAGGATAAAGTACTCGAGGTCAGAAATATTTAAAACATTAAAACCTGCTCGTGCTATTTTCTTCTTGATATTTTCTCTTAGACATTATTGCCTTTAGTTATTTTAAAACTTGTTTTTTTTATAGTAGAATTATGGTCAAGTACCTAGGTTAGGTTAGTTTACTATAAGGGTTCCTAGTGAGATTACGGAACCCTAAAAAGGTCACATGTATTTGTATTTCGCCTTTTTATTTCTAAAACATTCATTACTTTTGTTGTAGATTATTTTCATTGTGCCCGACAACTTTTAGCTCTCCATGACTGTACTACTAACCTTCATCTTTAATGTAAAATACCAACTAATTTATCTAGATAAGAATAAAGCTCATCTAGATAAAATCAAAATAACAAATGACTGATTACTTGGTTATTTCAAATAACGTATGATTGGTGGGTGAAAGTTGTTGGATGTCAAAAAACTTCATATTTGATATCTCGGGGAAATTATAATTAAGTAAATAGTTAGCCTTAATAAAGAATGCCAACGAAGAAGACAAAAAAGTTCCGACAGGCGACGAAAAGTATTCTTAAAATTTGTATGGCATTTTTTTGTTGTACAAAGCAAAATGTCATAGATAATGTAATGACGCGAATTATCATGTCCTAGTTTTTGAACTCCCATTCCATCTACGAAGCTGTCAACGACACTGTTGCTTTTAAATTTAATTTCCGTGTCGCCAACTGACGGCTTATATAAATTCAGTCAAAAATCACGAGGTATGTTTTGAACGGCGGCGAGAGTATACGACTTCGAGAAGAAACTACATACATATACACACTGCCATAGAGCAATGCCCGGAAGGATTAATTAATAATTACCCGATAACTAAACAGATAATTTATGTTCTGTTGTGGTTCCCAACATATAACATTGAGGCTCTTCTTTTTCAAATATTTTGAAAGTATTTAAGGCCCCCTTCGTAATCGTACTACTTTCAACTCTTTACTGCATACACGTCTGTTACAGCATCCTCGATAATAATAGCAGATGACTAACCAGATTAAAACACCTTGTAGTTCTTATCACACTGCTATAGGGCCCATTATTCAACGGCTGTCAACCTGTCGTATCGTTACTGAAAGTTAAACAGGCGATAAATATTTATGGGAGCTGGAAGCGATCAGGTACGACAAGATCGGATGATTGGGAGCAGCCGCCCGTTAATAATTGCCTACAACTGGAAGTGTTTGTATATGTGACTTTCCAAATCAAAAGGAACCTTATAGCTGCTGGCGTTTATGTTATTCATATTGTTATTCGTACAATAATAATAGTAGGAACAGCGTAACCGTCTGATACCGTAAGGTCCTTTTGCATTTGGGCGGTCATAGACAAAAACGGTTATGTAAACAGTTCAAAAGAGGTTCGTGGATGCCTTTTTCATTGACTTCTGAAGCGTTTAGTTAGTAGCTGTACCAGAGCCGCGTATTCTATTTTATTTTAGCCCATCTTCCTTCTCTATCGTAATTGTATTGTTGGCGTTTCGGTAGCTCTTAGTCACTTTAAAGTATGTATACGTAAAATACTATATTCTACAATCAGGAAAATAACAAACAACATAGGTAGACAGAACCACATCGGTATGTACAAAGTCGAATTTATCCTTTTAATGGATTTCTTCCAGTTAATGTTCGGTATAGAAGCAAGGAAGGCTAAAACAAAATGAAACCAAGCCCCCGTAGGTTTAGCTAATTTACATAATAACAATCAGCCTGAACGAACATAACGAATAAACGTGTACGAAATTGACATGTAATACGCAATCGACTTGCTAATCTACCAACTACGTCAATCTAAAGGTGGTTTTGAACTATTCTATTATTTCGGTTTTCGTATGAAATGCCGGCCTAATGGAGTCTTATACAACGATGATGAAAATATAATTATGGCCATTTGATCATCTTGGTTAAATGTACATTATATGCCAAGCTCATTAAAATTGGTTAACAGGAAAAAAAAATATCAAAGAAAAATTAAATATAGTTTTTTTTTTTTAAACGAAAACTATGATATTTAGGGTGCTCAAATTTGGCAAAACAATTACTAATGCAGAGCCACACAATCTATAAAAATTACAAGCCCAAACTCAATGGGGGCAAAATCTCTTGGCTTATCCTGGCACGGCCTTTATATTTGTTAGATTATTTTCACAAAAGTATATTTTCACAGTACCGAATTTGCACATCACTTTCACTACCGCAAATTTATATACGTCTTTCTTTATGTAGCGTTTTTTCATTTGACTGATTTATAATGTTCGCGCTTATTTTAATCGCTGAAATTACCAGCAGATTATTTTATTATTTGAAATTTTTCCCATTCCGAAAGTCTAATTTGACAGAGTCGACAGAGCTACGATTGGCGGAGCTCCTATTTCTGGGTTATTTTGGCCCTCCGAGCCTCATATAAAAACGAACTTAACGTAACTTACCTACGTATTACGATGTTATTACTATAATGAAAATTTACGATGGGAAAAATTGGAAACGGAATAATACGGATGGTAAAAATCACGAACATAAATAAAGTTGTATAAAAATCGCTACATGAAGAAAAGCGATTAATAAAATTAACGATTATGAATAAAGGCTATGTGAAAATTTCTCACTATAAAAAAAATAGTTTTGTGACAATAATCTAACAAACCCATTTAAAGTATACCTACACGCCTCTTTACAAGCATGATACCTAATACAGCACAAGGGCAATCCTAGCCTTTCATTAAATATTTTCGTCAACGTCGCAGGTGACAAGGGTCGTGTTATAATGGTACTAATTCTCACAAATACTCTCACACACACCCACTCACACTCACACACATACACACACACACACACACACAAAAATTTAGTACAACAATTTATAACAGGTCACCTTTTTGATTTGTAACTTTTGTTTTTTCTTCAAACTCTTTCTCTACCTATTTTTAATTATTTTTTGTTTAATGAATTAAGTATGATAAATGTCAGTACATACACCTTTTCCCATTTCTAACTTTATTGTAAGATACAACTGGTGGAGGAGCGGTGTTCTCTTAACACAAGTATCATGTATACTTAAAAAGAGGCACCAGCACAGATATTGTTGCACAATTTACTGAATAACTGAAATTTTACTGAATAAATCATTTTTATTATTATTTAATATTTCCCACTGCGCATCTAAATGAATCCTTATCGCTCTCAATACTTCCCACGAGGCCAAGCTCCTTGGTACACTGGGTCAAGGCGAATCCTTTTGTGGCCTTGGTGGCAGCAAGTCTAGCCGATTTGCTACAGTTTATAAATATTAAAATGGCTTTATTACTAAACAAGGTATAAATATATATCTTACGGGAGGAATGTTTGCTTTTAATCGTTGTTTCAACGTCTTAAGCGTGTAACGAGGTTGTTACAACCTCCTTTGTTTGCGTTCCTGGCCACTTACATTTCGATCTAAATCTTTCAAAATTCAAATTTATTACATTCTATTCCGATATCGATCCTTGGGTCATTCTCCAGATAATTTCCAGAAGAACCAGACACGAGTACTGGTGTCTTGGAAATATTGTATCTAAATCAATTTATTATTTGATTTTGTATTCAGCTATAAATAACAAAATACATACATAATATTTCAAACAGTGATTCATTTATCTTTGACACAACGTCTCAGCGTCATTTACCCTATACCGTCAGAAGCGTAGGTACTCGGACATCATTGACGCATTATCTTTATCTTTTTGCGTATAAAACAAAGTGGCTTTCATCGTCCGGCTGTTTCTCTATATATTGGCTAACTCCTAAACCACGCAACAGATTTTTATGCGATTTTCACCAACAGTTAGATCATTTTTCACGGCAGGTTGTTATGTATAATTAATTCTCGTTTACGTATGTTACAGAAAAGTCACATAAAACGAACTGAAGCGAGAGCGGGTCGCTAGTACCTACTGTTACATAAGCACGTGTAGGTACCTAACGATTTATATTGTATATTATTTTAAGCAGTCAAAACTTTTGTAACTATACAAATACCATACACTTCATAGTTGGTTCTTGGCAATAAACGTTCATGCTAGGCTCGACTGACTCGAAGTATAATCGCAGTTATCAATTACAAATAAGCAATGCGTAAAATGTACGGTTTGTATTTAACTCGGTTCGCTGACTGTAGCACCATTTAAAAATAGATTTGAAGGTTGTAAGTCATAATAGAATTCATTTGTAAACAATTTGTTTATAATTTGTCATCATTATCATTTCAACCGAAACTTGCAACACTGCGCGTAAGCCTTTTCCAAAAACATAGGTCCTAACCTAAGCTATACTCAGATCTAAGAAAGAGAACAAGAAACAAGAGTGAAATTACTCCACTACCCAAGAAGGACGGTAATGTTTTTATTATATGTATGTATATAATCACGGTTTTTTGTGGCCTCCTGTTACATTTTAAAGTGAGTGGTAATCACCCGAGTAGAGCCATAGACTATATCTATAGTCTATATAACCTCCTCAGCCCTGATGCGGCAGATATAGTCAGGTTTTCAAAGCTTGCTTGTTGTTATACTTTTTTCTAATTGCTTTAATTGAACTAAGGACACGATGTTCATTCAATATGGCTATGGAAATATAAACATACAGAACAAATACACATTAAGAAACTTTTTCCCGTGTGGAATGAATAAAACTTAATAACCGATAGTAAATAAACACAAAGATCCTTCAACTACAACACTCTATCAGAACAAACTTGAGTTCAGAGACAGGAGAGTGAACTAATACTGTTCTAATAATTTATTGCATAACCAACTCGGTCTGTATCCAACCACGACCTTCCGTTTGCTCGCTAACGGGTGACCGACAAAGTTTATCTATTGTACAGGCCCCAAGGACGTTTCCCGCTTTGAAGTGCCACAGATATTGTTATCAACTACGTTAATCCTCGGTATGCATTATCTTTACCTCTATAAATACAATTGCAGTGGACATTTGATAGGTTTCTGCCTTACGAATTTGCAGAACAAACGTGTGTAATTTTGTATTGTAAAAGTGTAGTTTAAATAAACATTTATTCATCAACGTAATATTACAATATATATCATGTCAAAAAATACGAAATTACATTGAGATCGTCAACATAAACCGGTATCAAAACAACATCAATAAACATCTAATAAATGGTTGGTTAGTTGATGTCACTATACAAAGACTAATAAAAGTTAACATAATATTTTTATAATTTAATTTCCATATATTCATCCACGGAATAAAATGGATTATTTGTACACTCGATTGTATGTTTTGTTCTTGAAAAACCACCGATCAATTAAAATCTACAATTAAGTTGTTTGTGCCGAGGAATAATAATCAAAACTCGCTTTCAAAGCGAACAGACCCGCCCAAATACTACTCATAAAATCCGAGAATACAATTTAATTCGCCGAATCCAAACTCGGATAGCTTGGCAAGTTTAGTCTAGTCTAGCTAGTGTAGGAAGTCTAGACAGAGACGAGTCGATAATACCTACCTAAATAGCTGGAATAGCCACTTAAGCCGAAGGTTTTAGTCGACATGAAGGATTCACGACAATCATTTAACTAATAAATGCCTATTTGTGCAAAATGTGGTTACAGAATTATTAACAAGTTTATAGAGTTACTGTATAATTCTAATGTTTTTATTTTACGATTTAATCATTTTTTACACCAAATAACCTAGTTTTCGAGAATTCTATGACTACTTAGTACGAATTTCCAGAAACCAACTTCCCGAAGATGAATGAATATCCATTACATTTCCATTCCCTGACACGAACACTCCAATCGACGTCTTCAATCCCCAAGGACACGTTCGTTTCCGATGAGAACGATACCCTGGTAGGTATATGTTATATAAAAGCTACCTTGGTATAAAGACGAATGGTTAAATTTGGTTCAACTGCTAGATTCTAATTATGTCCTACTGGCTTGGCTAACTTGTTATACGTGTCCTCATTTTGTTTTTCATCTTTTTTACGTCATACATTTCAACTTGTCAATTTTATCAATCGTCGAAATTGACGCCACTGCCACAGAAAAAAAATTGACAAGTAAATTCGTTAGTTCCAAATTTTCTCACCGAAAACATAAACCTATCGCAACGTCAGAAGTAAATGGTGAGTGGCAGTGATGAATGGAGAGAGGGGACCCAATTCTGGGTTGTTTTATTTACGAAAATCTGGTGAAAGAGGGAATACCGGGAGGTGTGTTTACGATGTTTTTTTGTTAGGCTTGTTTACGTTGTTAATGTTCATAAAGGTGTGGTGTTCACGCCATAGAAATGTTTAAAAAAATACTGGCAGTACCTAATTGACTGATTGAAATAGTTATTTATGTAACTGGTAGGTTCATAATAAGGTACGAGTGCCTATTTTTTGAAATGTATGAAAAATTAAATTTTAAAGAGATAATTAGTCTCAAAAATAATGTTTTCTTTAATATTTGTAATTTTAATTGGTATTAAAATATTTTTAACGATTTATTATACAAATTAGGATGTCAAGTTAGTGTTCACTAAACGCCAAGACTGATATACGGATTGACCGTGACCATGGTTATAACAATGCTATAATGATTATTATATAACTGTTGTTACCATGGTAATGCTCATTATAGAATTGTTTTCCCGTTTCGGTTAAGCTGTAGGTGGAATTCTGATACCATTATCGATATCGAGCGAGAAGTAAAAAGAAATAATGTTAGTATACCTACATTCAGCGCTATACGCTTTGCGTGATCAAATTGGATCCAATTGTTAGTTGATGTATTTTTACGATGGAAAACATGCAGGGCAGGGCACGGGGAGCTACAACCGTCTAGACCTGATCTACCACCCCCATTACCCCAAGGCGTTCCTAAGGTACATTTAGTCGGTTAATTTTGTCAAAAATGTGATTGAAAAATTGAGGACTCACTTTAGAACCTTGATGTACTTGAATAGGCAAGTTTGTCTACTAATAGAGGTTACCACTTGAAAATATTTAAGTGGAATTTGTGACCGCGTCAAACTTAATTTTGGCAAATTATACATCTGCCAATACATGTCTAATAAAATCAAATAATATAAACAATATAAACCAACTCATTTACGAGTACAAGACTGTAATAAGATAAAAGAGATCCATCAATGTACAAATAAACAATGATAAACGATCATAGGTTCTGTCGATGCTCTCCCCAAGAGACTGGCACAACACTCCCATTATATCCAATAAGCTCAATTATTAATGACGTAATTTCCTCGCAACTCTATTTTTTGCTGTTCAAAATATTGTTACATACGGTTACATTTATTTACTATCTAACTTTGCAAACCTTTTTTGCAGTGATACTTCGATATGAGCTGAATCATCCAGTTTGACTCATTCTTTCTTTGATTGCTCATAGCACAAAGCGATGAATTGTCAAAGTTATACGTCTAATTAGAAACACATTTAAACTTTTCAGCGCAATATCAAATACAAGAGTCTTCATTCACACGCCAATGACAACTGAAGAACAGCGCTTCATTCTATCTTACGGGTATGTAAATAGATGTAGCATAGATCGTTGGTGCGGTAATATCTGTCGATGGCGTTGGACAGATTAACGACCAAATCCGTCGTCGACTGACAAAAGCGTTTAAAATTACTATTCATTTAAAAAACATAAGAGACAAAGAAATACCTCATTCGGGTATATCCTAATCCCAAAGTTCCCGAATTTTCATAGTTCCGAATCAAAATGCTTTTGATAGAAGACATTAGTTTTTGATACCAAACCTGACCTAACCCGCGTATAGCAATTAAATTAAGCATTTGATCTAAAATAGTTCCAGCATAACATAACTTTCGGAACAAATGAATATTTGGATAAATATCATTCGGAATGTTCCAACTATATTTAACTTGAGCCATTGCAGATTCCTTTTATTTGATTGGCCTCATACTTTGATTACAGATTTAAACCCTGCTAAACATTACGGCATATCCCATCTAGCTGTACTAGTCACTAATCATTTATAAATTGCGCTTTTACTGTGTTCAATTGAGGAGTTAATTGGCGTCAAATAGACACTGGTATTGTGGAACCAGCCTGCGAAAAAGCGGGAACTATTATTAGTACGTACGTATGGTGGTGTGTCTGTTTTTGTTGCTACTTGCTACAGCATTCTACTAAAGTTTCACAACTTTCAAAAACTGTAAAAATGCATGACATGTCGTCAGCTTACGTCTATCCTATACTTTTCTTTGATTTCAGGGACATTAGTTAAAGTTCGTATAATGCATCTGACCCACTGAGGTGAAATGAAGCGGGCAAGTCCGCTGAATCGATCGACCTGTTTGGACACCCACTGTTCCACGTGAAAGAAATAAAAGTAAAGGATATTATCAAGAAACTAGGGCACCTAGCATCCTCTATCCACTAAATATCTGGATTTTTACCGTAAATTATTGTTGTAGGCGCTCAATTTGCTTTTCTTTTTTCGTACACGGGCCGCCATTAAATATATGTAAAAACATTTACGCACCGGCGAATATGAAATACCTACCTATGAATAAAACTGTGCCGTTTACGGCGACTCCGTGAACCAAACCATAAGACACAAATAACTTGAGTAAATGTGTCATTCGCCCGAAATACGATAGTATTTATAATGTCGTTATCTTTTACTACTATTTGAGAACATACTTGATATTCTTTTAGAAATAGAATAAAACGGGAAGCTTGGTACCTTTTCGGCCGGTACTTTTCATCATTATAAAGATTTTCTACTACAGTAACTATGTACAATATGTACATCGTTAACTTTCTCGTGATCACCACATTTTTATCAGTTCTTTTTTACGTCTGCGTCATTTTAAATATGAGGGTATTGAAGTATAAATGACCATAGTTTACGTTGACTTTCCATACCAAGTAGAGGGGGACCACGGAAAGCAAAGGTATTTGTTCGCAACCGCTCAAATTTATTTTCTTTATTGGTTCAAAAGATATATAAATTCAACTGAACTCTTCCTTTTATAAGTACCGGTCACTTCATGAGTTGTCCAGTATCTTTTGTCTAAAGTAACATTTTTTGGAATAAATTTGATTGTAACACGCCGCGCTCATAAGGTTAATTTCAGTTGATATTACCATGGATTTCGTTTAAGCTCTCCTACGTTAAGAATAATTTTCTAATTTACATATTTTTTAATGCTACTTTTATTTAATTTTGGTTTAAATGTTATGTGAATGTGTGGTACGGTATATTTAACTTTAGATGAGATCCTTACTCTCAATAAAAACTGAAATAATAAGGCCAGTGACAATAAAACAATCGAATAAGTAAGTACCGTTTACAAAAGATATAATATGTGGCCGTCTAAATAAAAAAGGCGATTATGGCCACAGTCGTTTACTCTGTTTTTTTAACTGTTACCCTATTATTCGTATAGATACAAGAATTCGAACAGCTTTACCGCCAGCCGCCATAAAGGCCCATTTGATTTAAACGGCCTCATATATCTAAAATTATGGAATTGCAAAGACATTGTATAGAACAACGAAACCGTTTGAAACGCCTGAATCACCGTTGTGCCAGTAAGTTTGGGTCACCGGGGTATTGCATTGCCACATGAGCGCCAGACCGTGTCCCTGGAGACAGCGAGCCTTGCATTATCCGTCAGATGCTGCATACGTTGCAGTTTCGCGCGACTGGCTGCATCGGGGGAAAAGACGGGTATTTATGATTCCAACACCTATTTCAAATCAGTATAAGTTTTTTTACTAGGTACCACTAGATAAAGCAAAATCATTTCATTGCTGTTTCATCGTTTTTTTATAGTTTAAAAGTAAAAGTAAGCGAGTGCCTTTTGTCTTATAAATCGCCAGCTGTTCGTCCAAGTTTGCGATAAGTTTCCGAGAGAGTAGTATTTTCCTGAGACAAAAGAATACGCAACAGTTTCTTTAATGTTGATAGTATTGCGAGCCATCTTTAATTTCTATGAAGTATCTAAACACAGCGAGCGAGCCATGAATCTTGATGAACTAAGTCTATCCACCAACAAACGCAAAGTAATCAACTGGTGCGGAAACTTTAATTAGAAACTGTCTCTTTTGCTGGTTGCTTACCTGATGGCTCTCCGTTTTTTGCAGTTAGCAAAAATGAGAAAAACTAGAAAGCTGGTAAATTCATAATATGCAGCGTACTTAAGAATTCCCGGGTTTTAAGACTTATTGAGGTTGAAAATAAACAATTGACAGGACGAAATTAATTAATTTTATGAAAGAATATTCAAAGACTTGAAAACTCTATGAAGTGTGTAAACATACTAGGAAGATACTACTACGCTCACCAGCTAAAGAAAGCCTTTGACTATTCGTTATACAACTACCATTTTGGCTATAATCCAGAAAAGTTTATTGGACCAACGCAAGTCTATCAGTTAAACAAACTATGACCCCGATAGGCTACAATCCAAGGCGCCTGATTATAATATCAGTGTCTGCCGCATGAATGGAGCAATCTACAAATGTCGATAGCCGTCTACTATGCGTCTGCGACGGTATAACGGAGTCACGCTTCGTACAGACGGACCGCAACAAGGACTCTTGACCTTCGTGTAATGATAATTAACATGCAAATGTTGCTGACAGTTAACGTTATTATTGGAAATTTTCTCAATATAGTGTCGTGTTACTTTGACGAAATTGCGATGCTGAAATATGTTCGTCATTTGAAAGATCCTTACCGTTTCAATCACCGGTCTTCACCGAAGTACATTAGTAAAATTTAATCTGTGTGGGAAGTTGATACTTTTGTTGCGACTTTGAAATCATTGCGTAAAAGATAAAGACAAGGGATAAAATATAATGTTTAGCCTAACGTAGCGCCTAACTTTCCTTTAAACTCTCTCATCTACGCTAGCTTTGAAACATTTTATTGCGGTGAAACTTCAGGTAATATTTGTATAAAATACAGATTTCACACACTGATTTTTATCGCGTTGACAAAATGTGAGAGCTCACAACTGTTCATAATAGCCAAATTCATCACGTTTTTAAAAATTCGTAAGTTTTGCATGTAAGTTTTCCGCATAGACAGTTTTTGGCGACCATATCTTTTCACTCAAATGGCAAATAACTCATTGTTGCCGCTAGTGCATTTGTAGATACACACAGTCTATTCTGCAAGTTTGACGGCTGACAAGCCAAATGCCAAGTCAAAAGCCAAGTGTCAAATACACCATCAACATCATATTCTCTTTTTCCCATTACACGATATATTGCTCGACCACAACATAGACAAGTCTTGATTCGTTTTCGTTACCTACGTAATACATTTTAAACTTACATTAAATATTCAATACATAAATACCCTTCTTTCATAGCTCATAATTACCATCGCGAGTAAACTAGCTTTCTTTTACGAAAGCCGCATCTGAATCGGTCTATCCGATTCCGAGCTACGATGCCACAGACACACAGACGCACACGTACAGTACCTCAACGAAAATGTTAAGCAGTTTAGTGCGTTGTCAACGTAAACTTCAAACAGAACATCAAATGACACACATGACAATGACAGTGAAATTCACAATGACAAGGTTTTAAATATGCTTAGTATTTTTATTGGGTGACTGTTCAGCCTTGAGCCTGTGGTATAATTTTAACGACACACGTTAAAATTATACCACCCCTCAAAAAAGAGTTTAAAAAATCGCTTAAAACAGGGCAAACTGTCCCTAGATGCATACTCTAATGTAGCAAGCAAAAACACAGCTAATAAATGATGGCAAAAGTTTAGACATTTATCATCTCATATTGCAGCGTTTAAACCTTATCTAGTCCCAAGACAACGTTCAAACGCCGCAATAGTGTATCAACTTATTTCATTTGTCATGCATATTTATGCATACAGAAACCAAACCCAGTTCGAAACTTTATACATGAGCCACACGCAAAGGTACGAGTGGAAGCGAAATGGAGGCTGTCACAAACGGCAAGGCGAAATGAATCTGACCGTCAGGAGCACTCAGGTTGATGAGACGAGTGTAAATACGTCAGGGTTGTACTTTTCTGTTGGAACTTTCAAGATAGACTTCTGTGTGAGATTGATGAATGCTAGATATTTTAAGAAGAACATTTAATGCAAGCGAAAAATCCGAACAATCCGATATTAGTTAACTGGTTTAAAAGACTAACTCTATTTATTTTAACGTAAATGTACACGCACAAACGATAAATTACTAATGGCGGAATTACTTGCTCAATGGCATTCTATACTAGTCAGCCAATAGGATAAACAGAAAATAACTAAGGTCGATGCAAAGAAAATGATAGTGGAACGCAAAGCATTTCAATAAATGGCGGGAGTTTAATTTAACACAGATCATTGGCGTTAATAGGATCATTATCACGTGGGACATTCTAACAGATTCAGATAGAGTGGAGCGATTCATTATTTTTAATGACAGTAGCACTCTAGTTTATCGTCATAATCTTTGTAAGAGCGTCCAAAGGGAAGAATTTGCCATTCCACGTAATAACTTTACTGATTGCCTGCCAGTCATTGTAACTAGTGACTTACTAAAGAAAATAGGTGAAAATAACGAAAATAGACAGGACGCGCAACCCTGTTCCGAAAGCTGATAAATAATTCCACGTCACCACGAACCTGGAACGGCCGGCGACGAAGGACCAATAAGGTTTAAGCTTAGTTTTATGGGGATCAATAATATTTACCTGAGAAAGACAAGACCCGAGGAATTCGAAAAGTTCAAGAATTTGTAACGAGGAACTGTTTCTATAATACTAAACGCGTTAGCTTGCTGTACTAAGCCCTTTCGGCGGCCCTTTTCATTACTTTGTGTAAATATAGATTTATTTGCGAACATTCCAGGCCCTCGCTTCCGTTGTAACGTTATTCTCGTCTGCTCTGTCCTATCCTTCAAACACTACTGTACAAAGTAATTTATTTTAAGTCATCCATTACAAACGGTTATTCCTGCTATTCCATCAACCCTTTTAGCCGCAACCGAGGCAAGTATTACGGCGATTATCCGTAAATCCTTGAAACAGGACCTTAGGCCGGCCCGCTTCAGGAACAATTACGTATATTTCTCAGCCTGGGACTACGAACGCCAAGCTAATGTCAATGTGAGCTATAACAGAGAGATATATGGTATACTTGGATACAAGATATTGTTAAGAAGCTTGAGTGCTTAATAATGAGGGTTTTTATGGTCTTAATAACAGCATGGCGAATGTTAGACAAGACCTCACAATTAATTATTGTATGTTGAGTTTCTTGCGACATGAGTTCCTCAACGATGGTCTGCTGTTAGGAGGCGCTAGTGGACTCATAAGAACTGTGTGACCAACTTACTGAATAAAGTTTACTTATTCAGTGGCAAGTAATAGATAAAAAACGTCATCATGTAAGACACCAAATTGTTCAAACTATGTGCATCATAATATTTGAGATAAAACAGTCTGTGCAGAGATGTTGACTTGATATTTAGAAATTGTTTCCATTCTACTGAAAGGATATCCAACTGCGCTCACGGAAGTGCAATTTGTTCAGATTTCCGTGTATTTGTCTGCGAGCGTGCCGACATTGATTGAACCTAGGTATTGATTTAAATCACGTAAAATAACAGGACTAAATGTTATATATTTTATACTACTTTGGACTATATATTTATATATATGGCCACTAAAGGACACGTCGACGAGCAAAATAATTTCAGTGTCATAATTGTTTTTCGTTTCTAGTTGGAGCACTGCAAATTGGCCATCGATTATTAAAAAAGCATAAATACATTACAACGAGATTAAAGGGGACTTCAATATTAATGAGCTTACCTTAAGCGATTTATCGTGGGCTAAATGGAGATTTGCAAACAGAACGTGAACGTATACCGATTCAGAATAAACGGTTGAAATGGGTTGCGTTGAGGGTAAATTTATTTGGATTGGAAAAGTGCATCACATACGCTTCGACAGCGAGCCGAATGTCTCATGGTCGTGAGAGAAACTCATGAATTTGTTTATCAGTATTCGGTAAGGGAAATATTAAGCGACAGCAGTCTTATAATTGTTGAATAAAGCTCGGTAATCATAACAGTCTCATCGTAAATTCCCGTCTAACGATCACACTTTAGAAAATAGCTGAATAATCGCTTTTATAAACTCTACTTAATAGTTATCCCGCGTAATACTGGCAGCAATCTGCTCCAAGTCGTCAGGTAGTCAATAAAGGCGTTCATTCTACGTTTATAGCGCAAGTTAGCGCCTGCTTACGGCTTAAGTGCGTCGAAATAGCGCCCACGTAGCCTCTACTATCTCTTGGCATAATTAATTAGACGAGAGAACAACCCTTTAGGTAACTAAAAGTGTTCCTAATTTAAATTCGTAAGACCTCGTTGCATAAGTTTGGGTTACGTTAAGTTTTTCCTCGTATATGTAACTTATTTGCTTTGAAAATATAAAGCCAAATGCAATATTATTAAACAAACTGCGCTGCATGACGACGAAAAGTTAATTTAAAAGTTCGCCTTATACTGGCTTTCTAGCCATTTTCAACTTGAAACTAAACGAGCATGTTGTAAACTTGTACAAATAACTGGTTCTTGGGCGATTTAATAAAAATATGTCCGTACCTATATCGCTCGATGCGACTTTTCAAATACAGATATGTAGACTAAAGACAAAGCTGATTAACTTCGACCAACGATCCCCTTTTTTGTAACTCATGATAAGTTAATCACTTTCTGGTAGCTATATAATAAAACTTGTATTTCTTTGGTTATAATTTTATTTCCATCCTTGTTTTAACCATTGACTTAACAACTAACCCAATTCCATTGTTTAGCCCAAAAATTGTGTATAGTTTTATTCTGCTGCTATTATATTGCTAGGACACTAAACGGCACAAACAGAATATGGAATATGCATGGATTTTTTAAATAGCATTTCTGAACAAAATATGAAAATACCGTTACAGAGAACACCAAAAGTTAAATAAAAATCGGTCAAGAAATACGGATGATATAAGCATTTTAAAATGCTAGTTAGACAGAGGGATCCGAAGATTCCGAAGTGCACTGTGACGTCGTTGACGTCAAGTCGGTCGGCCATATAAACTCCACGTAAAATGTTTTGATATAAAAAGATAGGAACAAATCTTTGTCGACTTATATCTTGGTTATTTTTATAGCTATTCAAAAAAAAAATCTCACCTGTTTGATACATGAATCAATTTTTATTAAAGCTGTGAAAACATCATGAATATTCCCTATTGACCCAGGTTTTTATCAGATGACGTATCGTCACCAAAATATCCAAATCACTCTCGTTTTATCAAATAAAACTGGCACAAACCAAACCAAAGACATCCATCCGTGTGCCAACAAGCCACACTCATAACGCTTGCGATCGCAGTCACACTACGCTCATCCGACAGTGACTAGGTGGCTCTATTAAAGCGGGCATTCAACACAAAATGAGGTCGTGCACAAAGAGATTGTTAGGGGTCCTCGGGAAATCACGAGCGGCAAGACTTCCTACTTCACTGGAGCTCGGGAAAAACGCGCCATGGGAATGCTGTGCTACAGGAGGCTATTCAAAGATAATGATTGTAAGAGCGCGCTTTACGGACATCGCAGAGCGTAAATAATGGTTTTAATAAGGAAACTTCTTAAACACGACCCTTTAATAAAATGCAATAAACAATGGCTCACGATTATATTTAGGGACACGGTCCGGCATGTTCTTGGGCATTAGTGTAGTAGCGCGGCACACCCCCCTAATGTAAACACCTCGCGCACCTACGTCATCGCAACGTAATATTTTGTGACTATTCTTTCTATTTAACACCCGAACGGAAAATATAAGGTTAATGACACTATAGAACAATGTCGTCAACATAAACTACAAGAATCCGGTTGTCAAAACAATGGCATACGAAATTGCATCACAACAGTTATTGGGCACGACCTAAAAAACCGCCAAAACCAGTACCATGACTGAATATAAAATCAAGACAATTACGTACTTTATTTACGACAACCGCATTTAGCTAAAGCGCCGAATGTGGCATAATCTGATAAGATACACTTAATAGCCTGAATTATTCATGAGAAGAGTATATTATTTCTAAACGGGTATGTACCGGAATCGGATTAAGTTGTAGGAAGAAAATATCCGCAAACCTCAGAAAGTTACGCATCGTTACATTTTTTGTATACTCTACAATTCGTGTGTTTAATCAATTACTAATCTATGAGGGTTATTTATGAGTAGGTTACAAAACATTTTAGCGAAAAGAATGGATATTTAAAAACTGAATGAACCGAAAAGACACGTTTCATTCGTCACAGCAAAGACAATTTGGCTAATTCAGCAACACAATTGTCTCGACCACTAACGATACGTAATTTAAAAGCTAAATAATAAAAACACCGTTTGGGGGTACGGCAAGGCATTTAGGTCAATCAATACGACACGACAAGTTGCGTCGCGTGTCCGATCGACCACGCGCCATCGGCGACCATTCATTAAAGATAAGAACGGACAATGAAAGGTACCGGTAGCAAGCTGGTAAGTAGATAATAAAATGCTAAGGTTCATGTTAGAGGTATCGTTTACAAAGTTCATTGTGGATCATTATGGTAAATTACTTCTTTAGGTACACCGAAAGCATTACGGCCTCTGGCTACTAAGTACATTGCGCGGCGAGTGGCGGTAAATAGCGGGTGGTGGAAACAAATGCATAGAAACCGCGTCATCGTCATGCTTCACATATCTGTATCCATTGTTAGTTGCCGCTTGTCGCTCGTCGATATCGTTGCCAAAGTCGTGGCCAGGCCGTAACTAAGAAACACTACATTTTTATTGAACTTGATCAGTGACAAACCGTAAATAAAAAATAAAAACTATTTACAACAGCAGCGATAACAAATTAGGTGTGTGGACTGTGACTGTGATAGTAGTTAGGTATTTTGTTATGAAATTGACGTTATAAAAAATACGTCTACGTAAACTAAGACAACTGGGTCCCAGGTAATTAAATTAAAGTAAAGTTTATACCGCAGTAAATTTGCTACCGGTAATGGAAGTTTTTGTTTGCCTTCAGTTTGGTTGACAAGGAAGCGAAAGTTTTTGTATACAGCATCACCTTTTTATTAATAATTCGGTACGCGTTACAGAACAACGTAAAGGTAAATATACAAGGCAACGCAGACATTAGATACGAATCTCGACATTAATGTAACTACTGGCTTCTTAACGATAAGCAACTTTTATATCCACGATGTAGCATACACTTCGAGTGTCAAGTGTCGCAGTGTATGTACTTTATACGACATACATCATTATATTTGCATACCACTGCGAGGAACGTAATTGGTTAATGCTAGTAAAAACAAATCTGCGTCGATCTATCTCTAACAAAAAACTAATGGCTGAGTAAGATCATCGACCCGTTCTTGCGCCGATCTACAGCGAAGTCGACATGATTTATTCACCAAAGAATTTCAAATACATCACACTTTTAATAGAGTTTCCAGTCCATTGGTTAAATTATTTATGAAACTTTGATCTGGAGCAGAACTTGAACAGATTTGCATAATGCAACCGTGGTCAGCGGATAAATAATTCTGAGGGAGAGGCTTTTGCTTCGGAACGCAGCTATAGTATGATTATGTTCTACTAATGGAGACTAGTCGGCTAGGAATAAATGGATTCCATTTCAATGCATAATTCTGTTACCTTACACATATTTTAATTTAAAATAACCTTTCATTTTTTATACATTGGGTAATTTAAAAAATAAATGTGATAGGTACAACATTTGATTGAGGCAAGAACATATTGTATGCATGAAATAAGAAATAAAAAGGCTTGTAAAACACTAATAACATTTCAGAGTAAACAGAAATGATGTCAAACGTTATTCTCAATAAAATTATCTAAATGAAATGTGTTTTAACCATTGACTTATTATTCTAGGTATATGTAAATCATGCGAGTTCGCGGTACCGCTGAAAATGCTGCAGTTTAAATTTTCACCGCGACCTCGCCCATTGAAAAGCGAAAGCCTAATGAAATGCAAATCTGACCTTTCAGTGAAACACAGTTAGCTCTGCGATAAGGCAGTTATTTAAATTTTAAACCGTCTTTTCTGTGTGCGTCATACCTTTCTGCATGGTACGGAAAATGGTGCAGTGTATTTGAAAGAGTGTGCATTTTTTGGTGGCATTTTTCGATATCAGATGGTTGCAAGTTTTGTTGATTAAAATTTGAGCATATAGATAACTTTCTCATGATAACTATGATAAGACACTTTGGACACTTTGAACGATTGGTCCTACGCGAGCGAATTTTAGGTTGATTACTTAAATTGCTGCGAAGCAGTGTTGCTTAGGATGTTATCGTTCACCGAAAATTAAATCAAATATAAACAGTGTTAAGGATGTGTCACGAAAAGAACATAATTAAATGTAGTAAAAAATGTTACCGCAAATTTACGACAATCTTGACATTAATTAGGTAAAACAGCAAGCCTGATAAGGCGGCCATTATTCTTATTCTATTTTATTATTTTTATTAATGGCTCTACTCTTATCGTTAAATACATGGTGACAAAAGGCGGGATAACGGGTTTTAAGCAGCCAGGATCTTGATTTGTTCAGGAGTTATTACATTTATCTTCAAGGGAATCAGGAAGCGGTAGGATCCATGTTTAAGCTGAAATAATAAATTATATTAGCTTTATTTATATCATCAAAGGAAATTAAAAGGAAAATGTTGCATTGTACACAAGTCAATTTATAATTAAAGCAAATGAACATGTTTATAACATAAGGTGCAATGCTGATTTCGGCTCCTAGTTTACAGAAATAATGAAATAGGTTCATAACTAAACATGAATGTTAATGCTGTTACTATCGACTGCTAATTGATTGTTAAATGTCGCAGATATCTGACGATGCTGATGACGCAATTCAATCAGTAGTGAAACATTATCAAACGTAGGTATTGCAAACTTTGCTCGACCGTTAACTCCGATTAGAGCATTTTCTTTCGAAGTCAAATGTAAAGTCAAAATATTTTAGTCTTGTAGTTCTTTAGTCATGTAGAGTTTATTTATGGTCTAAGATCCGAATAGGAGACGATCTTTACCCAGCTGCGATATTAAATTCGATAAAAAGTATTTTATATCAAATTTAATATGGTAAGTAATATATGGCCAATATACATACACATACACACCTTCACGCCTTCATTCCCAGAGTGGGATAGGCAGAGCTACAGAACTACCTACAACTTTAAAAACTTGTTGATAATTCTATAACCACATTTTGCACAAATAGGTTAAGATGTTTACCAGCGTATTAGTGACAGGTTGCAAGCCCATCGCCTAACAGTAGGTACTACAAGCCTTTATTCCCTTAGTCGCCTCTTACGACTTCCACGGGAAGACATGGAGTGGCACAATTCTAAGCCGGCAACCACACGGCAGATGCCAATATGTTGGATGAAAAAATCATTTATAATTTAAAATTCATATACATTTTTTTTAAATTGAAATTGCTTGTTTACTAGATGTTAGATTTAGTGCAAATTATTACCGACTTATCTGTTCATACCTACCTGCCCAATAGTTATGTATGATGGAAAAAAATAGTCAAACGAACGTTTCCATATTTTATAGGTTTCATATTTGCGATTGGTACGTAACTTGTCTATTAAACAAGCAATTGCAATTTTTTGTTTTAAAATTAATTTGAAAATTTTCAGCCAACCTATTCGCCATTATTATATTACTTACCATATTAAATTTACAGCTGGGTGAAGGTCGTGTCCTATTCGGATCCGGATGAAAAACAAAATAATGAGTGCAAAGATCTTCATAGATATTTCAACCAGTGAAAATACTAAAATAGATCTTAGTGTTCTAAAATCAAACAGCCAACGGTCGCATTCCACGACAAAAAACAGACAAGATTCCGCGCGATGTCCACTGAGATCACCTGACAAGTTCCCCAAGTGTTAATTTAATTATTTGTTGTACCCAGAGATGGGCAAAATTTATTCGAATGACGAATAACGATTAATAATAACCAAATTATTCGCGAATAACGAATGAAGTTCTCGAATGATTATTCTTATTCGAATAAATTATCTGTCGAATAATTTATTTGCGAATAATTTATTCTTGAATGAATTAATTGCCAAGAATTCCTTTGTTTATTTTACTACCTGGGTTTATCCCTTAACCTTATTGTGCAAATCTTTAAGGTGTTGAAATATGCAGTGCCTACTAATAAACGAGTCACTTTATTTCTAAATCGTGTTAGTTATTTGAATGGAATAACCAAAAACGTCAAATATTTTTCGTGAATTTATCCGAATAAAATAACGAAAAAGTAGTCTTATGAATCATTCATGGAGGATTTATTCGCGAATAAATCATTCGCGAATAAAAATATTTTTTATTTGTATAATTATTCGAATAATGCCCATCTCTGGTTGTACCAGACCATTATGGTCGTGTTTATCAACGTGGATATAAACGTGGATAAAACGTCTATCACTTTCCGTCTTATTATCTATCATGTAAGTGCGAGAGTGGTGGATAATAATAAATAATAATGTTTTCTTATTCCGCGATAAACATAATGGGACAGCTGTTGATTAAAAAACTGAATGACTACAAAAGCGAACATGACCGTAGTAATTATACATAATTGAGAATATCACGAGAACCTTCTACCGCTGTGCATTATGTAATAGAGTCAGATGTTTAGGTGCAAGGTGTTTATAGCAAATATCCGTGACCGTGGGAGACCACATCGCGCCTTGACAACAATAGTGACCTAATTCAAAATTTCAGCTTCCAAACTTCAAGTCATAAATTTATTGTTTTAGAGACCTAACTCCAAATTTAAAATTTCGGAATTATGTCACTATTGCTCGGAAGGTGCAACATGTCGATCACTTACATTTTTCGTGTGATAATATCGATATCCAATATAAACAGTTGTAGAATACCGACGGCGGCCTTACATAGTCACAAATGATCAGTCAAGTTTTTTAAACTGGTTTAAGTCTAATAGAAAACGCCTTGAGTTTATTCAGCAGCCGTTCCTTCAATTTCCTTTTGCAAAACCGAGTAAGTAAGCAATTAAGGTCGAGGCCGGTCTGTGATAAACCGCCTTTACACTTTTTCAGTTGAATTTTTAATTTTAGGACTGAAATAAGCCATCGAGAATAATTATGTCAAGTGTTCGCAGAATATGTTATTTCTACTCAGAATCAGGAATGACCTTAAACGGCAGCGGACTGCTTAGTAAAGTATAAGCAATTTAAAATTAATGTGTTTACCAATAAAGCATACAATAGCGTATCGTAATATACGACAGCATATCATAGGCTACATCATAGAAGTCGGTCGTAATTTAAATAGAACCTATACATTTAGACTGGTGATGTGATCAAGTATCAGAATCAAGTTTATTGTAATTCTTTTTTCAAAACAGCATAATCCGGTAACGTCCGCGATTGTCCGTGTGAATGCGCCCGCGCTTGCGCAACAACCGAGGTAACGCACCAATCAGAGCGTCTCAAATGTCTGTACTTTTAGTGCCGTTAATTTGGCAACGCGGTCACTCGATCACGGCAGTCAACGAATGCACTCAAAATTGTTATATGGAAAAAAGCTCTTTTTTTTAATTAACTTTACCAAAATATTACTACGATACGTAGTACAGAAGTATTAAATAAAAAAACACGCCATCGAATTTGGTCGGAAACGTTCGTCTTCGTCTTGCTTTTTCAATCGGCTTCAGTATCTATTGATAAGCAAGATGAATACGAGCTCATGGTACAAATTACGATGTCGTATGCTGGTTGTTCACTTCATCTGTATGTAACATTAACTGTACGGTCCCGCACTGATAACTGATAAGCCATTATAGAACCTTGTCGCACTAAGCAGGTGATTGGACTTGACAGAAGTGCGTGGAGCTAACCCCATGTGCTTCTGTTTAGTCCATTAGAGAAAATACTATTTTACCAAAAAAATGTCTTTCCATGTGATATTCATGGACTTATTCCTCTAATAAGTCCATGGGAGTGTCTATAAATAACTCGACATTGGCGAAATACACCTCAACAGGAGAGAAAGCCATTGCTTAAAATTTGAATTGGAAGTGGGTGATTCATTTCGATGTTTTTTCTTTATTGTGGATGACAGGGTTACGTCGTGGAATAAAAATTAAATTACGTGATGGTACACAAACTATGAAAGATAAAAAATACATAATACCAGTGAAGGAAATGTAAAACTGGCCTTCGATAAGTCGACTCTTCCTCTTCATGCTCGTTCGCTGTTACAACGGGGGCAAGGATTATATAAAGGCCGCTATTGTTACGAGTTTAAAAAATGCATCGTACGTTTTGCTTACCTACTTACAAACGATTTCCAAAATAAGCAAGTACCTGACACTTTAGTTAGTCAGCTTACTATATTTATTTGGAATATACCCCATAAATGCAAACCCGGAACTTAGGGGTGCATGCATACATTATAATATTATTTATTATGTAAAAATATTTGTTTATAATCTTAACAAAAAAAAGTTTAGCTAGTCAACACGTAAGCATCGTAGTAGAAGAGTACCATAAGCTGTATTACAACAATCATAACTAGGCTTGGGACTTTTGGATGCTCGCTGTTTCTAGAATCCACGGAGTCGCCATTATGTTAAAATATTTTTTTAGAAGTCAAAGTGGATAAGTACATACAACTTGTATGTATATAATTACCAATAATAAAATACTCTATTGCTAGTAAACAAAATAAACTTAAAACAAATAATTTAAGTAACAATAACAAAAATGTATTTTTCAATCTATTATATTTGTAATTAATTAGTCGCCACTTCTAAATGTTTGATGAGGTAGGCTTTTTAAATCAGTGCATCATAATCATCATCTATTACTATTTCATGTTCATCATTAAAATGGTAGTAAGAATGGATCACTATTATTTTTTCTATATTTTAACTAATAAATTTATGATAAAATTAATTGCAGTCATAGTAACGTGGTTATTACCGATCGATATAACATCGTAAATCTAACATGTTTTATTTTTACACTTTGACTTTGACTTCGAAAAATAATATTTTAACATAATGGCGACTCCGTGGAATCTAAAACCATAGCGAGCATCCAAAAGTCCCAAGCCTAATCATAACATACCGATTGAGGAAAAAAAAAAGATTTATGGCATTTGAAATCGTTAGCTTGCGTCAATTGCATACGCTTTATTAATTCAGCTAGAATTTGACACATTTTGTATGCGAATTAAATGTCAAATTATACAGATTGGGAAAGAGCATTAGTGTACCCACAAACAATTTAGAAACGCAACCAAACATGAAGGTAAAACATACCTTTTTGATGGGCCAGAGAATAAAATGTGTTCTTAAAATTATTATTTCTACTATAATTTTTTTTAATACAAGAATAGCTAGAAAGCTGTAAAAAAGGATGTCTAGTTATCCACATAATCGTTACTTCTTGGATACTATAGTATCGGATCCAAAGTATTGCGAATAGTAAAAAACGGGCCAAGTGCGAGTCGGGCTCGCACACGAAGGGTTCCGAATCACCCTTGAATGGGAGCACCCTTTAATTTATATTATTATTATCTGTCTACCTATTACGTAGATACAGGCCGCTGTCAGACAGACATCGGAGGCTTAGTAATAATTGATACCATTGACAATATCCATGAAGTTCAAAATTAAATTATTTCTTATAATCTTTTAGTTATTCCTATAACAACATACCTGTCTTTGTCGTGAGCCTGTGGGTACTGCAGGACTGTCTGTTGCTCTTCCATGTCCACCACACATTGTGTACCCAGTTCGAGTTCTGAAACAAATTGCGGATTATGTTATATCAAATATACAAGCATGATGTTATTGAAAGATAATTGGATATCCGGATGGAATGGATGTGGAAATGAATTGATTCGATCACGAAAATCGTAACGAGATTGGTATTGGTAAATGTTCCGGTCCTGGATTATATCATTTTGCGCATTATTAATACTCTGACATTTAAGTGTATTACAGAAATTGAAATCAATTGCTGAATATGTTTATTGTAAACTTTAGAATTTACTACGTTTTGCGCGCGACTCCGCGCCGTCCGCGTAGACTTCGTTTATCGCTATTTCCAGACTAGAGACTATCTCTGTGTGAAATTTCATCCTCATCAGTTCAGCCGGTCTGGCGTGATTGAGTAACAAACATTTATACTATTAGTAAGACATACATGGATTTCATGGCTTACTCTCATTTTGCCGTCGCAATATCTGGCAAAAAATCGAATGAGTGCCGTAGTTAATTTATTGTAGTTTGCTTTAAAAAATTACTTCGCAATAAAGAAAAGAAAAAACATTTATTCGTGACAAACAGACAAAAAACTCAACAAAAATACCTGTTGTCACGAAATGGTCCCAACTCAGCGTTATACTCGCGTTTAAAACCAGCGCTGGTCTTCCGTTGGAACCATCCAGTGAAACCACGGAAGATTACACACACACACACACACTACACTAACATTGACATAAAAAAACAAAAAAAAAAAAAAACCGCAATAAAAGTGAACATGACATGTAACAAAATTATTATTACTCGGTGCTGCGTGCTTGCGTCTACTGTATTTTATATAGAACTAGCGACCCGCCCGCGGCTTCGCCCGCGTGGAATGTATTATACATATAAACCTTCCTTAAGAATCACTCTATCTATTAAAAAAAACCGCATCAAAATCCGTTGCGTAGTTTTAAAGATTTAAGCATACATAGGGACAGACAGCGCAAGCGACTTTGTTTTATACTATGTAGTGATATAGAATTAATTCAGTCTATATAGTATTCAGAGAGTATAGAATATAGAATTTTGTCTTTCAGCGTATTCGCAATTAGGAGGTGTTGATATCATCAAATCTTTACACGATTTAACTCGAATAACAGTGGCAATAATCCTTAATGAGGCGAGCAATTAAGGCTCTTAATTACGCCTATGATGTAATTAGCAGAGTTGGAGATGAATGAATCGTTGTCTATCAAGCGTCTGACGACGTACCGATGAGAAGGCAATTCCCATTAGAAGTCATTACTTGAAAACAAAACAGAAACATGTTTGACCCGATTATAAGGGAACAGGAAAAGTTAAAAGTCATTGACTTGCTCAATGGAATAATAAAAGATAAATTGCTAAAGATACGCGATGCGTAATCATAATTAGTCTCAATTGTGATAATAGCAACTACGGAATAATTCTGTATTTTTTAAAGCAGTTGCTGGGGCAACGATAGCTGAAGAGCAGCTCAAACATTACCATTAGGCGTTTCACTAGTCTGTTATTTGTAAAATATTTTTGTTGCATCTCTTCCACTGTGTATGCGATGTGTGTCAAATATGAAAGATGTAAGACCAATATTTGGCAAATAATGTCAAGTGAAGTGCCGCCAATATGTGTACCCGCAGAGGCCAATGTTGCGCTGTCAACCGGTGAGGGATATATCCTCATTTGGGGTTAGATTAAAGCGCAATTTACACAGCGGTCGGGAGCGGTTCGTACGCCGAGCGGGTCGGAAGTTCGGCGGGTGTTTTAACATGAAGTTATACGGAAGCATTCACGCACGCGGCGGGACGGTTGGTCGTAAATACACGCATTCTTCAATAGGCATTCTCACCAGTGTTGCCAGATGGATACATTGACTCAAAACGGGCTGCAGGCGCGTCCGCCTGCGATCACCCGCGTGCATCCGCCCGTGGCCCGCGCAGGGCTAGCCGCGGATCGGCGCTATGTGTGAATACGATGAACCGTGCGGCTCCCGCGATGAAAACGACATGCTCGGCGCCCGACCCGCACCCGCCCGCTGTGCGCTTAAGGCATCTATTACAATGTCATAGGTGCTTTACTTCAGAGCTGGTAATAAAAGTGGAACTGCTTGTATTAGAGCGAACTATTAAAAAAATATGTGATTGGTAAGCCATCATACTTACGTAATCAACTTACCAAACATAATATGCGCAGTTTTCTGCTTACTACGTTATGGTAACGCTATCTGCTTACGCAGCAGTTTCATTATTATTTTTAGTCGAATTTAATGCCTAAATAGTACAAAACAAAGTAACTTACCGCGTCTGTCTGTTTATCCGTTCTATTTTTACCTAGTGATCATTTAAGGATGTTCTTTCGGAAGGTTTATACATACATAAATAAACTCAAGCCTTTATTCCCAGAGTGGGTTTGGCAGAGCCACCACATTTTGCACAATTTGGCCAAGAGGTTTGCCAGTGTATTAGTGGTAGGATTATGTTTTGTAGTGTGTAAATGGGCCGTTTTAAAAAAAAACATACTTAAAGCCTCAATTATAATTCTTATTTTTCTTCTATTTCGTAACGAAAGTTAACCACAATCGAGCCTAAAATGACAATTGGCGTAAAGGACAACTAAATTGTACTGTAAAATTGTTCTGTAGGTACTACGTTCCTATAGTATTTTTCGTTACGAATGGAAGAAAATTAAGGAACTTAACTGTCCTGAACTATGTATAATGTTTTTGAATATGGTTCAAATATAAAATGTTTACTTCTGTCCTTTTAATTTATACCGAATTGGTGTATAAGGCGATTTACATCGCTCAGCTTATGTTCTTACTTATATATTATAAAGTTGTCGTCTACCCGTTCCTACTCGTCAGTTCGACACGTCCTGTAGGTATCATTCATATTAAAATTGTGTTCCTACTAAATTCGCGTCGAGCATGCTAATGACCAAGGCGAGATTTGCAAACGCCATATTTTAATGAACTGTCATATCTGTGAAATTCTTGGGACTGGTGCTGAATTTTACCATAGTAATTTAAGGACTTTCCTTCTGAAGTTGTTGCGTCATTGATGGTAACTAGGCCATATTATATTATCTTTCATTATGTGTGTTCTGAATAATTGATATTCATTAAATTTATACTAAAACTAGGTTAAGTACCTTTGACTTGTAATGAAATTATTATCAATAAAGAATGTCTATGTCTGTCTATTATCAAAATTATAAACACTAAAATAAAAACTCGCGCATGTCGTAGGTAGGTATTTATATTTTTTACGAAGCTCATCACAAAGACTTGATAAATTAGCGGTATCGTATCGCGTGTTTCGTATAGCTAATACAGATCAATGTAGGCATGGATACCGGTGAGTCAACTGCGAGGCCGGCCGTACGTCCGCCGCCGCGGGACTTGAAATCCGGTTGTACCTACTAGCTATTGTACTTTCTGTAAAACAAGCGGTAAGGCGGCTAGACGCGTTTAGCTACAACTTTTAAAACAACAATTTTAAAGGTCAAGAACCGCAAAGCCATAAAAACGGAGAGCAATCCCGTTTACAATGCAGATTTTATTTACAACTTCACCTATGTACGTGCCTATTTACGACCGAGAAAAATATGGCTGAAGGTCGTAACGCGTTTTAACGTCGCCGGAAGTTTATTTTATGGATATTGTAAATTTAGATTATTTCCTAAACGGCAAATACAAAGAGTTGCGCTACATCTTCGGAGTTGACTTTGAAGTAATGTAGACATAAAAAACTAGGTATTATAAACGTAATAAATGTGTAATCATAGTACATGCGTCGCAACGCCTCTTTATCTCGTGCTACTTTTTATTTTAGCCTAAAACCTTTATTTTTTAGAACTTAGTCCGTCCAATAGTTTTTAACAGGGACAAACATCAAAGAAAAGATTTTGATTATTATTTCTAACAGAAGATAGTGAATGATCGTACGTATGTATCGAAGTATTTAAAACGATAAGTACCTAACATTGGCACAAAAAATATAGTCGGTTACCACTTTTACCTAGACAATTAAGGCAATTCAATTCAACTTGGAAATAGGCCGTAGGTAATTAGAATAAGGATGATCTCTATCTTTGACATAGGTAGCTTTAATGCTGGACATTTTCACGAAAGGGCGCGATAGGCAGGGACATACAAAAACCAATTTAATTAAAGTACACCTATGTATGTGTTAGGGCTCTACTAAAATAAATTCTGCGGGCACTTTACTAGACAATTCCTTTTACCGTAATATTTTTGTGTAGGTAGGTACCATTTATTTCTAGTTATCCTAACTTACGGAATCAAGTGTGGTTGTTAGATCGTTTGTTCCTTCGTCCTTATGGTTTAACGATGGTTTAACGCATTAAACGATCGATGTACAATTCGTTGGGAGTACTAGTTTATAGCCCGAAGACGAACGGTCATTTGCGGTCCTCCACTTAAGGAATATAATATATCCCTTCTTGGTCGCAGCTATCTCATGAACCTAGCGTTCAGGCTGTTACGCGTCGATCGGGCAAAAGAATATCGCCCTAGATGTGGCGGGCCGGGAATGTCCATGACTGTATCTTCTTTATGTATGAATATTGTTTAACATGGAAAAAACCATCTTCTAGGTATTTAGGTAGGTACAACTATTTACAAAATTCAGGACCAGGCATCTTGGTGCACAGAAAGAAAATAAATAAATAAAGAAAATCATTTATTCGTGACAAACATAACCAAGAACAGATAAACGTACAGAAAGAAAGTAGTCACGAAATGATGCCAACTCAGCGTAATGCTGGAATTAAAGTCAGCGCTGGTCTTCCGTTGGAACCATCAGAAACCAGGGCCTGGGCATAGTCCTATCCTGACCCACTATCACTAGGACGAGAAGTGTATTTACACGCCGACAATGCCTAGTCTAGTTTAGTTTTAGTTTGCTAATTTCGAGTAAGTTTCTATCAGCCATTTCTCGCAGATTTCTTCCAGATAGAAATGCGGATAGGGACTTGCGGAAAACCGCTAAATCACTATTGTTTTCAATCGTTTTATCACTATGATTTAAGTATGTCCTACTCCTGGTATACCTAACCTAACAAATATCAGAAACACTCATTTAGGTCAGGATTTCTCAACAATTTTTTTTAACTTTCGAATATAATATTTGGCCGTTGGTTGTTAATAAAATGCGAGTTTGTGTTTGGTCACGAAAAAAATCGAAGGGGGGCATGAAAATAATATTTAAGTTTTATTCCGGGAAAGATTGACGCAAAAAAAGGTTGGTTTAGTCTATGCCGAATACCTTTAGGTAGTTTCATGCTGTGAAAGTAAACAATGACCATCCGACGTCTCGCCGATCGATTTGATTGCGCAAGAGCTTGAAAGTGGAGCGATCTCGTTACTGTGGCAATCACAAACCGCGGTATAGTATCAGCGAGTTTATTTACCATGACGAATGCAAGCTATTGTACTGCACTTGCTTGGAGGATAGTTGCTTAACAGGTAAGTAACAACCTGTTTACGAGGGATTTGTAGATTTATAGGATGCTCAAATTAGAAGGATGAGGGCATCTCTATAGATACTAATGTTCCTATTATTATTATTAAAAGTGAATATCTGCTACATGGATGTATAAAAATACGCATCGTGTGCCGATGTGTATATAGGTACAATGTCGCTGCATCGCAAATGACTTAAAGTTTCCCTGAATGACACTCCATGATGTTTTATATCGAACGGCACTACAACGCCGTCAATGCGACATTGAAAATGTGTGGGCACTTTCCACAAGGGAACAGTTATTCATTCCTGTTTCTCCACTATTCACATAAAAAAAATAAACTGCTTTTTCTTTAGTTAACTTATCAAGAAACAATTATTTTACAAAAGATTAAGTATCTGCCAAACTTCATTGAAGTTTGTTGGCTGAACCTTTGAACAAAGTACATAATGTCTAATATAGAAATACAGAAACTCAACCAAATATGTAAACATCCTGATATAAAAGAGGGATAATGTTGTGTTTATATTTCTGACATTTATGCTGTTAAAAGAGTAGACATGACCACTGGAGTTCCTAAGACAATATTTCTTTTATATCTATGAATATTTCTTAACATATAACTAAGCCCTGTGAAGGAAGCTACATAGTTTTTTTAAATTAAATATGCACACATCTCATAAAAATGTGCAATTATTATTTATTATTTAACAAAAATATTTGACAAAAGCTGCATTATTTTAACTTCAGGTTCTTAAGGCTGTGTAACAATCTGAATTCATAGATGACGCGCTGGCCTAGTTGGTAGCAGGGACCGGAAAACCCCTTCATTTGATTAACCTTATCAATAGGCTTAGCCTATCATTCGGTAAGCCAATCGATGTGCTTAGCTATGATTGAGTCACCTTAACGTTAGGGCGAACCCCTTGGATGTAGTTAACCTCATCAATAAAGCTTACCCGGTTCATAAGGGTTTCGGTAGTTTAATATTTAAGCGCTTAGCATTGACTGGGTATTACCCCATTGATCGCCTCTCTCTTTTTTGCGCGTTCGGGCGAATTCTAGCCGTCTCGCTTAAGCGGCTACTCCCTCCCCCACCCTATCAATTGTTAGGTAATTCAATAATAAGTCTAAACCCTTGCGCATAGAGGTTAAACCAGCTTGAAACCGGTCGAATAAGCTTGAATAAGGTAACAGACAATAGGGTATTGGGATAGGCTTAGCGCTTAGTCGAATTAACCGTATCGTTTGGTTGGCCTTTCTTTGAGCTAAGCCGACGATAAGCTTAGCGCATCCTTGGGGTTTGTAACAACAAGTCTATCAAAAAGCATATTGGAAACCCCTTTCGCGCTAAGCGGTTCCGGTCCCTGGTTGGTAGTGACCCTGCCTACGAAGCTAGCGGTCCTGGGTTCAAATCCCGGTAAGGGCAGATATTTGTGTGTTCAGCGCGAAAATTTGTTCCTGAGTCATGGATGTTTTCTATGTATTTAAGTATATATTTCTCTATACAAGTATTTATATCGTTGTCTAGTACCCATAGTACAAGCCTAGAGCTTAAATTGGGGGACTAGTTCAATTGGTGTGACATTTATTTATTATTTATTATTTATTGATTTATTATTGTATTTAAGTGGCATTAGAATTATGTTATGAGAATTATCTCGTGTGGTTCCCGGGTTAGAATAGTGCCACTCCATGTCTTCCTGTGGATGTCGTAAGAGGCGACTAAGGGAATAAAGGCTTGTAGTACTATTAGGCGATGGGCTTGCAACCTGTCACTAATACGCTGGTAAACATCTTAGCCTGTTTGTGCAGAATGTGGTTACAGAATTATCAACAAGTTTTTAAAGTTGTAGGTAATTCTGTAGCTCTGCCTACCCCACTTCGGGATTACAGGCGTGACGGTATGTATGTATGTAATTATGTTGTACAAAATTCAGTGCAATATTCCATGATTTCTCAACAAAATTGACTCTTTTTACACAGAGTTCTTTTTACCAGAATGTAATGTGTGTGATGTTGAGTTTCTTGCGGCGTTTCTTCTCAGCAGTGGTCTCTTGCGAAGCGCTGGTAGATTTTTGACGTGTAAAAGTGCCCGTGCGGCCTACTTACTGAATAAACATCTTTTATCTTTTTTTAACAAGGAATATGTAACAAAGAAGGTTGGTTGTAAATTAAATTTAACACCAATTGAATATGTAAAAGATCTAACTAACAAAACTGTATCACAGAACATTGATGTATACCTATGTGTACCTATAGTTAAAATGTACTGTTCTGTGTTTTGTTTTCTTTTGGTGTTCAATAAAGAGTATTTGTATTGTATTGTATTGTATGTATGTGCTCAAGACGATAAACACTGATGACTCAGAAACTGCGTCTATTTGTTTGAAAGTTGTTCATAAATAATGGTAACTCGTGGCATTTAGGTAGCACTTGACAGTTTCTATCAGACTAGTGATGTGACAAAATTCTTAATGTATAAGTCGAGAAAAGGAAACCAATTAGAAAAAAAAACAATTATTTTATAGATGACTTTGTGATTAACAATTAATATTCTAAATTGAACTTTATTCTTCTACTTGAGAGAAACGACTTTGTGTAAGAAAATGATCTTTCAACTTCCACTGACATAATGGGTAAAACAGCATTCTATTGTAAAGTTGCAGTGTATTTTTATTGATGTTTTCCTCAATTTCAACTTCTGTATTTTGTAATGAGTTGGTCAAATTCTTTGTCATAAGATATCCTGGATTTTTGGGAATACTATTTTCATCTTTTGATAAACAAGTTCTGTAATGAAAGTGACTTTTCAATCTTAAATACGATCTCCAAAGGCTATGTGGGTAATATTAATTGATTATTTTATCTTATCCAAAAAGTACTTGGAAAACTTGTCTCATCACTAATCTGTCAATTGCTACCAAATTGCCACGAGTTACCGATCTGTACTAGAGACATCTAATAATAACTAAATATTTATTTTTAAGAATTGCTAGATTAACATAAAATATACATAAATATATTAAAGGCCATACTGAAAACATATAAATATACTTAACAAAATATGATGATGTGTGAACTTTAAAGTTGATTCAGATAAAATAAAGGGTAATTGTTTATCCGTTTCATAACTGACTATAATAACTGTGATAAGAGACAGCCAGATTTAAAACGAAAACATTGATTTAATAAACAATGATTCATTGCTCTGTAGATTATTCTTTGAATTTACAATATTCGTCCTCAGTAGACATTTCGGTTACAAGACTGATAAGGCAAGACAATACATATAGAGCAAGAACAAATAAAATCATAACATAAACATTTTAATACAGAATCAATCTCAAATCAACATTGTAGTTGAAAATAACTTTTATAAATAGCGGTTTTCAATCCAAATTCGAAGCAAATTGTTTTTATGCCAAAAGGAAAACGTCGCCATATTAACGATAAACAGGTGTGTGTATGTAGTCACCTCAAAGATAGCGAATTTCTTTATTTATTAGCGAAGAACCACCTTACCTCGCCTGTTAAAGGGTCGTACCCTAACAGCTACTTTAATCTTATCCGAGGCCATTATTTCACTTAAATTACACGAATACAATCAAATCACAACACTTTGCACATCAATGTTTGAAAACTTATTGCACATATTCACCCATATTCTAAAACAACAAAATCCATTATTTTACGTTATGATCACGACGTTCCCAAACTGACACTGCCCGTCCGCCATGTTGTTTTTACACGGAAATAGTGCTTGCTCGTCAGATATAACCATAAAACCGGTAACGAGTTTTGTACGATGGTTAAAAATACCCGTTGTACATATTGCTCTTAGTTGAATTATATTCGTTTGTGATAAACATACTGTTTTAATATAAGAAAACCGAAAATATAACTATCACTTCACTACTTCCTGACCTATGTAGCCAGATTAAAATAAAATAAAACTACTATTATTTTTAATTAAATTCGAGACTGTTCTAAATAAAAGATAATAAAATTAAAAGTTGTTTTCTTGGGAATATTATTGAAGTTGTTACACATCCTAAAAATAAAAACGGACTGTTTCATAGTATTATAGTATATCTGCAATAGAGAAGGATTTTATTGAGATTTTCATGGAAAAGATACTTGACGTTTAGCTGTCATAATAATTATGTATTGATCGGATTCGGTAGATAATTCTCTTTATTTCGGTGCTTGTTTTAGCTGGCAGTAATTGATCAATCCTCAAACTATTTGACTTTTTCGTTTCGGTACACATACACCATAAAAAAATTGTTTTGTTGTTTGTTTGTTTGTTTTGTGTACTAACGCATTCGTGAACTTTAGACATACCCTATAATCCGTGTTCGTGAAAGTATTTAAAAAGAAACAACATGGCAGCGGATGCACTGTATGGTTGGGATTTAACATTCAAGACTGTTGAGAGAGATATAAGACGAAAATCAGATGTTTTAATTGCATTTATACATTGGAATTTGTCTAAAAGAGGATTCCGCACAATTGGAATAGGCGATGAGGTATGTTTAACTTTTTTGCGGCTGAAAAGACTGGCTACAGGTTAATGTCGGTTTTTATGTTTTTGTATTCTGTCATGTCATGATTTCTTGAAAAATATATTGTGTATTTTAGCAAAAACTTATCTAGTAATATCCCATCTGTTAGGCACACCGAACAAAAACGTAATGCACGACTTAGTAGGTACCTATAAGTAAAAAGTCGTTTAGTTTACCACCCCCCAGAAAATATGATTTCTAAGTAATCTCAAACTGCGCATTTTACTATTACTGAATTACTAATTTTTGTGACTTAGTTATGCTATTAAAAAGAAGAGTGGTAACAATAATTTCTTAAGATAATTCTATAACATTAGCAAGCTGTTATAAAAAATCCTGCTGTTCAGTAATCGTGTTGATACTTATTGATAACAAAAACAGGTAAACACACGAAATTCAAGTATGTTCAACTTCTTGACGTACTAGGAGGTTAAAGGGTAATAAAATTATCACTATATTTCTTTTTTTTGCATTAGAAATTCAATAAACAAAGAAGCAGGTGCTGTTAACCTTTTTCTTCAGATGATAATAATGTATTAATACGATAAAAACAGTAACAAAAACCTTTAATGGAAAATTAAACTCAACTATTAGAAACAATAAAAGATTCTGGGTCAACTAGGTACCTAGAATGTATCTCACTCGCAAGACATACAACATAAGAGTGACTTTTATAAACAACTAGCGACCCGCCCTCGCTTAGCTTCAGGTTATGTGAGTTTTCTGTAAGACCCGCCAATAAATCAGAATTTATTTTACGTATGAACCTTCCTCATGAATCATTTATTTCTGAAAATTTCTGAAAACTGCATTAAAATCCATTGCGTACTTTAAAAGATGTAAGCGTTCAGCAAGAGCGACTTTGTTTTATATTCTGTAAAGATAAAGATAAGAAGATGAATACACAAGGTAATGGCGTACATATTATGTAAACAAATGAAATTTCAAAATACCCATACATTACCCCTGAACTTGTAGACAATTACCTATTCTGAGGTGTAGATATGGCTAAGTTGGTTAGATTTGATTTATAAAAATCCTAAAACAGTAACATTTATTGAAAAAAAATATGTTATGAATTCTGATGATGAATTAAATAAAAATAATTATGAGAGTTTATATGGACCCTGTTATGTGACACAATCTCTTAAATTCAGTTGCATTTTAAGCTTAAAACATTCCGTTTATTTGTGACCTCTGCTTCTTTGGGTTTTTTATTAATCATTTAGTAATGTTAATGCATTATAATTTAATATTTATATTAACGTAAAAGCCAACCATACATTTTGCAATTTTCCATTTTGATGCTAAATTCCCCGACATGTTTTTAATAATTTTTCAGTTATTTTGTCATACTACCTTAAAACGTTTCCAAAAAAAACTTACATGTACTTCTTAAAAAAATGAAGTAGTTATTACAGATTGTGGTTAACCATTTGGCAATAGGTTACGCAATTATTCTAAGTGATCATTTATTTTTATTTATTTATTTATTTAGGTTAACAAACAGTAACACAATCTTGGCTTATGATTAAGTAGTATACAGTGCAACATGTTATGTTATTGTGCCACCAACACCGTTAACCACAGATTACTAAAGAAAACATAAGTTGTTAGAGGTCGCACTTCTAAATTATGATATGATGGGATATCTTAATTTCTTAAAATTAAAACTTAAAACTAAAAACTAGTACAGTCGAGGGCACCAACATACACACATCCAGACCTTGTTGTAAGCGGCATAAAGGTGTTTAGATATTTTCGACGTCTCGAGAACGCATATATATCTATGACCTCGACTGTACTTACATAACCAGATGAGTTCACAAATTAAACTTTAGATTATAAATTTTAAATTAGGTGTGACATTGCTTTAGTATTTTCAAAACTCCTTTTTTAAATTTTCCAATGCGTGTAGACATTATATCAACTGACATAAAGTATTTATTGTATGCGTCTACTAGTCGATAAAGTGGTGACCGTTTACCAGCAGTAGTGCGACAGGTGGTAACTGCAAAAACGCGACATTGCTTACGACAGTGCGTCTTGCGTGGGACCCTATAACATAGTTTATTAGTGAGGGCAGTACAGTCGTATTCATTTTGACAAAGGTCATATAGCAACATTGTATCCAGATACATACGTCTAGACTTAAGAGTGATTAAATCATATTTACATAACGATTCATTATATGGCAATTTACCATGATTACATTTGTAATTTATAAAACGTAAAAATTTGGACTGCACTATTTCAATTGCTTTAATGTACTTATTATAAAAAGGATTCCATACGGGTACAGCGTACTCCAATTGAGAGCGAATAAGAGACTTATAAATATGTTGAGGGTCGGGTGAACTCAGAACACGAGCGCACGGTAAATCCATACATCTTGAAAGCTTTGCTCACGATATTATCTATATGTGTGTTTAGATGCAATTTAGTATCAAGGACGATTCCAAGGTCTCTTATAGACTTAACAGTATCCAAGGAGACTCCACATAACTTATAATCGTAAGATACTATGTTATGTTTTTTTGTAAATGTCATCAATTTGCATTTGTTTATATTTAGGTTTAACTTATTTTTGACGCAGTAATTGGAAAAACTGTCTAAGTCTTTTTGAAATTTGTAGCAGTCATCAATATTTTCTATTGTATGGAAAATTTTCAAGTCATCTGCGTATAAGAGGAAATTACAAAAGTTAAAACAAGAGTAGATGTCGTTAATAAATATTATGAATAAAAGAGGACCTAGGATTGATCCCTGAGGGACTCCTGAGCTGACAGAAACACAGTCGGACTCGTGACCATTGATGACAACCTTCTGAGTACGATTGGTGACATAAGAATTGAACCATCGCCACAAATTTCCCTTAATACCATTAAAGGCAAGTTTTTCTAGCAATATTCTGTGGTCTACCCTGTCAAAGGCCTTTTGGAAGTCGGTATATATGCTATCAGTCTGTTTACCAACATCCAAACTTTCAAAAAGATAAGTAGTATAAATTAATAGATTGGTCGTAGTGGAGCGTCTTTGTACGAAGCCATGTTGCTGTTTAGTAATAATGTTATGGAGCGATGGGTAAATGTGGTTGTGAATCAGTTTTTCAAAGACCTTCGACAGAGCGGGTAGAATAGATATGGGGCGGTAGTTTTCAACATTATTTTTGGGACCGCCTTTGTGTATGGGAACTAATAATAAAATATGTGATGAGGAACCCTGACACTTACTAAAAACGAGCTGGCGGTTTAAATACACGCCCGCTCTTAGTTACTTTAAGAGGAATGTGTCCTCCGGCCTTGTCACTAGAGTTGTCATTACATTGTGCCGTACCGCTCGGACTTTGAACACAATCGTTCAAGACATACGCCGGTTTTAACCCATCTATAGAAATGCTTGCGGTGCGTTGAGGTAACTGTACTAAAAATACCTTGTCTGTCCTACTAATAACACGACATGGTCCGTCATAAGGAGTTTTCAGCGGTCTCCTGACGTTGTCATCTCTAATGAAAACATGGCTACACGACTTTAAATCTGGATGTACGAAAACACATCTTGAGCTGCCATGCGCTTTGTCACTGGGCTTGTAACTACTGATTGTGTGACGTATCTTTTCTACCAAACCATTGTCATCAATTACCTCACTGGTCGTACCCTCATAAAAATCACATGGTAACCGTAAAGTCCGACCGAATGTCATTTCTGCAGCGCTAACGCTATTATCGCTTCTCAGTGCTGCACGGGGACAACGCTGGGGAAAACGCCTTCGCGTAAACATTGATTAAAGACGTAATGAAGCGGCCAAGACAGCGAAGTATTTGTTGATTTTAGGAATATTGATATCATGTCCAATAAAGTATGAAAATTCTTGAACAAATAGAAGTATATGTAATATAAGACAGAAGTAAGGTTTTCTATAAAACATCTAAAGCCGCAAACTCACTGAGAGCGGAAGCGGCGCGGTGCGGCCAGTTCTTATACAAAATAGATGGTTTGGTTTGGGCACGCTTTTTGGTATGGGAACTGTCAGTGCGTACTTGCAGTTTGTAACATATCCATATCGTCGGTGATACTGCAAAACCGCGTAACTAACGAATTTATGATAGAGCAATATAAACCTTACTGCCTTATTAAAAAGGTGCATTTTTCTTCTTACTAAAAATGTTACTTACGCGGTTTTACAGTTTCACCGACGAATTATGGGACTAAACAACTTTTGTGATATACCCAGTGCCTACTCCTTCTGTTTTTTGATGTCATCTACCCATCATCTGCATACTCTGGCTTGACTTATCTTATATCCTCAATTTATTAAGTATGTCCTGCTCGTTTCCTGAGTGACTGTTACAGCTTTTGTTTCTGTGTATTTTTTGTTTTAATTTATCTTAAATATTTTTTCTGATTATTATCCTATGTATAAACAATTTCAGGATTGTTTGCATCAATATAAATAATGTACTTAGGCGAACTTATCCCATTTGGGATCATGGCATCATGGCATTTTTTTTTGTTTGTATTTTAGTGAGGGCCTCCACTGGTAAAATACAAGTGCTTAAAAGTTTCCTTTCCACAGCTATGTTCATTCTAAGGACTGTTCAATTTACTAAGCGGACATACTTAATTCAATATTAATCCTTCAACTAAAAAAATACTGATAGGGAGTGGCTGGTTATAAAATAAACGTAGACAAGTCTATCAAGTGTCGTATTTTTTTTTAATTGTCTAAATATTTTTCACGATGGAGCGAATTAATATTAAAGAACGCAAAATAATCTTGCAAAAATGGTGTACAGGCCAATTTTCACTGCGGAAAATTGCGAATGAGTTTAAATGTTCCAAGTCAGCCGTGTTTCAAATCATAAAAAAAACTTGGCTTGGAGAGCATCATACGCTCGACGATTTACCAAAATCGCGGCGGAGAAGTGGCCCGGCAAACCCAAATGTTGAAGAAAAAGTCGTGCGGCTGTTAAAATCAACAAAGTACATGTCCGTTCGTGAAATTGCTAAAAAAGCAGGTATTAGCGTAGGCACTGTACAAAATATCAAGAAAATAAATAATATACGGACATATAAGAAGCAAAGGCAAAAAATGCCGAAAAGAAGTGCCGAGCAACAAATACGGTCCAAAAAAAGATGCCGCAATTTATACGATATTTTGCTGCAAAATAAATCTCGATGCATTCTCATGGACGACGAAACGTACGTGAAATTTGACACCAGTACGTTACCAGGGCCCCAGTATTACAATGCGGCTGTAGGAGAAATTGTACCCGATTCCGAAAAAACCATAAAAATTTACAAATTCGGGAAGAAAGTCCTTGTATGGCAGGCAATTTGTTCCTGTGGCCTCAAAGTACGTCTTATTTTGCAACTGGAACTATTGGTGGCGAAATTTATAGAAAGGAATGCATCACAAAACGGTTACTTCCTATGTATAGAAAGCACAGTATTCCCCCTTTGTTTTGGCCTGATCTAGCGAGTGCTCACTATGCTGCCACAGTGTGAGATTATGCCTTAGTTGCGGACATGTGTTTTTATGATTTCATTTGATGAATATAATTAAATAATACAACTTTGGGGAAGAAACTATATTTTTATTTCGCTTAGTTTTTGAGTATTTTCAGTTTTTGTGATTTTAGTGGAAAACTGATTTTTAACTTTCGCTCCTAAAACAAACATTAAGTCCATGTGATATATTTACAACAAAATGTGCCATAGTACCATCTAACTATATGCAAAAGAAAGAACGTGTAGGTGCTATACCTATGAAGTAATTTAGTTATTTATGTTTTTTAGAAAATAATTTTTTTCTACTTTGTCTTTATGTTGGAGCAATGTTTTTAACTTTAGGTAAATGCACACTACGGTGATTAACAATAAAAAAAAAAATCACATGCTCAAATAGCAGGACTTCGGAGATATTTCATTTCTAAGGATTTACTCAATTTCTATGGGAATAGGGTTCTCACATCAGAGTTAAACATTATAGCCAGATTTTCGATATTTTTTTTCCTGTGCTATTAGTGTCTTTTAATTGGTTCGCTCAGTGATATTCAGATCTAAGGGTCGACATTTTTTTCCTCTGGTCTGAGCCGTTTTTTCTAATATTTCTAAAAGTTCCAGACGTATCAGATTTTTTAGTAGGTACCGTCAATCCTTCATCTCCTAGTATATTGATTGATACGCCCGGAGGTTGAAGCGTACCAACATTTGCCACTCGCTGACCAGCATGAGGGTTGGCGCCCTCATGCCCCCCTAGCATTAAGTCCCCCGGTCGGGGCCCGGAAGGACATCCCCCAGCAGATTGGGTCAGTTCCTGCTGAGGCAAAGTAGCGCCATGAGTCTTTGCCGGCTCCATGACGCCTTACCTCCGCTTCTCCAGAAATCACGTATAGATATTGGGTTTTAGCTTTAGCTTGACGAGGGCGGACCCCTTCCCAATATCCCGTGATTTCCTTCATCGAAGATACAACATAAAAATGTTGAATGGCGCTCGACCTTCTATACATTTAGTAAGTATTATTAAGGAGACTTAACATTAAGGAGACTTGACCTCCTTCTGAGATGTCCTTCCCAGAGATCTATTGGATGGATTCTCCGCACTAAATTTCATTTAAATCAATTCAGCGGCTTCAGCGTTAAAAAAAATGTATGGACAAAGCACGCTTCTTTTTTTTAAAGTCGGTAAAAAATAGCTTTATTTTAATTTCAAATCAGCTTATTGTGATTTTATGACTGCCAACATTTAAATATCTCATACTATTTAGCTATAAAAAAATTAGGTTCGAAAAATATAAACTAGGTATTTATGTGATAACCCTAGCCAAGGGAATTTGACCAATCTGTAACTCGAAAGTCCTGCACTATTTTTGCACGATTTTTTTTTTTTGAGAAGACTTGACATTACAATGATATTATTAGACTTTCAAAATATTGCTCCAATATGGTACAGTTGGCTAAAAAAAATTTAATGCAGAATTTTACTAATTTGCATTTTTTGGGGCCTGTAATCTATATTTTTTATTTATTTTAAAAACAGGTCATAATCAATTTTAAATGTTAACATAATTTATTAAGCTCATAGCTAACAAGGCAATTGGAAATGAGATATCGAGGTTCTATGGTTTCCATAGAGATTTCCAAATATTCTTATTAACTTCATAATAAAGCGAAATAGAAATATAGTTTCTTCCCCAAAGTTGTATTATTTAATTATATTCATCAAATGAAATCATAAAAACACATGTCCGCAACTAAGGCATAATCTCACACTGTGTGCTGGTGAGACTGTGGTGCTATTAAATTCAAAAAACATCGATTTTGTTAAGAAAGAAGACAACCCACCAAACTGCCCGGAGCTCCGCCCCATCGAGCAATACTGGGCCATTGTAAAAATATACTTGAGGAAGGATGGCGAAGAAGCTAGTACATTGGCAGAATTTAAACGCATGTGGTTTGCTGCTTGTAGAAAAGTATCCAAAAGCGATGTGCAAACACTTATGTGACGAATCCGGGCTAAAATCCGAAATTTTTACCTTTGTCATTAATTATTTTTTTCTTGTGTTATATATTACTTTATTTTAATATTGTAAATAAATATTCACCGTAATAAAGATATATTTGTTATAAAAAATCCGTAAATGAATCTATTTTTGATGTCCGCTTAGTAAATTGAACAGTCCTTATGCTGTTTCCTTTATGCTACAATACCATTTCAAAATGTTTCCTATATGTTTTGGTTTTTACTTCTTTGGATTTTATATTAAGAATACTTTTGATTTCCTTTTTAATGGTTTATGTACTTGCATTGACCCGTTAAATCTCTTTGATTTCAGAGGACGCTTACTGGAGATGAGGACAGTAGTGAAGTGCTCCCAACAGGTTGGAATGATAAGGATAACTACACTTTGAGATATGTTTTGGATGGCAAATTGTATATTCTTCATGGCTTGACCACTGATGGCAACCTAATTGTCAATTTAATGGTAATTATATTGATTTGGATAATAATTTTTTCTAACATCAATCAAATCATCAATGTCAAGATTCATTAGCTTTCGGCGATAGTGTTCTATAGTGGCAAATTTTGTGACTGTACAAGTACTAGATTAATTATAGTTTTGCCCTTTTGTTTTTATTGTTGAATATTCCCATGGATACTATTTTTACTGACTTTGTACAGTAAAACCACAGTACAAATATACAGATTCCAGAGGAAGTGTGACAGCAATAGATAGCCGAGGTACCTACTATTAATATTCTGGTTTTACTGCACTTGCATTGTACTAAAAATAAAAATATTTTACTGTTTTATTATTGTGAATATTATTTGACATCATGTTTTCACTTCTGAGTTTTCACTAAACTTTCCAGAGATCCCATGATTTGGCCGTGTCCAATATCGCTTTCACGATTGATGAATCAGTCAAAGAAACCAGTGGGGCCATAGACAAGATGATGCCCAACAATAAAGAACTCATGTTTAATGTAAAGAGAGATCTTATTGACACTATCACAGAAAGATCAGTGTGCACTGTTGAAACACAAACTACTAGCAGCAGGAGTAAGTATTGGAAATTTTGAATAACGGCTTAGATTAATAACTATTTATCATTGTAAGATTTAAGAACAACAAAATCATTGTACGCCTTAAAACATATTGTAATACGTGGTACCAAGGCTAGTGATGCAACGAAAGCAAATACTGATTGGACTATTACAACAAAACCTAATTTCTGGATCTAATAGGGGGAGATCACTGTTGGGGTTGCGGAAGGTTTTTAGTAGGTTTCCAAAGGTTGTAGGTCCCATGTGCATTTGGAGACATCCTCTCTAGCTTTCGTTTGACGGATTCATGTCGACAGTCGAGTCAGCAAGGAGATTTTTAGGTTCTTTTATAGCTTGGTTTAGTCATGTTTTGTCTGCGCGACTGTGAGAGAGCTGCCAAACTCTACGAAGGTGACGCTTTTCAGCAATTTTATCCCGTATTGTGGTATCGGGGCATTATGTGACAATTCCTTTGAGGCTTGAGTACTGGACCAAGCCGCTACCTGTATCAGGTTTTTTATGTACAAGCATGCATCTTTCACTTCTTCATTGGTCTTAAGTGGGAGTAAGAGGTTAATATTTTCGTCAATGTACTCTCTAAAGTAATCCCAGCCGGTTTTAGAATTATGCAGCCAGTCAGTGCGACTCTCGCGAGGAACGGCTGTCGAGCTAAAAAGAAGTAACACAGGTGTGTGGTCAGAGGATCCGTCGAGGCTCGAGTTTATGGCGGAGTTTTGAGCGCAATTGCTTTCTGTGATAAAAAAAAGTCTAAAAAAGGTCAGGGATCGTGTGGTTATCTGTGGGCCAGTAGGCAGTCTCTCCCGTTGACATAGTCAGGAGTTGGTTGTTGTGACTGTTAGTCTGGATCCCCAGTGTGTATGTTTGGTATTCCAATCACCACCAGCTATGAATCGGTTGTCCCCAAGTATTTAAAGAATTCAGTAAATTTTTCTTTTTTTATATACTTGGGAGCAAAGAAATCGAGCCAGTTAGTACTGAATTTTCATAGAACAGTGGCTCGATTTCTTTGCTCCCAAGTATACAGCCGAAAAAAACGAGAGGTCCAGAACGATCTTCCACCCTCACAGTTGTAGCTTGGCTCTAATAGGCAGTGCTTTACGCTATTCTTGATAATTATTGTAGTCCCAGCATTAGCTCCCCCACCAGGGTGAGACGTCAGGTACATAGAACATCCCGGAATAAGTATTCTACTTCTTGACGAGGTGTGTGATTCAGAGATAAGACAAACATCGAGCTTGTTGGTTTTGATGAACATTTCAAGTACCTACGCTTCGTTGGTGCAAGAGCATTTATGTCCCATGTAGGGTAGCTATGTGCGGAAAGTCATTTTGCAAGTTTAGAAACTTGGGTTGTTAGTAGGCCCATACTATTTGTTGTAGTAAATGGTTCATTTTCTCGCTTTGTTTTAATAAGATATCTTCTAATTTGCAGAATGATTGCTCGCATGGTTTTGCGCTGGCGGCTTCGGCATGAGTCTTGGAAGCCGTGTTGTGATTTATTGCCGAGGAGTTGGTTGGATTCTGGGGGATGATGATGATAAGTGGGGACGCCCAGCCGAAGCAGGCGGGCAGTCGATTCGGTTAACCGTTCATTCTGCCCTATTCCCCTCAGTCGTGCCTCAGGTTACTGGCCCGGCGGCGCTCCCATCCAGCATCGATCCCATCTTCCTGTCTTCCTACAGAACAACAGCGCGTCCCGTAGGTTGATACTTTTGAGATCTTCTGTGGACAAAACGTCCTCTCCGAATGTGTGGTATCTCAGTGACGAGTACATGACACACTCGGCTAGGACGTGTTGACTAGTTTCCTCTTTGCCACAGTGTGGGCATTGAGGGTTCTGTTTAATACCTATTACCGTCAGATGTTTGTTGAGCGGACAGTGTCCAGTCAGAATTCCTGTTAGTACGCTTAGATTATACTTACCCAGGTTTAGAAGATACCTTGTTCTGTTTTTATTAACCCTTCCTATCATGAGTTTGGATTGTCTGCACCCTTGCGTCATCCCCCATGCCTCATTTGTCCTCTTTTCCATTCTTCTGGCGATAACTCCTTTGGTTACCATCTCCGATATTGGTAATACCGGTTCCGGGCCTAGGTATTGTTGGTCCGCACCTGCTCTGGCTAGTTCGTCTGCCTTCTCGTTTCCTACTGCTCCACTGTGTCCTGGCACCCACGCCAGTGTTACATGGGATGTGGTGCCTAGAGTGTTCAGTTCATTACTACACTCTTGCACTAGAGATGATTTGATCACCGGATTGCCTAGTGCTTTGAGTGCCGCTTGGCTATCTGAGTATATTATAACGTGACTTCCCGTTACATTGCTTTTTTCCTTGAGGCTCAGGGCACACTTCATGATGGCAAAGACTTCTGCCTGAAACACACTGGTGGAGCCCCCTAGTGGTATCGTCGTGTGCTCTTCTGATTCTTGGCTATATATGCCCGCTCCCGCTCTTTTGGTTGAGGATTTCCATGAACCGTCTGTGAAGCATGTCACTTTGGGTTCTGGTGTTTCTCTCTCCCAGCTGTCTCTCTCTCCTATGTGGATTCTGTATTTCTTATCGAACCTCTTCCTTTTCTTGATTAGGTCATTGTTTACCATGAGCATATCCATGTTTGACATTGACTCTTTCTGTATGCTTGCGTGTCTCTTGTCCATCTCGGACCTGATCCACTCCCTGCTCGCTTTTAATCTATACCACTGTTCTGTGGCTCTCTTCTCCACCTCTATGTGCACCGGGTTCAGTCCTAGCATGATCTCCAGGGCTTGTGTAGGTGCTGTTCTCATTGCCCCGGTTGTCATCAGACATGCTAGTCTTTGAACTTTTGTTAGTTCTTTGTCTATATCTTTTATCTTTGCTCTGTGCCACCACACGGTGGCTCCATATAGGAGTCTAGGTAGGACCACCGCTCTGTATATCCATTGCGTTATCCTTGGTCTTAGTCCCCATCTCCTTCCTATGGCTTTCCTGCATTGCCACAGGGCTATGGTGGCTCTTCTGCATTGCTCCTTTACATGTGTCCTGTATAGCAGTTTGCTGTCTAGTACTACTCCAAGGTATTTTATTTCCTTGAGTGTTTCTATCTCTTCACCTTTGATTTTGATTGGTGTTAGGACGGGCAGCTTTCTTTTGTTGGTGAAGAGTACTATTTTCGTCTTGGTCGGGTTCAGGTCTAGTCCCCTGTTCTGACACCAATTTAGTACCTGTTTTATCCCTCTTGTCATGACTTCTCTCGTTACACTGAGGACTTTTCCCCTCACTAAGAGTACCCCGTCATCCGAATACGCTTGCATGTGTATCCCTCTTGTGTTAGTTTCTCTTATGAGCGAGTCTAGTAGGAGACACCATAAGAGTGGTGACAGACAGCCTCCTTGTGGGAATCCACGGCTCGTCTTTATCCTTATTGAGTCTCCCCCCAGTTGTGCTGTGATCGCTCTCTCTGTTAACATGGCCATTATCCATCTCCTAACTGCGGGGTCTATGTCATCCCTCCGTAGACATTTCTTTATTGCACCAAAAGTCGCTCTGTCGAATGCTCCCTCTACGTCGAAGAAGCATCCCAGTGCCAACTCCTTGTCTTCTAATGCTCTTTCTATCCTTGTAGTCAGGTTATGCAGAGCTGTCTCTGTTGATTTACCTTCCATGTAGGCGTGTTGATGCCCGTGTAAGTGTAGTCTACCACCTTGCATGCTTGTCCTTATCTGTATATCTATGATCTTCTCCAATGCCTTCAATACGAATGATGAGAGGCTTATGCTTCTGAAGGATTTAGCGTCCTTGTAGTTTTTCTTGCCTGGTTTTGGTAGAAATATTACCTTTACCTCGCTCCAGATTTTCGGGATGTGGCCTAGCACCAGACTTCTTTCATAAAATTCTTTCAGATGGTTCCAGATGTATTTCAACCCCTTTTGTAGTAGTGCGGGTATCACCCCATCTGGTCCTGCCGCTTTGTAGGGGGCGAAGGAGTTTATAGCCCATTCCCCCACTTCATCACTTATCTTGAGGTTCATCGTTTCCCCTGCTTCCCTTATCTCGTTATTATTTTCTACTGCAGCCTCATGTAAGTTGTCCTCCCTGCAATCGGGAAAGTGTATTTTTACCATGTGCTGCAGTACTTCTTTGGGGTCCGTCAGTTCGGTCGATCCTACTATCAGGCTACCCAGTTGGCAGGTTCTCTCGTTCGACAGTACCCTTACTAATCTCGCTGCCTATGTGTAGCGTTGTATCTCTCCCGTGAATGTTTTCCATCCCTGTGCTCTCAGTTTTTCTCTAGTATTAGTATATTTGTTCCTAATGCTTCTGTACTCGTGCCAGCACTGATCATTGTTCCTTTTCAGAGCTGATCTTAGCGCTTTACGAGATCTCTTCCTCAGTTTCTGTATCTCTTTATTCCACCACGGCTGTCCTTTGTCTCCGTTACTCGTTTTTTCCGGACACGCCGATAGGTAGGCTTTTGATATGGCCTTGTTCAGATCTTCTGCAGCTCTGTCCAGTTCCTCACTCGTTTCTGGTCTTCTATGGCTCGGTGTCCATTTACTCAGTATGTCGTTATATTGCTCCCAATCCGTTTTCCTAGGGTTTCTTATTTTCGTTCTTTCCGTGTAGTAGTCCAGGCCGTACAGTAGTCTTCTGTGGTCCGACATACTGTCCTCCCGGTCCACCCTCCAGTCTCTTACATGTTTGCCTATCTCCCCTGAGGTAATTGTTATATCCAATACCTCCTCTCTAGCCCTGGTTACAAAGGTTGGGGTTGTCCCTGTGTTATGTATGTCCAGGTCATTACTTACAATAAATTCTAGTAGTGCTTCCCCCTTCTTGTTGGTGTCGGTGCTCCCCCACACCTCATGATGTGAGTTTGCATCGCAGCCTACAAGAATGGGTGTTTTCTTACCTTTATATCTTATAATTGTTTCCTCCAATTCTCTAGTTGGCGCGTTGCTTTCACCTGGGATGTAGCATGTTGCCATCGCTGCTTTGATTCTCTCTCCACTCCTTGTCACGAGGTTGATTTCTACCACGACTAGGTCTCTGAAACATATGGTCATGAGGCATCCCATATTTCTTAAATCTCTACTTACATACATGCATGCCCTAGGGGGTAATTCACCCTTTCTTTCGAAGTGTAGGTCACCCCCCAGGCTTCCCAGGCCTGTGACCTGGTTTTTCCATACATATGGTTCTTGCATCAGGACTATATCAATATTTTCCCTTACTATGTATTGACATAGTTCCGACATTGCGTCCTTACAATGCTGAAGGTTTACTTGACATATTCTTATTTTTTTGTAGTTTGTGTTGTGTGTGTTGTTGTGTAGTGCTGGTTGTTTGTCTGTGTTGTCCATTGCTGGTTGTGTTTATGTATAGTGTAGCTGCCCCCCGTTTCCCTAGGCTGAGGAGCCCCCCTCGGTTTCCATCCGTGGTGGATGGTCATCGACCGGGGCTGCCTCTGCCTGGTTTCCGGGTTGCAGCGCTGGGTCGCCACAGCTGCACTTGCAGCTACAGCTCCCCCTCCCAACCGGGGTCTCTGCCTCCACATCTTCTTTCCTCCGAGGCTGAGCCCTGACCAAGCGCGCCCTGATGCGTGTGGCTTGGAAGAATAGCCATTGGCTGGCCTCCGCACCCCACGCATCCTCTACGCTCTTGGGCACCGAGTGGATTCTGGGGGTTAGCCGACGGAGCCGATGTAGTTGATGCGAGCGGTTTTGTTCTTGGGGTAGAGTTTTTTGTACCTACGAGCCAGGATCTCTTTGTAAATTTCGCAGCCTTTATAATTGACTGGGTGGTCACACGAGCAGAGAGCGCATTTAGCTGGTGTAGATTTGCCTTTCTTTTTGCACTCCGAGGTTTTGTGGCCATCCCCGCATTTCACGCATTTGTAGGGCTTCATGCAAATATTCTTTGAGTGACCATACTCTTGACATCGATGGCACTGCACAATGCTTTTGATTTACGAGGATCCTCTGTCTTAACCTTTTGGTGAAATACATATTTGATATATTTGATCGTGAGATGAAACAGGAGTTTGGAGGTGGGAGGACCTTGTGCAGGGTCCGTCCGGGTTGGTACCACCATCTTATCCATTAACCTACCGCCAAGCAGCAGTGTTCGCATTGTTGTGTTCCGGTTTGGGGATAAGACAGCCGGTGAAATGACTAGCATAGAGGCATTCCATCTTCGGCCTCAGGGTTGGCAACGCATTTGCAGTCTTAGGATTGCGGTCTTATGAATGCGAATGTCTATGGGTCACAGTTTCCACTTACCATCAGGTGGCCTGTGTGCTCGTTTGCCTTCCTATGATATAAAAAAAAAAAAAAAAAAAAAAAAAAAAAAAAAAAAAAAAAAAAAAAAGATTGTTCACGCTAGGCTCGACATTAAAAAAGAAAGTTGAAGTGGGCTTTTTATCAGCTCCGTAGCGAGCGTTTATTATTTCACCTTTGACCTTATTGTTAGTTGCTTTGACAGCATCCACAATCGCTTCATGTGGAGTGCTGTGGTGCAGCTCTTTTATAACGAAGCGATAGCATTTTTGGTCCTTTTGGGTGATTGTATGCTCTATAAGACCATTCGTTCTTATTATAGCTATAACCTTTTTGTACCCTTCAGCAGAATCCACAAGGACGTACAAAGGTATTTGTTAAACATTTTGAATTTGAACTCCTCTTTGCTACAGGCAGTTTTAAGTAGCTTCGAAAATTCATTAACATCCTCTATAGCGATGAGAACGATAGGTGGGGGTTTTGCTGGCTTTGGTGGTTTTAGTGAAGCCTGTTTCATCCGCTGTGTCTAAGGGTAGGTTGCGGAAGCGGTTTTCGGTAGAAGTTCTTGCCACCGCCGCGTCAGTCGCACATTTTCTTCGTGGTGCTAGGAGATGGTACGAGTTGCCATGGAAGAGGATCAGGGTACTGCTGGTCATTTTCCTGTTTGCTTTCTTCTGGCGAGGTATTAATACTCGTATCATTTGGTGGCACAGAACTTTCAGGTTGGTTATTTTGAAGAACTTTTCCTAGGTCGGAAAGGGAGGTTGATCTTTGCCTGGTGAATAGGCTTGGATGAAACACTTGTTGATTTAGCAGTTTCTGTTGTGGTTGTGATTTATTATAGAATACTTGTTGTATATCATTTTTATTACTCATGCTTGGTCTAGAAATATCCCCATAATTAGTTAGGGAAAGTTTATTTGTATGGCAACTCTGAGCGAAATAAGAATGACGGTTGGTAGATAATGATAATAATGAGGGCTATAAATCAGTGTCATTCAGTTCATCTGTTTTTATTTCACATTAGTTTTGCACTGTTAAAATCAAGTTTCAGTTGGAGATTTCGCTATATGGTTGGCACTAATCACTAAACTTAACGATTTTAGCGAAATTTCGTCTCAGAAAGCAATTCTAACTGATGTGTTGGTTTAAAAATTGAAACCGCTATGTGTCGCGGTAGAAATCTGAAATGCACCTATGAACATAAATTTAATTGATGGAGATTATTAGTATTATTACATATGCTAGTCAATATAATAGTAGCTTACGCGACTATTGTGTAATGGTAATTATGCAGAGTTGCATACATTGATTATATCTACACCCATATCGCAAATTCTTTATGATGTGTTCAGGAACTTTCGGTTATGACCTGCATGCATGTCAAACTGTGATACCATAACTTATTTGTAAGTACGCACAAGCTTAAAAATAGTTACTTTACTAAGACGTTAACATTTTATAAGAATATTGTTGACTTTTTGTCCATTTTCCATTACATCCTTAAAAGCCATTTTGTTTCTTTGCTTGGACTTTTTCTTTTGAGTTCGCTGCTGCATGTTTATTTTTAATTCTCGAACCATTCGAGATCAACTAATATGCGAGACAAAATATCAAAAAACTATTAATTTATCTCGATTGACGCGAGAATTGCAGCCGAATAAAATTTTGTTTGAATTAGAGTATATTCGAATTTGGAAATCATAACAGAATCGCCAGTGAGCATTTTACACTGGTAAGATAAGATATAAGATATGTCAACGCTGGTTTACTAAAAGCGGGCTCTAAACCTACAGTTTCTGAAAGCATTATAAAGGATTTCGGATATGGTCTAGAGTCTAGATAAAGTACTTGAGTAATCAACAGTGATCGGGGTTTTGTATGCGTCTCGGGGTGAATGACCTCAATAATTATGCTAGTATTGATATGCCGCGGGATTTCGGGCTTCGTGTGGTTTTATAAAGGACAGTTTTTTCATAATATTATTAGATTACATATTGATTATCCATCAATTGCTATTACGCGTCAATGTTTTGACCTTAAAACTTTTGTTGTTGATGTTTTTAAGAAATTAATTTCTAGTGTGACTTGGTGCCTACACGAAAAAGTAAAAATTTGATAATTTGTAAAAAATAATAGATTTTGTTGTTGTAATATATTATATTAGCGATACAAAATCATATGTTAATATTTTTGCACTGGTAAAAAAATTACCCTGTATATTTCTGTGGCATCGATAATTGACGTACCTATCTCTTTCCTGTAGTTCGACTAAGGCGATCTCGATTATGCTAAAATATTCATTTATACAGGGTGTATTGCAAGTCGTGTGCCAAATGAATATGGTGGGTAGCTAAGGTCACTTGCAACACGTTTTGGGCCAATTAACACTCATCCTACCCACGGTGTTTTTTTTATATTTTTTTTGAAAAAATCTTGGAATCTTCCAAAAGTTAACCATTTTGTTCACCTATCTTTTTTTTTAAATGTGACAGCACAAAAATATTTGTAGTTTTTTTATCTTTAATGTTTGCGCATTCTAATGAAATGTAATTTTTATTCATATAGTAAACAAATAAAAAAATATTAGCCAACAAAGTGTGAAGGACAGAAAAATAAAATCTTTACGGTCAACTTTACGGCACAATTAAAAAAAAAGTAGAAGCTCCTCAGATCTTCCAAAATCATAAAAACTTCTCCAGTTCCTGACGATTCTTACGGTATACCACATGTCTAGAATTACGTTCAGTTTTTCGTCAAAATATGGTTTCAATCTAAAATTGTGGTTTTATTCGGTCAGTAGATCCAGCCAGTTAAATGGGCTAAATGCACAATACAAAACGCAATATGGTTAAAAATCATCTTTATTTTAATAATTACTTCAAATTTTGTTCAAATTGTCTTCCTCCACAATTGATACATTCGCGACACCTTTTTCGTATTTCTACAGTTGTTGTACGAAGTGTCTTTGACTTTTACGTCTGGGGAAGGGCCAAAGAGCTAGTGTACGCAACACAGGTAGAGAGCAGAGAGCATCTGATCGCAAAAATTAATGACGCGTTCGCAATAATGCGGCAAGAAATGACACTTCGTACAACAACTACTGTAGAAATACGAAAAAGGTATCGCGAATGTTTCAATTGTGGAGGAAGACAATTTGAACAAAATTTGAAGTAATTATTAAAATAAAGATGATTTTTAACCATATTGCGTTTTGTATTGTGCATTTAGCCCATTTAACTGGCTGGATCTACTGACCGAATAAAACCACAATTTTAGATTGAAACCATATTTTGACGAAAAACTGAACGTAATTCTAGACATGTGGTATACCGTAAGAATCGTCAGGAACTGGAGAAGTTTTTATGATTTTGGAAGATCTGAGGAGCTTCTACTTTTTTTTTAATTGTGCCGTAAAGTTGACCGTGAAGATTTTATTTTTCTGTCCTTCACACTTTGTTGGCTAATATCTTTTATTTGTTTACTATATGAATAAAAATTACATTTCATTAGAATGCGCAAACATTAAAGATAAAAAAACTACAAATATTTTTGTGCTGTCACATTTAAAAAAAAAGATAGGTGAACAAAATGGTTAACTTTTGGAAGATTCCGAGATTTTTTCAAAAAAAATATAAAAAAAACACCGTGGGTAGGATGAGTGTTAATTGGCCCAAAACGTGTTGCAAGTGACCTTAGCTACCCACCATATTCATTTGGCACACGACTTGCAATACACCCTGTATAATCCAAATCATTTTCATTTTTCATTATTATATTTTTTGTTGTTTGGAGTTATTGACATTAAACATTATGGTACTAATAGATATGCCCGGGGGAGTTCGGGATTTGTATTGATGTTGGACGATTATTATTCCATTTTATGTAACACTAGCGACCCGCCCGCGGCTTCGCCCGCGTGGAATGTATTATGCATTATAAACCTTCCTTAAGAATCACTCTATCTATTAAAAAAAACCGCATCAAAATCCGTTGCGTAGTTTTAAAGATTTAAGCATACATAGGGACAGACAGCGCAAGCGACTTTGTTTTATACTATGTAGTGATGATATCAATCGAAATTACAGGTCAATATTTGAAATATGTTTTTATTATTGAAAAAATATAGCGGGGTTATAGTCATGTACATACTTGGATTACGACTCGAAATCCCGCGAATTGCATCCAAAACCCCGATCGATATGTTTGATTACCAGTGGTAATCAAACATAACAAGTGGCATTTTTTACAGATATTTTGCAACAGATGACTTGTTTTTCTGATTGTATACATATTTCCTATTCCGCACTAGCAAGAGCAGTTATTTTCGAGAATCGTCGGCTAGCACTAGAACCTTGGCAAAACATTTGGTATGGTATAAATAACAAAATTATGGGTGCGTTCCGTTTTACTCAAATCTTTACAAATTTTTACGAATATTTTGTAAGTATTCGGCGAATACGAATATTTGGTAACGTGGACATTTCGACGAGGACGAATATTCGTATTCGTATTCGTTGCATTACTAATCAAGGCTTTAATTCCCATGTCAACATTTTGAAATAACAAACTTATTATGTTTTAATAATTAGAATCGCCTAGTGTATTGGGTATAATGAATATCACTCCGAATACAGTCAAGGACAAACATGTGGTAAGTAGTGGTGCGATTCTCAAAAATATGCCTCTACAAGTCTAATTTCAAGAGGTAACTAAGTACATAATTTGTAACCGTTTTCAGTTAGCGGTTTCTAATTGTTTTTCAATGAATGTGCTAGACATATTTTCTGGAGAAAAATTGGTGGCGGACTAACGTAATAATAAAGAACGCCGTTCCCAACGTGACGTTCAAACGTCACCGAAGATGCAAAAAAAGGCCCAGGTGGCGGTTCAGGTTGTTTCAACCCACCCTAGGCTGAATTAAACTAAAAAAGTAGCAAGGTAGCTTTTCGTTTTTGTTTTCCACTCGTTGGACTAGCTTACGGCGGCTGGTACAACACTTAACCCTATCAAATTCAGCCAGGTGAAGGTAATTAGTAGTTACAAAGAATTATGAAGGAAGTATGTGGGGTTTAAGAACAGGCAGAAATAGGATTGGAAATCTGCTGATTCATCAAACTACGTTTTAAGTGATCCTCTGCCGGCGTCCAAATTCTTTGTCGCAGTTATTCCCACGTTCAATAGATTATCTGAGAATTCTCAGTAGAGTTCTCTGTGACGGACTTTGTTCAAATAATTAAACCTCCAACTTTCCAACGGATTGTAAAGAAGTTTGCAAGTCGTGCAGATATTTTGCAACAAAGAACCCTTTAATAGTGAGCCAAAGAGTTGCTGTAGGTCTGGGCATGTTGCGTACCAAAGTATATTAAAGCCTCGTTGTTTCAAATAATTAAAGCGTATTAAAAGGAGCTGCACCATGCAAGAGGATTTGGCTTTATGCTTGTGCAAATTCAAGCACTTTGCCAGTCTTTTCTGGAGCATACTAGACTACTGGCCACACATGTTACAGTGTTCCAGGACAGGACACAGGACAGGAAAACATTCCATATTCTCAGGCCTCCGAAATGTTCCGTCTAGTAAAACGGTCTTAACCGGATGCTTCTACTACTTTTTTGCCTCCGTAAAACCATAGACCTTCTTAGTTTGCGGCGCCTCGTTTCTCCGCGCTAACCCTTTCTGATCTCATCACTTTCTTTATCAAACTTACAAAAGCTTTTTGACCGTTTGACAAGCAGCTCTTGGTCTTTCATTTTCTCTTCTCTACTGTTGTAAGAGCAAAGATCTTAATAATACAATTTATACTATTATATACATATTAACTTGAATATTAGAAAAGGTGTTCCAGGCCCCGGACAAGCCAGTCCAAGCGTTTCTCGCATGTTAAAATCCGTCAAGCCGTTTAGGCTGCAGAGCGTTCCCAGAAATAGACATACATACACGCATACATAGATACTTACATACATACATACATACGCTCGAAAAACATAACCCTCCTTCTGACGCAGTCGGGTAATAAGGATTGGCGCTATCGGATGACCGTTTTACGAATGCATCCGACATCTCAAATCACAGTCCGTTGGAATGGCAGTTTGGATTTAAAAACTTTATATTGTACGTGCGAATGAAGCTTTAAATGTCGCTTACAAGCATCAGTTCATACAGGTGGTGAAGGCGAAGCCATTATATTTTTTACGCACATAGCCTTAACAATACATACATTTTTTCATCGTCTTCTCGACTCTTTGAGTGGTTTATTATCTAACAAGGCTAACCAGTTTGCTTCAAACCCCCCTAGACCAAACCTCTTGCTTATAAAACAGTATATTTTTCGTTTACTATCTTAGGAGCATTGAAGTGACCCTCGCTTACACTCGGGTACTTTCGGCAACGACACAGCGGATTTTTTGGGAAAAATAAACTTAACTTACTGGTATATTAATACATTCCTATTCATTCTTATATCTGGACTCTGACTGGCAGCGTAGTTATAACCGCTTTTAATTAGTTAAGGGGCGTCACTATATCACATTCAGCTGAGCCAACCATCCACTCCTCGTTTCTCACACTACCGTCTAGTTGATAAACATACAACATCGGTTATTTGCAGAGAAGGCAATTGCAACTTCTGCTCTCAACGCTGTCTCAAATTGGTTATCACAACAACCCTTACCTGAGAATACGGTGGTGGAGGTGTTGCCATGGGTGCAAACAATTCCAATAAATTTCAGACGCGGTCAGTTGCTTTATATGTCATTCTTCCTGCCTCCGTCCAATTAATTTCAAATCCCTTCTCTTCCTCGCATTATCTAATAAATAAAAACTGAAACAGCTTATAGAATATTTCCACTCCCATATACCCTTTCCTTGTATGTTTGTTTCGTCTATATGTTATCTATATGTTGCCTATTTCATCAACTCCTATTTTCGGATCCACTTTTAGCTCTAGACAATTATTTCGTACGGTGAGTCTGTTTTCAAAATATGTGATTGGTGGTAGTAACGGTCGCTTAGTAAGTGTGACCGATTGCCATTGAAAGTAAAATTGGATTGGATGGGATCTTTTTTCCGCCTGCACTCTGCATGACATGCATGTGGTATCATTAATCCATACAATTTATAATTTAGGAAGCTGAATGGTATATTTAAAAAAGCAAAACTTATTTTTGAAAAGTCTTTCCGCTCCCATATTTTTGTCATTTACTGTTTTGATGTGGTCAAAATACAAACACACTTCTCGATTGTCGAGAGCAAAAGCAAGTAGGTACAGATATTTTCGACCACATCATATCGAATGCTTCTATATTTGATGTTGTCTCTACAACTAGAAAGTTACGTGATGTAGCATGTCTTTCATTGATCATTTGTGGGTAAATATGATTAAAGTACAACCGGAAAACGCGTGTTCATTAAAAACAGATGTGTCTTTAATCTACAGCTGAAAACAATCGCCGAAGGCCTCCAGATGACCCCCTCCGGGTGCCGCAGAGACAACCCCCTATGGGTCCGCGTCCAGAGTCCCGAGATTTGTGGTATGTGTAAACATTCCCACACCACCAAATTACCCTAACATAACTACAAAAAAAAGAGGAAAAAAATTACATATTTAGCTCTCAACGCATCCCTTTCTTGTGCCACTTGTCAGATAAAACCTTGACCATTATCCAATTCTTGGGATGCCAATAAATAAATTCTACTTTTAATTAATCGAAACTATACCTACCTACTGTTCTAACCATCGAAAATCGGATAATAACTGCGATTACAAATGAAAATAAGTTTGTGGTGCCAATAATCGGTATGGTGCCAAATAGTCAGGTCTCCCTGCGACCGTTTAATTGAGTAAATTACAGCGCCCCGGTGTTAAAAGTATAATTAGCAATAAATAAAGTGAGCCATTGTTTTCTCCAGGGAACTGCCACCAGCGCGTCTTCCCAACATCGGGGGTGCAGACCTAGACCCGTTCGCGCCAGCTGCTGGAGGCATGCTGTTCAACCCCTTCGGACCGCGTCGGGATCCGGAAAACCCCGGTCTTGGGATCCCTGGAGGATTACCTAGGTAAGTTTACTTGGAGTGGACAAACAAACACAGGAGACAAGATCGAATACTGTATGAATAATTTATTTATGTATTTAATCATCTATCGTGAAACCGGTTCACGCGAGGAACATTAGCTTCATCTCTTTATGTAAAACAGTATTTAACAAAAACGTAAAATAAAAACACAGGTAAAATCCCCGATCACCAAGGTTCACAGCCCTAAGTCTTAAGACTTAGGGCTGTGAACCATAATGGTAATCAGAATGGTAATTACCATTAGGGTAATTTTTATATTGCTTCACGCGTCAATATAAAATTGCATGTGTATGCGAGAGTGGTGTTGTTGTTACGCGTAAACCGTACTATTTGAAAAAAAATAAAATAGTTTAGTTTATTTATTCATCAATGTAATATTACAATATTAATTGCATTGCATGTTATAAAATACGAAATTATATTGAGATCGTCAAACATAAATACTAATAATCAAGGAATACAAAAATAATTAACAATTATAACAACAACAATTAATCATGTAATAAAATGGTAACTCGTCCGATGTCAATATATGTAAAAGGATTTATAAAGTCAACACAATAGAAAAATACATATTTCCGGCTCCATATATTCATCCACGGAGTTTAATAGATTATCCTATAAAAAGTTTCTCAGCTGATATTTAAATGATTCGTCGGATTGCACATTTTTATGTTTGGCGGGTATACGCTCATAGTACGTGGGACCGATGACAGGCGTGTTTTTACCCGCAAGTGCCATGCGACGGGGAACTGTTCTCAAACGCACCGGTGTGAGGGAGCTCCTTGCCAAGAATATTAACGCGTGCGAAGGAGAAAATATTATTTCTTACGAACATTAATATTTGGAAAATGTAAACTGAGTAGTGCGTCAATATGCGGTACGTTACGAAAAGGCCCCTGCAAGACTGCCTACGTTTCACCGGAGGCACGCTTTTGCATAAGCATCACCCTATTGGCATCCGTGGCGTTTCCCCATAAGAGCGTGCCATATGATATTAGGGAGTGAAAGTGTGCCAAGTAGATTTGTTTAAATGCATCAATTTCAATAAGCCTCCTCCAGTGTACGCAACGCAAAGACGGCACCACTCTGTCTATCGCATAGTTTGCCAACATGGCACTTCCAGTTAAGATTAGAGTCAAGTGTGAAGCCGAGGAAACTACACTCATTTCATTTTATACTTGTGGGAGGACCTTGGGCAGGGTCCGTCCGGGTTGGTACCACCATCTTATCGAAATAACAAAATATATTAAGAAAAACACCGTGGAACGTTATAATAACCTGACGTATTTACCGATTACATACATAGTCTACTCAATAGAAGTAGAGCGATCGTTTTGATATTTAGAATGGATCCACAGCAATAAACAACCAAACTTAACGCCAAATGACGCTCGCTCGCTATTGCTCGGCCTGCTAAAATACGAGTCAGGAAATTGTCGATTCCGCCGAGGCATATATAATGCTTTTCTCGAACAATGCGAGGAAATGACACAAATACATGATTATAAGTATATTTAAAAACCTTTGGCAAATTCGGAGAGAAAGTTTGTTTGAAAACTACGAGTTTTATTTAAGATAGTTCCACGCACGACGAGCCGCCGCACCACAAGTTGGGTGTACGGGATGTTTTTCATGATCCTTTCGATTTTATACGCAGTAGAGAGCACTTTTAAAAAACAATATGGACATCGACGGAAAATGTTTTCATATAGTTTTTTTTACTCGTAGGAGTAAAATGAGGCACTTTCCGTCCTTGTGTTTCAATCGGAAAACCGTTATTTCCGAGCATGTTTGAGAAAAATAGTAGATTGTACAACAAGGGCATAAAATAAAACATTTTATCCAAGACTTATGGTATCCATTCGAGCCGGCAGGCGAGGTTGGATAATTAAGTCGAGTATAAAATAGGTTTTAAGACCGAGAGTTATACACTCTGTGATTTTACTTCGATTACGAGGAAATAAAACAGTGATACGGTAATGTAAAAAAACTTACATGATTGAGAATGTATTGACTTGTTTGCCGCTTCTAAAGAATTTGAAATTTTCATACGTTTCAAAATAAATTTACGTGGATTTAGGCGTGTGAGCAATATTTCCTTTTCACTAAATTCCGTAACACCACAAGTTTTGCAAAGAAAACCACTACCTACCTAATTAATAATCCGAAACTATAGACAAAAACCACTTTCCCACCACTGTATTTCTTCTTATTTTTTATTTTCTGCATAAGATGTTTAACTTAGGTCGAACGCGATACGCCAAGTCATACGTTGATTTTGTATTTTTTTTGTTAATAATTAATAATTAAAGTAAATGTATTCAAATAACAAGTTTATTTAATGCAGTCACCTCGTCTGTCTTGCTGTAGGGCCTTATTCTCTTAGTCTATCTAGATAACGACAGCAAAAATGCGATTTTATGTATGCTATACCCAGCATAAAGAAGAACTTTACGAGCATGAGAATTAAAAAAATGTTTTATATACCAATATGTCTCATTGACTACGAAATAAATATTATGCGACAACCCTAAAATAAAAAAATATGATGACTTAGTTTCAATAGATCTGCGACACTCACTGATGACGGGGTTTGATTATTATATCATATCTTACAAATAAAAGTCATAAAAATGGAAACCGCTATGTAAATTTTTGGTGTGTTATTTGAACCCCTTAGGAGACACCGAAACTACATTTTGCAAACCCAAACTTTATAAAATGACACATACATACATTAAATCACGCCTGTTTCCCAGAGGGGTAGGCAGAGACCACTTCTTTCCACCTGCTACGATCTTGACAAATTTCTTTCAATTCTTCCACATTCATACTTCGGCCCTTTTCCAGTATTAGTTTATAAAATGAAATGCTTAAATTATAAATTTAAGTCTAAAAAAACAGTTTTTCACGAATTACGCAGGGAGCCTTACTTTAGTGTTTTTGCAAAATGCGCTCCTAAATAAAATAACATACCAAAAGTTGAATATGATTGACAGAGGCGCAGTGCCACCGGGAGCTCGTTTCGACCCGTTCGGGCCGCCGATGGGCCCGCCCGTGAACGGCCAGCGGCCGCCGCCGCCCGACGCCGACCATCTGCCGCCGCCCGGAGGATTCAACGACCACAACATGTTCATGTAGCCCGCCAATCAGATAATCAATATTGTATGGGAAACACGCACCAGTAATAGAACATTATTTTAGAAGCTGGGAAGCGACCGGTTGCTGGACGAGTTTTAGTTGAAGGCCAAGCAGGCACTTCAGGCGCGAAGCTGTAACTAACTGGCTTGCGTATCTGGGTGACTGTGTCGCGTGCCAATGAATACAAATTATGCAGGAAGAAACGCGGAGTAGGCATGTTGGGCCTACCTTAACGCCGTTTTGCTATAAGAATCACCTTCTATACTTCTACAGCTTTTATATACACCGTGTAGATTAGATTTTAAAATATTGCAAAAAAAAAAGTTTTTTCTGTTTTGAACAAAGTAATTAAATGTTGTATCTTTGGTCATTCTAAAAGGGCCTTTAGAGTTAACTCATAGTCAGTGTCAAGTCAATTACGTCAATGTTGGCGTGACATACACAGACAATTAAGAGCCTTTTAGACCAGTTCAACGTGATTAACTGATTAAATTTAAAAATTATATATTATATCTTTACAACCGTTACTGTTATCATTTGTCTGTCTTCGGGAAATTAACTTTATTTGACCTAAAGAACGTTCCCTTAAAGTTATCGTAAATCAAAAAAAACACGGTGTATTTATATCCAAAACCAAGGCATAGCCTTGTCTTGAATATAGAGATCCAGCAACCGTCCTTCCCGCCCGAGGCTTAAATTGTGCTTTTCTCAAACATGCACCCGAATGATTAAATACTTTTTTCCCGTATCGTTGCAGATGGCACGTCTAATTTTTTTATCATGTCCTCTTAGTTCTCTGTATGGCGTGTTGTTTTGTGCCATTTAATAGTACATTGTTGCCTAGGCGGGGAAAGTAAGGGTTTTCCTGACGAGGTGGTTAGCAGGCCGAGCAACAGCGAGGCCTGCTAAAATACGAGTCAGGAAATCCTCGTTTCCGCCGAGGCATACATAATGCTTTTCTCAAACATGTGAGGAAATAATACAAATACATTTCTAAAAAGCAAGTAATTTAATTTTCATTTTTGTTTGCCCTCCACAGCATAAATTGGTCATAAGTTCGGTTATATTTTTACTTAGATTTAGCGGGAAGCAGGTTTTGCCTAACCGAGGCAGCTTCAGATTTTAATATAGGCGGTGTGGTACCTATTTCGTCGCTTTCGTCGCTTGAGCTCATTTTGTTTATAGTAAGTATTTCACACAACAAATAGTTTAATATTCGGTTTCACAATTATATTATGCAGAATGAACGAATGTTACCGACTGTCAATTGTTTTTAAATACTAACCATAGACATTGGAATGCAAATTCAAAAAGAAACACACGCACTGTGCTAAAAAAGCGAGCAGTTACCTTGGCTGTTTGGAATTTTTGTCTTGGTCCTTTTGATTTTGTATGCAAATTGACAGCATTTTTAAAAAATATATGGACATGGACGGAAAGTGTTTTCATATAGTTTTTTTACTCCTAGGAGTAAAATGAGGCTCTTTCCGTCCTTGTCTTTCAATCGGAATACCGTTTTTTCCGAGCATGTTTGAGAATAGTACATTGTTGCCTAGGCGCGGAAAGTAAGGGTTTTCCTGACGAGGTGGTTAGCAGGCCGAGCAACAGCGAGGCCTGCTAAAATACGAGTCAGGAAATCCTCGTTCCCGCGGAGGCATACATAATGCTTTTCTCAAACATATTGTGAGGAAATAATACAAATACATTTCTAAAAAGTATTTCACACAACAAATAGTTTAATATTCGGTTTCACAATTATATTATGCAGAATGAACGAATGTTACCGACTGTCAATTGTTTTTAAATACTAACCATAGACATTGGAATGCAAATTCAAAAAGAAACACACGCACTGTGCTAAAAAAGAAAACAGTTACCTTGGCTGTTTGGAATTTTTGTCTTGGTCCTTTTGATTTTGTATGCAAATTGACAGCATTTTTAAGAAATATATGGACATGGACGGAAAGTGTTTTCATATGGTTTTTTTACTCCTAGGAGTAAAATGAGGCTCTTTCCGTCCTTGTGTTTCAATCGGAAACCTGTTTTTTCCGAGCATGTTTGAGAAAAATGTCTTTTCTTTCATTCTTTGTTTCTGACATTGATATACGTGCAAATATTTTGCTTTAGACTTAGTAGGCAAAAACTTTTTTTGTTGAAATTAATATAAATAATTTTCATAAGTTTAGCTGTTTAGTAGTAAAATATTACTTTAGGCCGATTGAAATTGGATATAGTTCATTCGTTGAAATAGTTATCATGCATTGATGTGCCGTTACAATTGGTACAAAGACGCTGCCGCGGCGCGCACAAAGTGGTGTCGCTGAGTTCAAAGGGTTGCAATTAGCCATGGGCGGCTTGTAAGTTCCAAAGTTTAATTTCTGCAATATTCTGAAACTTTCAAAAGTGAAACTTTCACCTAAAATTTCATGCAATATTCTGATAGTTACTAAAATGAAATCGTTTAATTTCTGAAAATTATTAAAGTTTTGTAATGTAACGTAAGTAACGAAAACTTTTCATGAAATTTAAATGAAATTGACATGTGTCAGAATCATTTCCATCTAATTATGTAACTTTCAGAAGCTGTAATTTTCGCAGTTAAGGAAAATTTGTAATGTTTCAGAAATCGCCCATCACTAGTTGCAATGCACACTATTTGAACGACCGAAGTAGGTATACAGCAGCGGCCTGCAATAGACTTGTGTGTCTTCTTTTTCTTGAAGCAATAAGAGTAATTCCAAGCATGTTTGAGAAATTAGCTTGTTAGATTAGATTAAATTGTAGTGAAATGCGTGTAAGTATGTTGCCCTTTCCTAGCTTATACAGTGTGCTCGGCTCATTTAAAGAAGTGATATTGTCCACAGACGAGCAGGTGCCAACTTAACTTGAGTTAATCTAGGATGATCCCTGTAACAGTTCACACTTTTTTTTGCTCAGTGAGAAAGACACCCGTATTTGCGAAACCTAGGAAATGCTTTATTTTTTATTTTAATACTTGTTTCATCGACTTTCCATGAATGGTTCATTGTACAATACTTGCCACGAAGACTATTAATTTAAAGTAATAATCACCTCTATATTATGGCTCGCTTGCGAGTAAAGTAAGTGTTGGAACTTTCGAAAAACAGATCATGGAGATCATCCCCCTCCGTCCGCTAGGATTCATTGATAAGATCCATTAACTTCATTCACTTTTTTACATTCAAATTCATTAATGAAGTAGAGTGGGCTTTAATGTACACTTAAATCCATTTGGAGTCGTGTAAACTTTTTAAAACGCAAGGACCCATCAATGGATTCTGTCGCACCCTTAACCTTTTCAACGCCATTGACGGATATATCCGCACCACTGGTTCAACGCCATCGACGTATATATCCGTCATATGGGTGGCGTGACAAAAATAACGAATTTTGGATAATTCAAAGAGTGTTTAAAGGTATTTATTTTCGTAAACTATACTCAGAGAAATAGACTTCCTGTTTATAATAACTAATTATTATATCAATGCGTTTTTATTAAAAAATATATGTATTACAAAAAGCATTAATTCAGTATAATTCAGGTAGATTTCCTACGCCATTGACGCTTTATTCCGTCGATAGTGAGGAGGTGAATCGAATTCGTCATTTATTCTAGCTATGATATAACATTCATATTTATATTAAAAACTAAAATAATACACGTCATTTTACAGAATTTGTAAACTTTTTAATAATCAATACTCAAATGCATTCAAACTACACCATAATACAGCCGCCATTTTCAAGACATTCATTTAAAAACATAATTTGAAAATGGAACTCTCGATATATAAAATATTGAGTTTAGTAACAAGACGCGTCCCTATCTTCTGACTTTAAATATGGAAAACGCAAGATTCCTACGCCATTGACTGATAAATACGTCCGCTTATGACGTAATAGCAATGTTTAGTGTTTAACGTAGATACAACATGAATTGTGAAGAGTTAATACGAATTTTAGAAAGTCCTGTTCCTGGTTACAGTGATGACTAGGGTTAGGATTTTGGTGGCATTTCTGGTTATAGAATCCATGGAGCCGCTATTTCCTAATTATTATAATACATGACACTTTGATTTTGACCTTCAGTATGGTCATATTTCAAAATGAACTGATTACATTTTTATTTCGGTTTTTCTGTCCCTACTAATATTTGCATTTTTGTAACGCTTTCACAGCAGAGATATTCTCCATACCAAAATTCATTTAAATTGGTTTATCGGTTTAATGAATAAATTAATTTTAAAATATTAAAATACTGAAGGTCAAAATCAAAGTGGTATGTATCACAATGAATAGAAAATAGCGACTCCATGGATTCTAGAACCACAATTTGCCACCAAAAGTCCTAACTCTAGTGATGACTTACTAAACTAACAGCCGAACCCTATTGTCAAACCGCGGACAGGTAGCCTTACTTCGTATTAAAATTTGACACATTTTGTATGGGCAAATGTCAAATTTCAACCCGAAGTAAGCCTTATCTATACGCGGTTTGACTTTAGGTTTCGGCCGTAAGTCAATTTATAGAAAACTGTCATTAAGACATGTCTAAGGCGTGTCTAAGAAGTGTTTAAACTAAACTAAAGACAAATCATTTCACAATGGCCATTAAAAAGTTCTTTGAAATAGAAAGAAAATCTCGGAAACTTCTTAAATGAACAGTAAGGAACGTGTGACGTCACAAGTAGGTTAATTATTTCATACAACTCCATATATCGCACTGCCAGATCAAAAGAGGAGTAACTCAAAATACAACTGTATTTTAAAATAAACTTTAATACAACGTCTATGAGCTTGAAACAAATCTAAAAAAGATTTTGAGTTGATGCTGTCTTGATCTAGCAGTGCGATATAAGGCTATCTTGTTGACACTAAACTTCTTAAAATGTATCACATTTTATCTTGGTAAAATGCTAGACGTCTGACAGCTGACTGTCATCTAGCCCACTTCTCGAAAAATCTTTACTTCCTCTGTGCTCAATTGCCAAACACGAAGCAGGTCAAGTTAAAAGAAAATAGATTCCGTTTCTTTTAGTCATTAAACGTTACGACCAACATTGTTTATTGTATTTTATTTAAATAATTATTTATAAAACTGAAACGAAACCGATTGCAACTGGTCCTGCTTCTAAATAATAAAAATATCGATAAATGCGATCCCATCCCTAGCCTGTTATTTGTTTTATTGCTACTACCGGGCTCGCCGTGTGAGTGACGACTTTTGTATTTGACATGGCGTTGAAAAGGTTAATTACACTTCGATCCATCAATGGATCTTAGTACACTACAGGTGAAAAACTTAAGTAAATAACCTCTTGCATGAAGTTGTAACCCATCTGTATAGGCCGTTCGACATTCTGTATTTGATAATTGACGGTAATTCCATACTAGTTTTGTACACAACTACATGCAAGAGGTCATTTACATGAGTTTTTCACCTATACTATGCATATGGGTATCCAACAATGCAATTCCTTGTAAATGGTTCCCCGCGATACGGGCTAAGCCTAGTGCAGGGACCCCTGGCAATTATGTAATAACTTGTGTGCGAAATAAAGATTTATTATTATTATTAATTCACTTGAATTCATCAATTGATAGATACTCGTGGACATTGCAGTATACTAAAATCCATTAATGGATTCCGGTATATAAAAAGTTCAATAGAATGTATTCATGGATCTTTGTAGACCGTGTTTTTTTTAATTTACGAAATCTGTAAGGGAACGTTCTTTAGGTAAAATAAAGTTAATTTCCCTAAGACAGACAAATGATAACTCATACGGTTTAAAAGATATTTAATTTTTAAAGAATTGTGGGCAAAAATGTTTGGACGGCACACCCAAGTCCGCCACAGCTTAGACTATTTTTGTTTGCATGGTATCAAAGCTATGTACTTCCGTACCAATGTGCATCAAATTATGTCCATGGGTTCTCTATTTATTTTAAGTCGAATGGGTGTAACTTACTGAGCATTATTGAAACAAGCATAACATATTAAACCTTTTTTTAACAAAATAAACTCAATAAAAACGTTATAAACTAAAAAATCTGTTTAACAGTGTTTAATTATCATTACGATCTATTATTATTATTTTTGTTAGATGTTTCGAGTCATATTCAATATATGGCTGGCATAGCTGGGTGTATTTTGCCCACTATCCTTTAACCCGACGTTTACCTGACAGATTTTAATTGAAGCATTAAAATTCGAAATTTTAATGATTTTGCAATAAAATTTCAATTCAAAATCTTAATTAGAATGGCTGACGCATAGGTGGGTCAACGTCAAAGGACAGGTTTATCAGTTAATCACGTTGAACTGGTGTAAAAGGCTCTAACTTGTCTGTGTATGTCACGCCAACATTGACGTATTTGACACTGACTATTAGTTAACTCTTTTAGAATGACCAAAGATACATCATTTAATTTCTTTGACTTTTTACTAACAGTTTTTTTGTTGTTGCAATAATTAGAAATCTAATCTACCACTTAATTTCTATAGATGTACCTAGTAATATGCCGAAGTTATCGTAAATCAAAAAAAAAACACTGTATTTAAATCCATTGATAGATCCCAGCGTATTAAAAAGTGTAAACCGCTCCAAACGGATTTAAGTGTACATTAAAGCCCACTCTATTGGATTTTTAAAGTACAAAAAGTCCACTTGACCCCTTTTATGGAAATTATCAATGGATCCTAGTGGACGGAGGGGATCATCCTACATTAACTAAATTATTTCAACTCCCTTGGACCGACCATGCCCGGACTGCAGCCGCATAGGCAGGCCCTTTCCTCCACCCGGAGTATATAGATCGGCCATTTATCTTCATATATCCCGCAAATCAAATCAATTTTTTTGTATGGGAAACAGGAACCAGTAATAGTACATTATTGTAAAGGCTGGGAAGCAAGCGGTTGCTGGACAAGTATGAATGCCGATGATCTAAATATACTAGTCCAGCACCTCTATTCCCGTCTGAGGCTAGCTTTTCTCAAACATGCACTCAAATAACTTAATATGCTTTGTATAAAATACTTTACTGGAGACTTGAGGTAAAACGTTTTTGTGCGTAATTTTGCCTTTTCTACAGGTGGCGTACGTCTTTTTGGTTATAACTATCACTATATACGCCAGGCCACTTGCTAAGTGTTTTGTAAACGTTCATAGAAAAATTAATTAATAATAATACGGTTCATATGATGTAATCTTTTTGAATCTACCAAATCATCACATCGGAAGTTGTTTAAAATGTACCTAATAAAAAATAATTTTCTGTTTACTATATATTTTTGGGTCGATTCAGTTCAATGTATAATACTATTACCTATATGGAAGCAGCTTGTAAGAATCATTAGCATACCAAAACCGAGCTGATATGATATCATTCGAGTTAGGCCCTTAGCCGCAATTATTTTAATGATCCAGTTAGACATAATAAAATTACTGATATAGGTTTATTGTTGTCTCCACAAAACTTTGAGTAGTAAAATAAATAAATATACTAAATTTTGAGTAGTTGGTCGTTCTATTAGAAGCAATCTATTTTCATATTTACTTTACTTGACCGGACTAGGCCGGCAAAGAGGGCATCTATAAACATGATATATTAATTATGTTATAAAGTAATATAAATATTTCCGCATGTTTGAGAAAAATGGTTCTACTTAGATTGTGAAACACTCTTTTCGTTAGTTTTTCTTGCTAGCGTGTTATTCCCAAGTGATATTGTCTACAGGGGAGCAGCGCCGCCGCCGCAGCCGCGTTGTATGGGTCATTTCGGGCAGCCGCCGCCGATGATGCGTCAACAGCAGCCGCCGCCGATGATGCGTCAACAGCAGCCGCCTCAGCGGGACTCTGACCTAATCCAACCCGGAGCGTATAATAACAATGACCCTTTCATGTTTATGTAACCCTCAAATCAGATAAATAATACTGTATGTAACACAGCTAGGCACCAATAAAGTTGCTCAATGGACTTCTTGTTTTACTAGACTATCAAGTATCGACGAGTAAATATCTTTATTTTGTATATCATATGACACACTCGAATTCATAAGATTCATTTCTTCTTCTTTCTTTTCTTTCTTTGCCCCCGCGGCGACTTGAACAGCTACTACCGCGCGGGGATATGGCGTTTCCACGTGAAGTGATTTCGCCAGTGTCAAGTATATATAAGTATAAATCAATATAGCAATGAAACACAATCCAATCTTCTCTAGGAAGATTGGGGGCAACGTTGTACGGTGATTTGTAGGTCAGAAGTCAAGATAGTTTTAACCTCTGCACCACTGCGAGTCCACTTGAAACGAGAAGAAAGATGCCAGATACACGAAATAAGTCTAAGTCTTCAATCACTGTGCGACACAAAGACATAAAACGTACAAATCACTATCAGAAAAGAACTTTGAACACCTAATTACCCAAAAATTAAAGTCTAAAACAAATTACACATCCGCCATCTTTTAACGTTGCAAATGGCCCCCCATAAGATTCATTTAGGGGGCCACTTGCAACGTTAAAAGATGGCGGATGTGTCAGCATTTATCTTGCTGTTAACCGTAAAGGGGTTTAAATCATCTTGGTGTTCCTATTTATTATTATGAATATTACATATGAGACGGGAAGTGTAAATCTATTATTAATCAGCAAAATCCTTGCAGTCAGCTTAGTGGTCGGATTGATTCCTTTTTCGGCACATTCCTTTTTGGACATAATCCGTTATCGGCATATTCCTGTTTCGGCACATTTTAGTAAGTAAATAAATTATACTATGAAATACTTTGTGACTTTGCTTGCGTAATAAAATAATATAATATTTATAAGTAAAATATTACATTTTAATCATTAAAAATAAAAGATAAAAATTAAACAGTACCGACACTGATTACTTAAAATGAAAAAGAGTATAATAGATCAAAGAAAAGAGTGAAAGAAGTTGTGGCTAGAAAGAAAGATTTACTGAATGAAAAGTATGATAGGAGTTTCTCTGACAACTTCCGGTCGAATATTAAACTCTTTTGGAGCTTGATTAAATCGGCTCGGGGGAAATCAGATAAAACTAAATTAAGCGCGGTGAGGGATGAGTCTGGAGACTTAATATGTGAGGAAGAAAAAATGCTTGATAGATGGAAAACTTATTTTGAAGGCTTGTTTGAATGCGAAGATATTTGTCGTGAGCCAGAAAGCATGAGTAAAGAGGCAAGTAGCAAAGATGAAAGGGTGATTAGTATGAGTGAAATCATGAAAGCTTTAAAAAGTATGAAAGCGGGAAAGTCAGCAGGTTGTGATAGAGTGTCGATAGAAATGCTGAGGAGAGGAGATGGCCTGGTGGGTAGTCTGTTGTACCGTCTTTTCAATGCATGTTGGAGTAGCGGCCGAGTCCCAGAAGATTGGGTCAAGGCCGTTATCGTCCCTCTGTATAAAGGAAAGGGGTCACAGCAAGACTGCAAAAACTACCGCGGTATCAGCCTCCTTAGTGTTGTCGGCAAAGTATATGCGAAGATTTTAATAGAAAGGGTATTGAATGTTACGAATGACAAAATCTGGGATGTACAAGCGGGATTTCGAAAGGGAATGGGATGTACGGATCAGGTCTTTTCACTACGGTCCATCACAGAAAAGTTCTTGGCTGTGAACCAAAAGGTTTTCTGTGCTTTTGTGGACCTGGAAAAGGCCTATGATAGGGTAGATAGAAAGGAGTTGTGGACGGTGCTGTCTATGTATGGAGTGAGCAGCAACCTGGTGCAGGCTTTGAGGTCCCTTTATGAGGGCTCCAGAGCCTGTGTCAGGATCAATGGGGCATACTCGGCCTGGTTTAATATCTCTAAAGGTGTTAGACAGGGCTGTGTTGCCTCACCATGGCTGTTCAATCTATTCATGGACAGTTGTATGTGGGATTTGAAAGAGTATGATAAGGGTTTGCGTATGCAAGAGTTGCTAATCAAATGCCTCTTATATGCCGATGATCAAGTTATACTTGCCCCATCGGTACTTGAGTTGCAAGAGATGGTGACAGTAATGAATGAGGGATTTAAGAAAAAGGGGATGAAAGTAAATGTTGCCAAGACCAAGGTCATGGTGATAGAGAAGGATGAGGAGATGACTGAGTGCGTGATAAATATAAATGGTGAATTAGTAGAACAAGTGAGCGAATTTGTGTACCTGGGAAGTATGTTTACAAGAGATGGTAAGTGTGAGAAGGATATCGAGAGGAGGGTGAATGCGGGGAATCAAATTAATGGGGCCCTGCACTCCTTTGTGAGCAGACAGGGCGTTTCACAAAAAGCCCGGCTGGCTGTTCACAATGGAGTGCTAGCCCCTACCCTGATGTATGGTAGTGAATGTTGGGTGTGGCAGGACAAGCATGTTAGTCGTGTAAATGCAGTTGAAATGCGTTCTTTGCGTAGTATGTGTGGTGTGAAACTGATTGATAGAGTTAGAAATGAAAAAATCAGAGAGAAATGTGGAATGAAAGAAGATGTAGTGACTAAGATTGAAAAGGGCATGCTTCGATGGTTCGGTCATTTGGAAAGGATGGATGAAAGAAGATTGACGAAAGAGATATACAGATCGAAAGTGAGTGGAAGGGTCGGAAGGGGCCGCCCTAGGCGTACTTTTTCGAATCAAATCGGAGAAATACTGGAAAAGGGCCGAATCTTAAGTACCCGAAACCGACGTGCGTGCATGACTCGATGTATGAATGTTGAAGAAGCGAAAGAAATTTGTCAAGATCGTAGCAAGTGGAAAGAAGTGGTCTCTGCCTACCCCTCTGGGAAACAGGCGTGATTTAATGTATGTATGTATGTATTGGGAACTAATGATAACCAACTAGGTATCTAAATTTATATGCTTTTATTATATTTTATGTCTTGGAAATAAAAATAATTATACCTAGCATTAATTTCATTTGTATATAATGATTTCTGCCGAAAACGGAATGTGCCGAAACAAGAATATGCCGAAAACGGAATATGACCAAAAAGGAATGTGCCGAAAAAGGAATCAGTCAGTGGTCGAAAGTAGAGTACCTAGTGGTCGGTTAAGGGCCGGTATTATAAAGCCCGTAAGTAAAAATGACAGATCAAATTTTTGTCGAACTAACTTGACAGCCGAAAATGTTGCCAGACATAGGAAAAAATAAATAGTGATAGGTTTATGTCGACACAAATATGTCGATATAACCTTGTGCCTTCTATAAATCTGATTATATTTATATTTTATCAAGTAATTGTCGTCGAAACTTTCTCACTCATACATACTTGCCAAATAGGGAAAAACTACAGCAATTTTTACTATATAATATGATCTGAAGGATGTACGGTTTAAAGCGGATATTTACGATACTTACTCCTCAAATTAGGAATAAAATACAAAAATAACAACAGGCCATTGTGATCCTTTTAGGTGGCTTCCGTCGGGCTAGTACGGTACATTTCATGTACCATCAGTACCATACATATAGCATTCATTCCTTTCTTGCTGGCAAATATGAAAATGCGATAGAGACAAACGCTATATATCGTCGATGATAATTGCAAATCCGTTATGTGTTCGATTTAATTAATTTTATACGCTAATAAGTATTGTTGCTAGGTTACAATCTGACCAAAAAAATCAATCATAGAATGACAGAAAGCCGAATAGCTTGCTTGCTTTGTTTGTTAGGCATGGTCCGAACTGTCAACAAAACAAAATGGCGGACTGTGTCGTTAACGATGTCTAAAACGATGTTCGATGTATTTTTAAATCCAACCAATTTTTATTATTATTATTTTGCTTAATAAAATTATTAGTTAGATTCCAAACACAATAATAATGATAAACTAGACTTTTTAAATATCGATATTAACAGCACTAGCCAAACTGTGGCAACATTAGTGTACAATGAACTGTCAAGTTAGTTCGCCTAATTCCGGACTCGACTATACATTCCTGACGAAAATTTGATGTAACAGATCCTTAAAAAACCCAGCCTTAATAATCGTCAAAGTCATTACGTCACAATAAATAACGCAGAGCTAAAGCCCTGTCGTGGTTGCCACTTGAATATTGTAAACATGCACAAGTATTTAAATTTACTTCATGCCTACTCAATACTACCTACTCTACTCGTATAACCTCAGGTCATCCATCGGCTTTTTTGCACTTTAACCGTACTATGCTGGATTTATCATTCATTGCTGATGAACTATATTTGCGAATATATCGGTCAATAGCGTTCAAAATCTAGTCCAAAAATGTACATATGAAAGATGATATACTTGCATTGTTATGTGAGCGAATTAGCAACAGCCTATGATAAAATGGTGTACAATATTTGCCTTGCAAAGTAAAAAAGTAAAGTAGCAAAATGTTTAAATTATTTATATGATAAGTAATTAAAAGTAACTGACCCAACCACTTTTTTTTTCCAAATTAATATTGCAATTTTTTCGAGGAGCTTTTGAAAATGAAACCGAGAGTAAATTACTCGTACCCTCGTACGTTATTCGTAATGTTATCATTTATGATATAAAACATTGTAGTAGGTATTTTAGGTCCACAGAGGACCCGATTCTACGTGCACATCGCTTAAATAGCCTTAAACTAACTAAAACTAAATTCTCTAATTTTAAGAAATAGTTTAGACGGCAGATTTAATCAGTGCTATTCCAGAATGTCAAGCTGACAGCTGACAATGTTTAAGACCGCCTAAAATAAGAAGCGTCAGATTCTTCTTCTTCTTTTTTTTCTTTATGGCGTTCCACAGTGATTTCGCCAATGTCAAGTTTGGTGGCGTCAGATTCAAATTAGCGATGTCATGGCGCTGTCATTTGATTGTGACAGCTGCTCATAGAATAGCAAAGTGTTTTAGCGACACCTAAATAAAATAAGGAAGTTTAGAGGCCACTGTAGAATCGGGTCCATTGATTTGTACTTGTGGCTTAATACAATACAACCACTAAATAAAATCTGCCGCCAATATTAGGTGTTGCAATTATAAGTTTTTTCTACATAATGGTAGTTTTTTTTTTAATAAGTTTTATTTATGTCAATAAAGTACAATGTTGCACAAAAGCTGATTTAATATAATGTCACCTTTAGTCACGTGGAAAAATAGAGGGAATAAAACCTGACCTTTTTAGTCGGTACCGCTGTTAAAGCTTTATTGGTCTGCCGAGCAAACATTGATGAAATCACAGTAAGTATTAAAACTACATTTTGAGTTTTTATCAATAACTACCATGAATTGGTACGGGAATTTAGATATTCTTATCAGGGAAAAATAAAAAGGTTTTTTTATAATTACGCTGGTGCTATCTTCCGACATCTCAGTAATAAAAATAAAATAATTTCTCATCTCATAAATTTCTTGAAGCTATTGTGGGTGAAATCTAAGTCAACAACAAACAACTTTCACTATGGGATCAACCCTGATATCACGAAAAGAAATCAGCTGTTTCATACATACATACATACATACATACATACATACCTTCACGTCTGTAATCCCAGAGTGGGCTAGGCAGGGCTACAGAATTTAAACTTGAAAAAGGTTGTTGATAATTCAGTAACCACAATTTGCACAAAGATGAACTGTTTCATAGAAAAGTTTAATAGTTACGTACCTACTCGAGCAAAATGTATGAAGAGCTGATAATTATTTTCGTAATTTCAGTGTTGGGGGCCAACACTGAAATCACATAGTGAAAGTTGTTCACATTCTTGGATAGAACGCAGGTGATTATTTGTACTACGACTTAGATTTCACTCTGTATGAAAGCTTTAGTATGTCAAGAAAGTCATGACATGAAAGTGATTTAATAATTGATACAGTCTGTATTATATCGTATATAATATAAAATACAGTGAACAGACTAGCTATATTGCTGTGTTTTATCGTGCTATTTTATACTGTAATTTAGCTCTTTTCATCAATTATAAAATCATTTTCATGTCATAACTTTCTTGACAGACTAAAGCTTGAATTTTAATTCGATTTTGAGAAAAAGTACCGAGTCCTTGCATTCGTCACTCGAAACTAAATCTAGAGAAAGGGATGGAACTAACATAAGTTCAATTTTCGAACTAGGGTCTCCGAACGGCTACCACTACCACGAGCCACTACATTAAAAACTTCAGGTGCTGCCGAGTCTCTGTCACTCGTCACTCACGACTAAATCGAGAGAAAAAGGATGGAGCTAACGAAACATCGCGCTTTGACTTGGACGCGGTTTTTTTAAAGAAAGCTGAGAAAGAAGGGTGGTTCTTAGCTGTATTTCATGAAAATCGGTGGGGTCGTTTAAGAGATATCAGCTCTGAAACAAGGGGTCGCGATGATAATATCGGCTTTTTATCTATTCAATAGTTAAGTTAGAAATTTTCATTGAATAACGTGGCAACCACCTTTGGTAGTTCTCAAACTTTTCAACTTGGCAATACTAGAAATTAGTGCAGCTATATTTTGTGCGAGGCACACGTATTCGACGTGTGTGGTGTTTTCTCTTGGCTGTTCACGGCTAAATCCGTCTAATTTTTATTCAATGTGTATGGCTGTGGTGGTAAGTAAACTTTATAAAATTATTTACGTGATTATGGTTATATATCAGATATTTTGACTCACTGTAATTATTAAAGGTCGTGCCCTCCCAGCGTTAGACGTCACGTTCAACCAAGCGTCATGAACCGATCTAAAATTAAAATTGTATTCACATATTTCCTCTGAATGTGGTAGAAGTCCCTCGGACACAATTGTTGTTGTCTCATAATGGTTGACAATACATTTGGGGCGTGGGCTCTTTCATTATTCGAATAGACATTTACAGGTATTTAGCAGTTCGTCTTCACTTGTTTCAATTCAAGCTTGTGAGAATTGGAATGAAGTTAAGTCTGGGTATTGTTATACTTCCGTATTCTTCATTAGCGCGTAAATGCGACCATTATCGTCGTGCGTACCATTACATGAAATCGAGCACCATCGGTATTAGTGAGTCACCAGCCGCGATCGGCTAGTTTTAACTTAATACCTACTTTTGATACTTACCTTCACACATTTAAGACGAGATTGTATATCCGTATGCATTATAGCACTATACAAACCTATATCATCAAGTCGTGCAATATTTTTGGCCAGATTTGAGAAATGACATGGCAGGATTTAATTTGATTTGTTGATGTTCAGATGTTTGGCTGTAGTTATAATGAAACATTTGGTATACATTTTAACTTTAGATTTAAAAACTAGGATGGAGAAAGAAACTACTCTACTAACCTTTTAAAGCATTGTAGCATCTGTTCTGGTCATGTTTGTACAGGCAGTACATTGTACTTCATGTATTTATAAACCAACTGACTTGTGGTCATTAATAACACCCATTGTGTTAACAGCAAAATAAAATGGCTCATTATGTAATGTCTGGTTTCCCTTCACGTTGTGAAAGTGACATGTAGTGTGTTTGTTGTGTTTATCCTTCATTTTTCAAGCCAAGCCTGAATGGTTGTTAAGTCATCTTGTAGCAGTTCTGACACTCGTTGGCTTGTCATGGTAAGTTGTAACGGCTCAACTAAAGAGTAGTCTAAATGGCTTTTTGGACTTCGAAGTGCGAGGTACATTTGGATTGATTTTTATCTCAGAAATGTTGTGGGTAATATATTGCACTATTAACGTGAATACCTAGTTACACAAAAATAGGCAGTTGAGTTGTGAAAGCCTGCCTTTTATTACACTTGTCTGGTGTGTATCAAAGGCAACTTTAAATCTAGTGGTCCTATTGATAAAGGTTTTAAGTCTTATGAGGTCTAGGACCCATAATGATTTATACCCCGTTTAATCACAAGATAAGTCTATTGATATATGCCTACCAATACATTTTCATTAAGGTCACAGAAAACAAGTCATATCTAGATAGGTACATAAGGATGGGAAGGTCTCTAAGATCTATCAAGCCTTTCAGATTTGTACCTACCTGATTATTGTGAACCAATTTTTGATAGGGCAGTAAGTTTTTAGACTAATAAATATGTAGGTAGGTATCACACCGGCTTGACCACTGTGCTAGCTTTGTCTTTCTCAAAGAAAGTACCTAGTCCTCTAATAGGTACCTACCTAAACTGTTTGCTATTCAGTTTGTTACAGGATTTACTATAAGCATTTAATAGCTTAAATTTATTTTCACACCACATGCTCGAAATTGCCCAATTATACAGGGTGGCCCATTTAGATCGGTCAGTATGGGCAAGTCTGTAACTATAAGTCATACAAAGATCTGTTCTTAGAAACTATGTAATCGATTTTAGTGACAAGAAAAACTGCATTCATAGATAAAAAAAAGCTTACACTCGGTTCGGGAATCGAACCAGGTCGTATTGAAAAATAAAACTTAACTTATGTCTATTTGGTGATCGATTGTCATAATCTGCGAATGTTACTATGAAACATGTTGTCTAAAATGAATAAAAAGCATTGAAAGCTCGCTTCGCTCAGGAATTAACTCATAACACCCTGCTACACTCGGGGAGTTTAATCTGAAGTCCCTCATTTGCACAGGATTCAATATTGTGCCCCTGACATAAAACAGTGCTTTATCGCCTCGGTATATAATCTACTTTTAATCGTTTTTGCGCAAAATTCAACCAAATAATCTAAAATAAATGAATGCTAGTGGTGGTGCTCAGAAAAAGAAAGACTGAAATAAAAGCAAATAACATAAGTATTGTATTATAATAAATAAAGAAATATAAGTATACATACTCATATAAATAAATCCATTAATATAATAACACCAGAGACTAAAACAGGTAGGTTCCTATTCCATGATGTTAATGTTTTGGTTACAACATTCTTTTATTAATGTTGTCTACCCTCTGCTTTTAATATTTAAAGCATTTTTTACTAACATCCTTCCCTCTCTTCATTAACCCACAGGTAGCAAATCTTTTATAGGTAAGCTCAGTTTGTAAAGATCCTTTGTTCGGTTCCGTCCCTGTATCTATTAAACTGAATAATGTACCGCAGTTTTCGGTTACTGACCCCAACTCGGCCGCTTTTGCACTTTTTTTGAGTTACGATACGATACAAAACTTACCTACTGACCATTCGATATAATTTGCATTAATTTGTAACGCATTTACTATGTAACCTAATGCAGTCAGCGTCCCCGTAACATTTGCTTTATGTGAAACACGTGCAAGAAGTAGGCAGCTAAGGTATAGGTACGTCACTTATAAAGCGTTCTAAATGAATTCGCTTACGTACCTAGTCTTACGAGGCTACTTAGCATGCCTATAGTATAGGGATCTAGGTACTACTCGTTCTACGTATTGACGTCATTCTAATCATCGTTTTTACTAACACGCAAACTCTTTAAATTCCGCAATGAACTTGTCTTATCCTCTGTATCAGATAATAAAGATAGTATACCATACCTACTCAATAAACCAAGCACTGCATTGTGTGTATGAAGCAGGTATACCCTTTATTGTGCAAGAATAAAAAAATATAAACCGGGCAAGAGCATGTCTGACCATGTTCAGTGTAGGGTTCTGAAACCGTTACTGTATGAACACTGACTTGACAGAAGCGCGTGGAGCTTGCGGATATTTCTGTTTTGAATAATTGTTTTTATTAGTCATACCTACGTATTTATCAAATTGCATTATATTTTAGTTACATACATACATACCTTCACGCCTTCATTCCCAGAGTGGGGTAGGCAGAGCTACAGAATTACCAACAACTCTAAAAAACTTGTTGATAACTCTGTAACCACAATTTGCACTATTATATTTTAGTTAGTTTGCTATAAATGAACCGATATCCAATAGGTGTCAACAAATGCACTTTGTGTGGATTGAAATATTTAAAAACACTTTTAGACTACACTTACGGACAAAAAAATCGACTCAAAAATTATTCTAGTTTCAATGTGCAATATCTCTGATACTAATGTTAGTATTGTACGTATACTGGTATTTTTAGAAAGCTAATAATTCAGGCTTTCGAAAAATATCAAATCCATATCATTTTCATTTCAGTTACTGAAAAACAAGTAATTTTAACAAAGTAGGGGTAAAACGTGGCTAAATTAATAACCATAAAATTGAAAGAAAAGATTTTTTAATATGGGAAAACGGTTTATTCTTTTTTTTTAATACCTACCTCGTATTGCCGGAAAAACGGGAATGCTATTGGACACGCTACAACTTTGCCTACCAGATAGAAAAACATATGGTTGTTTGTTTAGTGATTTCCAATGACATCCCGGCATTGATATAGGTAACAGTAATTATTTTAAGAATTGGCCCCTTTTTACATACTGCATTTAATGTCTCAGATAATCCGCTAGGCAAAGTTGACGCTTTTGGCTACAACTTTACCTGCATCTTTGACAGTTTCAACAAGCCAATTTATAATGATTTGAAGCATTTTGTACTAAAATTCATGTCTAATGGTAATGATCTAAAATAGCTTAGCAATGCAAAAAAGAGCACAGATAACGGGGTTCCTAGTTTGACTACGGAACCCTGAAACAGTATGTACCTAGGTAGGTACAAACTACAGTAAACTTATAACATTAAGGGTTTTTGTCCTTTTTTAACGCTTTCACTCAAGATCGATATTTGTATGGGTTGGTATATAAACGCTTTAAAAAGAAACCGACTGCAGGAGGAACCTTGTCATTGTGACTGCTATTGTTATTGTCATAGATACTTGTCATTTGATGTTTAGTTCGAAGTTTATTATGACAGTGCACTGAAGTGCTTAACTTTTTCGTTGGGGAACTGTACCTACAATAATAAAGAGATGGTGGATTTAATACTATAACTATAGGTTGTTATTAACATGTAGGTGGTCAGCATTTTCAGCAATTTAATTGTTTTTTAAGAGTTGTAAATGAGGCGTCCGCTAGTTGTAATTTTTGGTAGTACGTGACGTGAATGAACACAGCCCCTAGATCGGTCTCTGACCCGACCTTGGCGGGCGTGTTGACCTGCGCCGGCGCTGCTCCGTTACCCCGGAGCCCCCGAACTTGCACGAACCTTCCCGAACTCGCGGAAAGAAGCACGGATGCTCTGTTGTAATGCAATATAAGGTTACCTATATTAAAACAATAGATCTGGAAAAGGATACTTACCTGTAATCAAATCTCTAAAGGAAAAGCAGGAAAGTGTACAGTTGGTACCTACCTCACTGCGTGCTCGTTAGTCTCTGTGCTTTAGTTTGTTGATATTGTCTGCGATTTTGATTCCGGAACGACCTGCGATACCATTTTATTATATTATTGTGACCCCCCTCAAAACAGCTATAATTTCTTCTGACGTGTTTGACTTTCAGGAAAATTCTCAGCCATTTCAAGGTTGAATAAGTTACGAGTGTTGCTCCTAAATTAACAACAACATATTAAAACTAACGGACCTGTAGAGGCTAAGGAAAACATAAAATTATTCGAAAATCCAAGTGAAATGCATAATTTCTCGTTCACTTCCAACTGGCAACAAAATCGCAAGAGGCCATGAAACCTATAGAACACAATCTGCCTACGCCAATAAGATGGGCGGCAAAAAGGTGTTTACATTTATGGCGCACCCATTAGTCGGCGAGACGAAAGCCGGTCGAGTAGAGTTGGTAATGTTGGTATATAAAAACAAGCGCCGCGCCGTCCAAAAGAAAAAGGTAGTATAAGAGTATGAAGACCATACGCTTGTATTGCCTTTTTGCTCTCAGTGGTTCTCGGCGGTTACCAGCAAGGGCTAAGGTCGTTGCTCCTAGCTCCTGGCGGCAGGCTCGGGCTTCGCACCGAACCCCGGGCGACGCACTCAAGCAGGCTTTCTATAAATGCCGCGTGAGTCGAGCCATGATTGATGGGCCTTTAGACCTCAATAAATATAGCTCGTTTTAGAATTCTGTGCTATTTTAGCGTGAGTTCCTTACGCATCTTGTTTTTTTGTGTTTATTTTAATGCGTTACGAAACAACTGTACTGATTATTGTAAATTGATCACACGAAAATTTCATTTGAAAATGAAACGGTAAAGTTGTAATTATTTAAGTTCGGGGTTGTTTATTTGTGACACTCCTTCGAATGAGATTTATTTTCTTAATTTTTCACACTTGCTTCTCAAAAATCAAGGCCCTTCAGTTAACAGGCTTCGGTCGAACAGGAAATACCTAGGTAATTAAGCGGTATCTTAGAATCATAACTTTGCCACTAAATTATGAAAGGGCAAAAATAATTTTTTTCCTTTCGTCCGTTTAAATATAAGAGAATTTCTACGCTTTCCACAAATATGTAATTAAGTAATACACAAACATAAAACTCTATCGTTTTATGAGTTAGTGTGGTATGTAACAGTCTGTAACAGACTATGAAATAAGCCAAGTCCTACAATGTTCTATTTGTGGGTTGCCAACAGCAACAGTTCTATTCGTAGCCGCCGACGGCCAGGTAAGGGGGTCAGAGCGGGTTCCTGAGGATCCGGGTCACCGAAGCTAGGTCGCAATGTATTATAGCGTGCCCATCACGGTCACGACTATCATTTTCTGCAGATCGATACTTAAACGCTTGCTCAAAATAGATACAGTGCCCTATTTCAACTTCTACAATATTCAACGTGTTGTGAGTCATTCCTACTCCTACCCACTTGAGCGGCAATTCAAAGGAATATTGCACCTCGTTTCATAATAAAGCAATATTATTGTGCAATATTCCTTGCACATACTTAATCAATATTTTATATGCGATTTCGTTTGGTCGTATTCCGTAATTTTTTTCTCTCTTGTTACAGGTGATCTTTAAAAAAATCAGGGTTTCATACTTATTTATTGCAGGAGCATTTTTTTTTCTACGTTTCGTATTTATGACACTTATCTTCAGCTCTGCTGTCCTTTACTGTTTTTCATCAGAACCGGTAAAAGGTCATACTGCAGTACAATCCAAAATTTCTAAATTCGCTTGCTCGGCACAATAATTTGATCTATTTAGTTCAGACATATTACTCTAGACGACTCTGACGTAATTGACCTGAAAGTCTAGTTTACTGATTTTGAATTGGGCAGAGTCATTGCGCGTGACGTCATGCGCAGAACGTCACGAGTGTGACGTCGTTAAAGTCTCCATTCTCATCACACGCAAAATAGGCACTAGACGTCGAGTTGCGGAAACCAGCCCGCTTACAGAATACAAATAAAAGGGTTAAATGACACAGAAATGCCAATACATTCCGGAGTTGCTCGTCGTTTTATAAATAATCAGTGCTCTGAGAACGCGTAAAGCATCAAATGCATTGTTTCTTAATCAATAAATGCTACATCATGTGAAGCACAAAATATTTCCTTGACTTTACGAATACTTATACTACTATTTGTTTGTAGTTTATTGATAGTGCTTTGGTAAAGCAGGCCATTACTATAATTGCATTATTACTATGGCCTAAATTACTTGATTTCCGCAACAACTGGATTCACCGAGAAGTATATACAGTAGGTTTGTGGTTATACCCATTTCCCTTCAAATAAACTGTCAAAATTCCATCCGTACATTATATTATAATAATTTTAATTGAAACATGTGCGTTGATTGATAACAATCGCGTGAATAGATTAAGTAATCGATAAACCTCACATTTCTGCGTCGATCGTCAAAAACTACGTAGTTATTTGTAATCTTCCTTTAAAAGGAATAAAAAAAAAAAAAAACATCTTAATTGTTACAAGTTACCTGAAGCTATTAAATGCCGCAGTACTAGGTAAGACACGTCCTTCCGGTATGTTTCTTCATAATCCGGTAAGATCTCATCAAAACAAGAGACAACTGAAGAATTTAAGACGAAAATGTACGTAATTTAAAAGAACCGAAACGAAATCAGGTGTGAAGGAAGTATTTAAGCATACCCTATTCTAGGAACTTGAACTACAATTCTGGTTTCATAGTGGTAGCAGACAGGAGGGGGCCAAGCTAGGGCGGGCAGAGTCGATGACCGAGTATTGATCCCGGCGAAGTGGGTCGCGACCCGCTTCCCGTTGCATCCACCCATGGGTGGGTAGTGCAGTCTCAGACTAGGGGAGACATACTAACATAAGGCAAAGTACCCGCCGAATAACATTGCACCCAACGCCCATCTTGATGCGTCTCTGAACTCTGTATGCTCGTGCGCTCGACTTATTGCAGATGTGTTCGCGGAAGTCGCCGTTATTAGATTGTTATTGTTGCCTTTTAATGCCAGCCATATCGGTTCTTTTCGCAGACAGATCTGATCGAGTTCGATTTAAGATCAGTATCGGTACGAAATCAACAAACATCGCAGTTTTTAAATATTTCATTTAAGGAACGTTTTGTTACGGAATGACAATGGGGTAAATACTGCATCGCGTGTTCAACTTAGTCTCTCCGGGTAACCAAACGTTTAGGTAGTTACGTCGTCAATTCAATCGAACCATTATCTACGACGTGCATGGAGAACGGCACTGTTTATTTTTACCTCGAACGTTTTCCGGTCGCTTTGATATTAGGACTAAATTGCTCGGTACTTTGACCGTCTCTTTATGATGTTTATCCTGGCTTCTAATACCGTTTCAGACGTCATTCCAATTTACCTAGATTTAATGACAGTCATGCTACTCGTGCGTATATTCTGCCGTTTCCCGTAACCGGCGCTGCCGGTCAATTTAGCAGTTATAAATATCTTTACCTGAATGGTACCCATAAAATGTAAGATGCTTCCTGTTATGCCGTTTGCAAGCGAACTTAGTCTCTAAAATAACGTTGTAAGACTGTCCAAGAACGGAGATTGCGAATATTGAAGGCAATATTTAGTTGTACGGAGACATTTTGCATTATTCATGGTAAGGTAATAAGGTTTCGTACCGACGACAAGGCTTGCACGATCTGGGCTCATTTCCATGAATATAGCACTTCGGGAGCGTTTGTGGGAGGTGGAATGCTGCGCTACGATTGGTTGATCGCCTCAGTGTCAGTACGTACTCGGAGTTCGTATTTGCGTTGTGAAAGTTGATTTGCACTAAGAGCTCCCTCCATTCTGTACTGTTATTATTGTATTTTGCAAGTTTCTCTTTTAGGTGTTCCCTGAGAACTGTGTTTGATCCCACCTGAGAGGTTTGAAGTTTCTCGCTTGTCGCGCAATGCATCTCTATCCAAACAGACTATTTAGAAACGGATATCCGAGGCACAAACAAGTTGCAGGTTGCAGGCAGTTGTGCTAGCCTCCCTGAGAATATGAGTATTTTTAATGATTAACCGACTTCAAAAAAGGATTAGGTAATACGTTCCACTGTTTTTTGGTTCTGTAGAGTATACTTTCGAGGTGGTTCCATTGTCACCAAATTTGATCTGATGAGGGGATCAGTGAGGAATTGAGGGAACTCTTCAAATATTGTAGGTAAACATATAGAGATTTTAGAATTTTTTGTAACGAGTAGTATTTGCATTCAGAAAATATAATTTGGTGAAGTGGAACCGATTATGAAGACCACAGATGGCCACCGGAACTCCTCAACGGTACCTATATCAAGGGTGGTGATAAGATATCTCGATTAAGATAGTTGAGTGACTACAATGAAGAACATTTAATTGTTTAAACATGACTATGACTTTCTCTCGGCGTTGCTCGCGGCAAGCATGAAATGCCTTAAAGTTTCATATCAACTAAGAAGTAGGACTTAATTAAGAAGCTTATGGCGACTAAAAATAATAAAATAAACGTCTTAAAAAACAAAAATCCGCCTTCAAAAATGCATAGGTATACTTACTTGATAATCATTATCTTTTACGTTATTTTTAAATATCAATCTAGACATCGGAATAGAGTATTCGTAGTTGGTTCTAGGATGTAAAATGCGGGGTATTATATAATTATAAATTTGTGTACTAGTATTTGTTAATCTAATATCTTTCCCTCGTCGTATGCGCTTCGGTGTCTTATCGTTTTACTTTATCAATCTTACAGTGATGATAATAATATGATACACATCAGTCTTCGGTATATCTGAAGTCAAAATATTTTATCATACTGTGGAATGTTCGATATAACAATCTACAGATAGAGGCTATAATGTTCTCGTAACGTAGTCAATGATAAAGTATATTCTGTTGCCATGCCATTGAAACTGATGTGTTGACCTTCGGGTAACAACGTTATTAGTATGTTGGAACAGTGCTTGTTAGTAGTCTAGTCTTATTTACTGAAATGAAATGATTGAAGATCAGTTTCCTGGTAGACATGTATTTGAAGTTATATGGCATCCGGCTCACGGCGTACCCGTCACGTTCCTTCCCCAAGGTTCTTCTAAGGTTGCTCAAGGTTGGTTTTGGACTAAATTGCTTTTTAACATAACCACGTTGTTTTCCATACAGCGTTGGGTTGTTACGCAAGCAGCGCCCGTTACGGAACACGTGCTTTTGGCACGTGGATCCTGCTACAGTCTGGACACGCGTTGCCCAGTCTATAACTATGATTATTACATTGCTCTTTAGGAATATGTAGTGGAATATTGAATTTTTGGCTGTTAATTAGCTTTAATCAGATTTCGTTACACTTGTTTTATCTTAATAAGCCTATTCTAGTCCTTCAATCTATCTGGCTGTCTTTCTTTATAACAGACTTGAAGAAAACAAGAAGGTTTTCAATTCGATTGTTTTTTTTGTTATTTCAGATTTATGAACCGATTCGAAAACTTTATTTTTCTTTCGAATGCTTATATTTTCAGATTGGTCCCACTTTTATTAAAATGAAGATCTGATGATGGAGTCCATGAGGAATCGACAGAACTCAACAATTTTAGGCACATCTATAAAGATTTCGGTATTTTTCATTGTAACTCGTGTATTTGCTCTTGGAAAGCACTATTTGGTGAAATGGCACTGATGATTTAGACCACAGATGGCTACCGGAACTACTAAACTGGGTCTATTTTAAGGATGGCGATAGAAAAAATCGATAAAGATAGTTTAGCGACTATGACGAATCATATTTAGGTTTAAATATATGACTAAGTCTTTCCCACGGCGTTACTTGCGGTGAGATTGAAATGTTCTGTAAAATCTAATTATGAGAAGTAGGACTACATAACAGCATAATTATGATCAGATCACTAAAAAGTATTAAATAAATTAAATGTTTATAAAACAAAAACCCGCACTCAACGCAAAAAACTACTAGTTTTAAAATGGTTTGGATTTCAGTTGGACTGATGTATTACCTAATACGTCAGTCCAACTGAAGTCGGCGTCCCAAAAAATGTTTAACCAAAAGCAGACTATAACAAATCATTAGATGCTTTTAGGCTGGTTAAATCTTATCTTTGGTGTTTGTTGGGCATTTTTATAAGGCACGTAATTGCCAGTACATTGGCCAAGCAAGAGGCGTAAATAAAAGCCTACTAAAAGCCCTCTGGGTCACTTCACCGCATCGAGAGCTTCGAGTGTTCTTGTTTCTAATAGCTCTCCCTTTTTGCGGCAGAGCGAATAGAATAAATAATATGTAAAAAGGCACTCGAGTAGGTACTAAAAGTTGCAGTTATAAAATGTATAAATGCTTGTGGTTTAACCTCGTTAATGTCCGAGGGTCTTGAATTTCCTGGGCCTTGAGTGCGCCTTGAAGAGACAGGAAGGATAAAATGGCCTTCGTCGCATTAACCTTGCTTGTAACTTTTGTCCCTGAGCGAGAAATGGCAAGACGACGCCTTTCTTATTGGGTGGTCCTAACGGTGTTATAAGTATTTCTTAGCGCGCATTATAAGCTCGCAGACTTTGTAGTTCGTTATCGCGCGCAGTAATTAGATGAAACAATTATCCGGTCGTTAAAGCGTGCGGGGCACTTGTTAGCCGTGTCATCTGAGATAAAGTATCTTTGAAGGTACATAATTAAAACTACAGCAGATGGCACTGAAAATCTAATATAAATCGATCGCCTGAAATTGGAATTTCCCGTTAGAGATACTGCAGCGGTTAATTCGTACTCGTGCGGAAAATTAGCTTTATAACCATTCTCAGTGGGTGGATCTATATTTATCCTTCGTGTCGTGGGCAGAGACGTGGCGTACAGTAATCGTATGTACACCAAGCCTAGTGTCACGGATAAGCCTGTTTCCGCTAGGGAATACAGGTTGATAATGCCTGTTGCAAGTCCGTGACAAGCGGACAAAATGAGCAAGCGCTTTGAGGAATCATATAATATGTACCTAACTTAATATTATTTTGAACGATAAATGCCGTCACTTTCACTTGCAATGAAAAGATCTTATTTATTGTATTTACCTAATGGAATGGAATCTATCTCCGACCGAGGACGTGTAAACCTCTTTTCCCGACAATCCATCCCATTCCTTTTCGCAATAGCTTCACATTTTCTGGAAATAGCTTCCCGTCGCGTGGGTGTCATTCGATATTCTCGTATCTAATAAAACTTCAAAGGCATGTAATAATGTATGCGTACTTACGGGACCGGAATCTTGACAGAAATAATCGTGAAGTTATTCTTAAATAAATGTATTATTTGACATTTCGCCCTATATCGATGCGTGTAATTTGGCAGCAATGAAGTGTGTTAATGAGTATTGCTGAAATAATTTCAGCAATTACGACCGAGCTTAAATATCATTTAAAACATGTCGCTTTGGCAAATTTATCCTGCTATTTTAAGAATGTGACCAAGACTGGCACTGCTTCTCGTGTCTCGATTGCGTGCTTCGTTATTTTTATTTGTTTAATTTGAGATAGTGCTCTTTTCATTATATCTATTTGGAATTTGTGAAAAGTTAATGGCCTTACAGAGCGATTCTGTTATTTGATAATGGGTAGCTATAAAGCCTTTATTACCTTTCGTGCAAATCTTGCAGGGTGGTTCCATCTTGGATTGGTCACGAAAATAAGTACTTTCAGAAACTGTCTGCTTAGTTACTGACAATACTAGACAGCGCTGTTTCCAGTCAAAACTTCAGTCACAATACCAATTAACTGGCTCAAGTAATTGCGTTTAGTCTCCAGGCCATCATTAAAGTTTGTTTAGTAGTTAGAGTTCTATCAACAACGGCAGTGTTTCACGTTGCGTGTTATCGCAGGTTTTAGTTCACCGTGCGATACGCTTTTACTCAGTTCCAATCCTTGATTGTAAGCTATCGGACCCTGGTTGGTACTGCTTAGGATTTTTCTATCATATTTATTTCCTCACGTCTTGATAGTTTTGACAAAATTAAGCCGTGTTTTCCTTAAATATAAGAGATATTGCATTCGGATTCCCTACGAGCCTCACTAATCGGCTTTGGTCCGCATTCCGCGCCCCCTAGGTATAGGACGCTCTTACGGCTGTTTTTTCAGAATCGTATGACTTGAGTGCCTTCTAGTTCAAGCGTACCGAGGTTCAGAACTATCACGTAGCGAGACTGTTTAAGCGTCAGCTTATTAGAAGAGGAATGGCAAATCTTTTGGCGAAAAAGTTGGTCCGAATTCAGTAGTGCGTGCTTCGGATCGCGCGGATTGGCGGGTGGGTGCCGGGTGCTGACGCCAACGCCCCCGCCGGCGCGGCGTGACGTCGCGGTCGCGGCTCGCGCCCGGGGCGTGGGGCGCTGGAGCGCCGGCACCGCTCGCCAGTCTATGCACGACCGCGGCACGGACCGTGTCGACCCGCTGCGATGTGAACGCCTAACCTCCTCAACTGTCTACAACGACAGCTTCTGTTGCGTGTGCATCGTTTAAGTTGATTCCACTGCCGATCAGTTCATTAACTATTTTGTGTTCTAATAACATTATTCGACGCGTCAGATACATGTAAGTGATGTTATTTGTGTCATCATTAACCGCCGTGGCCCGTCTTACTGACACCATTCGGAGCGCCGAATTCTTGTGTGCCGTGTAACCGTGACTTGTAGAAACGAGGGTGTTCTTCCTTTGGATATGGTCAAAATTGTTGGTCAGGTAATTTGGTAATGTTGCACGAATATTGCGTGTTCATCTCTTATACTTTTGTTAACTTGTGCAAGTTTGTCTTAGTTTGCAGCATCGTTTCGTGTAGTTCGCTTTTCTGGAAGCAACAGGTGCTCTACTTTTAAATGCCTCATTCACGCCACGTACGTTGACGATTTGGTGCCGGCTTCATCGCTCGCAATTCTCGTTCGTCACTCGCACGCAATTCCTTATCTATGCCATTATTATTTTTTCACATGACACTTTAATTTTTACCCGACTGCGTCAGAAGGAGGGTTATTATAGAAAGTACTTTTACGTAGTTATTGGGATTTTGTTGTTGTACGGTTTTGTTTTGCCATTTTATAACTTTTTTATTTCACTATAACTAGACAGAATTCAAAGGACTTACATAGTACATAGGTCTGTTGACCCCGAAATACTTAACGTTGATTGCCTTTTAGGTCAGTTGCCTAGTGTATTGTTCTCGAAGGTGTGGCTCTTACATTAAACAAATTGCACAACTAGGCAAGTTTTACTTAAATGGAGCTAGGTTCGAATAATTAATGTTAGGTGTTTAATTATAGTTAAGTATGATTAATTATTTTTATAACGATCTGCAAGAAGGTCCTTAAAACTAAGTTCGCAAGGCCAACTATACTAGGTACCTACTAGACCGTAATTTCCAGTTACAAATAGACAGAATAAACCGATAAAGTTTGATTACATGTTTGTCCTCAACCAAGAGCCAATGCCAATGTCATTCGTCTCATGGTCAAAGCAGAGAATTCACACATTTGTCTGTGTAATTAAGCTCGTTAACATACGAATTGGGTTCTACGTCGTGGCTTTGTGTAATAATCTGATAATTATGTATTTTCATAGTTTTATGAATGTTGCCTGTTTCCTTCTTAAACGTTCATTGGCTTGTACAGTCCACTACAAGAGATGGTTCACCTTATTGCATTGTAATAAGGTTTAAAAGTGGATACATCTCTTTGTAGTCGACTGTCCCGGTAGAAAAAAAATCGTCACTGTCTAACACTATATCAATCCTGTTAAGTTTTAAAAGCGACGAGCCTTTTCGTTCCAAAACTACACTATTATAATTATCACAATGGAAACAGACTGGATTATCGCTGAAAGATAAACATTTAATAACACCTACGCGTTAAATGCCTCACTTTAATTAACTTCTACGCGTGATATAGAGATATGGAGTAAACAACAGTTATATTTATAGTGTTGTGCTTCTTTCTCTCTCTAATAAATAAAGATTTATTTGAGATCAGTTGGAGCAAGTGCGTCGTTAGCGAAAGTGCGTCTACCATCAACATTATTAAAGTTATACAGTACCTTGACAACGTAATATACTGGAGAGGCTCTTCTTATATAGGTATATAAATGATTTTACATGGCTAAAACCATTTCGTAAATATAATGATCGAAAAAAATCAGAGGATCGGCCATGTTGCCATGTAGCTGTATTTGGCGTAGTGATATTACACAGCCAGGCTTCAGATTTAAAGTTACCCTTATTGAGACGAGGGTTGAGTTAGTGCTCAAGACACCTGACAAATTACATTACAAAGATAGATCTCTTAATCTAATACTAGATATTTTTAAAACTATTGGGCACACGCGATTTGCAGACGACGTGAAACACTAATTTTCATTTAGTGTTTCTACAATCCATATAATTCGTGGAATCAAAGCTTTGGCCTAGTTTTGTTAACTCAAATTTTATCTAATTGATGAGCAAAGTCTGTCTGTTTCGTCGTACAAATTTGTGTTTGTTATTAAAATTTGACTGTGACTCATCTATTATCTAGAGTGGTAAACAGCCTTTTTATGACGTTGATGTAATTCTATGCGGAGTGTTTGCTGCAGCTAATATTATATGCAAACAGTGCAGTCCTGTATGAGATTTCTGCCTCGGGCAGTATTCCGACGTCGCATAATTCATACGGCCATTATGACGTCGCTTTACTGCTGGGTCATTATTTGGGCGTTTCAACCGCCTCACTTTCGTGGTCACATTTTTGTAGAAGTGACTTCAGATTTCGATTTTGTTTCTGGTTAGGTATCTAAGTTTACCGGACATCTATCAAATATCCAAAAACGCTATCAAAATATACGCCCAATTCTTCAAAAACATGTCCACGAAAGTGAGGCGGTTGAAACGCTCGAATAATGACCCTGCTACTAAACGGACTGCGTAATTTGTGTTCCACAGTTTCTGACTCACTTCGTAAATGTTAATTATCACTTCCTTAGTAGGATCAACTAATGTCAACGCTCGAATTCCTACCAAAATTTCATAAAATGTAACTGCATTAATAAAGTGAAAATTCCATCTTTGCATTTTATCAAAAACGATACTAACTGATTTAGCGACCTTCGGCTAGTACGTATGGATACGTGACCAAGGTATTTAAAAGTCATCAGATCACACTGCGTTGTCGTGATATTTTACTCGATAAAACCTTCCTGCACGATAAATAGATATCTTGACATGATTGAATCTTGGTATCTAGTATATAAATGATTCGAAAGTTCTAGCAACACCGTGTTATAACGTCGAGGTATAATGTTTTTAAGCAATTAAGTCCCGTTTTAGATTTATAACAGTACGCGTGGTAAAAGCCAGTCTGAATTGGGTTAAGCACTATCTTATGATAGCCATATCGTAAATTTGTACTAGATTTCTTCCCTGAGCAGCTGAGGTAGGTAGAGATTATGAAGGCGGAGGCTGGTCGCGTACATTGAGACCTGGCGACCTCGCAGGCAACCGGAACGCACAACCCACTGCACTTAATTTTATTGTGTCTATACTTCTACGCTAATTTTACGATAATTGAGCGTTTTTTTTGATATAATATGAAGGAATCTCGTCTTTAATTACTTAAGCATTTTACATTGGGGTGATTATTTACTGCTTTATCCTTAGGATCAAAGATCATAATTAATAGTCATCCTTAATTAAATTCATTGGTAATATTGGTAACATGTGGTTATTTTTTCATTGTTATGCTGGATCTGGCTTCGTGCGTCACAGCTCTATAATAATTCACAACAACCTCAATTTTAGAACAAATTTAGCTCGACTTTAGCGATTGACTTTCGATTAAGGTCAACCCAGTTATATTCGCGATGGCTTTATTTACGCTCGCAAAGCGAACCCCATTATCTTTCAGAATTAACTATATTTAACGCCGCTAGCAAATCAGATTTACTTACCCGTGTTGGCCATTAAAAAGACGTAATATTTTGGAGTACATGTCATGTTTACAGTTGTTTGTTGTTGTTTGAGTGTCCTCGATGGTTTGGTATGGCTTGTATGCCACGTGTTTGCCTGCTCAATGTATGAAAACAGACACGATGTTTAGCTAGCTTGTCAATTGAATCGCATTGTCCATAGACTTTGCCAATGCTATTGATAGACCTTGCAACATCCGCGCATTAATTGGCATACAGCGTTTAGCAAAACCACTCAAGCCATATTGGTGAGTGAACCTTAATTGCTATTCAACTTGTCTAGACGAGCTCAAGGGACCAGACATTACAAATATTAGTTTAAAAGGTCTGAACACATGTGAGTAGTCTGGGGTTTATCGACCGTCCATCGAGACTAGTTGTGATTCAGACTATCTTTCATTCTCCTTTCCCCCCGCTTGCAAATCTTACCTTGTCGGGCACAGCTACTTCCATTTGCTGCCTTGTTTTATATTCTGTCTTGTCTGCATTTTGCGTTGTGTTTCATAAAACTAAACGTCATGTATAAAAGCTTGGTTAAAATTGCATTATTCTGTTATGGATGATATTTTGATATAAGCCGCGTGCGGGTGGATCGTCTAAATATTAATACAATTCTGAAATGTTGTTTTCATCTCTTAAAGCTATTTCGTATTGCGGTCATATCTATTTTGAACGCCTTATTTTTCGTTCTGAATTTTATTTAGGTTTCGACTGACCAATTTACTAACTGCTCAACTCAAATAATCCGTTGTGATTTCGCCGCAGTAACCTTTTTAGTTGTTTATAAATATTTCAGCCAAGCGAAATAGGCCCGAGAAAATTTACCAAACCAATTTTGATTAAAGGTATCAACGTTCGTCGCGGCAGCGTATTTCCGCTTGGCCTCTTCCCAAGTCCCAAAGCTGTTTCTCCTTGATAAAATCAGAAGTAAAACAATTAATATTCTGCGTATTTTGCTTTTACCAGTCGGCATACTTCTTTCAACAGAATACGTCCATCATGATTGCGGTGTATTTAAATGTAAACACATGACGCGTCGCATTGAGCCCACGTTGGCGATACAGTTGCCAAAATCTGTTGCGCCGTGAATTTTTAAGTCGGTCTCGGGGCGTTGTCATAATCCGTCGTGTTTATCGCGCTGTGCTAGATTTTCCTCTTGTTTTATTCGCTTTTAATGCGCGTAGTGATTTGTTTTCGTCTCACTGGAAATTAAGATGCCAACTTTCTATTGGACGAGCACTCTTTGGGACTTTGTCCTTTTGGCGCTATTTGTCGCCCTACCTCAGTTCGTAAATAAATGCCGCGATGTTCAGTTCTTTCGTAATATGCTCATCAGTGTCTAAACTATTTAATTAAAAGTTATACTAACATTAACATTATTAAGTATTGAAAAGTGATTAAGTGAGTGTAAAGCTAAATTTTTGCGAGGTTTTAATATTAAAATGTCATGAAATTCCTCAGACATAAATAAATTCAAATATTCACTTCCATTTCAATGCTTGCATTGATATCCACGTTTAAATTTAACAACTCAATCATATGCACGCGTGCATCGTTTCGTTCTAATCGGCTATTGTCTGAGAGTATTGTTGTTTTGTTGCAGCTGGAGATCCTTTCTGTGGCGACATTGATGGAGTTCCGCTTGGACAGCGCGGAGTACTGCCAGGCCCAACACAAATAAACTAACGGCGGTTAGTGCTGGCGAGGGAGCAGCGCCGCAACTAGACCCATGCAGCCGGGAGCGCGCTCACACACGCACCCCGCGTACTTTATCACAAACACCCTCCAGGTATACCTTAATGCCTTCAGCCTTGCCTTGTAAACATGTAGCAACAAGTAGATGACAATCTCCACGGTCGCCTTGAGCCATGACGGGGCCGTTCCAGTTTGAAGAATTTGGAACCCCCCATTGGAAAGTAGACAAAGTCAATAGATAACAAACTATTATTTTTGCTATGATTTTATATTAATTACATGGAAACGGGCCCCTGTGCCCTTATGGTAAACGGTAAAGACTGTACTGACAATGACAACTGACGGCCAATCACGCACATCGTTGACGCGTGTTCGTTAATCCTATTCTAAACCATTTTTGTGTTAGTATTACCACAACCCTCAAATACCGCAAACCTCTAGTAATTTACCAGTAACGCATTTGCTTATTTCCCAAGGGATGATACTTCTGCGAGAGAAAGACCCGTCAATTTGATGCCCGTACAGGCCTATTGTGGATTGGGAACAATAACGCGCGTTGTTTACGCCTCGTGCTAGTTTGATGGCGAGAGATCACTGTTGTCATCGAACGAGAGCAAGCTGCTGTTTATCATTCGTTACAGCTTTATATAGAATTGAATGAAATAGCTTTGTGTAGCGCGTATTTTAGGCATCCCTGAATAGAGGTTTGATAGTAATTATACGAACCGGCGTTTACTGTGTAAAGATTAGTTTAATTCAAGGCTTCGTTATCGTACATGCCTGACCAAGTCAAGAATTTATTGTACCACGTATCTAGTTTGCTCATTACATAATAAGTGCTAGGAATACACAGGTATTTATCAAAATAAACACGATATTGCGTCGTCGAGATGTCGTTGTTTACAATCCCTGTTATCATTTTGATGTGTACACGAACAGTGCACAGTGAACGCGCTAATAAGTGACGCGAGTTGGCACTAGATCAGCAGTCTCGCAAACGCCACCGTCGCCACCCGCCGCTTCCACTGTATAAGCTCACATGACCCGAACTTCGATTCACAATCCATACCATCTATTTTTAAACTCTTTTTTTATGCCTCTCGAGTCGCCGCTTCAGATTTGACGCAAATGTGTTCCTTGAAATGTCTTCCCACGAACATCACCACCCTACCCGAACCCCACATTAACAAGTCTCCTCTTTTGTTTCAGCTACCTTAAATTCAAGAAACCACATCGGAGCATATCATTCAGTTCACGAAGTTCGAGTGAAAACAAGAGTCTTATGTTTCTCGCATAATTTCTTTAAGTTTCGTTCCACATTTTGAACTTTAGTTTATTCGTCTCCGAATGCGTTGGAGTGGTTGAAAGCGACATCCATGCGGGTGGTTCCCATTATATAATTGGACCCTTTCTAAATAAAAGCAACGAAACTGCCGTGTGTTGTGTGGAAATAGAGTGACAATTTGTCTGTTTGACTCTGACGGACTGTGAGAGCGAGCGCGTGTGAAGTGAGTTTTCCATCGGTGCGAGCCCGCCCGCGCGACGCCTTCCTTCGAGTCTTGGAGCGCCGTCAACGTGGTCATCATGAAGCAGAAAGACATCCGGCCCGCGCCCTCTCTCATTGAGTACAAGGGCACGAGGTTCCTCATCACCGACCGCCCCTCTGACGTCACCATCCAGGCATACCTTCAGGTATTCTTCTTACGATCCGCTCTCTTCCTGTTTGTAATTTTGTTCTCGGAAGTGTTGCAATGTTATTAGAATCACGTATTTTACCTTTTGTGCATTGTTATGAAGTATTGTCATCTCTAAATTGATGATGAACTTACGAATTTAATCTAGTCCGAATGATATTTGTATAGTAATCCGTTATCCTAGAATTGCAAGGTTTAGTTACGAAGGTCCTATGTACACTTTTGTAAATCATATAATTCTAGGATAGGACTTCTCTCTCTTATTTGTAACTTTCAACAACTAGATTTAGTTGCGATTTCTTCGCAGACGTCTGTCTGGGAAGAAATACAATGTAGTGGAACTTAAATAACTTATTGTCCTTCGGCTTGAAGTATTGTCATCTCTAAATTGATGATGAACTTACGAATTTAATCTAGTCCGAATGATATTTGTATAGTAATCCGTTATCCTAGAATTGCAAGGTTTATAGTAGGGACACCGAGTGATGGCACTTGATACATCTGAAAATAGTGTTGTGAAACACTCCATTTAACTAAATGGAGTGTTATCGTGAGTCGATTGTGTGACTGGCAGAAGAGTCTTCAGAGGTACCGTTAGCGTGGACCGTATTTAACTAAATGGAGTGTTTCACAACACTATTGTCAGATGTGTCAAGTGCCATCACTCGGTGTCCCTACTGTAGTTACGAAGGTCCTATGTACACATTTGTAAATCATATAATTCTAGGATAGGACTTTTCTCTCTTATTTGTAACTTTCAACAACTAGATTTAGTTGCGATTTCTTCGCAGACGTCTGTCTGGGAAGAAATACAATGTACTGGAACTTAAATAACTTATTGTCCTTCGGCTTCCGCTAAGCCCCGAACCTTTAGCTGCCGTGACACAGATATGTCTCTCGGCGTTCAAGCAACTTTACCCAAACTGTGCTGTGTTGTGTACATATGTAGTGCACAATAATACGAACTCATCTTACTAAAGTAAATGTCCAATTTTCATACACTACATCTGTTAGTGGTTGGAAATCTACACAAGCAGCCAAAACTAGTTTAAAAATGTATGTTATACGATAAGCATGATCAAAGTTTCCCAGCACGTATTCCTGGATGATCAAGGCGGTTTTTTTAGGAGCTGCGCAAGCACGGCGTGTGCACAGTAGTACGCGTCTGCGAGCCCAGCTACGACGTGGGTCCCCTGAAGGCCGAGAGCATTGAAGTGCGCGACCTGGCCTATGACGACGGGACCTTCCCGCCCGCGAACGTCGTCGACGAGTGGTTCGAGATTCTGCGCGACAAGTTAGTACACGCTTGCTTAACACACTCTGTGCCAGACCCCCTGATTTCCATACAAAATGGACCCTATATCGAATCGTCAACGCTGAATGTGTTAAGGCTAAGCTCCAGAAAAGTCTCATTATTCGTATTTTAAGTTAGTACCATGGAACAGTGGCTCTTATAATATAAAATTTGATTTAAATTATAGAATTAACTGCGGTCGAGACATGCTCATTTCAATTTTGAGCCACAGATCAGAGTTGGGCGTTATCTAGATAATTTCTCATCTAGATAATCATTTCAAATAAATTTATTCGAAGATAAATTCAATCACAAATAATGCGTAAACAACTTTTTTATTTAGATAAATTATCTAGATGAAAATAACTGGCCTCGATTGTTATTGAAGTAAGCTTAGATAAATAAATTTATATAGAATGTCACGTCGGATCAAACCGTCACACTGACATTTCTCATGAAATCATTTTTTTTTTGCAATTTCTTAAACGCTGCAATGTCGTCTACTAGGTCCAATTCGCCATTATTAGACGGCAAGTTTTTTAAATACCATTCCGGAAGGTTTGATGGTAATTTTTTTATTTATGTGTATGTTTGTTTACCGCTGAATGAAGTGAATATAAAGGGTTCTCTAACTTCTTCATCAAATTTTCTAAATCATTTAAAACGGAAGCATGGAAACGGAGCATTTGAACACGTTAAATGTTGTAAAAGAGACAAAAACAACGGTAACGGAAATATGTCGACGAACAATACGAAACCAAATGTCCCATATATTTATATTTCATTAATTTAAATATGTACAAAACATTCATTAATTTTGTTGTAGGTTGTTTTCATTTCATCATGCCCAACCGCTTCTAGTTCTACATGACTGTATTACTGACATTCATCTTTTATTTAAAATCCCAACTAATTTATCTAGATAAAAACGAAAATCATCTAAATAAATTCAAAATAACAAATGACGGGTTATTTAGTTATTTCAAATAAAAGATGATTTAGTTAACTTCCCGTTTATTCGTAAAAAGATAATTTTTGCCCAACTCTGCCACAGATGTAGGAGGTTACGTCACAGACATTCTTATGGCAATTTGGGGCAGTTATTATGTCGCATCTTCCGAGCTTGGCTACTTTTGGACGGTGAACTGATGGCTCGCTCAATTATCACTGCTAATGCGTCCACACCGATACTTTTGATCTTTGTAACTTTGAAATAACCCATTCGTTAACCTTTTGAACGCCGTACGTCAAATACAAAATGCGTCACTCACACGCCAAACATGTTTGCTATGCTAAGCAAATTACAACTTAATCCATACGAAACAAAGTCTCTTTTAATCTGTAACTTGTGTCGGCTGTGGCCGTCGGTGGCGCCAGTGGCACGACTTTCAGTTGTCGTCCAGAGCCCACTGTGGAAAAAAGGTTAATAATCGTCTTGTGTTTTTACCGATTTTTTGTTAATTAATGTTTGTGAAATGTTAGAAGAGACTATTAATCCACTGATAATAAAATCCAAGTATCTTACAGCGCTCGGCTCGCGCTCGTTGCGTGTGGGTGCTGATTCATTTGTATGACTTTGATACCGAGTAGTGTGCAATAAAATTCCTTGTTCAACCCACAGTTCATTAAAACCGACGGTCTTTACTTACTCGCGACCCGGGGACAGGTTAACTAGATAATGAGCAGGACTTTGGATCATGACAACAGAATGCAGACTGTACAGTACATCGTCGAATTAATCGTTTACTATTTTGAATTGCAATTGTAGTTGTTTTACTAGAGGTGCCCCGTATGGTTCCAGTTGTTTATTTATTAAGGTTACAAAAGAGTATGGTCTAGACACTTTTGTTGAAAATGAAATTTAAATATGAAACTCTAAGACTTCACAGTAAACTTATGTACATGAATCTTAAAATAACTAGTTTTACTTTATAAAAACCTTTACACCAAAATAACGTACGAAATTATAAACGGTTAATGGTTTATACATGTTTCCTAACGTTTAAATCGCGATAACTCAAAAAGTCACTAGGTAACTGGATAAATTATGTTCTAATAATAATAATGTTATAACCACAGTTAGAATTAAAACACTTCAAAAATATTACTCGTCTCTACTCTTACAATGATAGATGACATTTGTAATGTGCATTTTCATAAAAGCGCCAGTTATCTACCGTAAAATTACAATTTTATGCACCTACGATTCTTCTGATTTTGCAACGTCATGTCATTTACACGCCAATAGCAGCTGAAAACAAACGTATATTCCTAAAAACGGGGAACATACGGAGGTCTATTTTAAGCTGTTTGATGTCGGATGTATGCGCCTCTAAACTTGGAAACCTAATTAGATTCCAATATACGTCAAAAAAACTACCAAAGATGGCGAAATGTCACAGTTACACGTGTCATCATCATTGTGACGTTTCAGGAAAAAACAACCTTTTGGTACAATAATTATGTTAAAATGAAACAATATAAGTTATTTCCACAATATGATAAAGGTCAAAATAATAACGAAATGAAACAACAAAAACTTAACGGAAAACAAAAACTTAACAATGGAAATCACCACGGGGCGAATAGGTACAGAAAACATTCGAGCTATCCAAACGTCAGATGTCGAATGAAGTGACAATAGATGTTATGGCCGCCACAGAACCACCATGTCCACCATAAAGGTTACCACACATGATCAACTGATAATTTTTTGAAGATTTGAAGATTTTTTGAAGATTTCGGTCAAGTTTTGAAGACGTACGTAAAAATACTAAAAATATGATTGATTTTTTTTCCTAAAAATGTAATCGCACAAAGTGAGAATAATAATTGGTACCAAATGTTATTAAACCCTGAGTTATTGCCATTGTTATTTAAACTTTTCTCCTATAAAACAATTTAATTAAATATCTTTTTTTGCGACGAGTATTTAAATAAGATTGTTTATTTAAGAAGGATAATTAAATGTTGCCTTTAATATTATAAATAAAATAAACAGCTACCTATAACATTTACAGAAGTGAAAATTTACCGATCCACCTAATATGTCATTTGAATGGCAACACTTTTTTGACGTATGTTGGAATCTAATTAGGTTTTTTAGTATAGTGGTGAATCTGTTCTTCCGATATATTCGTCAATGGTGTTAAAATAAAAGTCACCTGGATTGCATACCATGTTGCTAGCAAATGACTCGCTCTTACTTCGATACGGTTTAAATAAAATAAAAATCGATTTTGTTGCTCCAGAGATTACCCCAAACCCCAATATACAAACAAACACATAACTTTACCTCTGCATAATATTAACCTAAGAACTCATTAAGCTCTAGTTTAGTAGATTCGTACAACGTTCTAACCCCGGACTCAGTAGTTCAATCCCGGACCAAACAAATATTACACAAAAGTTAAAACCAGTGAGATTTGTATTTAGAATTTTATTTTCGTTATTATAGAGCGCAGAACAAACCGGAGGCGGCGGTGGCGGTGCACTGCGTGGCGGGGCTGGGCCGCGCGCCCGTCATGGTGGCCATCGCGCTCATCGAGCTCGGCATGAAGTACGAGGAGGCTGTCGAGACCATCCGGGAGTACGTATCCGCCAACACCACGATTACCAAGACAAACCTTTATCCACATACATCCAACATAACGACAGAACCACACTAACAGAACACAAAATAACTGATGCGAAACAGTCACGGCAGGTCCCATCAAAGATTAAAAACCGTTGAGCATCTTGTCTAGGGGCACAGATCGTTTCAAAATGAGAAAAAACTGACATCTTTTTGACAAGATACATATTGTGCTATAATCTATGAAATCAAAACTACAATATAATTTTGCCTGTAGAATGAAACCGAGTCGTCTGATTTATATTCTTATACATTTGTCTGTTGATGTTATGACAGCTAATAAGTGTATAAGGGTTATCACAACGTCAACAATGTAATTACGATATCGAGCAAGATGGGCTAATGCCATGTGAAATAGAAGGCCAGGCTTAGCAACTCGACTGTCTTTGGTTATGCGGTTGGAAAAATAACAACAGTATTTTATTAACAATACCCATAAGGTTCAAAGTTAAACAATTTTTAAATACGCATCTGTACTCATTTGTGAGTTGTAATTTCAAGTGGCACACAAGTATTCTATCGATTGTAGCGATTGTATAAAACAAAGGCTGTACGTACGCGAATGACGTTCGCCTACTAATGCGTGTTAAATCGTTAGCGTAGTTATAGTTACGGATATTCTGTATGTACATCTGTTTTAACATGCGGTGGCTACCGCGTGGTGATACTTCAACTCCATAAAATCTTGTAAATTGTAAAATAGGTACGAGTTTATTCAATTTTGACGTAAAAATCATTTATTCGTTATTTACCAACTCCGTAACAAAGTGTAGATTATCGAATTCGTGAGATAGAAGATACTGATATTACTGATACCGACCCGAACGTGTTTACTTAGTTTTTGTGGATGATCTAACTATTACCAACACTAACTAGTATATTAAAAATAATATCTCTGTTTACAAAATTATAATATAACCCACAAGCTACAACCGATGACATTATTACGTACCTGCACGGGTATCACAAGCTGTAAAATCCTGTCTACTTGTATTGTATCACAATCTGAGCGTTTTTTCACATTCATCCATTACTGAAAACGAGACCATAATATACCGGCTAAGGTGTTTAATAAATAAATAAACTAATAATATTGTTTTGTCTGTGAACAGCCAGCGTCGCGGCGCCATCAACTCGAAGCAACTCTCCTACCTGGAGAAGTACCGCCCGAAGTCGCGCCTGAAGAAGAACGGACACAAGAACTCGTGCTGCGTGCAGTAGACAGCGAATCTAGCTCTGCTTTCACACACACACCCACACAGGAGAGCGTAGACAAACTTTTATATCCTAGAATTGTCGCCACACTTTTTGACGAACACTTTACTTTTCTTGCGTTTGTTACTTTTCTTTACGAGATCAGCCGAACAACTGGAATTCTCTAAAACACATTCCCGAAAACCTTGAGGATGCGGTCTTGATCTCTCTTACAGTCTTCGACATATTTATCTCGAGTTTTCTATGACATTTAAATGGTGAGCCTTATTGTAAGCTAATGTTTGTATGTTCAAAGTAAAGGTATAACCCTCGTGTACTGTGTATTAGTGGAATAATATGTAATAGACGCGAGCCACGATTTGTGTTCATAGATCAAACAGTTTCTCGGGTATTATTTATATTCGTTAGAATCATAATAAACTTAAATACCCATAATAAAGTTGAACTGTCTGGTGACATGTTTATTCCTACCAATTTTTCCGTTAATGTGGTGAATTAAATCATGATATTTTTGCGTCAATATTATTATCTTTGTAGACACTTTTTGTTTTATAATAAAAATGAGACATAATATAGAAACTCTTTATGGTTTTTGTTTCACTAGACAATTTAAATATCTTTGACAAGCAATTTGTTATGAATTGTGTGCTTTTTATATATGTGATCGAAATCTAAATGTTATTTCAAATGCTATTCTTTGAACTTAGGTTGATAAAATTAGTGACGTAACCGGTTCGTTCAGTAAAATAATCCATTAAATATATGAAATAAGTCCAAATACCGAACTTGACTCACTAAAGAAATTAAACTAGCAGTTTGATATTATTTTTCTATTTCTAATTTTATGAAGATTATTGAAATGTATGGTCTATAACTATAACGGACGGAAAAGTCACATTCATAAATAAAAAATATTTATAAGCAAAACATGTTTTATTTGTACTTACATAGTGTATTAATCAGATCAATTGAGGTAGATTTCAGGTACGATCTTTATGAAAATTGACGAGATTACCATAACATTCGTTATATTTGAATAAACAAACAGTTTAATTGAAAGCAGTATTCCTCTTAATATATATTTTGGATTTTGTTTCTGGTGCACAAATATAAACTTAAAATGCTTAAAAGTTATAAAATTCACATTACAAAATTCTTAAGACAAGTTAAAAACTTTAAGGCATATTAAAACTTAATAGTAATAGGGGAAACTGTCATTATTGTTGGCACCCTACCGATCATTGGCACTATGAACTTTATTTCAAGTTAATTGAGACGATAATTCTACAATCACTAGGCGCCAATAACCGGTGGATGCCATCAATTTCGTGTTCTGCCCTCATTCTAAAACTAAACAATACTTTTAACCCTTAGCTGCATGATTTAATATTTTCGTTTGAAAAACAGATATGTAATAGAAAAATGCATTTAGATTACGGGAAAAATAATTTAAAAAATCACTCATTTTTTTTTTTTTTATTATTTTACACATAAATGGTATCATTTTTGATACTCCATGCAAAAGGTAGTAAAAATTATCTTCTTCTCACAAAATGGAAAAACAACAATGTAGTCTAAGAATACAAGGAATTAAATTATCTGAATTTTGTTAAAAAGACGAAAAAAAAGCCTTGTATCATTTTTGATACCGTATGCACCTAAGGGTTAAATGATTTAGACACTTGTCAACATTTGAAGTCTTGAAGTTCAAAGCGAATGGCGTTTCGAATTGCAGTGTTGGGCCTTAGGGCCTCACCATAATTATAAAAAAATGCATAAAAAATCCGCTCTGGCGCCACTACCGCAGAGTCATAGCCAGGACAGGAACTGTCGAGCGTCACAAATAACCATCAAATGATTGGCATTTCTCATGAACGGTCAGGCCTCTAGTGAAATTGCCATCAAATTGTTTCAGAATTTGGGACAAGAAACAAGTGGGCCCAATGTTTCTTTAATTTTATTTTGGAACATTCAATAGGTAAATAGTAGTAGTAGTATAAATGTGAAAAACCCCGTGTTAAAACCATTTTTATAAAAATACTACATAAAACAAAAGCGTAATATATAAAAGATATTCTTAAAAAATACTTCCAATTGCAGATTCTAGTTTCTTTTAACATTCAGAATTATAATTGTCGAGATTCTTTTTCTACTGTGAAATTTGTAAAACCGCTAAATCCACAAGCAAATAATCTTCACCCACATATTAAGTATTAAGAATTGCATAGCAACTAGTTTGAATCGACATTGTAACAATAAAATGTAACTGTAACTTACCCTAATGTTAAAATTCAAAACGTAATAACTACACTTATTTCTTCGGCACATATTTGTGTACCTTCCCGCCGTGCCTCGCCACGAAGGCGGCGACGTTGAACTTCCTCTTGCAGCCGTCGTAGTTCATGAAGCGGATCTTGCCGAACACCGCGCGCTCCGCCCAGCCCTGGTCGTGGATGCCGCAGATGGACCACATGCAACCTGGATGACAAACGAACATATCAGCCTATACTAGGCAGAGTATACAGTAGCTCGTCTTAAAACAAATGTATGTAGCGCGGCTTCCATGTGTGCGTGCCGGGAGAATATCGGTTGGTCTAAAATTGTTTATATCGGTTGGTCTAAAATTATTTGGCCTATTTTTGATTCGCCACATATTTTTTTGCATACCAACGTTTCGTCTAATGATTTAAATGTCGAAAATTGTTTCATCTAAATTGTTTGACATAATATTGTTTGGTTGAAAAATTGTTTAGTATAACATTTGTTTGGAATAACTTTTTTTGTCGAATGATTTTATGGCATAACCAAGCCGGTTTAGTCGGCGCGATTGATTGGGTTCGAATTGAGTATCGAGCGACATGCATCGACGCAGCCCTAGAACCCAAATTAGTCAACGGTACCAGGGATTGAATACCGGTTTATTTTCCGTAGCGGTTAGAGCCACATTTTGAGAGCCTAACCCATAATAAAGGTTACGCTCCCACGACCATCGCTCTAACCGGTATCTCTATCTCGGAGCGTAAACAGGGAGTTAAGCGGTTCCTCCGTGTGAGCCGAGACTAGAGTGAATGACCGCTCGCTTAAGGATACAGGATTCTTTTGCTATGGTATTAGATTCGATTTTCGTTTAAGACTTTCGCACGCGTGCTAGTTATTTGTTTTTAACCCCCGACGCAAAAAAGACGCGGTCATTCATCCCGTATCCAAACACGGAACGTAACCTAAATAATTAACCGGTTTAACCTAAATAAATACCGGTTCATTTGTAACCGGTTACAATCCCTGAACGGTACTATTTACTCAACCTACCAACATATCCATTGGAATCTCTCCCATCAATACTGTAGTGATCATTCAAGTAGATGGCATATTTGAGGGCATCCTCCGGAGTGGGGGTCCACTCCAGGATCTTCTTGCACCAGTACATCCGCAGGAAGCCGTGCATCTTGCCCTCCTTCACCAGTTGTAGCTGGGCAGAGTTCCACAGGTCGTCGTGGGTCTTCGCTTCGGCAAGTTCGTCACATGTGTAGATGTGGGACCTTTTGTCCTTTCTATAATGACATAACAGGGGTTCAGTGGTAGGAGACTATTTTATAGCATAGGTGAAATTCTATGGAATAATTACATGAGGATATTCCTAATATCTATATCGGTCTGTGTGCATATCTGTTTGCCCACTCCATGCATAAGTCAGCATCAGAATTATTTCTTCTATTTACGCTTTGCTTAGGATAATATATTGATGACTTATAACTACAGGTGTCCCAGAACTGACGTCGTTAAGGGGTGGTAGGCGGTAGGCCTACGCAATACCTAACGAAAAATAGTATTTTGGGTTTAGTAAAATTCTCTCTCTTTTCTTTGAATATTGTAGAAAAGATAGGCTTTTTTAAATTTCAATCATGTCATGTGTAGAACTGAAAAACGACTTCAGAGCCACTTTTTCATATTTTTATCATTTTAAACCAATTGTAAAAAGAAAACATGCCCAGCTAATAAACACTTTTTATCTTGCTTAATTAATATAAAAAAAAAATGCTATTTAAATTTAATAGCAGCTCAAAGTATCACCATTCTACCAACCACAAGTTGGATTAAAACTAACCGGCAGGAACTAGACTGCTGAATGCCGATGATTCATTGTTTTATAAATTTAATCTAACATAAGTTGAGTAATAGCGGCAGCAGGTATTTTTTCAAGGTGAAAATTTTAGAAATGTCCCCGGCTCCATATTGGGTTAGTCTGGTTAATATGTGAGTCAGAGATTATCAAAATAGTAACACCCTATAGTCTTCCTCTTCTTCTCAGTAGCCTATAAAAAAGCAGGCTGTAAGTAGGCTATAAGTAGCCTGTAAAATTATGGTAAATCACGTTTAAATAGTGTTCCATAGGACTCGAGCGGTTTTAGCCCGAATTTTAAAGCTCCGGTGGTCTTTTTAGAGCTGGCTTAATGGAATGGGTTTCAAAGAGCTAGTGATTCTAATAAGGCCGTAGTCTTAAAAAAGGCTATAGCCTTTTTCGAATAGTTTTAGCTTTTTTAAAGGCTTAAGCCTTTTTTTTAAGTTGTAGCCGCTGACCTGAGCTGACCTGAGTATTTCTGTTGCTGCTATACAACAAATAATGAAACTCAAAAAAATCAATTAAATGTTTTTATAACTCAAAAATATTTTAGCCTCCGAGCCTAAAGAAGCTTGGAGGCCAAAATATTTTTAAGTTTTAAATTTTTGACAAAAAATATTAATATTAAGTCTAAAAATATATAGCCTTTTATTAAGGTTACGAGCTCCGAGAGTCAAGGCTGCCGAATATAACAAGGCTGTGTGGACTAAAGAGCTATATAGGCTTTCAGCCCTCTGCTTAATTTTGACGCAATCAATGCCAGACTTCAAAAAAAGAGCTAAAAGGCTAGAATCCTTTGGAACACACACATTTAAATCATAAATTTAGTTGATGTCCACCTGAGAGCTTTTTACACAGGATAAATAAATACCTATGGTCATCTAAAGTCTTCTGAGCCCAGTTACTGGCTCCCTTGACGCTGTCATAGTGCTCGTTGTAGAAGCAGAAGTTATCCGACAACTCGCTGCGAACTATAGCTTCTTCCAGGAACGAGTTCACACTCTCTGTGTGCTTGGACTTATATTCTTGGACACAGAGGGCTACTCGTTGAGTAGATATTTGACCTGTAAGCAGGAAATTTTACCATGTCTCTGGACTGGCTCAACAATGTGCTCTTTGGCTCTACACTGAATCACATCATCTCATTGTGAGGCTAAAAATGTCCATACAAAATGCGATAATGTTTCTCTCCCCTTAAAGGCCGTGCCAGGATAAGCTAAGAGATTTTGCCCCCCTTGAGTTTGGGGTTGTAATTTTTATAGATTGTGTGGCTCTGCATTAGTAATTGTTTTGCCAAATTTGAGCACCCTAAATATCATAGTTTTCGTTTAAAAAAAAAAAAATATATTTAATTTTTCTTTGATATTTTTTTTTCCTGTTAACCGATTTTAATGAGCTTGGCATATAATGTACATTTAACCAAGATGATCAAATGGCCATAATTATATTTTCATTATGCCATAGAAAAAAAATTAAAAAAACCCATTCAAACTTTTCAGTTTTTTTTTTTTATCACTTCCATGTTAGAGACCGCTCTAATTTTTTCACTGGTAAAACTCCCACTAACGTCCTATAATATGTATTTTTTTCAAAATTTTTGCTAAGGGAGAACATGGAGTTATCTTGACATGAAATTCTTTACATGAGCATTTCTAAAAAAGTTTGTACATTTCATTCACGACTTTAATTTGCAAAAAAAATTGCAGGTTGGTAGAGTGAATGAAGCTGAGCCTAAATAACATAGTCTCCCAAAATGTCCTCATACATTTGTATGAAACTTTCCTTTTTTGTTACCATGAACCAAAGAAAGTTAGTAACAAAAAAGGAAAGTTTCATACAAATGTATGAGGACATTTTGGGAGACTATGTTATTTAGGCTCAGCTTCATTCACCCTACCAACCTGCAATTTTTTTTGCAAATCGAAGTCGTAAATGAAATGTACAAACTTTTTTAGAAATGCTCACATACATTTCCTAGAACCGCTATAATTTAAATCGGAATGATTGCAACCTCTTTAGAGGAACGTACATGTTGCATATGAAATACTTACTGGCCACTTACATTTCAACTTTTTAAAGAAGTAAAAAAAAAGACAACAAAAAGAACTCCTTTCAATTGTCGTGCGTTGGTAACATAATATAAACCATTCCAATATGAATTCATTATCAAAAACCACTACAATACAACGCGTTTTCCGTAAAAAAGTTAAAACGCTGTATTGTCTCGCAATGAAAACAATTCTGCAAAGTATAAACGAACAATACGATTTCTTTAATAATACACTTCCAATTTTTGATCAGGTAAATGTCACAAAGGCATATTGTGCATTTGTATAGTAATTAATGGGTACTTAATTTTAAATAGGTAGTTTAAATAATTAGTAGTAAAAGTAGTAGTAGTAGTAAAACTCTTTATTGTACGTACAAACAAATAATTACCTATGTTTATCCACGGATATGTAATTTGGGAGTCTCAGGTAGTATAACTTAACATGCATGTCTTCAATCTAAATGATAAAAAAACATAGGTAATTATTTGTGTGTACTTACAATAAAGAGTTTACTACTACTACTACTTCTACTACTAATTATTTAAACTACCTATTTAAAATTAAGTACCTATTAATTACTATACAAATGCACAATATGCCTTTGTGACATTTACCTGATCAAAAATTGGAAGTGTATTATTAAAGAAATCGTATTGTTCGTTTATACTTTGCAGAATTGTTTTCATTGCGAGACAATACAGCGTTTTAACTTTTTTACGGAAAACGCGTTGTATTGCAGTGGTTTTTGATAATGAATTCATATTGGAATGGTTTATATTATGTTACCAACGCACGACAATTGGAAGGAGTTCTTTTTGTTGTCTTTTTTTTTACTTCTTTAAAAAGTTGAAATGTAAGTGGCCAGTAAGTATTTCATATGCAACATGTACGTTCCTCTAAAGAGGTTGCAATCATTCCGATTTAAATTATAGCGGTTCTAGGAAATGTATGTGAGCATTTCTAAAAAAGTTTGTACATTTCATTTACGACTTCGATTTGCAAAAAAAATTGCAGGTTGGTAGGGTGAATGAAGCTGAGCCTAAATAACATAGTCTCCCAAAATGTCCTCATACATTTGTATGAAACTTTCCTTTTTTGTTACTAACTTTCTTTGGTTCATGGTAACAAAAAAGGAAAGTTTCATACAAATGTATGAGGACATTTTGGGAGACTATGTTATTTAGGCTCAGCTTCATTCACTCTACCAACCTGCAATTTTTTTTGCAAATTAAAGTCGTGAATGAAATGTACAAACTTTTTTAGAAATGCTCATGTAAAGAATTTCATGTCAAGATAACTCCATGTTCTCCCTTAGCAAAAATTTTGAAAAAAATACATATTATAGGACGTTAGTGGGAGTTTTACCAGTGAAAAAATTAGAGCGGTCTCTAACATGGAAGTGATAAAAAAAAAAAACTGAAAAGTTTGAATGGGTTTTTTTAATTTTTTTTCTATGGCATAATGAAAATATAATTATGGCCATTTGATCATCTTGGTTAAATGTACATTATATGCCAAGCTCATTAAAATCGGTTAACAGGAAAAAAAAATATCAAAGAAAAATTAAATATATTTTTATTTTTTTTAAACGAAAACTATGATATTTAGGGTGCTCAAATTTGGCAAAACAATTACTAATGCAGAGCCACACAATCTATAAAAATTACAACCCCAAACTCAAGGGGGGCAAAATCTCTTAGCTTATCCTGGCACGGCCTTTGGTCAGATATTTTCGATTTTTGAATATGTTGTAGATATTACGTAAAACTAAGTCTGAACGTTTACCTTCGCAAGACCAAACAAATTTAAATAAAGCTACACAAACATACAAACTTAGTATTTTTATAAAAACTTCAAAATATTAAAAAATTGTGGGAATTTGACTACTTACGGGTTTAAAAATGTTATCGCCCGTGCTAAATTTGTATGTTTTTTTTGAGATTTTTGTGATTTAAGGGTCACTTCACAAACCACTTAAGAATGAAAAGAGAAATGAAATTTTGCAAACTTTGATTTTGGCATTAATCAATCAGAATTTGTAATAAAGCGATACATATTAGTAGTATTACCTTCACAACATTTAGCACTTAGTATTTTATAGATTTTCTGACTAAATGTAGCATCAGATAATTGCTTTAATACTTACCAAAATGAAACCACGGAGACAGATTGCTGAGTGCATCCTGTGTCGGATCATTTCGTTTAGTAGAGAACAGCATCAGTCGTTTTTCAAGGAAACTCTTTAGTGTGTTCATGGCTGCTTGGTAGCCAGGAGTAGCCCAGTCTACCGGACCCACAGACTTATCTGCCTCGCGCGACTCTATGGCATCATCCCAGTCTATGGGCTGTAAAAAAAAATACAAAAATATAAGTGATTCAAAGATTTTTAAAAGAAATTCTAAACTTTGTTAACATCAGTTTATAGGCTGTAGGCCCTTTGGGTCTACAATTATTAACTTTTGTGTTTGATGCACTTCAATACCTCGGGTTTAAATTTGCTCTTGTAGGGGTGCTTAATGACTGGTGGGAACTCCGTCAGGAACTCCCCCAGTTTAGAGTTGATCTTGTTCCTTATGGTTCTAGCCGAATACTCCTGTTTGTCAGAAGCTACCCAACACGGGACAATGTTGTGAGCGTCTACCTGGAAACATTTAAATTTAGAATTAGGTTACTTAAAATTTTAATTCACATAAAGCAGGATTTGTGCTTTATTCAAAATTAAATTGGACATATTGATACAGTGGATATTCAAACAAAATATAATTTTGGTCAAAAAGTTTGTACCTATCTTGATTTGCTTTAGTATAAGCTTTAGTACTAAAATAACTGAAAAAGCAAGGTAAATATGAGTTAAGCTGATCATAGATAACTACTATTATCAACAAGCCTACATTATGAAGAATAATATTTCTTCCCCAACTCATGAAAGAGAGAATTGATTATTGTGAGCAGCTATAAAAAAAGTACACTGTTTATGATGACAATATTCCTCATTTTAGATATTTTGTTATACCTGAGTACTGACTTACAGTTTTGAAATGTGGCAAAACAGACAGACAGTAAGTTCAAATTCAACATTAATTCCACAAAGGCATTTCTTAAGGATACCCATGTTGGCATGCAAACCAACTGTCCCATAAACCGATGTTGATATGGAGCCTTTAATATTAGTAAATACCTGTATTAAAGGTACATCTTTTTTCAGCCCCTTCTTTGCCTTTTCCAGCCATCCCAAGGGCGTTTTCAGGGGGTTGAAATCGCAAACAACTGCCCCAATCTTGTGCTCAACAACCCACTGTGGCAGCACATCGCCTCCACTTCCTTCGAGGAGGTGGAAAGATATATCCAGTTCCTTACATTGGGCTGCTACTGTCTTCAAACCTGAAAATATATGTGGACATGACCATCTTCATCAAGGAATTTATGACTACTTTAGTATTACAAGTACCAATATTTATACGAAACATACCTTTAATCAGGAAATCAAATTGCCTCACCGAAGCGTCTAAGTACTTCGCTATCAAACAAAAACACACGTGGAGAGGTACTTCGTTTTTTAGCGCGAGTTTCTGAGCGAACAAAAACGCCCAGTTATCCTGCACCCGGCTGTCCCGGGACATCCAGTACACGATCCCCTCACATTTGTCTGCAACTAACTGCTCCTGGGATATAATCCTTAGGCGCTTTCTGTTAAAAGAGTACTCTAAAATCGACTTGGCGGTATCGTTACGTTTGCTCTGTAAACTTTTCATAAATTCATCAATTGTACCTTTATTTTCAGTGCTCGATGAAGGCAAAGAAAGTTTCGGTTTTTTCGATGCAGATGCCATTGTTACGAGATTCCTAATCCTTCTAAATATCCGAAATTTTGCGCGTTTAATACATATTATGTTTACAAACTCAAGGCCGCGCCATTTTCCTAACATTTCGCTGACAGCTGTCATGTCAGGTCAGTAAAGGCGACGTTACACGTAAGCCATGTAACGTGTTACACGTTACATGGCACATCTGCGAGATCCGGCGAATATTCGTGTGCGTTAGATATCATATCTAGGTGTCAATTTAACCCTTTCTCAGCCAGATCTTTTAAATTGCTGATCAATTTAATCGATACTTTATAGACCAAATTAACTTGAATTCTAACAATATTCATAATAACTTTAATTATAAGAACACATTGAGATGTAATTTGTCTAATTCTTTATTTATGAAACCAACAAATGCAGATGATATAAAAATAATAATAAATTCGTTAAAAAATAAATCCAGCACTGGCTATGACGACATAAGTACAAAGGTAGTGAAAGAAGCTTCGGACATTATTTCGCCTTTAATCAGTCACATAGTCAACTTATGTATAGAACACGGAGAGTTTCCAAATAGGCTAAAATTAAGCATTATAAAGCCACTTTTTAAAAAGGGGGATAGAGAAGACTTGGGGAGCTACAGACCAGTGGCACTCATCCCCATATTTTCAAAAGTGATTGAAAAAGTTGTTTATAATAGTATATATAACTACTTTGAAATTAATAATCTTTTTGCTCAAGAACAGAAAGGTTTCCGCAAGGAGAGATCGATAAATATGGCGATTTATGATCTGTTGAAAATAATTTTGTCTAATGTTGATAAACGAATTCCAGTCTCAACTATATACATGGATATGACAAAAGCTTTCGATTTTGTCAATCATGATATACTCTTAGATAAATTATATACTTATGGCATACGAGGTAATATAAACAATTTAATTAAATCATACTTAATTAACCGAAAACAAATCATACAAATAAATAGATTATGTGTTAATTCAAAATCAGAAATTACATATACATCAAAGATCAGACAAATTCATTATGGAGTCCCACAGGGCAGTGTTTTGGGTCCTTTATTATTCTTAGTCTATATTAACGATTTGCCAAAAGCGATAAAATCCCCTATGGTTCTCTTTGCTGATGATAGTACAGTAATTTTCACTGGTATACGCTCAGAAACATATGAAAGTGAAATAAACGACTCACTGCAAAAAATAATTGAATGGCTAACTAGTAACAATTTGAAAATTAATTTAGGAAAAACCAAAAGTATGACATTCCAACAAAGAATGAACAATGTAACTACATTAAATATAGCTTATAAGGAATATCGGATTGACAAAACTGACGTTACCAAATTTTTAGGATTAAATTTAGACCATAAGTTGACTTGGAAAAATCAAACTGACATTATATGTAAGAAGCTAAATCAATTTTCTTTTGCCTTATATAATCTGCGAAAACTTGTCAATGAATCAGTTGTGTTAACCGCATACCATGCTTATGTAACATCCTCTCTCAGATATGGTATTATATTCTGGGCCAATTCAACTGACAGAGAAATGGTGTTCAGAGCGCAAAAAAAATGCATTAGATCTTTATGTGGCATTAATAATCTTGACTCATGTAAACCATATTTTCAGAGATTACATATATTAACTTTTCCGAGTTTATATATATATGAAATGATAATTTTTGTTAGATGTAACCTCCACTTATTCCAAAGCTTTAACAGTTTACGACTTAGGAAAAAAATTGGAGTAGTGCCTTCTAAAACTGCTTTACTGCGGAAGAGCATACTCGGAATGGCTCCTAGAATATATAATAAAGTACCTGATGAGTTAATGGAAATAGAAAATTTAACCGAGTTCAAAAAACAATTATTTAAATTCCTAGTGAAAAAAGCGTTCTACTCAATTAATGAATTTATATCTAGTAATTACAATTAGTTAAAAAGAACTGCATGTGTATCTTATTTAACTGAACTACAATTTGTATGCCTTGCGGCTCAACATAGTGATACAATATTTGCTACGAACAACCTCATGTGCCTACCTAGGTTGGAACAAATAAATGATTTTGATTTTGATTTTGATTTTGATTAAAAACCAATGTAACAATTTCAACCTCAGTCAGTCGACAAAGTAAGATGTCTAACGCATAAAAATAAATATTTATTTTCGAAAGGTTGCGCTTGGAGCACAGGTCCAGGCACAGGAAAACTTGGATTATGAACTACTGGGGCGAATATCATCAACAATTCGAAAAAAAAAAACTATATCGCAACCTTACATCATATTAAAGGGGATTCTCTAAAAAACACAGGGATAGTTTATTTAAGGGGGACTATTAGTATATGCAACCAAATTCAAATTCAAATTCAAATTTCCTTTATTTCGTCAACATAGGTAACAGGTAGGTGACAAAGGTTTATATGTTGTACAACCATGCTGAGCCGTTTAGGCGTACGAATTCTTGTTTAAGGCAAGCATCTATTACGTAGCACAAACAAATAACTACAAACTTATATCTATAATAAAGTTAAATAAAGAAATAGTATTCGTAAATGTCCAAACTTCAATTAAATATTACATCCAATTAAGCATTCCAGTCCAGTAGTTTATAGGTAATTAGAGTTCAAATAGTTAAAATATGAAGTCATTTGTATTCTTAATTAATATAGGTAGTTATAATAAAATGAGCAATTATTGATTATTATTTACAAGGGTAGGCTATCGTCATTTATAAATTCCATAACATGATAGTAACATTTCTCGGATAGAAAACTATATAACATGCGTTTAAATCTAGTTACAGTTAGCTTTTGCCATGATTCAGGTAGTTATACATTTTTGGTGCCATAGTAAGAATGTTTTTTTGCATCAAGGTGGTCTTGCACCTACCTACTTCCACTTCTGGTTTCCTTTGTCGAAAGTTTAATCTTTTGGGTGGCTTTTTCATTTGAAATAAATTAGAATTCCCTTTCACAAATACACAGCATTCAAATATATACAGGGAAGGGAAAGTCAGTAGGTTTAGCGATTTAAAAGAAGGTTGACAGCTCTGTAGAGGGCTCAAGCCCGCAATCGCTCTAACACACCGTTTTTGTGCCCTGAAGACCATGACCCGAGATGAGGAGTTTCCCCAAAACACAATACCGTATCTAAGGTTTGAGGAGACAAAGCCGTGATAAGCTGTTAGAACTGTAGCAAGGTCAGTGATTTTCGCCTACTTATGGAGCGCAAACGAGAATTTATATAATTTTTTGCATACTTCCATAGTGTGCGACTCCCACGACATGTTATTATCTATATGTAGACCTAAAAATTTAGTTGTCCGTGTTTTGGCTATGTTTTTACCATTATAAATAGGGTTTAGAGATGGAGCTGCTTTACGTTGACTAAATTGCATTACATTGGTTTTGTCTAAGTTTACCTTTAGATTATTATTATCTAACCAGTTAATAGCATCTTTTATACAATTGTTAACTTCATCTTCGTACTTGCCGTTAGTGTCTAGTTCAATGAATATAGTGCTATCATCGGCGAACAGTATCATCGGATGTGTGACCGACTCAGTTATGTCATTTATATAGACCAGAAACAACAGTGGGCCAAGGACACTACCTTGCGGCACTCCGTACCTTATTTTCCTGCGTTCTGACCTATATGTCATTTCCTCTCTGGTTTTCTTACATAGTTGTGTGATCTCGGTGTATTGTTCCCTATTCCCCAGATACGATCTTATGAGTTCCAGGGGTCTGCCGCGGATACCGTAGTTGTTCAGCTTGGCAAGAAGTATGTCATGGTCTACATAGTCAAAAGCCTTAGTCATATCCATGTAGATAGCACAAGATGCCTTCCTATTATCGAGGCACTCGAGAGCTTTTTTAACTAAATCGTATATGGCTATATTTATAGACGTGTTTTTCCGGAAACCTTTTTGTTCATAAATGAGTATTTTATACTTTTCCAGATAATTGTAAATTATGTCATACATGATTTTTTCAAAAACCTTTGAAAATACTGGTAGCAAGGCGACAGGACGGTAGTTACTCGGTATCTCTTTGTCACCCTTTTTATGCAAAGGTTTTATTATGGCCGTTTTTAGATTATTGGGATAAACACCTTCGGAGAAACATAGGTTAATAATATGAGATAATGGTACTGCGATTATGCTGCTAACGCATTTTACAACTTTAGTGTTTATGTCATCAAAACCTACACTATTTGTGTTTTTTAGGGATAGTATGGTTTTACGCACATCATCAGGGGTGCTAGGAGTCATAAATAAGGAATTACAGTTCGATTTCATTTTAGTGGTGCAGTACAAGTCATTGTATTTATTACTGTTGGTTTCTATTTCGTCCACAAAGAAGTTATTGAAAGCAGAGACAATATCTAATGGTGTCGTGTAGCATTTACTATGAACATTTAACTTAATAATTGGCTCCTTTGGCATGTTATGTTTTGCTTGATTAATTATCTGCCAAGTAGCTTTTGATTTATTAGTCGAATTTACTATATAGTTATTATTTTGTGAAAGTTTCGTCATTTTAATAATTTTTTCCAGTCTGTTGGCATACGAACAATATGCATTTTTATTCTCTTGATTTTTGTTACGCCGATACAGCCATAATGCCTCTCTCTTTTTTTTACAACACGCCTTTATCCCTTTCGAGATCCATTTAGGCTTGGTTTTAAGACTCCTTTTTACGATTTTGTATGGAAAACAGAGGTCATAAACACATTTAAAAATGTGTAAAAAGTCATTATAAGCTTTATCTACTTCATTCGAGGCTAAAACATCGCCAAAACTCAAACATTTAATATGCCTATTAAATAAATCTAAATTGTGTTTATTATAGTCCTACGCCTAATGCTCCATGACTTTGTTGTGCAAGTTCTATTTACAAGACAGAGCAACATTTGTGCAGCATGATCTGATAATGCTAATTCAAACACTTCACTTTCAGCCCCTTTTACATTATGAGCAAAATTGTCCAGACAAGTCGCACTGCTGCTTCTTGTTACCTGTTTTAGTTCTAATTTTAGATTAAAGCTTATTAATTGAACGTTGAATTCGCGACTTTTTCGAGTCTCTTTTAATACGTCAATATTGAAATCTCCGCATATAATTACTTGCTTTTTTTTTTGACCACATGATATATTTAAAATATTTTCAAGTCTTTCGTGGAACGTGTCTAGACAACTTCCAGGCACTCTATGTATATACAAATAAGTATCATATTGTAATCACAAAGCTCCACGGCGCAGCACTCAATGAGACACTTTACAGACTGTTTTTTGATATTTTCGAGTACCTTATATCGAAGTCCAACTCGTACCAAGATGCATGCTCCTCCTCTTCTTTTGTCTCTACAGAAGCTTGTAGCTAAACCGAAGTTTGGAATAGTTAAGAGGCCCTCATTGTCTGCGGTCATATTGTGTTCCGTGATTCCCATGACATCTATCGACTTTTGCTGGCATTCTAGATTATTTAGGTGTACTGATAATTCGTCACTTTTATTTATCAGGCCTGATATATTTTGATGGAGTATTCGTATGTACGTACATGTGTGAAAAATCTGTTCCTTATTACACTGATTGTCTACGAAAAAATGTTCCTGCGTTCGGCACTTCTACTGTACCCTCTTCAGATGTTTTAGGAATGTCTCTTTTTACATAATTGTTCTCAGGTTCATGTGTGTTTTTGCTTCGTAAATTGGTCATCGACGTGAGATTGCGTCGTAGTTTCATGAATTGGTCCGTACTGCTATAGATGTTGCATGCTATCGCGTGAATTAAACTTTCCGCTTTATTAATTAGAGACATCCTTTTATTTGTGAATAACCATTTATCGTAATGGTACTTTATAAATGTCGAGTTTCTAAACTGATTAGTTAAGAAATGTACCATTTTATTCAGTTTTGTTATGTTTAGGTGAGGATTATATGGTATTTGTGATACGATAATGTTAGCATCATATGAGGCCTGTAGGAAATGGTACATATTGGCAGACATTTCCGTTGGGTTTTTATCATTCACACCCATCAACAATACCATGAAATCATCATTGGTAAGTTTAATATCCGAGTTAATTATAGACTGTAGTATGTGTTTTGTATTTGCCCCAGGACACGTGAAACAAAATACATCAAAATATTCACCATATAAATCATTTAACAATATACCTAGATGTTGTCCTTGCTGGTCGGCCCCGACTATTAACTTACGCCTACTTAGGCCATCCTTCATTCTATATGTATGGTCTTCTTGAAATTGACGTATGTAAAGTTTTAGCTGATTTCTAGTATAATGGTTTCTTTCATAGTCGTTTAACATAGAATTGGAGGATGTCGTGTTAGATGACTTCGGTTTTGGTTTTGCTTCCTGTTTAGCTTCTGTGCATAAATTGGGAAGTAGTGATTCAACCGTGGGCTGTGGTACAGTTTCCTCTTCCAGCTCTATAGGTGGCGCGGCGATCGGCGTTAAGAATAGTTCTTCAACTTCTTGTCTATTATTTTTTATTTCAGTGATATTAGCAAAATCTAATTTCGTACGATTCATAGATTTCCTTGTTTTTTTAGTTGACTTTTTTGAAGACGTGGACTTGCATATATTCGTTAACTGTTTAATACGTAGTTCAGATTCTGCTAGCTTTTTTGTTAATGCGTAGTTTTCTGAAACTAATTTTTCTATTTCTGCTTCAGCTGAGTTCAATTTCGTAGACATATTTTGTATTTTTTCCTACATTTCCTCCACTATATAGCTATTATTTAATTTTAGCTCAGACCAACTTCTGTTTAGTTCGTAGTCAGGCGTCGATTGCAGAGATGAAGATTCCATATTCTCAGGGTCTGGCAATGATTCAAAGGAATTTTCTACAGGTATATTAGCCATGGTGATATTTTCCGGATAGCAGCTTGGCCTTGTTGATTCCTTAGGCAGATCCTCATTCTCTATTACGTGAATATTGACAGACGAAGACGAGGCAACCGGTGGCGTTCTCGAGCTAATATTCACTATGGGTGTGTTTTTCTTTCTTGTTGTTACATTGGTACTATCAATATTCTTAATTGAGATATCCGGTGGTTTTTTAATGACAACTGCATTCGGTGTACTATTTTTTGGTCGACATGTTACACATAACCAAGTTTTTTTGCGTTCCGCTGTCATGAGTTGAAAGAGTTTTTGTGATCTTCCGGCACAATTTATATCAAAGATCTGTTTACACTTTGAGCATTTTAAAATATCTTTATATAAGAAATTAGTAAAATTAAAGCTAGTTAAAAACTCGTAATTGCATTACATACACTACACATTAGTTAAAGAAAGCAAGAAATTATTAATAAAGAAGAATATACATACATCCATACATACATAAACTCACGCCTTCGTTCCCAGAGCGGGGTAGGCAGAGCTACAGAATTACCTACAACTCTAAAAACTTGTTGATAATTCAGAAGAATATATTTCATAATAATTAACTTACCCACTTTATAAATGGAGACAACATTTAAAAAATAAAACACTGACACAAAAATACCCACCCGATTAGGTAGTATGAAGTCAAATAGACGCTCGATTAGTCAAAATAAAAAAAACATAAAAGTTAAATTGGGGATTTACTTACTCAAAAATCCAAAATTTTATCGTTTAGGTTGACAATAGTGTTTTTTATAAAAAGAGCGAAGGGCACAATTACTAAACCCTGGTTTTTAATTGCGTAGAATTCTGACGTTTCTTGGTCTTGCCAGACTACAAAATATTCCTTGAACGTGTGGTGCAAAAAAGTAAAAAAAAAAATCTTTAGAATATTACTTATATGATTTACATATTAGAATTTAAAATGAAATAATAAAAAGTTAATTAATACAAAGTAATTTTATTTTAAAATCGCACAATCCATACATAATATTTTGTTAAACAAATTTCAGAGGAAAAAGATAATAGTTGTTGGTATCATTCAGATCATTGTCATGTATTACAAACCTTTGGAGTTAAATTATATTATTATATTTAATCATTTTTATTTTGAAAAAAATAGACTTTAAAATGACAGTTGTCGACTGTCAAAATACTGAAACAGAATGGCAAGGTTGTATATCACATACAATAAAAGAAGAGGACAAATTTTGCAACCTTGACCATTTAATTGATGGTGTTTGCGACAAATTCATTATACATGTGGGGGAAAGTGATGACAGTGACAGCAGTATGCCTGAAGAAGATTCTGAAGATACTGAATAAAATAAAGTGTTTCCATAAGTCATGTTTTATTTATTTCCTCCAGTAACTAATAACACTGTGACTTGTAAAGATTTCAACTTATTTAAAAGTCCCAATTTTTTTTTGGCGTATTGTCTTAAATCTTAACTTAACAATATAATTTTGCATAGTTACTTCTCAAAGTTTTTAGTATTCTTATCTTAGACACGTAGGCTAATGATTTGTTTGGTTCACTAATGTTTTACCAAATAATCATTTGACGAACTATATCGTTTTACAAACGTTTTACAAACATTTCGCGAACAGGTACTTCCCGCCGGATAATTTTATATTTTTTTGTGGTCAAAAGTCCAACTTAACCTAACCTATTTAATAGCCTATGCAACTAATGTAATATGTAACGGTTTAAGCACAAATACATTTTTGCGAAATGAAAGTTTGTAAAACGATATAGTTTGTCAAATGATGATTTGGTCATAAGTCGGGATACCGATTTGTTTACTCTACCTTATGTATGTGGAATAGCAACAAATTTAAATGAAGGCCAAAAACGTCAACAATTAAAAAAATGTTTGTTACTCCTGAAACGTCAGAATTTGATAGCTGTCAGAATTCTACGCAATTAAAAATCAGGGTTCATTTTAATACTTTTTCGATGTCGTCAGGCATATCTACGATGTCACCTAAAAAAAAAGAAAAAATGCGTTTAGGCACACCAAAGTAAAAAGAGAGGTTTAAGTCTGTTTGTGGCCCCGTAAAGATTTACTGTGTGACTTAAGTCATTCTAAAATATTTTTTTAACCTGGTCGATTGTCATCAATCCTAGATAATTATTTAATGGTGAGTTTGGCTTGGGCCGCTCAAGCGAATCAATATACTTAATGCTCAGAATATAGGCGTCGCAATGGCAATTATCCTGGGGTTTATAAAATTATTAAGTAAATTACTATAGATAAAGCAGCAAACGCACTACGAACGGCGGGTGCGCGATGTGGCACTTTCCTATACTAAAAAGCGTGTTCAAAGCGTGGCGGAGGCGTGTTTAGGCTGGCTGTCCACTGGAGCCGAGCGAAGCAGCAGAACGCGGCGAAGGATACTTTATTTCCCTAGCCTCGCTCAGCGCAGTTCTCCTATTGGTGAATGTTTTCCTCGCGCGCCACTCCGCTGCCTAGCTCCGCTCCTGTGGTGGACAGGCAGCCCATCGGAACGCGCCGCAACGCGCCGCCTGCGCTCTTAGTTCGTTTGCGGTTTAAGTATTCTTTTTGACACTGCAGCCACACTAGAGGGATTTGAAAAAGGTTCTACCTATCGCGACATGTGTGGCCAGAACGTTAGCAGTATCGCTCCACATTTGGGCAAAGACGATAGACTACAATACACTTTTAAAGGGGTGATAGGAGGCCATTTGCAACGTTAAAAGATGGCGGACGTGTAATTTGTTTTAGACTTTAATTTTTGGGTAATTAGGTGTTCAAAGTTCTTTTCTGATAGTGATTTGTACTTTTTATGCCTTTGTGTCGCACAGTGATTGAAGACTTGGACTTATTTCGTGTATCTGGCATCTTTCTTCTCGTTTCAAGTGGACTCGCAGTGGTGCAGAGGTTAAAACTATCTTGACCTCTGACCTACAAATCACCGTACAACGTTGCCCCCAATCTTCCTAGAGAAGATTGGATTGTTTTATTGCTATATTGATATATACTTGACACTGGCGAAATCACTTAACGTGGAAACGCCATATCCCCGCGGTAGTTAGGGTTGCCAACTTTTTTTTAGGAAAATAACGGATATACCTCATTGAAGAGTATAAAAAAAGTAAATCCAAACAAAAAAAAGTATTTTTCAAATTTATGTAAGTATGTACAGTGTGCGTCAGAGATAAGTATACCCCCTAAGAATAGCGTTTGTTTTACACAAAAGGGTAAAACAATTTCATCTCATGACGTATGTAGCTTCTTGGTCAAGTGGTGAAAGTGGTAAACAGTAGGTGACACAATGTATCGTAGGTTCGAATCCGAGCTGAAATTACTTTTTTTTTTCTGTCAATATCTTCGAAGAGAAAAAATCTTTTGTATTTTTTATGTTCTTTATTCTTTAATATTTTTGAATAGGTTTGTCTTTATAAAAAAAACTCATTTTTTTATAAATGTTTTTATTTGCCTATTATGTTAACTAGGTAAGCAAAAAACTGCTTGCAAAACGTTTTGTATGTTATTTACACATTGTGGTAAATGTATTTTAGTGCCTCAATTGTAAGCTATTTCTTATCAAGCGCATCATCATTATTATGAAAATCTTAAAATAAGGTATTTACAAAAAACGGTAAAACTTGCAAAAATCGGGTAATTTTTGTTATTATTCATTTGTCAAACGACAACTCTAATCTATGGTGATTCAAATTACAGTAGGAGAGTAGGTATTCCTAGAAATATAAACACACTATCCTGATTTAAGAAAGCGTAGTTTTAAGTTTACAAAAGGATTACTCAAATACTTTATTCAATGTTTGTGCGTGTAAAAAGTATTGCAATAATATATGCCACAATAAAATAAAAAAAATGAGCATTATATTCCTAGAAATACGACTCATTATACTTATTTACTTTTATAAAACTGTGAACTTTTTTACACGTGAAAGAGAACCAACATGTCAAACTACCAAGCAGTGTAACAATTTACATCTCTGGTAAATAAGTATCACAGTTTTTGACAAAAGCTAACAACAACATATACAGTTACAAACTATGGGGTTATGTATGATGACTATGCGGATCAAATAGTATCAATATCGAAGAGGGTGACCGTCATTGTTAATTATTTCTTGGAGCCGGCTACGCATGTGCATGACCATGTTTGAACATGCACTGCTGCTGTTTTGCATCAACTCCCATGTCCTGTTGACCTCTTCATCTAATTGTTGCTTTGACTTAACTTCACTGGGGTCCCAATTCAAAACCATTTGACCCCACAAGTTTTCGATTGGGTTTAGGTCAGGACTTTTAGACGGCCAAGTGAAAACAAAAATATCATCCTGTGATGATAACCAGTCCTGGACGAGTCGTGAACGGTGCACCGCACTATTGTCTTGGACGAGGTGAATTCGGCCTTCGGGATATGCAACTCGCACTGACGGCAGCATGACATCTTTCAGCACCTCCAAGTAACGCTGGCTATTCATACGGCCACCGACTTGAACGAGTTCTCCGGGGCCCATGGATGACATCCAGCCCCAATAGGCTGTAAATTACAATAAATATATATATAGCAATGAAAATGCATTAACAGATTAAATCGTGTAACGTATAATAATGCAAACTGAAATTACAAAAATAAAACTATTCCGACGTTTCGAGTCCTCGTCGTCGTTCGTGTCTGTCCGTTACTCGAAACATTGGAATAGTAAATTATTATATGCACTATTATACACGATTTAATCCGTAAATGCATTTTCATTGCTATGTCGAGTAATCGTGAAAACCTAAGAAGATAATAAATATATAATTCCAGTATTTTTCAATTACCTGCACGTATCTATATAAAACTATAATTATTTTCATATTTTTGTGTATACCTACATAGGTAAGTAAAATTGCTCACCCAATGTTATTCTTCCACTAGTTCTCAAATCCAATATATTTTTAGGATTATATCTCTCCCCGCTTCTTCTCCATAGTATTTTTCTGCCATCTTTATCAGATTTGAAACATTTTTCATCCGTAAAAATCACTATCTCGTTTTCCCAATCAAAATTAAGGTAACGTTCAGCAAAATGTATTCTAGCGGTTCGATGAGCATCAGTAAGAGGTATTTTTCTTGCAGGTTTGTAATGATGAATATTCGCTGCATGCAAATGTCGCCGAACCGTACTGAGCGAAATCCCAAATGTTTGAGCACTTGAAAGAGTGGTAGTAAATGGAGCCTCCGCGTGAATATTTACAATGTGACGGTGTCTTTCAGATTCATCGGTGTATACTCGAGGACGTGGGCCGGGAAGGTCACACTTCACATCACCCGTCTCCTGGTATCTTCTTATCCACTTCTGAACGGTTCTTCTCTAGAAAATAAATATTAACGCCTATAAGGAACACTTTTGAAAAACAACAAAACACTAAGATGAAAAGTTTTGAAAATATAACGTATATGTATATAACGAGAATTACTCGTCCAGTTCATAATTTTACTTACCGTTATATTCATATCACGGGCTATTTTTTTAATACTCTGGTTTTGTTCCCAGAGAACAATTATTTTGGCTTTTAAAAAAGTCGTCAATCGAACCATAATGAAACTTGTAACAATGCCGCAGAAGTATACGAAAATACAGAAATAATAAGTGAAAGTTTACACACTACACAACACGTATTAAGAGATTTCTAAAAGTAATCTAATAATATGAAGTTACCCTCAAATGCAATAAGTAAACGGAACGAATAAAGCATTCAATTTGCGACCCTATTATCAACATAATTAAAGCGTTGTCATTCAGTTTACGTAAGTCCGAGATGAAATGACGGTCGTATGCGATCAAGTGCAGTATTGAGATAACATAACAAACAAAGATAAAAATAGTTCCATATTGACGTTAGACAAGGATGCACTATCAAGACATTGCAAAAAACTAACACATAATTTCGCCATATTATCTCAATGTTTCGATAGCCCTGTGGCAAACAGAGCAGGATCGAAAGGAATCAGACGTCGCGGGATCGATCCCTCGGCAAGTGTTTGTCTTTTTGTATGTTTCTGAGGCAAAATGTTCTTGGTTAATAATGTTCATATTTAAGTAATTCGAATTTGAAGAAATCGGGGGAAACATTACTCGTAAAGTTCGTAAACACAATTCCAGTGGCAACCATCTCCGACGGAGTCACGTGATGCATCGTTGTCACGTGACTCGGTCAGTCCAGTTTTACAAACAAGGGGTATACTTATCTCTGCAGCTGACTGTACCTAAACTGTTTATTGCACATATAAAACAATTATAAAACATTTTTGCATAACTATAGATAATGTACATTAGTGGTTCAATATTTTACTGTTAATAATGGGCTAATGGCATACAAAACATTATATAGTGAGTATTAGTCAGAAATAAAGTATTTTCGATACTTTATTTTTATTCAAAAGAATAAAGTGTAATGAAGCAAAATAACGTAAGATACGTTATTATAAAGTATGGTTGGCAACCCTAGCGGTAGTAGCTGTTCAAGTCGCCGCGGGGGCAAAAGAAGAAGAAGAAAGGGGTGATAGACGTGCGAGCTTTAAAACCGTGATCTTTAAGGTCGCAAACTTACTCGGCTCGCGTCGGTGACAGACGTTGAGCTTGTTCAAACTTCAAACGCAAAATATCGTCGACAGAGGAATTTAAGTACCTACGCGTACTTCTGATGACATAGTAACAAAAGAGTAAGCTCGCCAAGTCACAAGTACGTGTACTTACAGTACTCGCCCGTCTAGACAGAGAGATCCGATATGCACTGTGACGTCATGTAACACCTCAGCCATATAAAAACCATGTTAAATTCTGTTTTGATAGAAAAAGATAGGAACAAATCCTTAGTGGCTTATATCTTGGTTATTTGTATTCCTATTCAAAAAATATTTTTTCTCAACTGGTTGTTACATGAATCAGATTTTATTGAAGTTCTAAAAAAAGGACATGAATATTCCCTGTAGTGCTTTACCAGGTAATGGAGGTAAGTATAATTATGTAGTGGGGCGTGACTACGTGAATAAAAAATATTAAATAAGTATACACTAACAAGAACATAATTATCGCGTATTTAGATTCGTAACTAGTTCTTCCCCAAAAATACTGTTTAGTTTTAACTCATGAACAAGCCGAGGAAGTGTTAAAAACATTTATTTTAAAATTTCGATGCAGTTATTTCTATTTAGAAATAAGACGAACTATGACTTCGTTCGTTTCATATACATACATACATACATACCTTCACGCCTGTAATCCCAGAGAGTGGGGTAGGCAGAGCTACAGAATTACAACTTCAAAAAGTTGTTGACAATTCAGTAACCACAATTTGCACAAATAGGCTAAGATGTTTACCAGCGTATTAGTGACAGGTTGCAAGCCCATCGCCTAACAGTACTACAAGCCTATATTCCCTTAGTCGCCTCTTACGACATCCACGGGAAGACATGGAGTGGCACTATTCTAACCCGGCAACCACACGGGGTACGGGGGGGTTCATATAATAAACTCATAATATCACAAAGCGACCTCTCAAGCTTTTACAAGTTTGGTTATTCACGGCGTAAACAGCGAATAAACGATACCTACCTACTATTTTAAATTGAAAATATAAAGATCAATAAAATTCATAATTATAGAATTACCTTGTTTTTTTTTTGGGTAAAATGCATTTTATATCGATGACAACACTAAACTGAAATACGACTAAATTTAATTATCATCATTGACACGGATTACTGTGCATTATCACTATCAACATAAATTGGACGATTGGTGGAAGAAAAATACGATAAATTTTCATGTAAAACCCGTCCAGTTTAAAGTCAATAGGTAATAAGATGTTAGATGATTGAAAATGCCACAACACAACTATAATTGGCGAAAATACACCAAAAAAACAGGCAAAAACTTGTCCGTAGTGCATTCGAGGCAGTGATCGGAATTAGGTGAGCCAAAATACCTATTCTTCGCAAGAGGACATAATATAGAGTAATAACTACCGGGCAGTTTTTTTTTCTTGTATAGGAACCGGGTATTATTCGGTACGTAGTCGTTTTTAGGTACTGTTAAGTACGGGGTCTTTTATGTTAGTTTGTAGTAAAAAGGGCTAGACATAAGGTTTACAAGTAAAGAAGGAAACACTGTGTGGTATAAGTAATTATTGTCTTTATTATTTTCACATGGCACAGTGGTAGGTGATTTTATCCAAGGACGAAACATATCGAAAGATGTAATATTTACACTGACTGAACTGACCCCTTTGAAGTTTTAAAAACCACTAGAACTAGTTACACCTTTTAGATCAGGGGTTCCCAAACTTTTTTTTCTCATAGACCACTTTCAAAAGTGGACTAGTTCTGGTAGACCCCCCTACACCACATTTCTGCCATATTCCCAAAACTCGGCAAAAAATGTGAATATTGATCGCTTGTGGAACAGCTCGCTCGCGATTAGTTGCAGACTTGCAGTCGACAATTTTGGAGGCAAATGGTGTAATTTTTATAAAATGTCAGTTTAATTTTTCGAAAATTTAATCGAGGAGCAGCGTAATAAAGCTATCTTGAATTTATCAGTCATCCAGGCTATAAATATAGCACTACAAATAGTATCTGTTTTCGTTCTTTACTATCGAAACCAGATACATTTTTGTGGACCCCCACTTACGAATTGTGAACCCCCATTTTTTTGTCACGCCAACGTAGACCCCCGTCGAGTCTCCTGTGGACCCCTGGGGGTCCACCTGGACCACTTTGGGAACCTCTGTTTTAGATTAACATACTTCATCCCGTACTTTAAGTAAAAGCATGGATGTTTAAAATTACGAGTAATACCCGGATGAATATCGAATACCCGGTATTCAAGAATAAATGTTTTTTTCTACCCGGTTGTAACCACTCTATATTATGTACTCTTGTGAAGAATAGGTATTTTGGCTCACCTAATTCCGATCACTGATTCGAGGTCACGTTTGTCTGCCACAATTTAAGTGTGGCGAACAAACTTTATCGCATACGCAAGAAAGTATGTGCATCTCGTTTACACATGCGTAATTATGTATAAACGCATCTCTGTCTTCCTACCTGCTACTAGTACAATGCCCATTCTATTCTACTCTCCCTCTACGATTCACGGTTACATGGCAGTAGTGTTTAATACATACATACATACATACCTTCACGCCTGTAATCCCAGAGTGGGGTGGGGTGGGGTGTGGGGTTTAATACTAAATCAATCAAATAATGATTCAGATTAAAACTAATACATCACTAACTATAATAACTAGGTAACACAAAGGCTAACTCAAGCTTAATAAAATAAAAGTTAAAGACGAATACCACACACTCACACACATTTATAATAGCCGTTCACTCTTGCATTTGAGACTTGGCAAAAAAGTTTTGGAAAAATAAAACGCAGTCAGAAGTGAAATTAAAAAAATTATCAAATTTTCATCCAGAAACTGTTTCTTAACTAGTTGCCACATGAAATTATTGTGGCGTCACAGACCTGTCTCATCGTCATTTTTTTTCCCAAGCTCATTTTGTCATTCGAGTTTATTAGAAACACGTACCTAAAATGTCGATGACTTTTATAGTATCTTTAATCCACAGACGGACCTTTGTTTGACTCGGTTGACTAGTGTTTTTTAACCGACTACGCAAAAAGGCGGGTAATGTTAACGAATCCATGTTTCTTTATGACCTCCTGCAGGCTATACGCCTTGACAGATTTCAAAATGCGGGGAAGGTATCGTTAGATTGGAATTCACCCAAGGAGTGTAATAGGCTAATAGAACCTCCTCAGGAACTACTGACGCTTCTAGGGTAGTCGGGTTTTTAAAGCTCGCTTTGCGTTAGACTTGTAATACATACTTCTTGAAGGTGTAGAGAGGAAATCCGCTTGTAAGTATTCACTGCACGGGTGGCAGCTGACTCTCAGGACGTTTTTCTTCAAACATTCCATGCTGCAGAAGGAAAGAAGATTGCAAAACTTGCACCTGATCCTCTCCTCTTCGAACGGCAGAGCGCATTCGAAGCATACATCAAATTTGGAATCCTGGAAAGAGTTGTTAATGCCGTCATCCAATAAAAATACTGAGAATATTGTAAACCTTGCCATGTGCATTTCGCTATTATTATCGTGCCTATTTCGAAGTTCAGTTCAAAGTTTAGTTCGACAGGGAAGGAAAGTGCTGAACATTTCCACTAGGTTACTGTACCTGTATATATTTATTTAAATATGTACTTAATTGCACAAAATTAAAATAGTGTACAAAAGGCGAACTTAATGCTACGAGCATTCTCTACCGTCAACCTTAAGGTGAAACAGAAATCAAAAAGTAGCTAGTTGCAATAAAACGACAATCCTTCTTTCCTTTTACATAATTCTGCCAAATAAGTTTATTTTTGATAGGTTTCTTGACGGCTTCGATAGGCCCGGTAAGGGTCGTAATTAGTCACCAAGGTCTAAGTAGGTAGATCCGATTACGTCTAGCCAGCGATACAATTTCTGTATTGTCATAACATACATACATACATAAACTCACGCCTTCATTCCCAGAGTGGGGTAGGCAGAGCTAAAGAATTACCAACAAGTCTTAAAACTTCTTGATAACTCCGTACCTAACCACATTTTGCACAAATAGGCTAAGATGTTTCCCATTGTATTAGTGACAGGTGGCAAGTCCATCGCCTAACAGTACTACAAGCCTTTATTCCCTTAGTCGACTCTTACGACATCCACGGGATGACATGGAGTGGCACTATTCTAACCCGGCAACCATATCATCATATCACATCGTGTCATTATATTTAACAAAAACCTTTTTAGTGTGTAGGTAGTGTGCATACCGAATTCTTTCATAATTTCATATTAATAAGTCTCACACACGTTTCTATTCAATGCTACGTTGTCTGTCAGTCTGTAACGGAACTACTCAAAAATAGGTCAACTTACTTCGTTAACAAAAAGTTCCGGTTGCACATAAACCCTTTGCAGTGACATCATGTCTAGATCAAAACGCATAAACTCCTTATGCTCTTTGAGTACGCAAGCAATAGTGTCGTCTATCATGTCTCTCTCCGTCGACCTAACTGGATCCAAACGATACGATTTGTCCGACCTCATAGAATAAAACTGGACCATACAAAGCAAATGTTTTAATGTTCGCTTATCGTTGTACTTTTTCCTTTTGGTAGACTTAAGGAGGGCCCAAATTTCTAAGCAACGTTGGGGTACGAGCCATAAGCCTGCTGCTTTCTGGTTTTTGTGTTCTTTGATGATCATTGGCCAAGGACGGTGCTTGTATCTAGTGGAAACACCATGTTGAAGTTAAACAGGGTAGGTAGTTAAAGTGTCATTGGCTAGATAAAGGTAGTGCCACCAGAGTTGAGGTGAGGAACACAACAACATGTCATGCAATGACAGCGGGATTTTGAAATTACTGTTCTTTTTCGTACCGATAGCAAGTTCAACAGTGAACGAATTCAGTCGTCCAGGGAATTAGACGTATTTTTGTATATAATATTGTAAAAATACGTCAATTTCAAACAAAACAGAAAATAAAATGTTTAGGTTTTGATAAAAATTGTTTTAATACCTGGTTTTTATTTATGTAAGTACTTAGCTGTTAAACTTGTCTGTACCTATATTTTCATTACTTTGTTATTTCGTTATCAAACCGCTTCAAAAATGACTGAAGCAACTGAAACTCATTACATAGTTACTCAAACAAAGCCGAAATGTTGAATTGGTTAAATGAAAAAAAAAAACATATCCTGAAAAGAACACGGAGCCCATTTTATATGATATTATTAAGCTTTATAAGCCACGATATAAGAAATTCGTTCTAATTTAAATGCTGGAAGGACATGGGCACTCAGTACTACGTCTGCAACCATACCGTCCTGAACTCAACCCTATATAGAACTTTGTCGGAGGAATCATAAAAGGAAGGGTAGGAGCCACTAATACTGAGTTCACATTTAACAGCGTCATGGGAAAATTAAGAAAAAATCGAAGCACTTGACAAAGAGACGTTTCACAATATTTTCAGAAAAATCCAAAAAAAGGAAGAAACAGGTTTGTGAAACCTAAGCTTGATTATTTATCCGAAAACCATAACTTTGTAAATGATCTTAACGAATGAGATGAAGATAAACCAATTGACGATAGTTTATAAAAGAATTTCATTTACTGTCTTTTATTTCGTTAAAATGTATATTTTAGTGTTTTTATTTACATTCACTCACATTCACTTCACTTTTGTTGCAATCAGTACTTCATGTAGCTGTGTGTGTAATTTAATCAGTAATCATACTAATCATTCACCTCTTGTAGCACTACCTATACATTGCAACCTTCATCTTAACTATAGGTAAATAAATAAATAATAATAATAATAGGTAAATATAGTTAAATCAGGATCGAATTTTGAAGTACGATTAGAAAATGAGCTAGTTGACTGAGAAGTCAAATCAGTTACTTACTTTGTATGAAGTGTCAAAACGATTGCTTGTATTAAGTTTTGAAATAGAAAGCCGTGAAGTCACGCCGTGTTTCTGATGAAAGCCCTAAATTTTACACCTAGTACTTTTTCCTTCATTTTAAAAACGATTTATTAGCGAGGGCTAAATAGTTTATCAAAAACCCTATGGTACTTATATAGATAAGTGATCATTTCTGTACCTTGTGGCTTTCAATCGTTTCAAAATTTTGTATCACATTTCAAACACAACGTTAAAGTGACAAGGTACATAAATGATCACTTATTTATGCTGTTGACTGTACGACATACGTACTTGTATATAACTTTGATGAGTTCCTTGGTCAGGTTCCCCTGGAGCCACCTGATGTGTAAAATCCTAGCGCACTCCCTTACCAGGTCGATCGCCTGTCGGTAATTCCCAGGTTCGTCAAAGCCAACTTTTGTCGGTTGGATAACCTTTGCCTTGTCATCCTTTTTCGGATCCTTTTTAACTAAAAAGGGTTTAAAGTTTGTGTCAAAAATTATAAACACATTGACGCCACCCTAATTTAACACGCGACTGCATCATTTTCAGACCGTAAACAACGCTCAAGTTCAAGTAGCTATTTAATTAGACTAATATGTACAAAATGGGTCTCAGAACTCTCAGAGTTTTCTATGTTAGAATAATCCAAAGTAGGTAAAGTTGGATCTTATGAATATGTTCAGGCAATTGAAATGCTATTAACATTTCCCATAAAGCCTTCTTTAAGGTCTCACTAAGAGGCAGTTTTATCTCAATTGTAAATTGCACACGTGGGAACATAAAAATAGCATATCGCACTGCCAGATCAAAAGTGTAGTAACTCAAAATACAACTGTATTTTAAAATCAACGTCTATGAGCTTGAAACAAAACTAACAATGATTTTGAGTTGATGCTGTCTTGATCTAGCAGTGCGATATATACAACGTGCTATCCAAAAGAAATTGGTTGTGCATATGGACTTCGTGATTTTATGCCTTTCCTTTCGGATGGCATTATTCGCAATTATGAATGGTACAACGCTTTACTCTACCGCTTCGAACTCAAACTTGCTCGATTGGACGTCCAACCCGTCGAGCAAGTTTAAACGTCCAGATCAGGACCCTAGTGGACTTGGTACAGGCAATAGAAGCGGTTAACTAGTTTGAGATGGTTTCCATGTTGTTACAGTAACGCATAGGAAAAAAAACGATTGGGTAGCCAAACGATATGGTTTCCCTATCGATACATACATACATACATACATAAACTCACGCCTTCATTCCCAGAGTGGGGTAGGCAGAGCTAAAGAATTACCAACAAGTCTTAAAACTTCTTGATAATTCTGTAACCACATTTTGCACAAGTAGGCTAAGATGTTTCCAAGTGTATTAGTGACAGGTGGCGATAGGCTTTATAAAATGAACGGATTTTCCGGGCCCTGCTGGAGTTCCACTGGTGTACTTCCAGTATTTTCATCTTATTGAATTCAGTGCATTTCCGTTTCTAAAATATTAATTGTCAGACCACACCGTAGTTAGGTAGTCTACCCAGCCCATTGTGCAGTTTAATTCTTCGGGACCCTTCATATTTAATCCATTCATGTGGTGTTTCCTTAGAGAGCTCTACGTACAAATGTGGACTTTATTCGACCGATGCCCGTGTAGTATATTGTAGGCCTCATGTGCTAATCAGAAGACTTACTGGTATTGGGGGTAGGAGCTGATTGCTTTACTGGTACTGATTCCAATTCGGCTAGAGTTTTCATCGCAAATTCAAATAAGTTCCTATACCGTTTATCTTTGTTTCGACATTCCATAAGTGGGTCGGCTCCGAAAAGAAGAAGATTTGTGAGCTAAAAACATTCGCAGATTAGACCAAAATAGCTTCAATAATCAGTAGAATATAAATGCTAAAAGAGCACCTGCATTCAAACAAAGTCAATCTAACTTATTGCCACTAAAGGCATAACGGTTAATATAAAAGGATGACGCAGCTGAAGTGGAGATGGGCGGGACACTTGGCTAGGTGAGTCGATGGTGACGATGGTTAGGTAGTCGAGGGCGGTTACAGAGTGGTGGCCGAGATTAGGTCATAGATCGTGATCGGTCGGCAGACCATCGGCTCGTTGGTCTGATGAAATTTGGCAGACATTTGGGAAAAGATGAATGGCGTTAGCACGAAACCAGCCGGGCAAAGTGGCGTGAAATGAAGAGGCCTTTACGCTGCATTGGGTGGATGTGGGTTGAAATGAGGCATTAAAAAACTCAACTCAGACTTTCAACAATCTAGTGCCAAACTTGGTCTATTTTTAGATACCACTTTTATGTTTTTAGTTATAGGTACTTCTGATGGCACATGAGAACTTGGTATTTTAGTGTTCATAAGATAGGTACTGGTGTGTTTAGAAAATAAATCCTAAGTTCCGTTCAATGGTAGAAATAATTGTAGCTTTAGAAATGTTTCTTTTACTTGTCTTTAATCTTTTTTTATGGGATGAGGGACCCTAAAATTTGGCAGAGTCTCTAATAATACATATTGTAACATTTTTGATTTCAAATCAAATAGGGTTTGAATTTACGACTCTTTTTATTTCTGCCCATTTAAGGGTTAAAGTCGTATACATACCTTCACGCCTGTCATCCCAGAGTGGGGTTGGCAGAACTACAGAATTACCTACAACTTTAAATCTTGTTGATTATTCAGTAACCACATTTTGCACAAATAGGCTCAGATGTTTAAGTCATACGTCATAGATATAGGTAATTGTAAAAAAATAAGTTACTAGCGGCTGGAAAATTTATGAGAGTGGATAGGTTTGAGTAAATGAACGACAGTGTGTCCGGACATGTTGCGCCGTGAGTACGATTTGTACTTGTCTAACCGTGTTCACTGACCGTTTGCAATCTCTCGTTGGTGTCAACCGTTTTGAAGAAAGGCATGGAGAACATCTTGACCAAAATAGTTTGGTTGAAGTCATTGATGACGCCGTTCAGATCAGTTGCAGGGCTTTTTAGGAAGATGTCGAGCATATCCATATTCTTAGTCGCGTTTTCGAACGCTGACCTTCCTTTGAATTGTGCCAGAGGATCGCAATTATAATCAAGGAGTAATTCCAATACTTCTTTTCGAATCTGTTATAGAGAAAATAACATCCCAATTATCATTTTGGTCAATGCCTACACGTAAAATGAGACGGTTTCTTTCGTAGCTCAATACGAATAGTTTATTTACACTGTTTCTTTAATACTCACGGGAAAATAATAAACAAAATTCCATCCTCGATACGGCACATTCAAAATCTGTGAAGCTTTAGGTATAGTCTAGAAGAGGTAACAAAGACATAGGCTTGGATTACATACATAAATCCTCATGTCAAATCATCAAAATACTTTTATTATTATTTATTTAATTATTTAATAAGTACAATTTAATTAAGGCTAACAGTTAGGAATTGCCCCAGAAAACTGGAGTAACAGTTTGACTGTGGGAACGGCAGTCTCTAAGTTAAATATTTATTAACATGAAATAAAATTAAAATTAAATAACAGTATTATGCTGTCCAAAAAAATCAGTAAAGTATACTAAACATATATACATTTATAATATTATATAAGTAAATCTAAATAGTGCTTTTTTAATAGTCTCTTGAATTTATTTTCTCACGTCTAATGGCTTCAGGCAGACTATTGAGTAGGTATGGGATACGCTTTTTGAGAGTTCTATCTCCATAGTAATTATTTATCCTAGGAACGAATAGTTTACCAGTCGCCATAGCCTTGGTGTTATAGGTATGATCAATGGGTTTTAATGAAGAATACTACTTATTAGACGGTCTTGGGTAGATAGTCAAGTACGCAAGTAGGGTAAAATTGGGGGACCTGGATACGTACCGAGGTATCCAAGCCCCCCCAATCTTACCAGTGATCAAGTTTTCATCATTTCATCTATTAATTCTTCTTTTCATCAATTAATCTATTAATTCTACTTGTTCTTCTTTCATGTTCTGAATACTGAATAGATCAAGTTTTCATCTAGTGTAATACCTGTAAAATTGGGGGACCTGGATACGTACCGAGGTATCCAAGCCCCCCCAATCTTACCAGTGATCAAGTTTTCATCATTTCATCTATTAATTCTTCTTTTCATCAATTAATCTATTAATTCTACTTGTTCTTCTTTCATGTTCTGAATACTGAATAGATCAAGTTTTCATCTAGTGTAATACCTATGAGCTAGGCAAAATTTATAATAGATCTAAATCAGTATTCATGTATTCAATACATCAATTATGAGTGCTCCATTTTATATTAAGCGTTATTAAATAGATAGTGATTCATACATCGACGTGAACATAATTATGAGACGTACAGTGTTATCGACGCCGGTAATTAATTAGCGGTCTCACCTTTCCAAAACAACGCGAGTCGGATAAGTCGAATTTAAAATGGTGGGTTAGTGGCGTGATAAATAAATAAACACATTGTTACTCGATTAATATTTATTCTGTAAAATGCATATTTTTACAACACTGTGTAGCGATTACAAATATTAGATGATATAGACTCCGTTATTTTATCTATTACGTTAAGTGTTGACTCATATATTCCGTCTAGAGGAACGCTTTTGACCGCATACTGCAGGCACAATTCTGCATTACACTTGCATATTCGCTCACTATCTTCTATTTTGTCTCCGTCATAAATTTCTATTTTAATCACTTTAGCAGCTCTATTCTGATGAGGTTTCTTGATATACGAATAAATTGTTGTGTTTTCTGGCTTTCGTTTACGATCTAACCCGAGCCTTGGTTCATATGTAGGTCGCGATGCATTGCAGGGTACAAAGTTGAATAGATGCTCAGACGTGTCCTGAAATTTACACACCGGTTAGCATGTAATATATAAACAGAAAACATATGTACCGATATTTATAATTAAATTTAACTTACCGACATTTTGCAAGAGAACCACGTACGTTCAAAATATTTATTACAATAGGTATCCCTTCAGAAATTTTTAGCTTTATATATAAATAAAATGGTGTCGATAGAATTCAAAGTAGCTTAATATTGGATATTGATCTAACATTCTAATCCTTTATGGTATATGCCATAAGAGGAAAGTTTATGCACGTGTCGAATGCAAGATGATTCCCTATCTATTTAAATTCTAGCTTTTCGGTGTGAGACTTATAAGGTCTGATTTTTCTGCCATTTTAAATTGAACTATATTTACAAATAATAAAGTTTAATTTCAATGTTCGGCCCGCGTATACTTCCGACTGAATTCCAATCGTGTTGAGACAAAAAAACATGATAGTGATTAATTTCTTGGTTGCACTTATTTATAGTGCTTGTTGCATAGTACATAAGGTTGTAATTAAATATTTAGATTTTTACTTTTATATCGGGATACAGAACGCTGACAACAGCTATTGTGCATGATAAGTATGGAGCAGCAAAAGTGCAAGTCTGCTTGATTTTTATTTGAATGTGTGTTTTTCGTTCCAAAAATGGTTATCGCTCGCATATATTTAAAGTGGGAATTGTGAGACTGAGACACATTGTCATCGGCAAGCGAAGTCTTCTGATCTTCAAGTTACTAAAGTGCATCAATAAGTGTCAACATATCTGCTATCATGTAAGTACCATTCGAATATTCATCTATTCATCTATCAGATATTTCATCTATTAAAATACGATTATTTTTTCTGAGCGCAAGCTTAGTGTAGTTTGACAATAGTAGAGAAATGAATGCATCCATTCAATTCTCTCGTATGTTTAGATAGTTAAAGTTTAAAATAAATTTGTGTTTTGTTCTTGCGATCTGAGTTGTTTTACTGATTGCTTGTGGGTTCAATTATCAAATTAATTTAATAAAATTACCTTTTCAGGTCCAGTCATGTTCAAGAGAGACCGCTTCGGACGGAGGAGGATGAGAAGAATTATACTCATAAAAAATGTAAAAAACCCGTGATCCGTGAGGGGGGTCACGGCTCGAACTCAGCATCTCGGGTCAGCACTTCGGAAAAGGGGAAAAAGCGAATTAATCCCGCTCGCATCGAACCAGCGTTATCATATGAATTGTTCGGGACAGATAGCGAGGGGGAGGATCGAAACAGTGACGATAGTGGTAAGGAACAATACAATCATCTTTATTCCTACATCACTAACAAAATTCCGAAAGGATTTTCGCGTCAGATCGATAAACATAAAAAAGGAACATACTACATCGTTTTGAAATTGTGCAAGGAAGATGAAATATTATTTGACCTAAAATTAAAAAATAAAACTAACACCGACTCAGAAGCCTGGCAATATCTAAAGCAGTTTGTAAGCATTATAAGAAAAGAGTTTAAAAGATATCCAAAAAGTTATAACATTAACACTAGTCATAATGTTTATTCATTTGTTCAAGATGGAGTACGGTGTGAAAGCCTGAAAATACAAAAGGTGGGAAAACATGGAAGCAAAGAGCCGCATAACAGTGAACTGGAGCAGCCGAAGCGAAAGAAAAGTAAAGTCAGCATTATTACTCCAACTACAGCGAGCCATACTACTCCCGCTGACGTTAGCAGAAAGGAGTCTGCGCGCGATGTGTTCGGGACCGACTCTGAGGATGACGAAGTAGATGAGCAAGCCCTCAGACCTGGTAAAAAAATGACTCCTCTCGTATCTTTTCTAAACCGACGAATCGCAAACGGAGTTGCTCGCCAGTCTAACGACTGTAAACTCGGTTCTCATTACGTAGAATTAAAAGTTTATAAATGCGATGAAATAGAGCGCGTACCTCCCATGAATCGATGGCGCCACGCAATAATAAGCTTAAAAAACAGAACAGATGATAGTACGGAAGGCTGGCGTGCGTTAACCGAGTATATAAAAGCTACGCGAAAGGAGTTCAAGCCTTGCCCGCCTACTTTTATCGGAAGTTATTATTAAAATAGAGCTCGCTCTTAATTGTACCCTCTCTATTGTACCCATAGTTAAGATGTATTCAAAAAATGTTTAACTATAGAACAGTTAATACTAAAGTGTAAAGCTTATTAAACTACCGCTTGCAACTATTACTAGGATTTATAAAATAAATGAGTAGATTGTAACCCTTTAATTTTTTTCTTTTCTTTACAGTTCATCCTGTATCAGCCTTAATACCTGAATATGAATTAATGAATTGTGAAAACTGTAAAATTGAAATGTCTCGAAAGGAATACTCATCTCACTTAAAAACTAATTTACATAAGTCAAACTGCTTACTGAACACAGAATTCGATAATATTTATATGATTGCTACTGCTTTTAAAAACAGAATTGTTTCATATCGTATAAATCCATCTCAGAAAGTAGATTATTTCACGCCAGAGATATTCTTTAATGAGTGTCAGAAAGATCTTCTAAAACTTATCAATATATCAGTAGAGAGCCTTACTTGTATTAAAGTTAACTTTGAATTCTTTGCGTACTTTATACAACCTCACTCAGACAAACAGGAGCTAAAGTCATTCAACACTAAATATGAAACTGTTTACAAGAGCACTGATTTTAATGAATTATTATTGAATACAAGTAACACTCTGAAAAAAAAACTAACCGAATTCGAACTTCGTGAATCTGGATGGACGTACCTATCTATAAGTCATATTGAAATTAACATGAACAAGTATTCTCCTTTGCGAGGCGGTTCTTATATTCCGTTACCTCCGGCAGTCAGAAGTTCGAAAAGTTGTATAAGTATACAGAATAGCGATAATCATTGTTTCTTGTGGAGTATTATGGCCGGTTTGTTTCCTTCTACAAGGAATGTATGTAAAGTCAGTTCATATCCACATTATTCTTCCGTTCTCAACACAGAAGGAATGTCATTCCCACCTTCGCCTAAACAAATTGAACTTTTTGAAAAAAATAACCCGAATATAAGCGTTAATATATATGGGTTAGATAATAAATCAAAAGTTACCGGACCTCTATACAAGACAAAAAAAAGAGAAATTAATCACATTAATTTACTATATATTGAAAGGGGGGGAAAAGCACATTACTGTTTAATAAAAGATCTTGTAAGGTTAGTTCGACGGCAAGTTTCGCACCACAAAGGTAAGATATATTTATGTGAGACATGTTTACAATTTTATAATGATGAAACAAAATATAGATCTCATGATTGTAGTGACGTGTTAGTTACTTTGCCTAAAATAAATTCTGTTTTAAAATTCGAGCATTATGAAAGACAACAGAAACTCAACTTCATTATTTACGCAGATTTTGAATGCCTCCTTAGTAACCACACCGAAAACATATCTGAAAACACTAAAATTTTGAAAAAACACCGCCCGTCATGTTTTGCTTATTATATATGTTGCTCGTATGATGATCAATTAAATAAATTTGTGACATATCGAGGTGAAGACTGTGTTGAAATTTTTGTCAAGAGAATAATAAAGGATGTAAAACGATTACATAAAATATTATCTAATGTTAAACCTATGACTCCATTAACTGCTGAACAAGAATCATCTTATCAAAACGCAACATATTGCCATATATGTAAACAACATCTGTTCGGTGACAAGGTGCGAGATCATGATCATGTTACATCCTTGTACAGAGGGCCGGCGCACTCTCATTGTAACTTAATGCATAAAGTATGTCCATTCATACCTGTTGTTTTTCATAACTTATCAGGTTACGATTCTCACTTATTTATTGAGGAATTAGTAAAACAAGAAGGTTCCGTTAAAATTATTCCTCAAACTAAAGAAAAGTACCTTTCTATAACAAAATACATAAAAACTGATACCAACTCTCGTTCTATTCAAATTAAATTCATTGATTCGTATCAGTTTATGAGTTCAAGTCTGGATGCGTTAAGCAAAAGTTTATCGGAAAACGATTTTGTTAATTTATCACGAGAGTTTCCTGATAAAAATCAACGTGAATTATTGTATAAAAAAGGTGTCTACCCGTATGATTACATGAATAGCTGTTTCAAATTTTCCGAAACCGAACTTCCGGCTCAAACTATTAATTGCATCTAAAAGTGCTGGTAACAGTAATCATGATAATGAAATCGTATCTATTATTGAAGAATTAAAAGAAGCTGGTATAATAAAAGAATAAAATATCGTCTATTGCTATCATTGCACTTAATGCTCTGACGAGCATTAGACATGAGTATCGAGAAAAGTGAATATCATTCAGTTGATTGTTGTCATATAGAAGTCATTAAAATAAAATCTAGAAATGAACCTAGTGCGTCAAATTTTGCAAATAAAGAACATGTCGTGGACAATCGTAATATAGTGCTAAGTTGGGAAAAGCTAACTTCGAGTTTGTTGAATCGTATAGACAACATTGAAAAAGATATCGCTTTAAATAAGCTTCAGGGAGATAATTTCTTAATACTAACTGAAAGTTTAAAAGATAGTATTAAAGCAATAAAAAAAGATATTGCCTTAAAAGATCTTCAAGGAGCATTGGACAAGCATTATGAGCAAAGCCGACGTCGTAAATGAAATTCACAAAAATGCTAGAGTGAACTTTCCTCGGAGAAGTGTTATGTTAAAAGATATAGATGACCTCTGGCAGGCGGATTTGATTGACATGCAGGCATTATCGGACGTAAATTCTGGCTATAAATATATATTAGTAATTATTGACTGTTTTTCAAAGTACGCTTGGGCAATTCCCCTCAAACAGAAGACTAAAGAAATCGTATGTAAGCAATTTGAAACACTTTTAGCTAAAGGACGATTCCCAAGTAATTTACAAACAGATAAGGGTAAAGAGTTTTATAATAAAACATTTCTCAAAGTAATGAGAAAATATGATATTAACCATTATTCAACATACTCCACCAAAAAAGCATCAATTGTGGAAAGATTTATAAGAACGCTTAAAAATAAGCTTTATAAGGGGTTCAGTTTAAAAGGCAATTATAAATGGATTGATGGGATGCTAGATAATAAAATTTATGAATATAATCATGATTTTCATAGAACTATAGGCAGACCTCCTGCTTCAATCACCCATGAAAATAAAGCGGATGTATTACAAAAATATGTTAAATTGCAGTCTAAGAAAAAGTTGAAAATCAAGAGATTTCTAGTCGGTGACTTTGTTAGAATTAGCAAGTATAAAGGTTGTTTTGAAAAAGGTTTCACTCCTAATTGGTCTACAGAAATATTTAAGATAACAAAGATTCAACACACTAATCCTGTTACTTATTTATTAGAAGATATGAAGTCGAGACCGATATTAGGAGCATTTTATGGACAAGAAATTCAAAAAACTTTACATCCTGACGTATATCTGGTTGAAAAAGTAATAAAAAGCAGGGGGAATAAAGTATATGTGAAGTGGCTAGGACTACCTACAAGCGAGAACAGCTGGATAGAAAAGACAAATCGTTTATAGATATTCTTACTGGCACAAAAGTATTTAAAAGATATATTTCTTACGTTGTGCTCATTTGAAAGTTAATATTAAAACAGTACAGACTTTTACAACCGATATTGATTTCTCAATGAGATTTAAACAGCTTTGTACTGCTGTTTGGTAAGATTTATTTAACTTTGTGGTGATTAATAACATTCGTACTATTTATTGATACGAGTATAGGAAAGGTCAGTGTCACCGCAAACACATAGTAACTTAATGAAAGGAGAAAACGATCGTGCGAACATGTCTCCTTCCACCACCATGAGTCTACAGCGTCCTGCACACCCTAAATATGCAACGGAAGCGGCACGGTTGAAAACATTTAAAGATTGGCCTTGTAGTATGACACAAAGACCTGAAGAGTTAGCAGAAGCCGGTTTCTATTATACTGGGTGCGGAGATCAAACCAAATGTTATCATTGTGATGGTGGTCTAAAGGATTGGGAGAAGGGTGATGAGCCGTGGGAGCAGCACGCACGCTGGTTTGAACGATGTGCGTACGTCAAACTGGTGAAGGGTAGAGACTACGTCAAGGAGAAAGTGAACACTGTTTCTTTCTTAGAGCAACCTGTCTCCCGGCCAAAGGAGGAGGTGGTGAATAGTGACGTAGTACAAGTGTGTAAAATATGTTACGTCAAGGCATGTGATGTCGCGTTTGTACCGTGCGGTCATGTCGTTGCATGCGCTAAATGTGCGTTATCAATAAAAAAACCGAAATGTCCAATATGTATGGTTTCCTGTGATAATGTGATGCGTCTTTATTTCTTATAATATATATTATTGTTATTATTATCATACAGTTTCATTTAACACATCGTTGTTTGACTTGTTATTTGTTTTGTTTGGCTAGAAAAGACAAATTGTTTGTAGATATTTTAGTGACACTAATGAATGTATTTAAAGATATATTTCTCACGTTGTGCTCATTTGAAAGTTAATCTTTAAACGATACGGACTTTTACACTCGAAATTTTATTGAAATCCTTACATTAAACTAAATTATTATATCATGAGGAGCAAACGACAATGTCATGATATTCATAAAGTGAAGAATAAAACACCAACATTATTGAAGTTCAAAACTGGTGCTGGTTTAAAGAAAACATTTAATAATATTGTCTCACATACAAAAAAACACATTCGTAACCTAAAACCTAAATGTAAGAAAATGCTAACAGAGTTAGCATACGAAGCAGCTAGAGAGTTCGCGTCAGATTTACCTATTAAAATACCGCGAGTGATACCTGTACCTAAAACTGGTGGCTTTCTCCCGTTAATACCTATATTTGCTGGATTGTCTGCCAGCGGCACTTTATCGGGTGGCATTGCAGGAATCACGAAAGCTGTCAATGAATATAAATCGGCTAAAAAACAACTAGCACAAGTAAAGGAACAAAACGAGAACATGAAAGGACTGTGTATTGGAAGAGGACTGCATCTTAAGCCGTACAAGAATGGTGTAGGGATTTATGTTACGAACACAAAAAACTAATCAGTCGGCTACCTAAAAGAGCGTTAACTAACATCGACATTATAAATCACGCGAAAAATATACCTCATTTTCGTAATGTATTTATGAGAGATGAATTACCAGAATCACCACTACCAATCGAATGTGGGATTATAAATTTAGATTCTTCATCATCTAGTGGTAGTCATTGGGTAGCCTATGCAAAAATATATGATTATATTGAATACTTTGATAGTTATGGTAACTTGAAACCTCCAAAGGAATTTATTAAATATATGGGATCGAAAATTAATTACAATTATCAAAACTTACAGGGTAATAGCATATACAATTGCGGTCATTTATGTTTAAAATTCTTAAGTTCATTTTGGAAAACAAGGAACTACGTACGTAAATAAAATACATTTCGCTAATCAGATTTATTAAACCAAATAAATATCGAGATACTTCTAATTAGTTAACATTCTTACACCATCGGTGATCTTATTAGCATGTACATGTTTAAGTCGGTGATTGCTTGACCTAGAATGATTGTTTTCAATAAAATCCCTGCTCAGACAAGAAAACTAAATACTTCACCCCCGATATCGAAAGGTAGAAGACGTTTAAAATCAACTAGAGTGATTACCAAAATTAATAAAACATTTCTACGTTCTCTTGGATTTAAAATATAAAATGCTTCAAATCACTGACTTGCCACAGCACGATAATTCGATTGAAAGCTATGAAATTCATACTTACAATCCCTATACTAACAGCTTCAAAGAAAATGATGAAATCAGAATCCCTATTCATCAGCAAGACGTATATGTACTACCGTCTGCTAGCTCCATTTACATTGAGGGGTATATCACTGCGTCCTCTCTCGATGCAACAGGAAAACATATAGATAAAGAAGTTAAGTTGACGAACAACCCGATTTTGTTTTTATTTCAAAATATCAGATACGAATTAAATGGTGTTGAAATAGATCATATAAAAAATGCTGGAATAACTACAACTATGAAGTCTTATATCTCGATGAACGGAGGAGAAAGCAAAAATGCGGCCTTGTGGGGGTGGAACCTGAGCGGAACCCAAAGCAAAAAAATTCATTTCTCTTTTATTCTCCCATTGAATAAAGTCCTAGGATTCGCAGAAGACTATAATAAAATACTTATAAATTGTAGACATGAACTTATACTGCATAGAAGTAGTTCTGTTTCAAACAGTGTGTGTATGGATAAAGGTGATACCGTCATAATAGACGTACAAAAGGTTCAGTGGCGTATACCGCATATTAAAGTTTCTGATCGCAACAGGTTATTACTGCTAAAGCATTTGGAAAAAGATAGAGCTATACAAGTTGCCTTTAGAAATTGGGATTTATATGAATATCCATTAGTACCTCAAACAACCAAACATTCGTGGTCAGTTAAAACTGCTTCTCAGTTGGAGAAACCTAGATTTGTTATATTGGGATTTCAAACAAATAGAAAATTAAATCAAACAAAAAATTCGACTTTGTTTGATCATTGTAATATAACAAATGTGAAATTGTTTTTAAATTCACAATATTTTCCATATGATTCATTAAACTTGAAATTTGATGAAGCTAAGTACAGTATATTATATGAGATGTATGCTAATTTTCGTCAGTCGTATTACAAAGCCGACATTGATCCGTTGCTTGATTTGAAGACATTTGGAGAAAAGGCTCCATTATTTGTTATTGATTGTTCAAGACAAAACGATACGCTAAAAACTGGACCAGTTGATGTTCGTCTAGAAGTAGAGTCTTCACAAGATATCCCAGAGAATACTACAGCTTATTGCCTTATCATAAACGATCGCCTTATTGAGTATAAACCGTTGAGTAACATAGTGCGGAAACTGACATGAATGTTATCATCGATGTCCAAGGTTTTAAAGATGAAAAGAACAAGCTTATACCAAAAGAAATAGCTATTTTAAGTGATAAACATGTCCTGGTATTGTTGATTAAACCCCCATATCCGTTTTATTATTTAACTAAGAAAGAACGTAAACAAGTAGGATGGATAGAAAGGAACAGGGGAATACTGTGGAATGAAGGTTATGTACCTTACTGCGATTATAAGTTCTTAATATCTGATTACTGTAAAAACAAATGTATTCATACAAAAGGGTATGAAAAAGTGAATTGGTTAAAAGAAATTTTAGGTACTGAGATTGTTCATAATTTAGAAGATATTAGCTGTCCTAATTTTGTTTCTCTTTATGAAAGGTATGCAACATCGTATGATGTACAAACTTGTATTTATCATGATAATATATGTGCTTACAAAAATGTTACTTGCTTAAAAAAGTGGTGCAAAGATAGCAATGTTTTATTTTTTAATATAGACAATTATGATTAGTTTTCTGTTACATGTTTATCTGTTTCTAAATACTCAAAGTTTCAATGGAGAAAGGTAGATAAATCAATAATATTTTATTGATTTATCGATCAACATTTGTACTTTTTAATTTTTATTTATGTTTTAAATTGTGTACTTATACTTATCTAAGGCCTATACACTATAAATAACTGGTTTGTTAAAGTGATTTAAATAAATGTATGACAGTGATTTGTTCGTTTTGTTTTTTCCCTCCGCGTTATATAAGTAAATACCATATTTATCACATCAACATCCAACAGTAATCATTGAAGTTCGTACCACATCTTCGATTAGTTCTAATCAACGACCTTTGAATATATAGGCAGACCCTGATCAACATCTTAAAGAAAAGAAAAGTAGAATTAATAGATTGGTGAATTAATTATTAGAATTAATAGGGGCGTGGATACGTCGATTAATAGGTAGATGAAATGATGAAAACTTGATCTATTTTAGTATTCATGGGTAAGATTGGGGACTTGGATACCTGATCTTAAAGAGAAGAACAAGTAGAATTAATAGATTAATTGATGAAAAGAAGAATTAATAGATGAATTGATAAAAACTTGATCACTGGTAATAGATTAATTGATGAAAAGAAGAATTAATAGATGAAATGATGAAAACTTGATCACTGGTAAGATTGGGGGGGCTTGGATACCTCGGTACGTATCCAGGTCCCCCAATTTTACCCTACTTACGCACGTTTTCTTCCACCTCGTTCCCGACTTTCCTCGCTAGGACCGCGTGCAGCAGCGTGGGCCCGGGGATGAGTTGCGGGGAGTCCGTGGGCTGCGCGGGGGGTACCACCTCGGACTGCAACCGGTGGTCGGTGCGCGCGCCGCCTTTCAGCAGCACCTCTATGATCCTGTAATTGTCGAAGGTCAGGGGCAGCGCGACCGCCACGTCGAGCATGGAGTAGCCAAACATCTGCGGGGAGAAAATTGGGGAGAAATAAGCGCAGTTGAGTTGAAACTTGTAAGTTATTAGAAGCTTTCATTTAACTTTACTTGTGGGAGGACCTTGTGCAGGGTCCGTCCGGGTTGGTACCACTATCTTATCCATTAACCTACCGCCAAGCAGCAGTGTTTGCATTGTTGAGTTCCGGTTTGGGGATAAGACAGCCGGTGAAATGACTAGCATAGAGGCATTCCATCTTAGTCCTCAGGGTTGGCAGTGCATTTGCAGTCTTAGGATTGCGGTCTTGTGAATGCGAATGTCTATGGGTCACAGATTCACTTACCATCAGGTGGTCTGTATGCTCGTTTGCCTTCTCTATGACATAAAAAAAAAAAAAACTTATAACAAAAATGGGTATTTTTATATAACATTCACCATAGAGCAAGAGCAACTCTGTGAAACTAATCTAATTATCTTTTATATGTGGATATAACTTTATTATTTATATTACAACGACAACAACAAACACAAGAAATGTTTTCAAGTGAGTAAGTAACAATACTAAATAATAAGAGGGATGATTTTGGACTTGAATGTCACCACATTCAAGTCTCACCAGATGGTATAATGTCATGATAGGTATTAAACCAGTCCTTTCTGTTTACAGCAGCATTAATTTACAAATTCGTACCATCAGTGACTGCGGTCCGATGTTAGTCCTAGTTAAGGGAGCGGAAAACGGTTTAGGTACCCAAAGGTCACCTGGGGTAGTTACTAGGTGTGAACAAGCAAAACTCTGTCTATAGTTTTGGGAATTATTTTGATTTCCTTTTTTTAAAGAAGACATCTAGAAGCGAACAGTTAAACAAAAGAGAAAGAGGCAGGTCCAGCTTTTATTTAATGTATAGTAATAAAGATTAATATTAATATAGATATATGAATGTAGATGTACTATCAGCCCAATGGAACCCTAACCCACCATGGAACGGTGTCACAGTGACATTATAAAACAATTTGTTTGAGACTTCTTATGAATTGAATCATAACGTTATGTAACTATAGCGGAAGCTGTTGTACACCGGACAGATTTTTGTTTTTTTTTTAAATCCGGTATAAATAAATAATAATAATAATAAATCTTTATTTCGCACACAAGTTTGTACATAATTTGCCAGGGGTCCCTGCACTAGGCTTGGCCTGTATCGCGGGGAACCATCATGCTTATATATGCTTCAGAATTGCCGAAGGTGCGAACATGGTAAGATGAACTATTATACTACATTCTGGGATATGACATTAAACGATCGTTTTTCAAACCATCCAGGAACCCATTGAAAAAGTTCTGAAAACTCACTTTCTGTAACAATTTTATATTTTTGTATTTTTCTCGACGCACACGCCGCTTTCGAATTTCGTACTAACGTTACTTTCATTTTCATAGATGTTTCAAATGACATAGATATTTATTTTTGAGGAGCGCGGGATATCTTAAATATTAACCGAATTTTCATATTTATTGCCCAGGGTAAAACTATGTCCGGGGTACAACACCTTCCCCGAGAGAGCTGCTTAACGATGCGTATACGGTGCGTCAAATACGGCGCCATGATGTTAATTTCACCCCGTCTTTTGTTTACGCAACGACACCGTATTTTACGCAGCGATGGGGTCGCACCTTTAGTCTGTAACGTTTCACTGTTGCTGCATTATACCCTCCTGAGGTTCCTTGTACTAAAAATAGTACATAATACAGCCATTGAAATAAAGATCTATAAAGTGGAATTTCTTTTGTTTTTGTTACTACTGATCAAATTAGAAAATTGACTTTATTTCATTCACAATAGATTCATATTCCATTGACAAATGTCCTTGTATGGTGGGCCTTAGGAGGTTATAAGAGATTGACATACATCGTTATCGCGGGTGCAAAAACGATTTGACAGTAGTAAAAGATTATGACAAATAGGCAATAACAGAAGCGACACTCCTATCAAGAAACGTTTATACCTACGAGTTCAAAATGTATCAATATTATTTCAAATATGTTACCTCCGTACTTGACTAGATTAGTAGGTAGTACATATTTGAAGAGATTAACTAAAGTCTAATTCTATGGAACTTGCTAACTATGTAAACAAACCGCCATATTGAAATTGTCTCTGAATGATGAATTTACTAGTGATGGACAATACTCCTTTACTTATGTCAAACCATATCAAAATAATAAAATACCGAAAGTAAAAAACAAGTAGTTACTTATTTCTAATTTGTATAATCACGATCTGAAGAAAAATCGGTACTTGAAGATGATAATTATCACCAGTATTTATTACAAAAGGTGCCGTTATATCATCTGTGAGTGTGATCAGCGTGAGTTAGGTAATGTGTAGGGGCCTTAATTATATCGCCAACTTTAGCCACAACACTACCCATCATAGACAATTGTAGAATTTAAAAGAAACAAAAACGTCATTCCATCAGGTCCTAATAACCTAACTTATGAAACCATTTAAACTTTTAATGAAATATCCAAGATAGAGTTATATATTTGGTGATTTTGTATTTTACAGTAACGACCGTTTCAATAGTTTATGGTTTCAATGGTGTTTGATGAGGTGGTATGAAAATTCAAGGAGAAACAGTGACAAAACAAAGTTAAGTCTTTTGTTTACATAGTTAGCAAGTTCCATAGAAATATACTATACGCAATCCTAACGTTAACCACTTCAGTCACTTTTCCTGCTACTTTAGACATTTGTCATTCTTGATTGATTTGATACGTACAAAAATATATCTAAATTAAATTTGAGTGCAAGTTTTGGACAAAAATACTGGGTTTGACATAATATTTTATTTTTGATTAAAGTTGACAAGTTGCTGTTATGTTGTTGATATGTAGAAGCGTTTATTAAGTGTAAGACAAGTTTGATTGACCGTTCCCAGCGAAAACTTCATGCTAGATATGAAGAACTTCTTAGAGGCTTACAATGTATAGGCAGAATATTCCGTTTATACTAAACAGACATTCTGTGATATGTGTTCTTTAATAGATTTGTTTTTGCTCCCGCGATAACGACTTCTGGTGATTGAGCAACATTCCACTTACTTCAGGATTGATCTCATTGACATTAGCACCGTAGGTCAACAGCTGGCTCACTAAATCCGGACAGCTGGACACGATCGCGATCAGGAGCGCCGGGTGCGGACACCGCACCAGCCGGGGGTTCGCACCCAGCTGCAGCAACTCTTGGATGGTCAATTTGACCCTCTCCAACCTAAACAGTTTTCAATGGTGGTAACATCTTGTGCACGGGCTGTACGGATTGCCTGTTACCACCATTTATTATTTAACCTACCGCCAAGCAGCAGGGTTCGCATTGTTGTGTACCGGTGTAATAAGACAATTGGTGAAATTACTGGCATAGAGGCTCTAGCTTAGTCCTAAGGGTTGGCAAGCAGTCTTGAGATTGAGGTCTTGAGCATGCAAATTTTCATGCAATAGGTGGCCTGTGTGTTTGTTTGCCTTGCCATAAAATAGTAGATTGTACAACAAGGAACTAAAATAAAACAATAATGACGCGAAATGTTTAGCCACGTGAGCGAGCGAGGGTGGCTATAGCTCGAGTGTCATCATGGTTGTTTATTCTCGCGTTAAACACTCTACTTTTTACTTTGAATGCGAGGAAAAAAAAACGTTTACCTATTCGCCATACATTACTTACCATATTAAATTTGATATAAAATACTTTTTATCGAATAAACAGCCCACAAGGTTTGTATAAAACCTACATAAAGGCAAACATAGAACCTGCCCTTTTTTTTAAGTCAGGTAATAAAATGACTCATTAAGTATGTACAGTCCGTGAGCTCTTAGAAAAACCTAAACTGTGTCTAAGAATCCACCCACAGGTATGTGTAACAGCTCTATATACTTCCAAACAAAAGTAGTGTGTAAAGGTGGGGTGTTCTTTATTAAAATTAACGACGGAAGAATTCGAAAATGCAGACTTTGTCTTATTTGTATATTGACAAAAAGTCATTGGTATTAAAATAAGAAAAATAATCGTAATATTATTTTATTACAGTAAGATTTATTATGTAGGTACTAATGGTTATTCTTTCCTTAAACTAACGGTAACTTCGAAAAGTTTTGCAAGTTTATAATAGAACAGTAACGCATATTACGATCGCGTGTCAACGTCAATTCCCGAAGTATGCTGCGGACTGTACCTACACTAGTGGTACTTGCTAAGGATCTAAGGTCGACGAAGGTATAACGAGGTATAACAATATTATGATTTTGTTTCGGCTAGTTTTTCTCTCAACTAATACTAAATAAATATCATCCAATAATAGAGGCAAATTAACAAATAATTTCTAGAGAATTCACTAGGCAAAGCGAGATATTTCGACTCACATTTCAGTTTTTCTAACGTCGAAGCTGTTTCGTGAGACCTTATCATCTCCATCAACGTTCTGCCACATGGTTTCGCTGCCAGGTTTCATCATCTCTTTCAGTAGTTTAGACGAAACAGCTTTCCTTACAACCTTTTCTGGTTTCGTTGCAACAACTTGCGGTTCATCATTTATGACATCTTGCGCCATATCACGTGTGATAAATAGGTACGCCCGTTGTACGTTTGGCGCGGAAAACAGTTCGGTCACTGAGTTTACGTACTCGTAGTTAATATCTACATACAGTTTGTTTTCATCGTTCAAAGACACATCAGAGTCATAACCTGGTTCATCTATTTTACTTGATTCTTTCTTTTTGTGGCCAGAGACATCTTTAATAGAAGTCAATGATTTTTCTTTTTTGGTCATTGCCTTATCTTGGTTCAGCTTTGCGTTTTTACTGGAGGATTTATGTAATATGTTGCCAGATGGTGCGCTTGGGAGGTCTCTGTTTATTTTCCAATCAGAAATGTTATGAGACTCAGGAGCTGAAATACAGACCCTTACAAAACATGCGAACAACAAACCCAATCATATTGTGCTTATTTACACGTAATGGCAAAATACCTACAGCATGAAAAAAAAACGCCTATTAGAAAAAGGAAAAATGATAAATTTCTTAGGTTTTTTTGGAGAAAGGAATCCGTTCACACATTTAATATTTCTTTGAATTTCATTTTTTTTCTCTTGCGTCGAGAATGACTCAATCTCCCGTTTTAAGTAAATGCCTTTGTGTACTCACATTTGCCCGGAGGGGGGGGAGGCAGCATGGCCTGCACGACCCCGCACGCCGGTATGTCGGCCTGGACGCACGCGAAGCGCATGAGCGCGATCCCCAGCGCCGTGCAGCACGAGTCATTGAAGCTGTCCACGTCCGCGCCGGCTCCCACCAGGAAGTTACAGATGTCAGTTTGATTACCACACTGAAATAGTAGTTTTTATACTCGTCGATTAAAATCTGTGTATTAAGATTTCATAGAGAATACTGTAACGTCACTCTTTTCATCGATGTTCCTTCCGAAACAACCGAAATAACTATTTCGATACGCTCAAGACAACCGAAAAAAATTTGAAAATAGAACTTCGGATTTCCATGTGTGTCCTTGTTTAAGGAGACTCGATCCGATACAAAATTGCCAATCTGTGGCGTTTAGGAACGTAGCAGCGTCGCGTCATCTGTCAAAAATCTACTTTTCAATTATCTTGTGTCAAAAAAGTCGGATAGTAGAACACTTACGATATTTAGTTTTCTTATATACTCGTATGACTTAAATTATTAATTTTAATGAACTCGTACAAAAAGTATTGTTCACAATAGTGTCATAATTAAGCTTTTTAATCTCGTACCTTACTTAGGCCACTCAGCAAGCTTCGTGGCCTAAACACGGTACTCGACTAAAAAGCTCTCTATTATAACACGATTGTGAAAAATACTATTATGAAATTGTTGCATAAAGAGGGGTATTAAAACACGAGTGTGTGTTTAAGAACCGAGCCGCTAGGCGAGGTTTTTAATAGTATCACACGAGTGTTTTAATACCTAGTTATGTGCAGTTTCATACACTACTTTATCTACTCTCATACATTGTGGTTCAACCTACTAAATAAAAGATCTAATTTAATAAAGTAAGTACAGCAAAACGTATTCAATGAATGGTGCCAAAACCTAGCACATCAACGCGCATGCGTTAAAGCGGGCGCTGTCACAGACAATTAAAAATTGGAATGAAAACTTTTTGTAATATAGTAAAAATGACGCGAACCGCATGTGCGTGCCATTATAAAAAAATAATTGATATGTAACCTCGTTGGTGACATTATCTTTTTGGATTAACTTGTATCGTAATGGTAAAAAAAATACTTTATAACATTATTTTGTTAGAGAAATAATGTTATAAAGTGTTTTTTTTATTTATTTCGTCATTGTGTTTATAAAGTATGCCAATATAAATTCGTTTTGAAGTTTATAATTCGAACTTTACGATATGAGAGTAGATAAAATATTAATATAACATCAACATTCGTTGGATAACGAGTTTAAACCAAGATCTAAATAATATAAGCTCCAGCGTGGAAGGTGATTGTCTAATGGCCCGCTGAACACATTGGGAAAATGCGTTGGGCCACGGTATTGGGCCAACGTCTAGAGAACTATTTGGCAACGCCAGTAGCTTGTTTGTAGTTGGCGACCAACCCTTCACACATTAAGCTCGCAAGCTTAAAATCGACCAGTAAATTTTTGTGGCCTAAATACCAAAAGTATCTTCAAAAATTACCATATTTCCGTATAAACTTGTATCTCCATTTTACTCGTTATTTTTGCATCTGTTACCTCCGCATAAAATCCAAATTTCTCAATTTAATAATGACCGAACTCTCTCACAAACTTATCTTCACCACTTTAGTGATATTTTTTCCGAAATCGCCTAAAGATAATTTTTATTAATAAGCTTGTAGTTTAAATACCATTTTTTACTATTCTTACTTCAAAAATAACCAAACTCTCATACAAACTGCTACCACCCATTTTACTACCTTTGCAGCCAACAGTCCAGCGGTTTGGGCTGTGCGTTGATATATCAACAAACACTTTAGAATTCAAGTATACATGTTTTTTTTTGATTTGCGATAACTTTAAGAGACGTTCTTTAGGTCAAATAGAGTTAATTTCCCGAAACAAATGTTAACTCCTACGGTTTTAAAGATATTTTTTTTATATTTAATCGGGTTAATCACGTTGAACTGGTGTAAAAGTCTCTTTTTTGTGTGTGTATGTCATTGACGTATTTGACACTGACTATTAGTTAACTCTTAAGGCCCTTTTAGAATGATCAAAGATACAACATGTAATTACTTTGCTCTAAAGAGTTTTTTTATTGCAATATTTAAAAATATCACCTACCACTTAGTTTCTATATGGATGTACCTAGTAATATGCCGAAGTTATAGTATAAAAAAAAACACGGTGTACACAGAAGATACATCGTACACGGTACTTACGGCAGCATACATGACTGCAGTGTTCCCCTGCACGTCACTCATGTTTGGATCCACGCCCCGCTCATTTACAAGGAACGCTGTACTGGAGACATGTCCTAAATAAGCTGCCATTAACAAAGTCCTAGAACAAGCAAAACAAAAGGAAAACTTAAAGGACTGCCTTCAAAAAGTACGGTTAATGACTTCTGCAGAATTAGAAGCGAGAAGTTGGAACTTGAAATGGAGCTTTGATAGTGGTAGGAGGTAGGAGGACCTAGTGCAGGGTCCGTCCGGATCGCTACTGTGAATTTGCCCTTTAAGGCTTGAAATACACAGAAGCGGCGCGACCCAAGTAAGGCGCAGGTAAGACATAGGCGCGGCGCAGGTATGGACACGTTAAGGCTTGAAAAAGTCGCAGGCGCGATACTAAATTATACAGAAGAGGAGAGCGAGCGAGAGGGAGCGGCAAGGACAAGTCGAAGACGCGGCGAAGGCCTTTTCGCGCCTTTTGTGTGTATTTTACAACATGACGCTTTCTTACATTTTGTATGAAAAACGGTTTGAGGCATAATCTGCGCTGCCCCGCTTCTGTGTATTTGTATTTCATGCCTAAGACATCCGGAATTACTAGCATAGAGGGTTCGCAACGTATTTGAACTGTTGAGATTGTCATCGAAAGATTGCAATCAAGTTTGAAAATATCTATGGGCTAAAGAGTCTACTTACTTACCATCAGGTGGCCTGCATACTGGTTTGCCTTCTCAATGTCATAAAAAGTGGGAAAGTCTGCCTCTACGAATCGGTAGGTAGTTTAGGTAGGCAATGCATTGAGGAAAAAAAAAACGCTTGTACAGAAAGACAAAAAAATATTAAGCATGTTTAAAAACTTGTCGTAACTTACTATACAAAGTACACTTATTATTAATAATAAACCTGCTATCCAGTTCATGCGTAGCAGGCGGTTGAAAGTTTTTCCTTGGGCCAGAAAGCAAGGACACCAAGTCTACTTTTCGGACCCCTTCTTTTTCCCTCTGCCATTCATGCTTGAAGCAATGCTTCATCATATCTATTGTCTCTTCGTTGTTGTTCCACGCATAATACGAACATATATCTGCGAAATTGTCTTCACCCTCTGGTTCCACTTCCTGGAAAGAGCAATGTCGATTAGTATGAAATCTTTTATCATAGTTTTTCACAAAGACGTTACGCGCACCACCACTAAGTACCTACTCCTCTCTCTTTTGCTCTCGTATGCGGGTCTTACGAGACGTAGGTACTTAACCCGAACCTGGGAATATTTCAAACCTCTTGCAAGGTAGCATCGCACATTAACATCAAATCTTTATACAATTGAGTGACAGGGCGCGTCTACGTTGATAAAGATATAGCGCAGAATATTTCTCCGAAAATGGAACCTCATAGTTTTGTTTCTTGATATCTTCCTGCTGCAGGGAGAGCACTCTGCCGTTGTAGTATTCGTTGTCAAACAGTTCCACGTTGCACAGGGCGCTAGCCGTGTCGGTGCAGTTTTTAGGGTACAACCTTGGCCAGTTTTCGGCAGCTATGATGGGTGGTGCTCCACATTCTTTCAGGAGTTCCAATGCACTATTTGTTTTTCCAACCTACGAAAAAAAAGATAGGTAAAGACGATTTTAACACGCCTTATTAAGTAGTTTTATTTGTAGCTAGCTATCAAACAAACAATGTAATCAAATCTTGGAAGTCAATTTTAAGAGGATTTGAAGCTTAAAAAAAACAAAAACTGACGTCAAATACGCAAGAAAATAACTTCATTTAAAGTGGTAAGGAATAGGTCAGTCCAACTGAAGTTGGCGACTCACAATATTTTAATCAAAAGCCGACCTCAGTTGGACTTTTATAGAAGTTATTTTTTGCATTTTTGTTTTTTATTTTTAAAACATTTATTTTATTTTATTTATACTTTTTAGTGATCATTATAAGCTTTTATGTAGTCCCACTTCTTAGTTGATATGAAACTTTGAGATATAAAATATAAAATTTAAAACTAGGTGAAAGCAACGTCGCGGGAAAGTCATAGTCATATTAAAACAATTGAAAATTTCTTCGTTATAGTCGCTCAACTATTTTAATCGAGATATCATATCGCCATCCTTGAAATAGGTACCGACGAAGAGATCCGTTGGCCATCTGAAGTCTTCATCATCAGTTCTACTTCACCAAATGATACTTTCTGAATGCAAATGCTAAACTTGTTACTAAAAATACTGAAATTGCTATGCTTATGTGTAGTATACCGATAATATTTGAGGAGTTCCCTCATTTACTGACGGATCCCCTCATCAGATTCAGATTTGGTGGCAATGGGACCACAAACATACGTATGTATAACCTCCTCCTTTTTTGAAGTCGGTTAATGATAACTGATAATGTCGGTGATTTTAGGGGGTGAGAAACGTTATCGCCCAGAGCTACATTTGTATGTTTTTTTTTGGTACCTACGCGATTTAAGCGTTGCCTCACAATCCTCTTTACCCCATTTCTAATAAAAAAAGATAAAAGATGTTTATTCAGTAAGTAGGCCGCACGGGCACTTTTACACGTAATTGTCAGGATGACTTGAAATTTTGCATAATTTATACTACTTAGAATCTTAATTGTTAGTGACGAATGCCTGGAGCTAGGAGTCCCGGGTTAGGTGTTGCTGAATCTTGGATGCTTCTATGCATACAGTCGATGTCTTGTACCCATTAGCACCTGGACCCACCGTACCCGGAGTTTAATTTTGGAGTCGACCTATATGTGTAGAATAAAATGAAAATATTTAAATTTTTGTGTAAGCGCAACGCATTAGTCTTAGGTTTGCAATAATCTTGGGAATGCAGATGTCTAAGGGTCTCAGATATCTGGTACCTTATCAATACCATGAAAGAAAAGTTGGCAGGCTTCTCACAAGGTGGTTGATCAAAGATCTTGTAAGGGTTCCAGGATGCGATTGGCACAGGATCGAACACGGTGGAGATCTACCGGAAAGGCAACAGCAGTGGACGTGTTTCGTCTGGCATGGTGCTGATGATGATGAACTTAGTGAAAACATTCATTACTAACAGTTCGATAGGATGATTTAAGTGCAATGCGATGTGGCTCCACGAATGACTTTCCATTCATTCCAATGTGCAGTTCCGGTATTATGCTGGGCACCGCCGGACGCCACGGGACCCTGACCAGCTGGATCCCCCGCCATAGCCCCACGTTCTGGCGACGACACGCGAACGATTCGACTCCGGGGCCGTAGCGGACGTCCTTGTTGAATAAACCCTGAGAAATCCCACTCTAAATTAGGTAAGGTAAGGAAGAAATTTCTTTGTTTCTTTCTTTATTGAAAAAACAAACAGGAAAAAACAGCACACATTTACAAGTAATTTAGCCAATTCATAAGCAACAATTTCCACTTATAACTAAAAACATTTATTTATTTACACTTTTTTGCACATGGCGGACCTAATCCCTAAAGGCATTGTTTATCAGACAACTACATTTCTGTTATTGTTGGGTTATTTGAGCCATTGATTGTTGGTTTGACGCACTCGCCCCGCAGTCTCATTTGCTCCACTTGACCATCACTTGACCTTAAATTATAACTAACAACGCCATTTTCGAAGTTAGATAAATTGGTCAGCGAAATAAATAATTATTGGTCATCAGTAGGGTTAGGATTTTGGTGGCATATCGGGTAGGGCATGCTCCCGGGAATTCCCGGTACTAATAGGACCGGGAAATCCCGGGAATTATCATTTCAACTGGTACCGGTACTGGCGAAAAAAAACCCGGTTCTTCGGTTCCTTCGGTACTGAGTTTGTGACTAGACTAATTGTCATTTTTTCTTTTCAAAACTATGTGCGGGCCTTGTGACGCTTTCCCCCGGCCGATTCGCACAAGCTCGGTTTTATTCGGATGCGATATGAGATCGGCATCGCTCGGCCCGCCCCAGTCGCCCAACCCTTCGACCCGACGCCTCGACCCAATCCAAGGCCAACAGGTCGGGCCAACCGACAGGTAGTCAGGTAGTCTGAAAGATAGCTGTTCTGATTTGGTAAACTCGTGCTCTGGATTAAATAATTAATAATTATCACTTAACTGGTGTCTTATTTAAAAAAATCACCATTAAACAAAAAAAAAGACAAATAATTTACTCAGTACCGAAAAGTACCGAAATCCCGGGAATTCCCGGTTCTGACTCAGTACCGGAAATCTTAGTCCCGGTTCCGGGAATGGTACCGGTACCGCATGCCCTAATATCGGGGTTTTAGAATCTATGGAGTAGCTATTTCCTAATTATTATAATAGATGACATTTTGATTTTGACCTTCGGTATGGTCATATTTCAAAATCAACTAAATACATTTTTAGTTCGGTTATTCTATACCTACTAATATTTGATTGTTTGTAACGCTTTCACAGCAAAGAAATCCTCAATACCAAATTTCATTTAAATTGGTTTAGCGGTTTAATGAATAAATTAATTTTGAAATATTAAAATACTGAAGGTCAAAATCAAAGTGGTAATTATAATAATTAGAAAATAGCTACTCCATGGATTCTAAAACCACGATTTGCCACCAAATGTCCTAATTCTAGTCAAATTATTAGACTTTGATACGTTAAGCTACGTTGCTGCTGGATGACAGCAGCAGAGGATCGATCGCTGTGGAAAACCTTGGGGAAGGCATTTGTCCAGCAGTGGACGTCTTTACCACGAGTATTTTTAAAACATGTATCCTTGTTATTTTATCTGATAAATACACGAGTACTTTAGATGCACCTTTATCGCAAGTACTCGTAAAAGTGACGTAGTACGCGATGGTGCATAGTTCATATTTATACCAGGGTACTGGAATAGGGTAGTATAGAGTAATTATTTTATACTAACCACGAAATACAAACCACGCCCAAAACACACGGAAATACCAAGACAAAACTTATTTTTGTGTTCTTTAACATTTTTAAACTATCCGAGTATGGATTTATAACGACCACACTTATGACCTTATAATGTAAGTAGGTACTTTATGCAAATCTTTATACAATCTTTCCTCGTTGTTATCGTTTTGACACTTTGCAAAAAGTAGTTCATTTGACCTGTCTGTCCGCCTGTCCGGTACCCTATTCTGTGTCTACCAGTAAACATCGGATATGTATTATTATTTTTTACAATTTCTAGTGAAATAATAAATAGCGTTTAGGTAGTAACCTAACGGGTTTTCAATAAAATGGGCACGTTTATCACAAACATTAAGTCAGAAAGTTAAAGTTGAACTTTTTTTTTTATATATGCGTGATTCTATACTATCGATTTAGCGTTTACCTATTTATTCAAACATTTGCGCCATACATTACGGTATAAATGGGGGACTTAACGCCTTAACTCATGAAACATTATTTCATTATCTGTCAGTCAAATAGAATCATTCAAAAAGAAGAGAAAAAAGAATGAGTGTTTAAAACGGACATTAATATTTTTGCGGGAATACTTTACGTAATAACATTAATAACGAGAAGAACTCTGCGTATTGGAGAGTCCGCCTCATGTTGGTCAATCTATAGATACCGGTTGTAACATTCCTTAAAAAAAAAAAAAAGATACATACATACATACATACATACCTTCACGCCTGTAATCCCAGAGTGGGGTAGGCAGAGCTACAGAATAAGATAAGAATAAATAAATAAAAAAAAAGATAAAAGATGTTTATTCAGTAAGTAGGCCGCACGGGCACTTTTACACGTCAAAAATCTACCAGCGCTTCGTAAGAGACCGCTGCTGAGAAGAAACGCCGCAAGAAACTCAACAGCAAGTCGTTTTTTAAATATTGCTAATGATATTATACAATAATAAACTTAACCTAGCATTATATAAAACAATGAATCTCACATAACACCAACATTTTATATATTCATGCGTAGTTGAGCAGGAAAATGTGTCAAAACTCAGATTTGTCACAAAACTAATACTTAAGCAAAAGTAATATAAAAAAATAAATATAGAAAGTATACAAGTTATACTTACCTGTGACGGTGCAAGACAACATGCATAAAAGTTTCGATACATTCTCCTACCTTCCTACTCTCTGGAGCGTAAGGATCGCGGGAACGCGGTGGATGCGAAAAGCACAAAACCGGTCTGAGTGTAGAGCCTTGGGGGAGGCCTATGTCCAGCAGTGGACGTCTTTCGGCTGACATGATGATGATGACCTACTCTCTACGTACTCACCGTGAAAACCTTCCCGTCGGGGTATGACATCGCTCCATACCCGTGGATGGTGTTGACGTAGAAGTTGCCCTCGTAGGAGGCGAACAGCCCTCTTCTGCCGCGGTACGTCCAGGAGTAGTCCCCGTGGCCGTGCATCGTGTTGCGAAAAAATTTACCGGAATGCCATTCGATCGACTGAAATAGTAAATTGTTAACCAAGGAATGAAATAAATAACAAAAATAAGTAATATAAGGGGACAATGTCACACCAATTGACCTAGTCCCAAGCTCAGCGCTAGGCTTGTGCTTGTCTAGTAGTAGTCTACTAGACAACGATATAAATACTCATAGGTATAGAGAAATATATACTTAAATACATAGTAAACATCCATGACTCAGGAACAAATATTCGCGCTCGTCACACAAACATCTGCCCTTACCGGGATTTGAACCCAGGACCGCTAGCTTCGTAGGCAGGGTAACTACCAACAGGCGCCAGCACGTCGTCAAAAGGTGGTGATGATACCGATGACGTCAAACACTGGTAGAAATCTTAGCCTGATTGTGCAAAATGTGGTTACAGAATTATCAGCAAGTTTTTAGAGTTGTTGGTAATTTTGTAGTTCTGCCTACCCCACTCTGGTAATGAAGGCATGAGTTTATGTATGTATGTAATGGTAGGAATCAAAGGTAATATTACAAACGAGATATTTTCGAGTATAGTAAGAGCGCCAATATTACGAGTGTGAAATAAATGAAATAAACAATGTACTTTTCATGTCGACTGTGAGGATACTGTATTATAAAACTTATATAAATAAGACAGTAGAGTTTTACCAAAGAGTGTCTGTATAAGATCTTAGCGTGGCTAAGTACCTACAGGTTTAGGTTTTTTAATAATCTTTCTACGAGGAACTAGTATAGGTATCTGCTACTGCTCAGGTCCATTGATTTACTAAGTTCTCTATTCAAATTACTTTTTTGCATAGGTCCTTTGAAATAGTTCTCTTTTGAAATCACTTTTAAATAATGAGAGTAGAGAGTAGTACAAAGGTTGAATAGGCTTCTGCTACTGCTATATCAATGGACAGGTCCATTGATATAGTTCTTTATTCCATTTTCTTTGCTCCCCTAGGGTTGATATGTATCACTTTCAACCCGCTTCTAAGATCAACAATGGCCTACTTTCTGAGTATGAGACATGAACACGGTTTTTTTTAGCTTGCTCAAGTGCATTATACTCGTACAGTCGTCGCTGTTTGAAACTTTTTTAGTGGTGGTAGGACCTTGTGCAGGGTCCGTCCGGATCGCTACCACCATCTCACCGTTTAACCTACCGTCAAGCAGCAGTGATCGGGAATAAGACAACCGGTGAAACGACTAGCATATCCAACTAAGTCAGTTGGCTAGAGTTACTTACCATTGGAATGAGACAACCGTTGAAATTGGTTCACTAATGTTTTACGAAATCATCATTTAGCAAACTGGTACTTCCCGCCGGATTATTTTATATTTTTTACTGGTCAAAAGTGTAACTTAACCTAACCTATCTAATAATATGCAGCTAATATGTAACGGTTTAAGCACAAATACATTTTTGCGAAATGAAAGTTTGTACAACGATATAGTTTGCCAAATGATGATTTGGTCAAAAGTCGTGATACCGTTGAAATTACTAGCATAGGGCATGTCATCTTGGTCCAAAGGATAATTTAGAGTATGGGTGACAGATCCCGCCTTGCTAGATGATGCAAACGAGCTAGCAGGACAGTAAACTGATCCCCGCCCCCTATGTCACATTTACATTGACATTACTCCCATAAAGGTGCGTCATTGAGAGCATTCGCGTGAATATTCAAGAGGTGTGGACGTTGAGCCGAGCGTAACAAAGCTTAAAATCCATAACAACTGACTTATTTTATTTAGTAAACACTTTTATAACCTCAAAATGCATAGTTTTTGGCAAGAATTTGCCTTTTTCTGGTGAATAAAGCAACTAGAGACCACATTTTGCACATTATTTTCCTGATTTTACATCGTGGATGGTTTTTTTTGTGAATAAATTGTAATTTTAGGTGAAAAGGGAGGTAAAATGGTATGGAATATACACACCACTCGATGTTCGCACCGAATGCTCATTCCACGCGAATGCTCTCAGTGTGGACGCTCCTTTACTTGAAGTCCTGGGGCCCTAGACAAGATGCATTACGCCGAGTCGCTTTTCTGTTCGTTTCGTTTTTAAACCAATCGCGTCACTGCTAGATCACGTAATACGAAAAGTCACGTGATCTAGCAGTGACGCGATTGGTTTAAAAACGAAACGAACAGAAAAGCGACTCGGCGTAATGCATCTTGTCTAGGGCCCCTTGTTTACCCAAACCCGACTACCCAAAAGGTAAGTACATGCCAACCGTATTCATTTTTACTTGTTTATTGTAGGAAACAACCATCTAACCTCAAAATGAACCTATTTTTGTCTAGAACAGCTCTTTTATGGAAAGTAAAGTAAACTGAGTGAATATTTTGGACAACACTTGGCTTGTCTGTATGGCTTTATTTATTTAAAATTGCTGTTTTAAATAGACAAAAAAAGGTTCTTTTTGAGGTAAGAAAGTTGTTTACTATATTAGACAAGTAAGAATGAATACTGTATATATATATCTGTTTCTTTGTAACCTCCTGTGGGCTAAATCGGATTTTAAAGTGCGGGTATCGTTGGATTGGTATTGAGTATTCACCCAATGAGTGGCATGGCTAAAGAATGCTGGAGAGATAATAGTCAGGTTTTCAAAGTTTGCTTTTTGTTCGATTTGTTGTACAAGTTTTATTTTATAATTTATTGTTACGAGTAATTTTAGCATTGGTTAATATTTACTTCACATTATAAAAGATTAGGTTCGATGTGATAGGAGACGTAACTGGTTACTTTATGGGTTTAGAACGAGTATTTATTTTAGAATGTAACGAATGTATTGTTAGTGTTTTCGTTGCTTTTCACTATATTTATTTTTATATTTGCTAACTCTAACGTGGCGGCAGTAGATTCGTTTTGAGTTTTAATTCTTAAGCGCTCGAGAATCCGTGATGTTGGCTGACCTGACGACACGCGCATTCAGGAATTTCCGGGAGGTGACGGCAGCACTTTGACTTCGAGCATCATCAAGGAAGGACGTTTTATAAACTATTGAGTCGCTATCCTTGATCCGATATTGCTTCTGTTCGTGCTAAGCTTCCCTAATGTTATTACTATCAATTTTAAAATGTGGTAACTACTAGCCTTTGTTCTCAAAAGTAGTCTGTCACTTCATTTGTAAGTGAAATTTAATACCTTGCTGGTGGATACAAATTTCAAGTGCCAAAAGTCTTCTTGTATGGTGGTCCTTACGAGAATAAATCGTGTAGGTCTGTTGCTTATTCTTGCTTAGAACCCTTATTACTAGGTTAACCTGTACGTACATGTCTAACGGGATTGTTAAATGTGTTGGACAGTACTGTCTAACATAAATTATGGGGTGTAGAATGGGAAACGTATTTCTTTTAACTGCTATATACGCATCAAGTACCTTCGCGCCCGTCCAGTGGTTCACACCCTCCCCGTGCCTCATGCCCTCCTGGTCCTGCTCACCCAAATAGTACTCATAATAAGGCCAACTCTTCTCCTTCTTCGTCTTCAGCGAGTGGCAAGACATCGACACCGGCACCATGATTTAGAAGAGCTATTTACGGTTGTAAATTATATTTATTGTTTATTTTCCCTTTCATGATACTACTATAATGTTAAAAAACAGTTTTCTTTATGGCGATCACTTTTTATATTTAGTTACGATATAGAATAAGTATATAGGTCTTTGTTTTGTGGCATATGTCATTTGTGTTGCCACTGTGATTTCGCCAATGTCATATAATCATAGATTATAATATAAGGAATGTCTAAAGAATAAGTAAATACTTGGTAAATACCTATGTTATTGATGACGCAATATAGTTAAACGTCATAGAGAATATAAACACTAATACATGTGACAGAACTCAAGTTAAAAAAATATTCATAGACACTGAAGCATTTTTTTATTTGTTAAGTCATGGAGGTTTACTCCATGCCAACTGGAATAAAAGTATAAAAAGAGATAGCAATTAATTATTTATGTAAATCACGTTAATCACATCAGAGACAATTACACTGAAGACAGCTCGATTTCGCTCGCTCGAAGTAAGTGTACTCCTGAAACAGAAGAATCTTATTATTATTACACTTCTCGCTCAAAATCAACGTAGGGCTATATTCCAATGTTTAAGCCAATGTTAATAATATTGGTGAATTAATAAGTACCTAGCTTTTAATGTCAAGTAAGTCAGAGATATGTAAAAACCAACTACATACTATTGTGACCTATGTAATCTGCTTGTTGCTCCCAATCCGTGGATAGATTTGGTTAATTTGGGTATTTTTAAATACAGATAAGGTGCGACCCCATCGCTGTGTAAAATACGGTGCCGTTGCGTAAACAAAACACGGGGTCATAGTAACAACATGGCGCCATTTTTGACGCACCGTAATTTACGCACCGTTAAATAACGGTGCGGTCGCACCTTTTGGTAAAATACTAGCGTCATACATTTTATCGGGGCAAAAAGTACGTTTTACTTCAGGACATGACATTGCGAATTTTTACCAAAATCGGGGTATTATGAAGGTAAATATCACGTTTATTTTAGTAGGAAGTAGGATTAGTAGGGTAGGGTAGTAAAACGTATAGAAGAAAGAGTTGGGAAATAAAACATGAATAATGAAATCGTAGAGCAATACGAGCTGGTATCTACTTCCACGGTAGCACCAGTATTAATATTCATGACTCACCATGAGAAAGGAAGCAGCCAACAGCAGGGCTTTGTGCCTCGGCTGCACGGCGGTGTTGGGGACAGTCAGCGTGGTGGTGAAGCTGACGAGGTCCCGGTCCCACCCGTGGGCGATCTTGCCCACCTCCCGCAACGAGTCGCTTGTCAGAATCTGGAACACGGAAAAATACAGACACACTGGTCATTTTCCAACTACCTATGAAGGATGGTAATGTTTCGACGAGGATTGTAAGATTTGTAAGGTGCCGTAAGTCGACTGTGCACTTTGCACATAGAACGGAAGGCTGAAAGTGCAAAAAGAGTTCTGTAGGCCTAGCGAAGATGCATAAGCTGCTAACGTTTCTGTTTTCTATTGACTCGAAATGTATGGAGATGACATTAGCCTTGACGCGACCTGTCATCAACTTACGTCAATACTGTACATATTGTCGATTTGATAAATTTGCTAACTGATCGTTATGCATCTTGACTAGGCCGTCTGGAATACTGAGAGTGGGATAGAGATATAGGGGTAAACAATAATATTGTAGGTACGTAGTTATGGATGGTTCCATTGTAAACCGAAAATAATTCATAAATGGGAAATTTAACTTTCGTGTGCAATTCGGAAAAAAAAACCGCTAGTTTTTCATATTCGCCCATAAATAGAATATGAAGCGCAGAGACTTAGTTTAGGTCCAAAAATTGCTCTCACGCATGTGCATCTTGGTAGGTGATTCTCTTAATGAATTCGCTCTACAACTCGTCAGACAAATTATTAACCGGCGAGTTTAAGTTGTCCCGTCAGAGCGTACAAACAACATTTTAGGGCGTGTATTCTCAATTAGATAGCTTAAAATTTTGAGTTCTACCACGGTTTACCCTTGTTTCACCGACACTCATTTCAAAGTTCGTACTTATCACTACGTTTCGCTGTAAAAATACGACGTTACTTAAGTTTGAGAGATAGAGATAAAAACGTAATAAAGATGATGATTTTGAATTCAAAAAACAGTAAAAATCCCCTAGGTAATTACTTCAAACTTATTAGTGCTTAGTTAGTTACCGACGCGGAAATAAGAATTAAACACGGGACGACGACGGTACGACACAATCACAATCGGTAAGTTACAAACCTAAATAAACTAATAGGATTTAAAAAAAGGAACATAATATGAATCAAAGAATTTTAATTATTATTTATACTTCAGGATTATTCTTCCACTTCAATATTCCGTCTCCTTGGTGACAATCTCGATTCTTGGCGTAGCACTTAACTGTCACTCATGGTTGTTTTGTAGTGAAGAGAAGCCGATCCATTTTTTGATAAGGTTCTTTACATAATATCTGGTTACCGTGAGTTCCTTTGGTTCTCCGGGTGACCTTGTATACAGCAGTGCACAATGAGAGGTCCCGTTGACGACCCGCGCAGGAGCCTCCTGCGACAGGTCGCGGAGCACCCCCAGCGCGTGCCACGGGTCCATGTCTCCGTTCGTGAACACCACCCTCGTCACATTCGGTGTGCGCCCGCCGTACATTGCGTTAGTTTTCGCGATTCCATCGTCAATTCTCTTTTCGTTGAATTCAGGGCCAAATATATTTTTACACATTTTAATGAAATATTTCACGGGAATTATAAATGGGAAACTAGAATCCATTGTTATAAAGTAGCCGAATTCTGTACATACTTGGTACAGCCACGGGCGGTATTCGATTTCGATATGAGGAGTGTAGAACCTGTCAAACGTACAATCTACGCAATAATTCGGAGAAGTAAATGATTTTCGTCTTAGTTTTTTAGAAACGGTTGACATAATATCGTCATCTTCGCATGTTGCGATAATTTTCTTTGGAGATCCGTATTGTGGCACACCTATGTAATGGTGAAAAATCGTTATAAATTCAAATTGTTGATTTTCTTCCACAGTCATATCAACATCTTCGCAAATATTGTGTTCTTTTTTTAAAGCTTCGATACCTTGTGAAGTTTTCAGCATTTAATTGTATTTAGCCATTTTTCCAACAATTTTTTGCAAGCAACCTGGCGTCTCGTATCGTTTGTATACGTCGCCAACAACATCAACGTATTCGTGAAAGTCTTTCTTTGCTAAAACAGGACCACTGGCGGATAATGCCGCGTCCACGAGGTCAGGATAGCGGACCCGCATCCAGGCTGCGAGGTTACCAGCATATGAAGCGCCCACTAATATCACATTTGACGATTTGAACTCAGGAGCAGATTTAATCGAACGTATCAACTGAGCTAGATCAGCAAGAGCCTGCTGCGAACTCAAAAAACTGTAGTCTCGCGGCTCCGGCATGAGTTGGCTACTCCCGTAGTACCTGTGCTCTGAAGCATACTGCGCTGCATTTGTTTCTGTTGCCAAATCTTCAATTAATGTACTAGCTCCGTCAATGAGATCACCCAAAATCGGACCTTCTCCACCGATAAAAATTAAAATGGGTCCGTTTGGTTTCCACAAGTCGAGCCGCTTACAATACTTCATTTTCCAGGTTCTTTTTTCGTTTCCATTGAAGTGGTCGAATGGTTGCTCGATCCAATCTTCAACAAAGCGCGATACGTTTCTCGGGAGATCATTGTCAGCATTATAAGTGACACCAAGCCGCATGAAATGAAAATCGTCGATATTTGAAGCTTGTACGTGTGCCAAGCTTATTAGGAGTGTGCTGATAACACTTACTATGCGCATATTTGGTAGCTTTGGTTGGCTTATGCTCTTGAAAGTGTTTCACTATGTGTTCTTAGTTCTACGAAATCAGTATTTATAGCTTTAGAATCAGTACTTAGCTATGCTAAATATTTTGCATAAGAATGGGTAGTTTAAGTGTACCACTATGTTGATAATAACTGGTAAATAAAACTTGGAATTTGAACATTTTGATAAGCGTTACACGAGTGACTAAGCGTAGGTATGTCTTCGTTCGGATACTATTACTTTAATTATTGAGCCACCGTGGAACTTGGTCATAATAACGTTACGTCAAATCGCAATATCTTTAAGATCAACTTCATAAAAATGGACTTTAAGTTGCCCAGCAATAATAATTAGCGTCCGTGCGATCACAGGTTTGTTGCCATCTTACCTCAGTTCAGGTAAAACTGTAAAATTGTAAATTCCGTATTCTCCGTACCCAAGGTGCACGAATCCGACTCGAACTTGGCCGGTTTTTAACGTTAACTTTCATACCTTTCCGACTGAACGCCTCATTCATCAAAGTAACCATTTTTATAAGTGGTCCGCTGAACTTGATCATCTGCATAAACCAAGGTTTTGAAAACTGGCTCATTCGTCCTTTTCCACATTCATACTCTCACAGATCTGACAAACAACTGTCGTTGAATAAGTTGAACGGCCAAGGAGACGCTACACAGCCCTGTGGAATACCACGTTTGATGCTGAACTAGTTCTTGCACGTCCCGTTAATGCTGACAAAGCCTTATTTATAGCTGAAGAATCACCTAAGCCAAATGTTTTGTATAGGAATGTGTAGTTTATGTGTAACAAAACAATGTTAATGACAGATGAATACAACGTGGAATTTGAATAAGTTGATAAGCTCTACACGAGTAAGGTCTTCGGAGGTATCAATAACTTTAATTGTTGAGCCATATTAGAACCCGGTCATCATAACTTTAACTTTTTTTTTTGATAAAAAAATCAACAAAATAACAACTAGTGGCCTAGGATAAATAATTAGTGTCCGTGATGATATTTTTATAAATAAATAAATAAATAAATATCAGGGGACAATGTCACACCAATTGAGCTAGTCCCAAACTAAGCTCTAGGCTTGTACTATGGGTACTAGACAACGATATAAATACTTATAAAGAGAAATATATACTTAAATACATAGAAAACATCCATGACTCAGGAACAAATATTCGCGCTCATCACACAAATATCTGCCCTTACTGGGATTTGAACCCAGGACCGCTACCGTCATAGGCAGGCACACTACCAACTAGGCCAGCGCGTCGTCATCGTTTGTTGTCATCTTACCTGAACCACCTGAACGGCGGTTGCTGCAAATACTTCCAAGATTCGATTACATTGTTTGTAAGTTACAAGTGATAGTAAGTATAGGTACTACTGAGCAAAGACTGAGCAAAACCAAATTGTCTTTGACGTATTAGGGTATTGTCAATGTTACGCTCTTATAAATTTACTAAATGGTGGCCGATTTAAAAACAATATGACAACATGTCAAAGGAAAATATAGTTTTATCCCAGTAGAATTAGAAACCATTTAGTTTGATGCTCCGAAAGGGGGTTACGTGGAATGTTTTTTGGAAGTTGAAAATTGGTGATAAATATATGTATATTTCGACGTGCTCATATCTTTGCGTTCCGATGTATTAGATAAATTGTACCCAAAACAGGTTTTTGACAATTTCCCCTTTACGATGGCAGATGTACGAGTAGGTAAGTCAGCAAAGTGAAAATTAGAAAGAGCAAGACAATACCTATAAAATCTTAAACTTTCAAAACTCAACAGTGCTATAAATATAATCATTAGTAAATCTACGCTCAGGGGCAATAAAATGGGTCAGCGTGCGTTTTTCATACTAAAGAGGCTCTTTCGAAGCCTTGGTTCCTCGCCAGGGAATGCTTTTAGTGAAGAATCGATACAGGACTTCCAGAGTTTTCCAACTAATTGAATCTGCGGCTAACGCCGGAATTGTGCATGTTCAGAAAAACATATAAAATGGCAATACATACATACATACATACATAAACTCACGCCTTCATTCCCAAAGTAGGGTAGGCAGAGCTACAGAATTACCAACAACTATAATAACTTGTTGATAATTGGCAATACAATGTAAGAAAATCAAAATGCTGACCCAAACTCTCTTAAACTCATTGTCTGATAAGTTGGGTATCTGAAGAACTTTTGACCTCCTCTATTGAACCTCGGCGTATCCACCATTAAATTTCACTCAAAATAACCCCGGGGCAGGAACCAAGATTTCGAATTAGCCTCGTTTGAATAAAAAACGCACTCTGAGGCCCTACTTTGTAAATCTAAGTTTGAAGTTACCTTAGCTTCATCCCTTTTTCTCGATCTACTCTCGAATGACGAGTGACAGAGATGGAGCTAACGTAACTTCGAACTTCGCTGTTCAAAGTAGGGCTGTCACTAAATATTTAAACTCTATTCTTGCGAAATGTTGTTAATTGTTTTATAAAAAATATTAATATCATATTTGTCAAATTTGTCATTATTTTTCGCTTAACTTTCACGTTAGCGAAAATGATCGGTGCCGAGAAATAGGTAATTAAATAACGAAAAAGATATAAGAAGGATCTTCTGAAAAATTAACGTAGTCGTAATTAAAACTTATTTATTAATTTCTTTCGTTGTTACAATTTTGATGACACAGACAGGTCTGATATTGATGGTGTTGTGAGTGAATAATTTTTATCACTTGTAGTGTGGCTGTCCTTAAGCTATGGAAAGCGTAGGCATGGATAACCATGTTTTTATGAGGGTCTTCACATGATCTCTGGCATCAATGAGTTCTATTGGGTCATCGCTATCATAGGAATACAGCGGTGCGCAATGAGCGGTCCCGTTGATGAACCGCGCGGGAGCCTCCTGCGACAGGTCGCGGAGCACCCCCAGCGCGTGCCACGGGTCCATGTCTCCGTTCGTGAACACCACCCGCGTCACATTCGGCGTGCGCCCGCCGTACATCGCGTTGGTGTGCGCGATTCCATCGTCAATTCTCTTTTCGTTGAATTCAGGGCCAAATACATTAGTGCACATTTTAACGAAATATTCCACGGGGACTATGAAAGGGAAACTAGAATCAATAGTGGAAAAGTAACCGAATTCTGTACACACTTGATACAGCCAGGAGCGGTACAAACTGAAGTTACGATTTATCACTCGGTCAAACTTATAATCTTGACAATCTAGAGAAGTCACTTTTTGTCGGCCTAGTTTTTTTGTATCCATATAATCGCATTCCTGTAGAATGTAATCCAAACCAAATTGCGGACCATCTATGATTTTTTCAAAAATAGATAAAAAACCGAGTTGTTGATTTTCTTTTACAGTCATATCAACATCTTCGCAAATATTGTGTTCTTTTTTCAACGCTGCAATCCCTTTTGCCGTTTTTAGCATTTCATTGTATTTGGCCATTTTTCCAAGAATTTGCTGCAGGCAACCCGGCGTCCCGTATCGTTTGTATACGTCGCCAACAACATCAACGTATTCGTGAAAATCTTTCTTTACCAAAACAGGACCACTGATGGATATTGCCGCGTCCACGAGCTCAGGATAGCGGACCCGCATCCAGGCTGCGAGGTTGCCTGCGTATGAAGCGCCCATCACTATCACCTTTGACGGTTTGAACGCGGGCGCAGATTTAATCGACCGAATCAACTGAGCTAGATCAGCAAGAGCCTGCTGGGAACTCAAGAACCTGTAATCTAGTGGCTCCGGCATGAGCTGGCTACTCCCGTAGTACCTGTGCTCTGAAGCATACAGCGCTGCATTCGTCTCTTTTGCCAAATGTTCAATTAAATTTTCACCGCCAGCAATGAAATTAGACGACATCTCTGATTCTCCACCGATATAAATTAAAATAGGCCCGTTTGGGTTCCATAAGTCGAGCCTACTACAATAGTTCATGCTCCAGGTTCTGTTTTCGTTTTCATTAAAGTGGTCAAATGGTTGCTCGATCCAATGTTCAACAATGCTCGATAAGTTTTTCGGGACACCTTTGTCGGCGTTACGATTGACACCAAGCCGCGGGAAATGAAAACCGAAGAGATTGGAAGCTTGTACGTGTGCCAAGCTTATTAGGATTGTCTTCATTGCAGTTATTAAGCGCATTTTTGGTAGCTGTGGTTGGCCAGTGCTCTTGAAAGTGTTTCACTATGTGCTGTTAGTTCCACGAAATCCGTATTTATAGATAGAGAATCAGTATTTAAATGCAAAATATTTTGCATAGGAATGCGTAATTCAAGTGTAACATGAAAATGTTCGTAATAATTACAAGTAAATAAAACTTGGAATTTATATACATATCTTTATAAGCGTAACACGAGTTAGTAAGCGTGGGTATGTCTAAGTAGATATACCTACTATAACAAACGTAAGGGTCATATGCACCAAAAATTCAACACCCGGTAAAGACAGTAGGTAGTTAAAATGTTAGTTTTCGTATAAATCTGACGTTTACTAACTCGATTTAGTGTCTAAACCCAGTGTTCAATTTTTGGTGCATGGGCCTTAATTATTGAGCCATTGTTGAACCGGGTCATAATACTTGGACGGTTGCTCTTGAAAGTGTTTTAATATGAGCTGATACTTTTATACGGCGGCATGACTCTCGTAGCGTGGGAAATGGGGAGAGTGCTTGTGGACGCTCGCTACCTGCATAGATACGCTGGCTCCGTCCCACGGTCAAGCTTCCTCAGCCCCACCAAGCCCTAGCCACGATGCTTGACACTTATTGGCGTTTCTATTCGATTTGTTTTTAAGACCAATCGTGTCACTGGTAGATGACGTGATACAAAGAGTCATGTGATTTAACAGTGACGCGATTGGTTTACAAACAAATTGAATAGAAACGCTAGATAGCGTCATGTATCCTGGCTAGGACCTCTGGAGCGGTGGCATTGTCGGCCAAACTACTGAAAAGGCTTGAATATGTTGCCTTCGGCGCGGAGTGCGAACATGTTTGTGCCGTTAGGCATTAAAACAGTGCGGCCTTGGGGGATTTAGAGACTTCGCGAGCGACAATCAGCTGGCCAAAACTTTTTATTTATAGTTAATATGAAAATGAAAATGATTATTGCATAAATGAAACCTTACAAGAAGTAGAAGCAATACAGTGGGTCCTGAGTTAGGGATCCCTGTGTTACTGGACCCGATTCCGTATCAAGAACAGTTTTAATTTGTACAGGGTTATATGTTTAGATACGTTCCTAATTTAAGTTAAGTTAGTAATTTTACTCTATTGTAATATTTGTAATGAAGTGTGTTCAATTTTGTGTAGGTAAGACCACCAGAAGGTAGTTATTTGCTAAGAGATGGCGTAAATAAAGGTACCTATGAAGAAAGTTCCGATTTTATGATAAGGAATAAGATTTTTGTTCGGGACAATACTCATTTTGTTATTTATTTTTTATGCAATTTGTTATTGTTATTGATTTTTAAAGGACTTTTTGTTAATTTGTCAAATACTGTAAAATTTGATAGTTAGCTTCTATAGTTTCGAAGAAAACTCCTGTAACACACAGACAGACAGACACCAAAGTCTCACCATAGGGTTTCCTTTTTTACCATTTTGGTACGGAACCCTAAAAACGAGTATATTATCAGATTTTTTCCAACTTTGAAAAATTACAATAAAACTTGATATTACGATAGATAAGTACACGTGTCATTGAGCGTATGTATTGGTGTCTTCATCAGGATACCACAAAAACTGTTGTTGGATTGAACGTTGAGGTGCCCTCTATTCCTTGCATTAGGTACCCTTGGGGTCCACGATTTTAATGTAGATAAAGGGGGTGACGGGAGTCAGAGAGCAAAGGTGGTCAGAGCTCTAAATAACATCTAGGCGAAAGTATCTAAATATCAGCCTACTCTGGGACGATTGCCCAGTCGGGGAAGAGCGAGCTGTCACGTCACAATGTGTTTTAGGGCGATGTTGGTTTATTGATAACCACTATGTATGAAAGTTAACAGTTTATTACGAGCACCTATATATAAACAAAATGTTAAATTAATATGTTAAGTCTCATTTTTCATTTATTTATTTAGAACATGCACACAAACAGCATACATACTTATCTTCATTTTATCTGAAAGACCTACCTATAGCAACAAAACCGAAGTTATAATTGATAGCAGAATAAGAACAATAATACAATTTTAGCGATATTGACCTTTGGATTCATTGGAAAAAGTCATGTTACTAACCTTGAACTCCGAGAGCATCAGAGCGCTGCGCTTCATCACGGCGGGGCCCTCGATGGTGAACAGCACCTGGTCGTGGGCGTCTCGCACCAGGTAGAAGGGCGCCATCCACGTGCACTGCTGCTGCACCCGCCCGATGTAGTCTCCAGGGGGAGTGATCACCTTCATCTCCTTTAATTGATACATTCAGGCTGTATAACACCTCAACATTTTTACATCTATCACGAAAGACGTCCCTTTCAACAATAAGGGCGTTAATCTAGTCATACAGAAAGTCTACAACAATATTTGCAAATACCATGATATTAAACATCTTACAGTTTCCAAAGCATACTAAAAAAATGGTTCCTCTCGTTGTCCTATGATGAGACAGAAAACCTTATAAGTAAATTATGCCTGACCTACGCAGGACACCCACATGCATAACATAAACATGCGCTACAACATACACACACGGACACACACACATACACACACGCACACACACTCACTCACACACTTTACAAATACCTAAGTTATATACTGATTGATTCTCGCCAAATTTAAGTTTAAGTATGTTCCTTAGTTCACTTTCGAGAATTTTGTTTAATTTTTTATGTTTGCTTTGTCTCACTCATGTCATTTTTTTTTAAAGTTAAGTTCCTTGTATACTTCTAAGAATTTGTGTTATTTCTGTTTATTTTATTTTGTCAGATTTCAAGTTTAAGTTCATTCAGCACCTTTGATTGTTGATCGCACTGGCAGACGTCCAAGATAAAGGCCCGGCCTAGTTTGGAGTCTGACAGATATTTCATGTAATGTAACCTGTTTTACTAAAATTTTATTTGATTTGATTTGATATCGTTGCGGCGTTAGGAAAAGGAAATCTGTGGGCCTAGTATGTCTGCGTGTGTATCGCGCGACAAATGTGGATAAAGCATCCGTCACTGTCGTACTTATTTACGTGTCAGAAGGGGACGGTTGCCTTTTGTAAGCTTTGTCGCGCGATAAACGCAGCCATGTTACGGCCCCTGGTGATAGTTAGAAGATAACATGATCTAAATTAATTTATTTGGAAGATGATTACACTCGATATGTTCCTGCATGCGGCAGTCTTTATTTAAGATCCACCTCGCCTTAGATTTCAGATAAAAAATCGAAAGTCCTCTCGACGACCTAACTAAAGAAATCGACTAAAACAAAGAAAAACTTTATGGCCAAGACGCACGCTAACGTCATCGATCTTCAAAAATGTATAAAATAGATTTAACATTTAATTCAATCTTTATAATTTTTTTCCGTTTTTCGAAAATCGTTATGCATCTGGTCTAGTTCTATGGTCTCACTCACCTAAGCCACTATGTGCTTACTTCCATCCACATGATTAAAGGGTCGTTCTAAAAAAAGTGGCTGCGTAACCTGTCAATGAGTTTTTGAATACAAAGTGTGTTAAATGTTAATTTTTCAGAAAAAGTAAAAACGTTCATAGAGAAGCACAGACCTTTTGCATCGAGGCCAAGGCATTCTTTTATTGCTTAATTTGTTAAAAAAAAATGGTATGCACCATTTTTTACTATAACCTGTCTTGTCCAAATGCGACATGCTTCCAGTTTTTAAGGTCTTTGAACTATTTGTGTATATTTTATTATATATTTTTTATAATATATTTCAAGAAGAATAATATGACATTCAATAGTTATGATATGGTTTTAAAAATATATGCATATACATCAATTTTAACACACGACAGTTTGTCCAGTGATATTTTAACTGTAACCTGTGTGTCGGTGATATTGTATCTCACTCACGTACGAAAAATAATAGGCACACCATATTTCTCGGTAAACATTCGGCCTGTGTTTGGCTCTCCACTATACGAAACGGTTGGAGACTATCTGTCATAATTTTGTAGAAATTAGTGATCAAATGCGGTAATCTGGAGTTTGTAACGGGTATGTTAACTTTATCTTGTGTCGATTATTTAATGTTAACGGCATGGAACATAATTAACTAATCATTTGAACGTGGTATTCTGATGTCTCTACTTATATTACTAAGAGTTTAACATTTATATTTTCATCGGTTTAAGAGTAAATGTCTTGTAAATATACTTTTAACTCTAACCTGTGTAACTTTAACCTATAACTTGGTTAGATTAGGTTAGGCACAGGTTGATGTAACTCTTGGCAGGTTACAGAGACATATGTGAACTATTGTGCAGGTTTGTGTGACTATTGGCAAGCTAAAGTGAATTAATATTTTAAATATTTTTTATTTAATAACTTGCATATAATTTCCCTGCAAAACTGTACAGATGCTTTACTAAGCAGTACCCATTAACAGTTCTCTACCAAACTAAATGTAGGGAATTTCTTTTTATAGTCATTTGTATTTTAATATAACTCTCTTTAACCTGGAACCTTTTCTCTTCTAACCTGTCTAATGACACTTTCACCTGCATCTCCATATTTAAACAAGCCATAATTCTTTTATTTTCATGAATATTCCGTTCCCTTTTATAAATATGTAACAATTGGAATACCAAGAAGCTTATTCTAAGCAAAGAAGGTAAAAAACCACAACTTTTTTTTTGGAGAAACTTTAGCCTGTCTGTGCCACTTTTATTAGAATAACCCTAAAACACACTACGCGGCTTGATTGACTACCCTAACAAACAGTCCGACTACAACAAGAAACCGACCTGTAATCTACAAGGGAAGCAACACGATGCGGCTGCCAGCCTCCTCTGTAGTTGCAGGGCCTCCTGCCGCGTGGTGTCATGCAGATGCATCACAAAGGCCCGGCCGCTGCCGCACAGGCACCGCTGGGTCTGGCTCGACACCTCACTGGCGAGGTAGAGTGACTCTCCTTTCGGCACTCGCACTATGTATCGGTTCTCCGAGTCTATTTTTGAAATCACTGCAATACAATAGAAGAAAATGAAAGAAAGAGAACGAGCGGGAGTGGTTACTTAATTTTAAAGCATTCAGAAGGCTGCCGGTTGCCGGTGGCAACTGAGATCTAAGATTTATAGACATTGCCATTTGCCATCTTATGACTTGTAATGCGCAGCCAAACCTGAGGACTAGGATGGATATGCTAGCTAGTCGTTTCACCGGTTGTCTCATTCTTACACTGGAACACAACAATGCAAAGACTTCTGTTTGGCTGTAGGTTAAAGCAGGGGTCATCAACCTTTTTGACCGAAGGGCCTAAGAATTGATTATTCGTTTGTTTTATATCGCACTTTTAATAAATCCCAGTAAGGCGGTGTCATTTGTGATTAATTGCAAAACGGCTCTTACGCTTTCTTTCCGCGGGTAGCGGCCCGCAGGCCGTAGTTTGGCGACCCCTGGGTTAAAGTACAAGATGGTAGTAGAAATACGAACAGATCCTGCACAATATTCGACCGTAAGAAGAAGTGAAATAAATTTGCTGTTATTCAATTATTATGACGGTGCAGTAAACCTAGAGTTTATTCAGAAATCTATGGACAGGTGTTCAGATCGTAACTCACAATCATCAAGTTCGACGGTTTGTTGTATCTGTAGACTGGAGACGCCTATGAGGAAGTCCAGGCCGCTTATCGGGATGAACTGGCCGCGGGGAGATGAGCGCCAGTCTGTGGTCGACACTGGCAGCTCGGCTCGGGTGCTGTCTAATAAAAAAGGATATCCAATAAAAAAATATCGGGGGAGAATCTCACTCAAATTCACCTAGAACTAAACTAAGTTCAATGCTTGTACAATGATAGATAAACGTACTTATTAAGAGACTTTTTCAATTATTTTCTGTCATACAAACCTTGTCCTGACAATGACAAACTCAACAAAAAATAAATCAGCCAAAACGGTTCAGCTATTGTCGAGTTTGCGCGTAGCAACACATTTAGCGATTCATACATACATACATACCTACACGCCTTCATTCCCAGAGTGGGGTAGGCAGAGCTATAGAATTACCAACAACTCTAAAAAACTTGTTGATAACTCTGTAACCACAATTTGCACAATTAGGCTAAGATGTTTACCAGCGTATTAGTGACAGGTTGCAAGCCCATCGCCTAACAGTACTACAAGCCTATATTCCCTTAGTCGCCTCTTACGACATCCACGGGAAGACATGGAGTGGCACTATTCTAACCCGGCAACCACACGGGGCATTCGGGGGATTCGTTTTTATTATATAGATATATTATTATTATTTCTTACCTCCCTGTCTTGGTTGTACACTGATTACTAAATCCGGCCTCAAGTTGGACCCGTCGTCTGAAACACATTCGAAGGTCTTTAGTTACCTATTTACAAAGAACTTGCTTTTGCCCGCGACACCATCTGTGTAGAAGTCAGTTATCGGTATTCGAGCTACTTTCATATTTATAATATTAAGTACTTACGTAAAACCATACAACTACGGTCCGAGAATGCAACAATTGTCCAATATTGCTCATTATATTATTGTAAAAACATGATAGCTAAAGGTACAGCTAGAGTTGATTATAGGACATAAATAGCATCGATTTTAGGACAAACAGTATATCGTCGGTGAAACTGTATAACCGCGTAAGTAATATTTTTAATTAGGAAAAACAAGGACCTTTTTAAGAAGATGGTAAGGTTTATTTTGCTCTATCACAAATTTGTTAGTTACGTGGTTTTGCAGTTTCGCCAACTATACGAGCAATCATATTTTAGAATAATGTAATGAGAAAAATTGGATTAATGTTGCAGGCTAGTCCCATAGTTGTATGGTTTTGCTGGAATTACAATACTAAACAATAAATGCTCCTCTGTTTGTCCATCACGCCGCTCAAAAAACCGACATGTTTTATTTATCAACATTGTTAATCCTGTTAATCACAGTTATTGTAAAGTTTACCTTCAGTTGCTGCCTGGTTATCGATGCCATTAAAACTAGTGCCGTTGTATTCAGCCATAACGTTTTCTTCTTTGCCACTTTTTATTTTGCTTGATTTACTTTCTTTATCGATTATTTTCACCTGTGTCCAAACACGTTCGTCTAATTTTGTCGTCGCGATTCGTTAACACCGCGTTATCGATGTATTGGCTTGTTGTTATCGCGTTATCAATAAGATAAATCTCTATCACTGCGTTACGTAGTTAGATTTAATTTAAGTGACTGTTATTGAAATGTGCATCATTATTATAACATGCATTAATCCATTGTGACTTTATAGCTAATCGTCTAGAGAGGATATCGGTGGTCTTCTGAAATTTATTAACTAAGAAAACAATTGCCAATTACCTACTTGGATTATCGTAAATAACTTTTAAAATCGCGTTAGATAGCTACAGTGAGGTTAGACAAGTTACTTAACGCTAACGTAAACAATTTTCGAAAACTGATTATGTATGGAATTGTCGTAGGCGCTCGACGCGACCGTCTGACAGCTTACGTCAATCCTATACATTTTGGATAAATGCATCTTGTAGGGTCTCAGATGCCCTAGAAAAGGTGCATAACGCTATCGTAAACTATTTTCAAAAACTTTCGAAACGCATTCAATTGACATAAGTGATCGCTACGATAACCATAACGTTCGCAGAAAGCATCTTGTCTAAGGCCACTGAGAATTTGGTTAGGCGAATGCAGTTCCAAATTTGGAATCTCACAAGCTAAATAATGGGGTCACGAACTTTTTTCTTAGTTTCCCCGCATTTCTACTCGCCATTGAAGTAATTTCTTCTGAATATGTTTCACTTTCACTCGTCGCTGTCACGGTAAAATCATAAAATAAACCAGTGAAAGCGCAACAGATAGAACTAGGGATAGTGGAAAATGACGAGCTGTAGGTAGGCCTCCAACAAGATGGAGTGACGACCTTGTAAGGATCTCGGGAACGCGGTGGATGCGAAAAGCACAAGACCGGTCTGAGCGGAGAGCCTTGGGGGAAGCCTATGGCCAGCAGTGGACGTCTTTCGTTTCGAAAAAAAAATTAGTATGTTTACTTAGGTTACCTTTTTCGTGGCGAAATGAAACAATGATTATTGAAAACCATTTATATTCACGTGTTTAATACTTGAACATTTTACGAATAAAAGTGATAACATTCAAGTTGTTTAAAATGAGCGGTAACATCCACCGTCTACTACAATGATAAATTACATTTATTAATATTCTATCTACTCCTTCTATGATCCCCGACTAAATATTGTAAATTCTAGGTTAAACATGCGGGTAATAGAAGACAAAGTTGCTCAAATAATATTGGTAGGATTGTCTATTCTCGTGGTTTTGGGCACATAGTTAAGCTAATTTTTGACCGGAAGACTTTGGAAGCGAGTGCCATAAGATACCCAACTTACGATACTTACCAAAAGATACGTCTGAAAGGCCGTGTATAAGCCAAAGATTTATTGTCCAAGTAAAGTCTAAGGTGCCCCGCCCCCACCCACCGCTAACACGCTCTCGGCGATCCATGACACCTTCTTGTGTTGGTACTTTTCAGGCAGGATTCAATTTTAGAATTATCAATCCAGTGGTTCGGTAACGAACGAATATTTTGAATAAAGTTAGTCACACTAACTATCTTAGTTACTTCATAATATAATATAAAATATAGAATAGAATATACGCAAAATAGGTAATAAAATCATGTTACCATAAGATGAAAACTCGAAACAAAGTTACATATTACTCAGCGGGTGTATATTTCATCTTAATAATTTAAAAATATCAAACTACATTTATAATAATTAAGTAAGTTAATCACATCGATAAATCTTACTTTTCAAAACACAAATATGTGTAGGTATATATATATATACTTTACAACATTAATTTTCTGTTCTGACATCTCATCTCGAATAGTTTATATCTAATCCTGCCTCGAATCCTATTTTACATTATAAATATAATTATATAATCAGATATATATTTATATATTCGCAAAAATATACCTAGCATAGAAATTGCATATTACCGGCAATAGATATAGTTATATAATATTAATATTTTTCAAACGAAACGACATATCTACCCTGGTTTAATGTCTGCCTTCGTTTTCATCCTTGTTCAATTCTTGCGCTATACTTTGCATATGTCGTCTCGTTAGAGAATAATAACAAACTTGGATATATATTATATATATATATCATTAACACGCAACAACGAAAGCGTATTCGAAAGAGCTCGCATCGCTTAGCAATATTACTCCTACAGATCTCAGCGAAAAGCCTAATCTTAACTATATCCCTACGCGTCTATGGCTGGTTAGACCCGTACGGACATCCAACAAAACAGTTACGAATTATTGACTACTTACGTGAAACAATAATTTACAAAGTGTTAGGTGATAATTAGAAAAAATACGACTAATTACATAACAGGTTCGTCGTTAGCATAAAAATGGGTCGTGTGGGTAAAGCCTAGTTCATGTTCGACTGGAGTGCCGCAAGGAACGAGCCTCGGGCTCGTCGTTATTTTGTCCTCTTGTCGATCATCGAAGTTGTCTATCGCTGGAGGGCGTGCTGCCAGCCGAGGTTGAGCTTAAGCGTTGCGGGCAGGCAGGGGCTGGCCTCGCATTCGCCGTCGAGCTCATCGGCCAGGCTGTCGTGCAGTTCGCGCAGCGCCATCAGAGCCGAGCGCGCCGCTCGCTGGCACCCAGAATCGCCCTCGCAGGTCGTGTCGGCTTCGGACAGGAACACCAGGTCGCAAGTCGTCGGTGGAGCTTCACCCTAAAAACAAATTTTATTTATCTCTACTTAGAAAAAATGGAAAAATAAAAGATCCCTTCACTTAAATTTTGGATTAGCCATCCGGGTCGGTGAACCAGTGTGTTTAAAGTAAAACCCAATATGTAAGTAAATTAAGGAAAATAGTGTATAATAAGATAATACTTACGCATAGGTAGCAGATTTGATGCAGACTGCATAGAGGAAGGAATAGTTGGCCACGGTCTCCGGCGAGCAGGTCCACTCCGCGGCACCTCTGCACAATCTTAGCGAGGACAGGGCACGCTCCTGAGGCCGGTCCTGAAAATAACGTGAATGATGTTACCATGTTTTTTTTTAGAAACATGAGTACCTAATGCATATAATATACTAATTCATAAAATTTACAACTTACCCGTAGCAACCACAGGGGTGCGATGTCTTCCGCTTCCACCCATGTAACCCTCAGAAAACTGGTTTTCAGTCTTGCCATTTAAGTAGAGACCGGCACCTTGCTCGTCCTCAAAGTCATTATCCTTTTCAACTTCTTTATTAAATATCGGTATCTCATTATTGTTGATATCTACCTTCTCTTTCTTGATGGCCACACGTTTTTCTTTAGCTTCATCCAAGGGCACAGAAGAAGGTATAGGTTGTGTATCTGGCTTCGGCGTTTGCAAGCTCTGCTTAAACTCTTTCAACGCTTTTCTCATTTTCTCCAAACTGTACGCCGCAGCCAATCGTGAGAGTAATTTTTCCTTCATTTCTTGCTCCTCTTTTGTGTCCAATTCTTCACCGACATTGGTAAAATGCAAAGCCTCATCAATAATCAATCCCTCCATATTTTTCAGTTTCTTATCAATGTTGTCCAGCTTTGCGTCTTGATTTTGAGCGGTATTCCTCTTATCACCATCGCGAACCGCAACCGCTCGTGCACTGTCTATTTGAATTTCAGTTTCTTCATTTTCAGGACGCTGCACGTAGTTTCGCTTTACGTTGCTGTGTTTCCGAAACGAATTTAATGGGTATATGACTTCCTTATTAAATGTATCAAAGTATTGTTTTCTCATCCTGTCTTCGTTTAGATCGTTAACGAAAGATACAGATTTTTTCTTGCGTTTATCAATTCCAAAGTATGTTGACCAATCAATCGATTTCTTTTTGATTACCAGAGGTTTTTGACTGTCAATATCATGGTCATGCTCGTGTTCTACTTCTTTGCCGGATATTCCCGGGTGATGCAAATTATGTCTATATTCGTGACTATCATCATCGTTTGAAGAAGAAATGTTGTTTCGTTCGTTCGTATGATTTTGAGGTATCATTGCTAGCTGTGGCGGCTTACCGTCATGTGCGTTGGCGTGGTGATCATGATGATCACTACTTCTTTTAACTGGCGTTTTAATCAGCTCTACCCCGGAGTCACCAAATATTTTTGATAAGTCTTTTATGATTTTGGGATCAGTCCCTGAGCTACTTCTAAATCTTTTAGAGACTTCACGTTTATCTTGTTCCTGGGCAAATCGTTTTTCTGGTTTACTCCAATCATAGGGTCCACTACTGCGCTTAGTGACAGGAAAACGCTTTTCGATAAGGTCGTAGGCGTATTGATCGTCGTCTGCTAAATCAGATAAGCTATCGTCATCTAAAGGTTGAAAAGCGATAGCATATTCTTCGCGAAGATCATCTTTGTCATCATCAGAGAGGTCGTAGGAGTTGTAGTTACTTGGATTCACAGGTCCAGGTAAACCCTTAGAGTCTCCTTCAAAGTCTGATAGCATCGGATGTTCGCTCTCGGCTTCGGGGCTCCTCTTCTTCTTAAAAGCAATAGGGCCCCAGCTGTCAGGGTATCGTTTCTTCACCATTTTTTCCTTATACAACTTTACAACGCCTTGCGGAACTCCCTCTGCGTTATGTCGAGACTTTTCACTTTTGTACTTTGACCAGAGTTGACTCAGAAGCAACGCGTATTCTGCGTCATTTTCCATACGCTCTGGCTGCGCCTTTTTAGAGGTATCATCTTCATTTTTATCCGTAAAGAGATCTCGTAGTCTGTCATTATCAGAATGATGGCTTCTTTCGCGGAAAGCGGATTCCTTCTTATTCGCATCCACTGGACCAATATGGTTGTTCTTTTTCTTGATTAATTTATATTCAAATGCTTCATTAGGTCTTTCGTCATCTAAGAGATTTACGATATAGTTTGTACCTGGATATTCTCGAGCCTCCGAAATATCCACAGCATAATCAGATTCTGTAAATGTAAAAAGTTTGTTACAAATGCAGTCGTATTTCTTAACATGCAATGCAGTTTATATTGTGACACTAGCGTCGCCCGGGTGACTTTTTTTCACGTAATTCTTATTGTGACCACGAACATAATTTTTTTATTTATAGAAATCGTTTGAGCCATTCTCAAGTTTATACGAGACCAACGTACGGCATTTGTTTTTTATTATAATCGTGTAAGCTCGCTTGCCTTCTAGGTATAAAAAATTGCGTTTGGCGCTTGACTGACCTCCGTCAATGTTGGGCGGGCCGACTTCATATAGATCGTAGTCGGCCACGAGCGGGGGGTGCGCGCGGCCGCGCTGGCGCCGCTGCAGCGCCTCGAGTGCGCCGCGCAGCGAGCCGCCGCGCAGGGAGCCGCCGCCCTCGGCGCCCGCGCCCGCGCATGCGCACGCCAGCGCTAGCGCCGCCAGGACCCACGCTGCCGTCATTGGGATGTGGCGCGCTGGAAATAAGAGAGAAAATTAATAAGATAAATTTAACATCCTGTCCTCATTAGAATGTAAAAATATATTATTTCTCTTTTAATTGTTTTTTTTTAATCAGGTTTTTTTTTTTTGTGTTTTTGTACCTTTGATTTGATTTTATTTGTGCCTGTTTTAAAATATTAAGTGCGGAGAGTTCGTTTAATTGTTCTTGCAAAAAAATAATATTATGAATTTCAGCTCGCTAATGACTATTCGGAAATATTTATGGAAGAGTCATTTCAAGGTGATTGTTTATTTATTTTCATCTGTTTTAGAATATGCAATTGAAGCTCTTTAATAATATCCAAATTGAACATGACGTAGAATTCGAAGCTTAAAATCCCCATTTCAACGTATTTTCAAAGAAAAAATTAAGTCGAACCTACATTTAAGTATACTAAAAGTTAATGTAAGCATACCTACTTGTAGTATTAATATAGTAGTTTTTTTTGGAACCGGGGCCTTAATTATTTTTAATTCATTTCACGGGAGAATTTAGTGTATGGTAGGTAAAGTACGTACACCTAGATACCTTTATTCTGTGCTCATTCGTAAAGTCTTTAAGGGATTCGGAGTTCTCAAATCCTTCCGGGAACGAATATACCAAACGTTAAGACCAATCTCAGATATTATGGAGACGAGGTTCAAGCTATTGTTTCGTAATATTGCAGTGCAATCCAACAATTGGATTACGAACAAAGCAACTGGAACGGCCACACGCAAGCAATTGGAACACGTAAAACAACAACGCGCTGAAAATCTTTTGACCTCGAACAGATTCGATGAAAACTCTCCAGCTCGTATAAATGTTGAGCAAATCAGGTTTCTTGAATCCCGTGGAGCCCCTCGGGCGCCGCTTCGATAAAACGTTTTACATCGGGAACCCGATTCCAATTCCCTGAGATCAAATCAACAGTTCTTGAGAGAGGACGATTGAGAACGCCTTTTGCTTTTACTACTATGAAATTGTAAATGGAATGGAAATTATGTGAACTGCAAATAAAGCAAAATAAACGATAAAAGCATGCATAAATATGTCGTTGGGTTGCAAAAACTTCACGCGAAGTGTTATCAAGTAATGTTTTCCTGACGTGAAATTTTGCAATAAAAATTTGCAATAGTTATCTCGTCTGGAATCAAGTATATACCTACTGGCATCATATTATAAAGTTTTAAGCTCTCTACGCGTACATATCCAATTATACGCAGGTATTCCAGATGCCTGAAGACGGCAGTCGGTTTGACTGAAAGTTCTGAAAGTGATAATCGGAGACAAATGTTTTGGGGCTCATTCAGTAACCCCCCCCCCCCCCCCCCCCCTCCTTTTTACGTTTATATATGTTCAATTGGTCATTTGGTTATATACTCAGCATCTTTCTTATCTTTAGTAATGGTGTGTAACTTCTAACCATCACGTATTCGGTCAAGTATTGATAACATCAACTACATTTGTGTTAATTAATCGTTTTTGTTTAAATTTTATTAAAGTCTTTGCCGCTTTTCTTCTGAATCTGTGTGCTGACTCATGACCTGAGTGCATTCAGAAATTACTCATGAATAATTGATGCCACGTTCTTTGCTCAGAAGGTTGGACCTGATTGTAGGAGGAAAACGAAGACTTCGTTTACAACTTCAATTTACAGAGTACTTTTATGGTAATGGGATCGTGCATAAGAGAGCTTTAGGGGTTCATATTTAATTTGTATAATTTTAACCAAAATAAATTTTACGTTTTAAGTATAGAGTTGCATTTAGGTAACTTAGTTTATTATCCAAGGACCCTTAGTTGAAGTATTCACTTCGATAGTTTTACCATACGAGATGACTGGTATGGCATGCTTAGCTATAATGTCTTAAAATTAAATTATGAATATACTGAATAGGAGGTACCTACCGAATGGAAAAATTGCTAAGAGAGAGAGAGAGGCTTCACACATACATACATACATACCTTCACGCCTGTAATCCCAGAGTGGGGTAGGCAGAGCTACAGAATTACAACTTCAAAAAGTTGTTGACAATTCAGTAACCACATAAACTTGGTATTTTGGATAACGTAAATTTCGACAACGGAAAATTATATAAGCTAAGCTAAGTATAAAACTGGGTTGAAAGTAATGCTTTAATGAACACGAACGATCTCTCTCAAATCACAAACTTTATTAGAGGCAACCAAAGGTAGGCTTAGGGCGTAATATGAAGCCATTGTTATTGTGTACTTGGCTCAGGCCGAAACTCTCTTCAACTCATCAATTTGTTGTTTTATTCCGTCATTTATTTATGGTTTATGTTATCGAATGAAAGTAAATTTGGGAAGAGGTTCTATTTATTATTATTGTTGTTAAATTTACTTATAGAAAGAGATATACAGATCGAATGTGAGTGGAAGGGTCGGAAGGGGCCGCCGTAGGCGTACTTTTTCGAATCAAATCGAAGAAATACGAGGGCAGAGTGAAAAGTCTGGAAAAAATTAAACAGTTTTTTTTTTTGGTCCAAATAAATATTTATTTTTCAACGTAGTCCCCATGTAACTCAATACATTTGGTCCATCGCTTTTCTAGCTTTTCGATTCCCTCCGTATAGTACGATTTCTCCAACCCTTCAAAATACGCATTGGTTTCTGCGATGATTTCTTCGTTGGAACCAAATCTTTTTCCATCAAGCCATTTCTTTAAGTTTCGGAAAAGAAAATAGTCGCAGGGGGCTAAATCTGGAGAATAAGGCGGATGCGGGAGCAATTCGTAACGCAACTCGTGGATTTTAGCCATAGCAACTGCACAAGTGTGGACCCGTGCGTTGTCTTGGTGAAAAATGATTTTCTTTTTCGCCAAATGGGGTCGTTTTTCCATTAAAACTTCATGAAATCGCTGTAACAAGTTGGCATAATATTCGCCGTTAATCGTTTTACCTTTCTGAAGGTAATCAACATATATTACACCACGAGCATCCCAGAAGACAGTAGCCATAACTTTATTCGCCGATAAAACTGCTTTGGCCTTCTTTGGTGCAGGTTCACCTGAAGCAATCCATTGTTTTGACTGCTCCTTGGTTTCTGGTGTATGATGATGAATCCAGGTTTCGTCAACAGTTATGAAACGACGCAAGAAGTCCTTTTTATTACACCTAAACTTCGCCAAACATGCCTCTGACAGGGTCACCCTAGTGCGTTTTTGATCTACTGTGAGCAATCGCGGCACCCAACGGGCGGAGAGCTTCTTCATATCCAAATAAGTGTGAAGGATATTACGAACCCGTTCGTCTGAAATGCTTACAATATCAGCTATCTCACGGACCTTTATTCTTTGGTCGGTCAATACAATGTCATGGATTTTGGTGATCATCTCTGGTGTAGTGACCTCAACTGGGCGTCCGGGTCGGTCGGCGTCAGCAGTGCTTGTACGGCCACAACGAAAATGCGTAAACCACTTGTGGATCATTTTAATCGATGGAGCAGAGTTCCCGTAATATTTGTCTAATTTTTTTTTTGTATCCGTAATTGTTTTTTTTTCGCAAAAAATAATGTTTAATCAGAACACGAAACTCACTTTTCTCCATGTTTGCAAACACCCAAGTGATTGTTTCTTTTTCATAGCTGTCAAAAAAAAACTAGTCGTGTGAACTGGCTGAAAATATACGATTTACGTCCAAAAAGGCTGCATTACAAATTGACATTAATGAATTTGTGAAGAAAATACCTTTAATATGATTTTTACCAGACTTCTCACTCTGCCCTCGTACTGGAAAAGGGCCGAATCTTAAGTACCCGAAACCGACGACGTGCGTGCATGACTCGATGTATAAATGTTGAAGAAGCGAAATAAATTTGTCAAGATCGTAGCAAGTGGAAAAAAGTGGTCTCTGCCTACCCCAAACAGGCGTGATTTAATGTATGTATGTATGTAAATTTACTTTAAATTGGTGTTTTGTATTTAGTAATTTGCTTTGCTCGTGTGACATTGTGAGACCGGTCATATCAAATTGATTTAGTTGTGGGTTATTTTCAAATAAAAAGATTAGCGCGGCCTGTTCCGTAGCAATTAACTGCAGTTTCCCCACAGTCTAAAAAAAGGCTTCTTTTGTCCCGCGGAAGAAATACACTGGTCACCAACAATGCGAAGATAGCCACAATTTATCCGCAAAATATTGCCATAAATGAAAAATACTTGGTTTTTATTATTCGAAGAACTAGTAGTAAATAGTTTTATTTATTTATTATTCAAAGAACATAATAATTTCTGACTAAAAGCTTGATGATAAAGCGTCAGACACGAAATTACACAAAAACAAGTACTTGAAAATAAGCAACACAATATTATTCTATGTATACAAATCGCAAACAAAGAGACACAAAGTGGTATTACAAAAAGGAACTTAGTTAATTTATTTTATTTTTAATTTATTTTAGCTTGTCCTTTAATTATTCCGGAAACTTCAAGTTACATGAAATTTCATTCTAAATACACATACATAAGCTCACGCTTTCATTCCCAGAGAACGGTAGGCAGAGCTATAGAATTATTTACCTATAACTCTAAAAACTTGTTGATAATTCTGTAACCACATTTTGCACAACTAGGCGAAGATTTTACCAGCGTATTAGTGACAGGTAGCAAGCCCATCGCCTAACAGAAATACAAGCATACGTGAAAAAGTATGTTTATATTCATCAAAATTTAAGTAACCAATCACTGATTTGCACAGACAAAGTTTAGGGTTAGATTTCTTGATAGCGATCGCTTGTCTACTGGCTCAATGCAATTTTTTTATTTAGGTACTTATAATTTGTTTTTCATAAATTCATGTCCCGCAAGGACTCCGTATTAATACAATTCTTGAGTCTCGGCTCGTCGAGTCAGAGATTACAGTTTTCTCACTTGACATTTACGTTGACGACTAGTTTATTAATATTGCCCTAAGTTATTTAATATACGCGCAATTCCCGCCCACATCAGGAGGCCGCTCAGCCAGCGCTCGCTCACGTATCGGGCGCATTCCGTTCCGGGTCGATGGGCCCGTTATACCGGGACGAGGAATATTCCGGAACCTACGCAGGATGTAGTCTATGTATACACGGAGGAACTGATTGAAGTCTGATTATTATTACAGGGTTTTACGCGTCCAACTTGGACTAAACGTAATACTCCTAAGGCCTTACATGATGCATAACGATTATAACAATTATCGAAGGGAAACATGTATGAAAACGACATAAGTGCTCAACGCGATCGTCCTTCGCTTGCATCGATCAGCTATATATATTCGATAATGATAACGTTTCCGAACGTATCTTGTTAAGTATCCGAAGTACTTATCGCACTGAATCCGAAATTTTAGACTACCATTGCAATTCAAAACGCATGAAAATGTTTATCCTAATGTATGGTTTGGTCGAAAATCCTTTAGCCAAGCATCCCTTTAGGCTGAAATTACAGAATTTAATAATCATCTTTTGTGTAGATTAGTTGAGTTAGGGTAACAGAACTAGTAATGGACAATTGGACAAGGACCAATGATGGACACTTGATTCTTATTTTACAGAAGAGAAGGGTTATTCATTCGTTTTGCAACAATCAATTTAGGACCGTATGAAATTTTAATTAAGAGTGAAGTGTCAATTACTGGTGCCTGTCAGCTAAAAGTGTCCATCATTGGTGCCGTCACCCTAGAGATTAGTTTTTTATAATAATTAAAAAGTTTAAATTGTTAAAACCGAGAAAACACTTTTAGTAGCAACAAAGGCTTGTACAGACTAAATAAATGCTAATTTAGGCGATTACCGAGTATTTTAGTAACTAAATGTATCTGATCAACGAAACTTTAGCCGAGTAGTAATTACTTAACTAAAATACCTGCTACTTGACTAATTTCCTACTGTACTGTACAAGCCTTAGTACTAAACCAAACCAACAGACTATAAATTACGTGCCTGAACTAGGATGTTCCTGAAATATGGCTACTTATTCAATTTTGCTCCTCGCCACGGCAACCCGCTGTGATATTGCATATTGCAGCTTAAAGCTTGGTTCCACTCTACGGGGCACGTTGTGGGGCTCTATTCTAAACGGTAATAAGATTCTGTCCAAAATTTCATTTTTAGGACAAGCTTTTGTTGCCGACTGTACTTTTATTTGAAAAACCTTTATCTGCTCATAAGACCAAACTATTGAGTCGTAACACAGTGGGTCTACGTTAAGAATAGCGGAGATCCTGTCACCACCTTCCGACTCCATCTTCGCATCACATCTTCGATACCAAAATATTGCAATGTCATCGGGTTTACAAATGTGGTCCAAATTTCAGCCCAGGCCGTTAACGGGAAGTGGGCCAAAATTAACTTGAAAGATTTGACCAATACATACATTGCAAGTTAAATAAAATCTTGTAAAAGATATCGTTTTTGACGTGTTATCGTATTATCCATGTTTTGATCGCTCTTACTTGTAGTAATGGCGGCCCAGTTAAAAACAATACCATAACAAAGACAATATGTTGTTTACCGCCTGGAATACAAAGAGTCACGTGATCTACCAGTGACGCGATTGGTTTAAAAACGAATCGAATAGAATCGCCAGTTAGCGTAGTGCATCTTGGCTAGGTATTCAGTAGTAGTAGAAGTAGGAAGTCTTTTTCGTAGAGCCTACACGGGACCGGAACCGCTTAGCGCGAAAGGGGTTTTTGGATATGCTTTTTGATAGACTTGTTGTTACAAACCCCAAGGATGCGCTTAGCTTATCGTCGACTTAGCTCAAAGAAAGGGCAACCCAACGATACGGTTAATTCGACTAAGCGCTAAGCCTATCCCAATACCCTATTGTCTGTCACCTTATTCAAGCTTAGTCGAACGGTTTCAAGCTGGTTTAACCTCTATGCTATGCGCAAGAGTTTAGACGTATTATTTAATTACCTAACAATTGATAGGGTGGCGGCAGGCAGTAGCCGCTTAAGCGAGACGGCTAGAGTTCGCCCGAATGCGCAAAAAAGAGAGAGGCGATCGATGGGGTAATACCCAGTCAATGCTAAGCGCTTAAATATTAAACTACCGAAACCCTAATGAACCGGGTAAGCTCTTTGGATGCGGTTAATTACTTCAAAGGGGTTCGCCCTAACGTTAAGGTGACTCAATCATAGCTAAGCAGATCGATTGGCTAACCGAATGATAGGCTAAGCCTATTGATAGGGTTAATCAAAAGAAGGGGTTTTCCGGTCCCTGGAGCCTACCACGGGGCGTAGCATGTCGCCTGGCGCCTCGCACTGCGAAACGTACGCCGCACGCCACATTGCTACACGTGACGCTAGGCGACTCGAAGCGGCATTTGGCACTAAGGTTAGGTATAGTCTTTATTATTTCTAGCGAGCCGATCTTCTACACAAAGGCCATTGTTTGTAAACAATACCATTGTCTTTCTTTGTGTCCGTAACACCAAGCCGATTACATAAAAAAAAGTTAGAACTACATTGAATGTACATTGAATTATCAACCCTACTCTCTTAGTCAGTAGGTTTAAAATGTAAAGTGTCAGGATACAGATATAAGTCTTTATTATTTGAACTGTGCTTATTCTTTACACAATACTATCATCTACACAAAACTTATATCTGTATCCTGACACTTTACATTTTAAACCTACTGACTAAGAGGGTAGGGTTGATAATTCAATGTACATTCAATGTAGTTCTAACTTTTTTGTATGTAATCGGCTTGGTGTTACGGACACAAAGAAAGACAATGGTATTGTTTACAAACAATGGCCTTTGTGTAGAAGATCGGCTCGCTAGAAATAATAAAGACTATACTATTACTTATTCTGTGAGTAGGCACATATTAGTGCCGTTTACTCTATTCCAAAAGTTATGTCAATTCTATCCATTTGTCAGTTTTCGAAAATCTTTTACGTTTGCGTTATCAATTTTGAGTAGGCCTAACCCTGATTTTATACACCGATTGCGCGAAGCAATAAAAGTGTTATGATTATGAGTTTAACAGCAAGTATAAATGTAGTGTACCATTACTGTCAAGTAAATAAGAGCTATCAAAACGTTGACACTACTATATGGTTTTGGCCGCCTACACCCAGCTTGGTTATATAGCTCATATAAAATCAAATGTAAGGGTTGTAGTGACCTATTATTAGGCCGCAAATATACCTACTCCTTATAACAAATAATTTGCAGCTTAATGAGAGGTCATATCACTTCTGCTAAATTTCTACGACTGTCTGTCTCGTGTCCGATATACGTAGCAAGAACATTAAAAATAATCAAAATGAAGAAGTGTAAAACTAATTTTGACTTCAATCACAGATGAGTGAGCTTCGCACGCGAATTCAGCAAAATATTACCCAAAAAATCGTAATTGAATATTGTCGACACTCATCTCGTCAAGTTTACAGAGTCGAATCGCTAACAGCCAACAGCCAGGATTCCGAGAATCGGCGTAATACCGCGCGACGTTCTGCCTCCAGTAATATCGTGAAAAAAGTAAATTTAGCTCAAAGGTATCGGGCTCACAATGGATTTATTCGCTGTTTCGTGAATTCTCCAGACCTATCTACATGAGATTTTGTGTGTTTATTTGCGCGATCATATTAAAATTCATAATATATTTTTCGTGTGAATATTACGGGTTCGTGTCGGTACATTTTTACATTATTTTGTTTTTATCGAAGACATTAAGCTCGGTCTTTAGCTATCCTAACCAGCTTTAGCCTATTTTATAAGGTGAAGGTTGTATTTTAGTGGCTATGTACAATAAAGCATTTATTTACATAGTCATTTTTCTCACATACTTACTGTACGCTTACACGTTGCCATAAATTGCTACATAAATGTTAAGCGCGGCCGGTACCATCAAGGACTTTAAATATTGATCCACCATAGAACCTTGTCATAATGACAGCGTCAAGTGACGAGATAAAAATGACAGGAATTAATCCTTGGTTTTATGCGACAAGCTTCTACAGTGTTTCGTCAATTATATAGCTTATTCTTAAAGGAAAAAAACTAAATTTTACCTAGTTTCCACAGTATGTAAAACTATCAATGAAACTGTAATTAAAAACGGTAACGTGTGTCCAAGCTAGATTTTGACACCATATTTGTCAGTCGTGTTTCATAGCAATCATAACTTGCATGAAGACCTCGAGAAATACTAAACAAACTAGTAAAGTAGCTTTTACATGTAGGACTGCGGTTCCACAGGAGCCGGGGCGGTCGTCCGGTGACCCGGCAAATTAAGGTGCTTTTCCACCGGCGAGACGGTAATTAAAAACTCGCCGACCCGCATTTCCTCCCAAAAACGCCTGTCATATTATTTGCGATGACTCGCAACGCGATTAATTAAAATAGAGTTATGGCAATACGTCTCGCGAGCCATGCTGTGAATTATGTAGTAATGTAATATCTAAACGTTATTATGTCTCCGTTGCATAGTTAATAAACACTTTATGTACCTACTACCAACGACCCGCCCTCGCTTTATTTAAGCTTTCTGTAACACCCGTACATAAACTAGAATTGAATGTACATAAAACCCTTTCTCTTGAATCACTCTATTGATAAAACAAATCGCACCTTTAGAAATATTGTGACCTAATAAAAAAAATTAGCTTTCGACTTTGAGACATATTTATTACCATAGAGTCCTAACTCGAACTTCATTTTTAAATTAGGTCACTATAATTGTAAAGATGCGAAATGCGTAGTTTGAAAGATCACAAACATACAAAGGGACAGACGGGTATAACTTTTGACAGCCGGGGTAAGCATAAGGTATGATGTACAAAAAATCTCGACTTATGACCATTGCCTTCTCCCCGCACCTCATGCAGTATGGCTATAGATAAGTACCTAACACAGTTTAGTATTACAACAATACATATTTCAATTCTCATCTCAAAATCTCTCGTTATACCATTCAAATTGTATTTCTCTCCAATCGAATCCTTGCTCCGCCTCGCCGATGGTAAAGAACCTTTAAGATGCCGCAGAGGACGGGACCCGCGTTAGTTCCACGCAATGTGGCCCGAACAGAACCCGATTGGGCTGTCAATGGTCCGTCTTCTGCTGCTGAGTATCATTAAGCCTAAATGTCACCTTAAGACAGCCGGTGAAATGACTAGCATAGAGGCATTCCATCTTAGTCCTCAGGGTTGGCAACGTATTTGCAGTCTTGTGAATGCGAATGTGTATGGGTCACAGTTTCCACTTACCATCAGGTGGCCTGTGTGCTCGTTTGCCATCCCATGCAATAAAAAAAAATAAAAAAATGCTCATTGATAAGTACCTAACACAGATTAGTATTACAACATTTACAACAACCCTTTTCGACTCTCGTCTCAAAATCTTTCGTCATACCATTCAAATTGTAATTCTCTCCAATCGAATCCTTGCTCCGCCTCGCCGATTGTAAAGAACCTTTAAGATGCCGCAGAGGACGGGACCCGCGTTAGTTCCACGCAATGTAGCCCGAACAGAACCCGATTGGGCTGTCAATGGTCCGTCTTCTGCTGCTGAGTATCATTAAGCCTAAATGTCACCTTTGTTTAGCTTTTTACGACCTTTTAGGTCGTCTAGAGGTGATATTAAATCAAATTAGTAATGCCAATTTTAGTATGATTTCCTTAAATATTAAGAATTAGTTGATGACGAAGAAAAAAAGCACTAATGAGGACTTGGGTAGAATTAGTCTTACCTATGCATATCTCAAGGTTTAATTTTGCACAAGTTGCAAAAAACTTGAGCGAACCGGATTGAAACTTATAAATGTTCCAGGCACAGTTTAATTTATAAAAAGTGATAACGTCCCACTTGTGATTAAGTGCTACAGTGCACTGATAGCTTATCATTGTTATTATGAGACTTATAAGATAGGTACCTACTTTATACAAACAATGGACCCAATTCTACGTGCACATCGCTTAAATAGCCTAAAACTTAATTGTATAATTTTAAGACATAGTTTAGAAGGCAGATTGAATCAGTGCTATTCCAGAATTTTAAGCTGAAAATGTATAAAACCGCCTACAATAAGAAGCGTCAGATTCAAATTAACGCTGTCATGGCGCTGTCATTTGATTATGACAGCTGCTCATAGAATAGCAAAGTGTTTTAGCGACACCTAAATACATCTAGGAAGTTTAGAGGCCACTGTAGACTTTTTGACACGTATTCACGTATATGTATAAGTACGAGATTGACGGATGCTTTATCCACATTTTGTCACACGATAAATGCAACCATGATAGGCCCGCTGGGCGCTTGCATCCTCAGTCCTTTATTCAAGAACACGAATCTTCATCCTCCAAGTACCAGAGTTAGCCAAGAGAAAACCAATTATCAATAAAATAATGGCGTTAATAAAAACAATACAGCATCAGATGCATATTTATTATTTTTTCATACGCTTACGCTGCTGGCAAAGCGGACTGGAAAAGCCAAAGCTTTCCGGGAACGGTTTGCAATAACAGTGTCATAGACTTCGATACAGCATCGATCATGTTCCTCAATTCTGTTCTTCCATCAGGTTTTCTCGGTTTTGCGGTGCTCGTCGGTAGATTGGTGTGGTACGGACGATATGTTGAAGTGTGATGCTTCTCATGACGCTTGGTAGTTGTATGGAACGGAGGAGGACTGGGAGTACTTGGGGGATAGTATATTCTCATTGTGGTGCTTGGTGGGTAAACAGGAGGCCTAGGTGGATTGGTGTGGATCCTAATGGTGCTAGGAGGGTAAGTGTATTGTGGAGTAGTAGGCGGGTAGTATACCCTCATTGTGGTGCTTGGTGGGTAAATAGGAGGCCTAGGTGGATTGGTGTTGATCCTAATGGTGCTAGGAGGGTAAGTATATTGTGGAGTAGTTGGCGGGTAGTATACCCTCATTGTGGTGCTTGGTGGGTAAACAGGAGGCCTAGGTGGATTAGTGTTAATCCTAATCGTGCTAGGAGGGTAAGTGTATTGTGGAGTAGTTGGCGGGTAGTATACCCTCATTGTGGTGCTTGGTGGGTAAACAGGAGGATTCTGTGGGTTTACATATCTCTTAGTGGTGATAGGGAGGTGGGTAAATCCTGGAGTACTTGGCGGGTAATGCGGTCTCTTTGTAGTGCTTTTCGGGTATGTATGGGGATTCTGTGGGTTTACATATCTCTTGGTGGTGATAGGGACGTGGGTATACCTTGGACTACTTGGACGGTACTGAGGTCTCTTTGTGGTGCTTCTCGGGTATCTATGTGTGTTATGTGAATTTGTGTTCCTTGTGGTATGAGAATAAGGTTTTCGAGTAGTCTTTCTTCTAGAATTCGAATGAGATATCGCTGTCTGCTCCATTCTATGGGACTTATAGCTCGCATTTTCGGTCCTGGTCCTGTTTGATCTTCTGAACCGCTTATGATGAATGTTGCTCGTTTCTTGAACGCCTTCGTATTGCTCGAACGAACCAACAGCCGTATGCACGTTTGGATAGTTTATAACACTGCCTTTAAAGGTAATATTCTTACCCACAACTTCATAGCGAAGCGAAACACACAATAATACACTAAAACTAAAGTATATATTTAGGTTCATAGCGTCGACACTGTAACAGATCTGGTGAAACAGTGACGATCCAGAATACAACAAAATCACGCACATTTAAGATAAACTTATTTATTTACTTTATTGGAGATAAAACAGAAACAAACAATGCATTACTTATGAACTAATTTACAAAGTTATTTAGATACAGTTGTTTCCTTAAACATATCTCACTGAGGACATTAAAAAAATATATATAGTTGGCATCATGCGACAATACCTACAGGGTTTCGTTTACGTTCTAGGAAATATAACAATTTTATTTTTAATACTCAAAAGAAAAAGAAAAGCCTAAAAAACAACGTGTACATGCAATTTTTTATACCTATTTATTTTTTATTTTTTTATTAAGTATATAAAGTAGTGACAGCGGCTCTAGACCGGGTACGGGAGCAGGAGAACATATCAACATCACATAATAGTTTGTTGTGGTGGTTACAAAGCCTATATAGAGGAGCTCGCTTTCCAGCATTGGTCCTAATTTTAGGAAGAGCAAAAAGGTTTTTGGTCCTGGTGACCTTGCGAGGAGTTCTAAATTGCAAAGTGGTCAGGAGCTGCGGGCAATTGACTTCGCTTACGCAGATATTGCGCAGCATGACTGCGTCCGCGACAGCGCGCCTGTCTTTAAGGGACAACATTTTATACTTCACCAAATGAGTATTATAGGAGCTTTGCGGAAATTTTAATTTGTAGTTTAGGTAACGGAGGAATTTCTTTTGTATCATTTCTATTCTGTCGGAATAGATATTGTAATGCGGGCTCCAAGCAACGGAGACATACTCAAGATTTGGTCTAACTAGTGATTGGTAAAGATAAACCAAAGCCCGTTCTGTTTTGAATGGTTTTGTGATTCGCATTAAAAAGCCCAGCATCTGGTATGATTTCCTTAAAATATGATCAACATGGGTGTCTAAGGTAAGTTTGGTATCAACATAAAGTCCCAAATCTCGCATTTTTGTAACAATCTCTATGGGATTATGGTTTAGGTTATAAATGGTAGATATACCATGTTTTTTTCTGGTAAATGTGATGTGTTTACATTTATTATAAGCTAAGTATAATTTGTTTTGTGAACAAAACTCATTAAGCCTGTTTAGATCATCTTGAACATGCACAGTATCATCATTTGTTTTGATAACCTTGTAAATTTTTAAATCATCGGCGTACAATAAGAAGTCGCAATATTTGAAACAGGAAGAAATGTCGTTAATGAACAAGATGAATAAAAGGGGTCCTAATATGGAGCCTTGCGGTACCCCGGAGGTGACCACGGAGGGTAACGAGGTAAATCCATTGACGACGACGGATTGAGTACGGCTTTGAAGGTAAGAGGCAAACCACCTGAGGAGATTTCCCTTTATTCCATTAAAATATAGCTTTTTAAGCAGTATCAAGTGGTCGACCTTGTCGAAAGCTTTCTCGAAGTCTGTATAGATGGTGTCTACCTGCTCCTTTGCGTCTAAGAACCGAAAGATGGAGTTTGTGAAAAGAGTGAGATTTGAGGCTGTAGATTTTCCCCGTACAAAGCCGTGTTGTTCGTCCATGATGAAGTTTCTAACGGATTCATATACACGCCCATGTACTAGTTTCTCGAAGACTGGGGATACACGAGAGTATCGAGTTTGGTCGGTAATTTTTTACATTATCTTTAGGGCCTGATTTATGGATAGGTGTAACATTAGCCATTTTCCACTGCTCCGGAAAAATACCCTCGTGCAGGCACTTATTAAAAATAAGCTGCAGTGGCAATGCCAGAGCGGTAGATGCACGCTTAAGGAAAACTGGACTTAGCGCGTCGGGTCCAGGACCTTTGTTGGCATCAACTTGTTTGAGAGATAAGAGGACTTCGCTGCTTGAGAAAGATATATCAGACAAATTTACATTGGTATTTTCGCTATCAGGCTGCTTAAATGCTGCTGTGCTGTAAGCATTTGGAGATGATAATTCAAACACAGAATTGAAGTAATTTGCAAACATATTACATATGTGTCTTGGACAGTCGGAAGTTAGACTATCGGATTTCATTATCACAGGATACCCAGAGTTCGATTTCCTTAAATCAGATGAATATTTCCAAAATTGTTTTATATTAACCCATAGAGTTTTCTATATTTTCGATGTAAGTAACAAAACATTTATGTAACAAGTATTTTACTCGGGTGCGTAAAAGTGCGAATTCTTGATAGTCCCTTTGTGATTTATAAGAGTTGCAACGCAGTTTGACTTTGCGCTTACGTCTTAGGGTGCTTATCAGACTTTTAGATAACCAGGGAGGAAAGTGCGATGACCGTGGCTTAGAATCTGGAACAAGCCTGTCAATAATTTGGTTGATAAGTACGTAGAACTTTGACACGCAAGACTTGGGACCCAGCTGATCAAACTCTGAACACCAATCAATAGATTTAATTTCGTCTGTAATTTTTTCATAGTCGGCTTTATAGAAATTATATTTTGGCCTGCTTATACAATTTAAACATTTAGGCTGTGATAAAACAAAAATAATTTCGAGAGCAGGATGATGAGGGACAACATTTAGCAACGGGTCCGAGGACAAAGCCACACTGCATCCCTGACCACTGGAAAACGCCAAATCTAATGTCCTGTTATTTTCGTTCTGAACGCTGTTATATTGCTTTAGGTTAGTCAATGCCATAGTACAGGGTTGGGCAGATTAAGTGCCCTAGTTAAAAAGAGCCATAAAATTAAAACAAGACAGAAAATTTTAAAATGTATCACGTTTTTATTTTTAGCGTACTCTATACTTAAAAAAACTAATTCATAAGTTCAAATCGCTCGCCATCAGCTTTAATAACTTGACGCATTCTTCCATAGAATGCATTGCACGCGGCACGCACTACCTCGTCTGGTACTTCATCCCATATCTTGACTAATCGATGCTTGAATGAGTTTAGATTCATGCCCTGTGTGCTCCCAATCTTGCTCAGCATGTAACCCCATATCGAAAAGTCCAAAGCATTCAAATCCGGCGATGATGCAGGCCATTCTTGCCAAGGTATAAAATCTGTCAAATTTGTTCTACACCAGTCTTGAGTGCGTTTAGCTTTGTGAGATGGGGCACTATCTTGTTGGAAGCAGTAATAGTCGTTTCCATATAATTTTTGAGCATTTTCTAGCAAATGACCCTGTAACACGTTCTGGATGTAATAGTCTTGGTTAATTTTGACACCTCGATCAATAAACAGCAGCGGTAACTTGCCTCTAGGCGATATCGCACCCCATACCATGACAGCTGATGCACTCTGGAACCGTTGTACGGCTAATTTGTCCACAGGAATATCCTTCAATGAAGCACCATAGACACGATCGTTTTGTTGGTTGTGACTGTCTTGTAACTGGAACATCTTTTCATCGGAAAAAATAATATCATCGCCGTCGTGCCAAGCTAGCAATTCCCTACATTTTTTCACTCTTGCTTTTTTCTGGGCATCTGTTAAGCCATGAATTTTTTGTTTCTTGTAGGCCTTTAGCCCAAGATCATATTTTAAAATACGACTCATTGTTCGACGGGATATTTTCATATCTTTAGCAAGTTTGCTTGCACTTCGAGCTGGATTTCGTCTAATACGCTCACGAATATTTTTATAGATGTTTTTGGTGCGAACAGATGGCTTTCTCCCAGATTTGGGCCTGATTTGTGAAGATCCCGTTTCTTTGAATCGCTTGACGGTCCGCGATATAAACCTTATATTGATATTTAAATGTTTCAGCGTCTTCAATATCTCACACGGTCGGTATTTGTTCTGGTACAAGTCGCACACGAGCTGGCGTTTCGCGTCCATTGTTGAAAACAATATAAAAACAAAATATATCAAGCTGACGTGTAGAAATCATAAAGAAGGTTAAATTGTCAACAAAAAAAAATACGAAGTGAATAAGAAGTTTAGTTATATTTACGTAAAAAAGCCATACAAAACTAGGACACTTAATCTGCCCAACCCTGTATATGCAAGCAGTTTGGCGATTTCATGTCAGTGCTAATGGGCGCATTGGGAGCCATACTGCCATCGAATGACCATTCGATACTGGGCAAATTATAATCGCCTAGTAACGGAAATGTACATGGGCACATGCTAGAATAAGTATCTTGGATCTTTAGGAAGTACTTATCGAAAATTTCTTTTTTTGAAGAGGGCGGTATGTAGCAAGCACATAGAATCCAACTTTCTTTTAGAGCTGGAAATAATAAAAATACCTCCTCAAGATCTTCGGATTCAAGGTCAAAACGCCTCGTGACTACAATATTTCTCTTAACGGCTATAAAAACACCTCCTCCACTATTCTTTAGAGTTTTTTCAAAATTTCGATCACGGCGAAAAATAACATAATCATCGGTTACAAGTTCAGCATCCCGTATGGAATCATTTAACCAAGTCTCCACAAAAATAACTACGATTAGTTACACGATAGTAAATTGAAGCGTAAATCATAAAGTTTTGATTTTAAACCACCACAATTTTGAAAATAAATAGAAAGTTTTTGACTAAACATCGATTACATTGGAATAAAGTAGGTAAGATATGACATAATAATAAAAAATGCTCCCTGTCGATGAGTTTAGGCAATATTTTATGATACATTTAACAACGCATGAGTGTGAATTATTAAAACTACTGAAGCTATAAACATGAAGTAGTCATATTTTAAAAAGATCTTCCTCACTGCGTATATGAAGGACGCGAGACTCGTCGGTTTTTCTAACCAGAATATTGGCATTTTTAACCCATACAAACTTGTAATCCTTATCGCTGGCGGCCTTCCTTGTTTTGTCAAAGAGGATTTTGGTCTTTAACGTCAGGTGTTCATTCACGTAGAAGCGCCTGACGTCTGCGACCGCAGCAGAACTCGATTGAGCGAAGAGGCTGGCAGTGGAGAGCTCGCGACGAGCGCGGGCTGCCGCAATGACGTCATCGCGTAGTCTCCTTGTAGCAAGCTGAATAACAATGTTTTTTGGGCGATCGCTAGGAGTATTACGGGCAGTGCGATGAATGGCTTTTATTTTGTCGCCGGTAAGCTCGACCCTGAGAAGTTTTCCAATATCACTGGCCAAGCGCACGAGATGCTCCCCTTTCTTTTCAGGGATATTTTGGATTTCCACGTTGCATATGCTCCCAGCTTGGTCCATGTCATCAAACTTTGCCTGTAGAGCGTTCAAATCCTTACGGAGCTGATCATTTTCGAGCTTTACACTGCTGTTTTCTAGAACATGTGGGGCTGCTTCGCTGCTTCACACTTTTGTGCCAATTTGTCGAAATTTTCTTCGCATAAATTCATTCGCCGGTCCAGGTTTTCCAGGTCACTCTAAGGTGTTTGATGCCTCCTGAATAGCTTTACAGATATCATCACGCCACTGTTCACACAGGGTTTTAAATTTTGCGTCTAAGTATGTTGTTAGGGCTTCAGTATCAATATTTAGGATGGAGGTGCTTGTCTCTGCAACGTGTTTAGGAGACCCAACACTGCCAGAAATAGCGGGGCTAAATAGCTTCTTAGATTTGCACCCAGGGCATTTCCACTTAATTTTGTTCATAAGCAGAATTTTTTTATATTCCGTTTCAGACAGTTCAGCGCAGACGTAATGCATGTGAAGAAGACATTATCGAGTCTTTATCTGTTAAGCATTTTTTACACTTCCCGCAGTCCATTTTGCAAAGAGATGTTGCCAATAATAATACTTCGCAAGTATAATAATATGTTCTCACCCGTACCACGAAAAAACGCGATACGTAAGCGACAGCAGACGCTTGCTGGGTACCGGAGATAAGATAACGACTGAGACGGCCGGCGGCTAATGAGTCATATTGAGGGTTGCGTGGTCAAACCCAATAAGTCGATATAACTTGTTGTGTCAAAAATAACACTAATGAATACATCAAAATAATTCAAATTTCAATAATCAGCATTTTCATTAGCAGAAATGTTCGCGGTTAAGCTCCATCGTTTCAAACAAAAAACGCGGGATCGTTATAATCTAATCTAATAATATTAATAATAGAACACCATTAGCTGAATTTAAAAAGGAGAACGATGTTCTATTCATTTTACTACAACACTTCCCGCGTTTTTCGGTTAAAAATGGAACGCACTTCATGTTTTTAAAAAGAAAATTTAAAAGAACACGATTAGCTGAATTTAAAAACGATAACGATCCCGCGTTTTTTGTTTGAAACGATGGAGCTTAACCGCGAACATTTCTGCTATTATTATTAATTGTACATTTTAAATGAAAATTTATTTTAAAATGCCATAAATTGTACCTTTTTAGAAAGCTTATGAATTGAGCAAACTATTCCTGTCATTTGTACGCGAAGTGTCATACTTTTTTTTTTATTTACCTATGCTTTAAAATGTTACAAAATTTGGAAAATAATTACTAGAACTTTCAACTTCAAATCCTTTTATTTGCAAAACTTTGCATTTCTTTGGCATTTTTTATTATTTTTCGTAATCAGTAATTCAATGGCTATTTGAAAAATGCTTTTTTTTTATTTCTAAATGACGAAGTTTTTACACAATGACTAGTTTTAGGTCGAAAGACGGGTATTTTTTAAAAATTCTAAAAAACTGAATAACTCGATAACCAATGAGTTTTGACCTCTGGTTGACTGGACTTAAATCGTTAGTAATGAGCTGTATGACCCCTTTCAAGGAATACGGCGAATTTCCAGTCACCCTGTAGATTAAACAAAACATGATCTGAAGATCGCATCTAACAGCATATGGTGCTCTTTACATTCTTTGTCTGATTTAACTGATTTACATTTCCATTCAAAGAATATTTTGAACGTGAGATATTTTAATTTGAAAGCATTGATTTCAAATGACGTGATGTTTTGCACCAATGATAATTGATAACAGAAGGAGAAGTGAGATTTAATATCTAAATTGGTTGGTGGTACTTGTACGGTTGCACTGATATACTTCGGTATAGAATAGAATAGTATAGAAATAATTGATTCAACGCAGACATTTAAAACAAATGACGAACAAAACAACACATTTCACATGCGTTTCATTGCGTTGAAAAAGCGCCGCAGCAAGCCGCGGCGCTGGTTTTTGAAGGAACCCTGATTTAAAAAAGCGGCCAAGTGCGAGTCGGACTCGCCAATGAAGGGTTCCGTAGCAGCAAGTAACATAAGTGGATATATGACGTATTAAAAAAACTACTTACTAGATCTCGTTCAAGCCAATTTTTGGTGGAAGTTTGCATGGTAATGTACATCATATAAGTCATATATTTTTTTTTGTTTTAAATTCAAATTCAAATTCAAATTAATTTATTTGTCAAAACATAGGTAAAAATTACAGGTTGTTAAAAATTATATCGTAACACTATGTTTTACCCTTAGGTGTACAAATATAATGTTGCTTATGCAGCAAATACAAAATTTAAACCTAGTTTTATGCAAGCATGCATTAATTAATAATTCGATATTTAACTACTTAGGTACTACGGCATGAATAATTTAGTAATAGGGTAGATGTTGATTGGGCTATATCTGTTTATGTCAAAGCTAATTTCATAAATAATTATATTTAAAAAAATAACTATTGTCACTTAAGAATTCTTTAACAGTGTAATAACATTTCTGTAAGAGTAGTTCGGTAAGGGTTTTCCTAAATATTTTAATTGAAAGTGACTTCATGCCATTTGGTATTTTATTATAAATCAATGGAGCCAAACCAAAGAAATTTTTACGATATAGAGCAGTGTTACTCTTATTGATTCGCAGTTTGTGCTCATATTGAGATCGGACACGAAATGTGCGTCCCTGAGATACAGGCACAAACAAATGGGGATTGGCTTTAACAAATGTTGCCGCCTCCAGAATGTACAGCGACGGAATGGTTAGTACATTTAAAGATTTGAAAGCAGAAACGCAACTTTCTCTAATTGTAAGTCCACACATGGCACGAATGCACCTTTTTTGGGCTCTAAACGCTAATTCTTTATCTACTGAGTTCCCCCAGAAGATTATTCCATATCTCAGGCGTGAAGCTGCAAGGCCGTGATAGGCGGTTAATAAGGCTGAATGATTTACTAGACGCGATAAGTTCCGGAGAGCATTCGCAGTTTTATTCATTTTTTTGCAGACTTCCGTGACATGGCTTTTCCAATTAATTTGATTGTTCAGTTTTACACCTAAAAATTTTGCGTCTTGTACTTCCGTTATTCGAGTTCCTTCGTAATTAATATAAATATTTGACATTTTCCCGTTCCGAGAGAAATGCATAATGCTCGTTTTATTTAATTTAATAATTAAGTTATTTTTTCCCATCCATGATATTATTTCATTTAAAACTAAATTTATGTCGTGCTCATAATTTTTCATGTCATTGCATTTTATAATAGCGGTACTATCATCCGCAAATAGTACCATGGGGTGGTGTACCTCTTTCGGCAAATCATTAATATAAATTAAGAAGAGTAATGGCCCCAAAACACTACCTTGAGGAACTCCGCACTTAACAACTCGTGTGCCAGATGTATATTTTATCTCATGCTTGCGCTTAAGAGAAATCCGAGATATTTCTGTATACTGGTTCCGATTTCCAAGGTAGGATTCAATTAAGTTCAAAACTTGTCCCCGCACACCATATGAATTTAATTTTCGTAAAAGAGTTTTATGATCAACATAATCAAAAGCCTTAGTCATATCAGTGAAAATGGCACAAATTGAATTTTTATTATCTATGTTTTGCAACACAACTTGAAGCAAGTCAGCAATCGCCATATCAATAGTTTTATTTTTACGAAAACCTTTCTGTTCTTCACAAAGTATATCGTGTGTGCTTAAAAAGTTATAAAGCCGCACGTATAAAGCATTTTCAAAAACTTTTGAGAAGATCGGGATTAAAGCTACCGGCCTATAATTTTTAAGGTTATCTCGTTCATCTTTTTTAAACAGAGGTTTAATCACGGTTGTTTTTAAACTATCAGGATAAATTCCAGAGTTAAATGAAAGATTTATCAGGTGTGAAATGTGCACTGCTATCGTACTGCCTACAAATTTTACAATTTTTGTAGATATATTATCGTACCCTACGCTATTCGTGTTTTTCAATTTGTTTATTATTATTTTTATCTCATCTGCCGACGTCGGTCTCAGGAACATTGAGTTAGGTATGCTAACTATTTTATCTGTATATACAGATTTGAATTTGGTCGGTAAAATAATTATTGAAAGCGTCTGCTATTTCTTTGGGGTTTGTGAGAACAGTGTTTTGACCTGTTTTAATTCTAAGTATGGGTTCACTGGGACTGGTTGTTTTGGAGTTATTTATGATTTGCCATGTAGCCTTTGCTTTATTTCGAGCTGAATTAATTTTATAATTATTTTGAGCTTCTTTTGTTAGTTTAATATTTTTTTTGTAGATGTTGATGATGATGATGATGATAAGTGGGGACGCCCAGCCGAAGCAGGCAGTTCATTTTGTAGATGTTAGAATAACTTTTAAAGGAAGTTTTATTTTCTTGATAAGGAAATAATCTATATCGCCATAGTAAGGACCTCTGTTTTTTGCTGCAGAGCTTTAAGCCTTTTGATAACCAGGTTATTTTATGGAGAGCCTTAAAACGAACTTTCTTATGGGGGAAGCAAAGATTATACAGCATTTGAAATGTTTCAATAAAACTGTTATAAGCCAAGTTGGGATCTGAGTTAAGATATATATCTGAGAATGTAATTTCTTGCAAACATGACTTAAACTTATTCAGATTAGCAGTTGATAAGTCTCTCTTTGTTATACTCCAGGCGTCAATAATGCATGTTTTGTTTATAGGGACTCTAAGAACTTGGGTCGTGTGGTCTGAGAGCCCAAAGTCAAAGACTGCTGCTGAACAACCTCGGCGAACATTACATATGTGCAAAGTTATCAATACAGGTCTTGCTAACTGGTCAGGTAGGGATTTTGATTTCTAATCTAAGGTTGAAATTTTCAAGGAAATATTTAGTCTTTTGTGGCATTGTTCTCCCTTAAAATATCTATGTTAAAATCACCACATATAATAAGACCCTTGTTGTTAGACCGATGACTAAGCTTTGTTAAGATTATATCTAGCTTATCATAAAAAATATTAATATTTTGTAAGCCAGGCGGCCTGTACACACATAAAATCACAAGTTGATGCACTGGCAACTCAATTGCGCAACACTCGATGACGCGCGATATGGAGGCCTTGGCAATGTCTGGTATTTCCTTGTACTGATGATCTGCTCTTACTAATATACAGGCACCACCACGCTTTATTAGTCTCTTATTTTAGAAGTTCCAGGGGGGGGCGGACACATATTTTACCACTTTGGAAGTGTCTCTCGCGCAAACTATTCAGTTTAGAAAAAAATGATATTAGTAACCTCAATATCATTTTTGAAGACCTATATATCCATAGAAGACGTCACGGGTTTGATGTTTTTTTTTTGTACTTATGGTTTTTTTTTCTATTTTTGTGTGAAAATCGTAATGCGGTTCACAGAACACAGATGTACTGTTATAGTTCAACAGTATAGTTCTTAAAGCTTCGGAAAAAAAGTGGCTGTGACATACGGACGGACAGACAGACAGACAGACATACATGACGAATCCAAAGGGGTTCCGTTTTTTGCCATTTGGCTACGGAATCAGAAACAAAAAAGGTATCACGGACAATTAATAGTGGTGACCCTTATCCGCAACCGAAGTTTCTTTGTGTAGCAACAATAAAAGAACACAGCCGTTTCCTGTTGCATCGGTTTTGAATAAGAGCATTGATATAATAACTTAAGAGTCTTTGAGATAAACGGAGGACAGACGGACATGTCGGACATGGTGAAACTATAAGGGTCCCTTGTTTACTACGGAACCGTAAAAACATTTCCATATTTTTACTCATTACTCATTACTTGTGGGAGGACCTTGTGCAGGGTCCGTCCGGGTTGGTACCACCATCTTATCCATTAACCTACCGCCAAGCAGCAGCGTTCGCATTGTTGTGTTCCGGTTTGGGGATAAGACAGCCGGTGAAATGACTAGCATAGAGGCATTCCATCTTAGTCCTCAGAGTGCATTTGCAGTCTTGTGAATGCGAATGTCTATGGGTCACAGTTTCCACTTACCATCTGGTGGCCTGTGTGCTCGTTTGCCTTCCTATGCTATAAAAAATAACTTAAGAGCCTTTGAGGTAAACCGAGGACAGACGGACATGGCGAAACTACAAAGGTTCCTTGATTACTACTGAACCACAAAAACCTTTTTTATGAAATTAACGCCAATTAGGTACACCAATGTAGCTTTACATAATGACCTTTTAAATTGTCAACACGAACTGGACTGTATTATTAAAGACTTTAATGCCAATGCCGAACAGCTTCAAAAAATGGAAGTCACTCTGCAGGATGTCTCTAACAAGTATACATTATCTTGTAAACAAAAGGAGGAGTACATCGGCTTCATGAACAACATCATTGATTTAGGCAATACCAACATGCAGAAACTGGACTCACTGGTAGGTAAATCGTGCGATGGCTATGGCAGCTCTCCCTGCCACAACCGGAGGCAGAGCCTGCCGGCCTCGCCGTCACCGGCACCGGCGCCTCGTCGCGCCCGCCCCGCGCCCCGCGCACCCCTCCCGGCCCCCCGGGCAGCGCCAGGCGCGGGGCCGGCGCGCGCTCCGACGGCGGCGGCTGCAGCGCAGCAAGGGGACACTCCATGCTGCGCGCCCGCGCCACCGGGACCGCGCGCGCCATGCGTGCCACCTACTGGGCAAGTCTCTCCCTCTCCCAATTCTATACCGACCCCGGTGTGCAGGACCGTCATGTACACGGATGAAGTAGGTATTGGGTTGGGCTCTAAAATGGTTAAGCACCTTGCGCCTCATAACATCGTAAACAACTGTTTACCAGGAATGTCTATGGACCACCTGATATCACGAATCTCCATAGACACATTCGATCGCGATACAACTCTAGTAGTGTTACTAGCAAACAGTTTAACTTTAAGTAAACATGACCTACTCAAATTGTCTGAAACCCTCACAGAAATTAGCAAAGGTGCTATAGGTAAAATAATTATTTGTGCTTGTTTGTTTTCCCATAAATTGACAAATAAATTTAATAAAAATATTGATTATCTGAACTCGATATTATATAAAATGGCATTATATAATTCTAAAATACTGTATTTTGATACAAATAAATTTGTAAATAATTTCGATTTGACGCGTAAATATTGTTATTTACCATGTAGGTACTTAGATGAATGTGCTAAGTTGTTAGCATATAATATTTTAGACCCCGTTATGACTAGCATAGCGAGCGATAACAGTAGGACGGAGCCTGCGCTGAGTTTTATTAGCGCCGGTTCTGCGCCGGAGCTGCCGGTTGATTTAAACTGACAGCTTCGACAACGACCGCGGCTGCCTTCGTTCGCGACGACAGTCGCGGTGGCCCCGTGCTTGCCCTCAGGCCGACGAGCATTACAAGTAAATTGGGTGATAATGTAATAAATGTTATTCATCAGAATATACAGGGTTTTGCTAGTAAGGAACTTGAAATTGGTTTATTTATAGATAGTGCTAATGTACACGTTTTATGTGTTACTGAGCATTGGCTTAAAGGTTATGAGTGCATGTTTAATTTTAATAATCATAACATAGTTAGCTTGTTTGCTAGGCAATCTTGCAGTCGGGGGGGATCCTTAATTATAGTTAAAAATAACATTAAATGTAAGGAGCGTAAAGATATTGTTATGAAGTCCATTGAACGTCACATTGAAATTGCGTGTATTGAAATGGAGCAATTTATTATTGTTTGCGTATACAGACCCCCTTCAGCGGATTACAAACTATTTGAGAGCGTTTTAGAGAATGTTCTTAGTTGTGTTTTTAATAGTAAGAAGTGTATAATTGTGTGTGGAGATTTTAATGTTAATTTACTCGACAAATCGCCCATGTCTATTAACTTACTGAGCGTTTTTAAATCCTTTAATTTAGTCAATCTGTTCTGTGAGCCTACCAGAATCACAACAACCAGTGCAACGTGTATTGATAATATATTTAGTAATTTTGACCCCATTCAGAAATCTATAATTAATATCTTAAGTTCGGACCACTGCGGTCAGCAAGCTTCTTTCAAGGGAAAAACTGATAATACTCCTCAAGATTTTATATTCAGGCCAATTTCTAAAACTCGATTAGATTTGTTTAATTCTAAGATCTCCAAACAATTGAATTATATGACGTGTACTCGGGATGATCCAGATAGCTTGTGTTCTTCATTATTTAATTGTATTATCAAGGAATTTGATGCCTGCTTTAGTTTAAGAAAGGTAAAAGGTCAGCAAGGTACGAAGTTTAGTGATTGGGCTACACCAGACATTCACGCAAAAAGGTATAAATTATATGAGTTATACGCTACAAGAGCTGTCGATCATAGGCCTGAGTTTCTAGATTACGTCAAAAACTATTCTAAACAATTCAAACAGATTTGTGCCGCCGCAAAGTCAGAATATTTTTCCAACAAAATCCGTAACTCAGACAACAAGATTAAAATGGTTTGGAATGTAATTAATACTGAAACTGGTAGAACTAGAGTTAGAGACCCGCATTACAGCCTGCAAGTTGAAGATACTCTAGTGAACTCGGACCTTGATGTAGCTAAAGAGTTTGAGCGGTTCTTTACAAATATACCTTTAGATACCACTAAATCATTACAATCATCTCCTCATAAGGCTGAAATATTATTAAGATCAAATGTGAAGGAATGCACAGATGTGTTTAAATTTTATCATATCACTTCTAAAATTGTTATTAATACGTTTAGGTCACTTAATCTAAAAAAGACTGAAGATCTCTGGGGCCTCTCTGTCACAGTATTGCAGTCCATCCTGGAATTAACTGCACCTTATTTAGCTGCTTTATTTAACAAGTGTATCTGTTAAATATGCATGAATCTAATTGAAATTATTATAAACATGTATGAAACATTTCATTTATTGAATAAAAGTCACAGTGACAAACTTGACAGCAGAAAAGCAAAAACCATCGCATAGACACGACACCTCCGCCACAAATCTGTGTGACGTGAGTTCTTCACGCAACTGTGGTACATAACATTTGATCTAGATGTCGTTTACAGATCTCACCTGCATCAGTCCTGACTTCGTAATGTAGTCTCCCTAGAACCTTAGTCACGGTTCCGAATTCCCATTTGATCTGTCTATTCACGTAACTTCGTATTTGTACTCTCTGTCCGATGGTGAATGTTCGGATTGAAGGGCGTACATCATTATGCGTTTCGTCGCTCGAATTTGTAGTCGCCTTGAATTTGACGCTTAAGGTGTTTCTTATGTCTCTTCCGAACATTAATTCGTAAGGACTTCGGCCCGTGCTTGTGCTTGGCGTCCTTCGCAACTGTTCTTTTATCTTTAATAGCTTGTCCTGCATACTGCCTGCTTCAGTGCTTATACTATGAAGAGCCTTTTTGATAACCTGGACAAATCTCTCCGCCTGTCCATTAGTCGCGGGATGGTATGGAGCTGATGTCTTATGTGTTACTCCATTCAACTTAAGATACATCTCAAATTCATTTGAAACAAACTGCCGGGCATTATCAGACACCAAGGTAAAAGGGAATCCAAAAGTTACGAAAAGTTCCTTTAATTGTTTGATGCACCAAGCACTTGTGGTAGTTGTAGTTGGGATTATCTCGACCCACTTAGTAAATGCATCAACCACTATAAACAGGTAGTGGCCCTTCATCGGCCCTGCGAAGTCAATGTGGATTCTCTGCCACGGCTGCGTCGGCAGTTCCCAGTGGTGTAACGTAACGGGGGCAGGTTGGTTGAGTTGTAATCGACATGTCCGACAATTCCGAACGATATCTTCTATATCCTTATCCATATTTTTCCAGTATACATATCCGCGTGCTAACATTTTCATTTTTACAATTCCAAGGTGTCCTGTGTGTAATTCGTCTAATACCTGCTGTCTTAACTCTTGCGGAATCATAACTCTAATGCCTTTAATTAAGCACCCATCCTGAATAGTCATTTCATTATCGTTATAACCATACCTTCTCATTGTTGTGCCCGACATTAAGGCGTGTAATAGGTTATTGTATTCGACATCCTTTTCAGTTTCCTCTGCGATTTTCTTACGATCAATGGAGATAGTATTCATTTGATGTAGTTGGAATGCACAATGTACGTCAATAATATTTGTTGCTATTGTATCTACAGGAAATCTCGATAAATAATCCGCATTGCTGTTCTCAATCGACGTCCTGTATTCGATAGTGTAGTCAAACCCGGAGAGAAAATGTGCATAGTGGAACAGTCGCATTGTACTCATGGCCGGCAATGTTTTGTGGGGGTGGAAAATAGTGGTAAGTGGTTTGTGATCTGTAACGAGTATAAATTTCCTGCCGTAGCAATAGTGAAAAAACTTTTTTAGGCCCCAAAATAACGATGCAGCTTCTTTATCTATCTGGCTATATTTTCTTTCACTACTTGTCAATGATCGTGACGCAAAAGCTATAGGCCTATCTGAACCATCTGGTAATCGGTGGCTGAGAATGGCCCCCAGGCCGGTCGGGGAAGCGTCTGTCGCAAGAACCAGGGTTTTAGCCGGATCGAAATGTGTCAATACTCTTTCGCTCAAAATCTCTTCTTTGATTTTATTGAAACTTTCATGGCAATCTTGCGTCCAAGTGAATTGATTACCTTTTTTGAGTAAATTGTTCAACGGATAGGCTATTGAAGCTAAATTCGGTATAAATTTATTATAATAATTAGCCATTCCTAGAAATGTACGTAATTCATTAACATTTTCTGGACATCTTGTATTTACAATTGCTTTAACCTTGTTTCCGTTTTTATGTAGGCCATTTTTATCAATAACATGACCCAGATACTCGATACTTTCTTGCATGAAATGACACTTCTCTTTATTCAATTTTAGATTATTTTCTTGTAGTTTTTGCAAAACGAGGCGTAATCTGGTCATGAGCTGATGTTCTGAGGATCCTTGAATGATTATATCATCAAAGAAACATTTAACACCGTCGATTCCTTGAAGTAAACGATCCATAAACTTCTGCCATAAATTTGGTGCAATTTTAACGCCGAACATTAGTCTGTTTACCCTGAATGTTCCTTTGTGTGTACTGAGTGTCTGCATCATAGCACTTTCATCGTCCATCAACATGTGTAAGTATGCTTGGCTGATATCTAATGTACAAAACAGCTCACCGCCATTCATTTCTACCAAAATATCTTGTATGATAGGTATCGGGTACTGTTCATCCTTAATAGCTTTATTCAAAGTGACTTTGTAATCCGCGCACAAGCGTATGCTGCCGTTAGGTTTTACAACTGGAACAACTGGTGTGCCCCACTCCGAATTGTCAACTTTGGTAATTACTCCCTGGTTACATAATCTTTCAATTTCTTCATCTACTTTTCCCTTAAGTGCATAGGGGATCCGTCTTGGTTTTACAAAAATCGGCACTGCATCGTCATATAAGGTAAAGTGGCCTTTGTAGTTTGGTATGCATCCAAGGGTACCGTCAAAGACATTAGCAAATTCAGTCAGAAGGCTATCGAGACTTGAATGTATCTTTGTATTAACTTGATTGATATTTGCCAAATCTAAATGAATTGATCGGATCCACTCTCTACCGAAGATAGCATCCACATCTTGCCTGATGATGTACAACTTTCCTCGAAACTGTTGCCCATTGTATTTACATATGACATACGCCACTCCGAGGGGTGAAAAAATCTCTCCAGTGTATGTTCTCATAGTGACGTTTGTTTTATAAATTTTACACCCTGTATTTAATTTTCTAAAATCTTTGTGTGAAATAGATGACAGCGCAGCACCCGTATCTACTTCCATCTGTATGTTGTTGTCATTGATACGCACATTTATCATGAATTTGTCGGTATTGTTGGACCGTATCAGGTTCACATCCCACGGGGTGCTGTCGTTGACCGAGTCTGCCGAGTTGGCATCGTAGCGCTCGAACTCGTTCTCTGGCTCTAGCTGGTGGTGACCCAGGTGTTGGGGTGGTCGTAGACATACTCGAGCTAAATGACCCACCCGTTTGCAATTGTTACAGGTGTCCTTAATGCTTCTACAAGCATTTGCTTGATGTTCTTGACTTCCACAACGAAAACATTTTCCTTTTAAATCTTGAATCGTTAATGGTCTGTTGCTAGCTCTATATTGGTTCTGTTTGCGATGCAATTGAATTGTTTTCACCTGCGGTTGTGTAGAGCAATGTGCTGGAGACATGTAGTTACTGTCAGATTTTGCTACTTCGATTGCAGTCGCGGTGCTTAGCAGTTCCACAAATTCCGACATCTTTGTATCTTGCAGTATTTTCGTACGAATATAATTGTCATGTAGCCCTCTTATAAACTGTAATGTCAGGAAATTATCAGAAATTGATGCCTTACAGTTTTTACAGGTAAATCCGCAATCTTGAGCTAAACGCTTCAGTTCAGATGTATAGGTCAAAATTGATTCGTCTTCTCTTTGAATCCTCGTGATAAATTTATGTTGGCTAGCCCAAATGCTCGGTTTTGGATCTATATAGTCTTTTAACGTTTGTACGAGACTGTCGAAATGTTTTTCACAAGGATCATTTGGTGAGCACAAATCATAAGCTTTTTGGTGTATTTCAGGAGGTAGCGAACTAAGCAATAGCAGAGTCTGGGTACGAGCATCGTGACAGTTACTTAGCTTCATGTATGTTTCTAATCTTTTAACAAAATTGTTAAAACTCTCCCGGTCCTGTAGTGGTTGAAAATTTATTTTAGGTATGTGGATAGCCACGGGCGTATTTTCAGGTGTACCTTCATAGCTACGGGCATGCTGGGACGCCGTGACGTAAGTCGACGGTGCCTCCGATGGTAACGGGCGTAAGCTGTGTAACTTCAGTTTTAACTGTAATATGTTTTCTTCAGTAGAATGACGTTGTTCGATTTGCGTCTCAATATCTGCCGAATGCGATTCTATTTCACTTTGAATGGTATCGAATTTTCTTTCGTAATTTTCCAGGCTTGTAAGTCGTTGACTTACTTCATATTCGGTGGGGGATTGTAGCTGCATTAGTTGCTGATGCAGTTTCGTCAGTTGACCGCGTATTGAAGTGCGTAAGCGAGTAAGTCGCGTTAGTTCTTCCTCCGTCGTCGCCATTGTTAAATATGCATGAATCTAATTGAAATTATTATAAACATGTATGAAACATTTCATTTATTGAATAAAAGTCACAGTGACAAACTTGACAGCAGAAAAGCAAAAACCATCGCATAGACACGACAGTATCGATATCGGAGTGTTTCCAGACCTGATGAAACACAGTAAAATTATACCCTTGTTTAAGTCAGGGACAAAAACAGACCCTACAAATTTTAGACCAATTTCGATACTGCCAGCACTGAGTAAAGTTTTTGAGAAAATCATTTTAAACCAAATATCCTCACATTTTAGTAGGAATAAGTTGCTTCACAGTAGTCAATTTGGGTTTACTAAGGGACGGTCTACTACAGATGCCGGTTCAACCTTAATTAAATATGTATTTGATGCCTGGGAAGAATCACTAGACGTAATTGGAGTTTTTTGTGATTTATCCAAGGCGTTTGACTGTGTTGATCACGTAACGTTAGTGCGGAAGCTAGGTTATTATGGAATTAAAAATGGAGCCCTTGATCTTATCAAATCTTACCTTGCTCACCGAACTCAGCGGGTGGACATAAACCGAACGCAATCTCCTGGATCAGCTGTTGCTATGGGAGTGCCCCAAGGCTCAATTCTGGGCCCATTCTTGTTTTTGATCTATATCAACGATCTCCCTTACGTTGTGCGCGATAGACATGAAATAGTCCTGTTTGCCGATGACACTTCACTTTTATTCAAGGTAGATAGAAAACAGAAAAAATTCAATGACATTAATGATACGTTGTCTACAACTGTTGATTGGTTTACAGCCAACAACTTACTTTTAAATACCAAGAAAACCAAGTGCATGAAATTTTCTCTGTCAAATGTGAAAGGAGTGAATGGGGCTAGTATTAGACTAAAGGATGAGACGCTGTCATTCGAAGACAAAATAGTATTTTTAGGTATTACTTTAGACTCGAAACTGCAATGGAATGCTCATATATCCACCCTTGCGGGAAAATTTAGTTCTGCAGCGTATGCAGTAAAGCGAATCCGACAACTTACAGACGTCGAGACGGCGAGACTGGTGTATTATAGTTATTTTCATAGTGTTATGAGCTATGGGATTTTGTTATGGGGAAAAGCGGCTGACATTCAGGCCGTCTTTGTACTACAAAAGCGGGCTATACGTTTTATTTATCAACTGGGTTCTCGGGTCTCTCTCAGAGATAAATTTAAAGAAATTAATATTCTTACTGTCGCGTCGCAGTATATCTTTGAAAATATCATGTATGCACGCAAACACATACATCACTTCAGACATAACCGTGACGTTCACAAGTTTAACACGCGATATAAAGATAAACTCGTAGTCCCATGTCACCGTCTTCGTAAAGTTAGCACATCGTTCGCAAGGAACTGTATACGCTTCTACAATAAGATACCTACTGATATTGTCAATATGCCGTTCAATAAATTTAAGTCTCGCATTAAGTGCTGCTTGCTGGGTAAGGCATATTATACTGTTAATGACTTCCTAAATGATAAAGACGTTTTTAAGTAGTGTGAGCTTACTGAAGTTAGGGTTATTTTTGTCTTTTGTAATTATAGCTGAGCACTGGGCAGCGCTTATTGCAAAATGCCTTTAAGCCAATGATGTACACTTTTAAAATTAAATTTACCTATTGTTTTTTTTGTAAAAAAAATATATATATTAATTCTTGTGTGCACAAGACATTTTAGAATTGAGAACACATTATGACGTTTCTCGCCGGACAGATACTTTTTTATTGTTATCTTTGTCCGGCAGCATGAGCATGTCATGCTCACTTAAAGGTCTTTGCTTACGGCGGCGTCGTTGATCGGGTCGCCACCTTCCCGAACACATGGTTGAGGGAGGCGATGGCTGAGATACGCGTCATACTCGTGAACGGGTGCTGTCTGTGGGGTCCGGTCTGTTCACGCTTGCAAGGACCTGTTTTTCCAATTTAGTTATTTTAATTATCGTTCCTGACGTAGAGACCTCGTCATGTTGTTCTCCTAATCATGATTTTTAACTTTATTTTATTGACTTTACATTTGTAAGGATTTTGTTTGTATTGCTTTTTTTTTTTAATAATTATTTATTACTTTATTACCTTGTAATGTAACTTACTTTTAAGTATTATTGTACCTAATTAATAATTGAAAAAATGACCTTCTGCTGGAGTTTCTTGCGGCGCTTCTTCTCCGCAATGATGGTCTTGTCCGAAGCGCTAGTAGATTCACTCCATGTTACCGACGTGTAAAAGAGCCCTCATGTGGCCAATTTACTGAATAAATATTTTCATTTTCATTTTCATTTTCATTTTCATTTTTCATTGAAGTCTCATCACAATTGGAAATATTTATTTAAACATTTAAATTGAAAGGAAAACGAATTATCTAAACCGTTACAAAATTAATTCAAATTAACGTAACAACGCTCTATAGATATTTATATATTTGCAGTTCCCATTGGTCCCTACTTAATGTATCAAGACTAACAAGTACCTACTCCCATTGGAATTCAAAGAGCCGAGAATAACAAACGTAATTTGCAATAGTTTCCTCTAGTTTAATCCCTTGGGAGTGCTTCGGCTGGTCGTATTACAAAACCAAGTTACCTAATAGTACGTTATTTTCGCAGATTTACTATTTGGATACCCATGACATAATATCATGGGTCCTACATCGCACGAATGCCGAAATCGAAGGGCGCGAGACGCTTCTTCAGTGCGCTCAATCTTCTCACTCGAGTGAACGCCTAGAAAAACCAAATTCTTGTTTCTCTGCCTCTGCTTTGTTCTTAAAAGACGGCGATAGACTGGCAGTTAGAAACACAGGCGGCGACCGACACTCCCTCATGGACCAAGAAAAAAGTTTCATCGGGCTTATCAAACTGGCCGATGTCGACGATCCGAACCAAGAAATGTAAAGCGTTCGAATTTTGAATATTTAATTTTTAATATCGATGTGTCTTGTTAGATTATATGGTAGTTGCTGGCTGGTATTAAAATAGAAACGATTATGTCTAGTTAGCGTTACTAACTATAGTAAATATTGTTTCGACACACTTGCTCAGCGTTTTTAGGGTCATAATGCTGTATAATAAAACTCATAAAAAGTTTTAAACATTTTGCGATAGAACAGACTGTCTTTAATAAAATATGACAACCATTTTGTTTTAAAACGTAACGTGAAAAACGCTCTAGTGCATTAATGTAGACTTAAAAACATAATAAGACGACGAGTGTATTGGCAAATGTCGTATGAAACGCGTGAGCATTGCTCGTTACACTCTCGGCTACATTACGCCTTTGAATATGACTTGGGTTGCAATCCCACCTCCACTGTAATGACCAACTTAGCACACCCGTATCATAATGTACTATTTATTTTAAGTTGGGCAAATGTAAGCCTTACACCGGCCCAATAAGGATGCTTTAGGAAAATAGTGATAGTAATTGTTGTGTAGTCAACCAAGTGCCATTTAAGAGTGTTTTAAATATTTAAATAGTACAGTACAGTACAAAATATGGGCACCGGTCTGTGTACAAAACCTTTTTCCTTTTCCCATTTCCAAGAGATCAGTACATTTTAGTTTTGTGGTGTCCTTTTACTGTGTGAAACAAAATAGTTGATTTAGTGCTGATCGTATTATTAATTTTGTTGTAAGATATAAATAAATCTACCTGAAAAAATAATGTAAGGTTTTCTAACGTTGAAACATAACTGACTGTTTTTTATCTGAAAATTTAAACATCAGGCTATTGTTATTTTTTTTTAATATTATAGACGTAGAATTATGATTATGGTAATTTAGTAAAAATGAACAAAATTATAATCTAACTTAACGAGTGTTCACTGTTGACACGCCTTGTTTGCAATATCCTTGCCATTACTGATTAAGTTATATTCGAGATATGTCAGGTTCATATAATGTTTATTGAATATTTTAATATTTTTGTAGAATGTGTAAAAGTACTAATAATACTACTTAACAGTACATATTTTCACACGACAATACGTATATTTAGCTTATATTTATAATTGTTTTTTTTTTCCATTATATAACCTCTGATATATCTCTCACGTAACTTAATCTCTTTTGATTCTGAATTTGTAGTTTGAGTTTTTGTGAAAATATCCTTTATTGGCGTATTACTTTAAAAAACTACATCTTTTTTAATTTAGTGTCATTCAAATGATCTGTGCCATTGATACTATAAGTTCTAACCAATAAACACTTAATTGTAAATTAATTTATTGTAACACATATACGTAATTCGATTAAATTATTATGTAAACTTTTTTACCACTTCCGTGGATTTAGACGATGCTGCAGCATTGGTATTATTGATGTTTTATTAATTAAAGAATTTAAGTAATTATATGCACTCGACTCTTATTTGTTACCCGCTCCCGCTCTCGCTCTTGGCTCCGTTATGACAGTAATATCAACAAATATTTTATATTCATATTATTCATAACTTAAACACCCTGCTTATTGAAATGAGATAATATGAGTACGTAATACAAAACTAAAGACTTCTCTTATAAGCCCTGAAATTTTCATAATGGTCCGTTTTCGAGCCTATTCGTGACAAACTTTCAGACAGACAGAATGAAAAATATCTAGAAACGGTCATTTATAATTGGCATAAACCAAAAAATATATTGAAAGTATATGTAATTTTAAGAGACCGATTTCATTAATATTGTATTTGACTGAATAGTTTTGTTTTAGCAGACATTTTATGGATGACATGATTATTTCAAATGCCAACCCAAGCATTTTCTAATAAATTACAACAATTCAATGATATCTAATGACAAAAAGTGATTGCAATAGTGTTTTTAAACGTACTATTTCAAGCGTTTTTCACCTAACCCGTAAGATAATACCTAGGAAGGTTTCAAGCCGAAAACGAAAGTCAAACAAAGGTTAAACGTACTTTTGTTGAAATATCCAAAATAAAGCAGAACAGCTTTAACATCCTACTCCTTGAAATGGTTTTCGAATTAGAGTAATTGTAAAAATATGAACAGTCCCAATTGGGCATAGTAAAAACAGTTGTTCTCTTATTTAAGCGTTTATTTTGAAATCACGGATATAGACTTCAATCTTATTAATTGGCAATATTGGCATAGATTTAACTTAACTAACTTTTTCTCAAACATGCTATGTAATGTCGGCGTTATGTTAGTTATTTTAGGCTTCAAAGTGCCACGTTCCCGACGGAACAACTCGAGAGAACTGTAAAGGAATTTCATACAAAATTGACGGCCTAGGCCGGGAAGTAATTTTTTTTAATTTTAATATGGCCATGACAGCTGGTTTTATGAACAGGCTGAATAGCTGAAAATCGTTTTTTTTTTTGTATCTGTGTGGTTCGGACCAAAAATATCCGCGTTAATGCCTATTACACAAATGTTTTTTGAGTGATGTTTTTTTTTTTTTTCATTGCATATGTTTGAGAAAAGCACTATACATACCTCGCCGTGAAAAGGGGTTGCCAGCCTCGTAACTATCCGACCTCGCTTCGCTCGGCCGTCTATATGAACTCGGCCTGCAACCACCTACTTCCCGGCGTCTGTAGTAATGTACTATTGTTAACTATATAGAAATCGCATGTATTATATCATACCTCATAAGCTGGGCTCTATTCTATTCGGGAAAACTGCTTTTAGCATGTTATCGTATCGTCAACGTTGCGATACTGTCACCGAGCGGTCCCAACGGAAGACCAGCTGTCCAACTTTTATGTATTTTATTTATTTTCTTTTTATTTACTTGACAGTAATGGCGGCCGAGATTGTCAAAATCAATATTTATTTATATATTTATTTTTCTAAACATACAATTATCATTACAGGTTTATTCCCAATGCGATATTGTTGCAAGGTTACACTTACCTACAGTACAAAAAACCTAGAATTATGATTAAAACTATTTAAAACAATAAGATATTTTGATACATCGCTATTCTTGTGAATTCACTCATGGTACAAGAGAATAAATCCACTTCCGCGGCTATAAGGTTCAGTGCGCGCAGTGCTCCCGCAGCAGCTGGGTGCGCCCGCGCGGCAGCGCCAGCAACGCCGGCCGCCGCCAGCCGCTCGCTCCGGCTCGGGGGACACACAAACTCACTGCCCCCAGTATATCCGGATTGTGCAGCTTTCCTTTAATAACTTTAAAAATATATGTAACGAGCGCGAGATCCCTTCTGACCCTGAGGTGGCTGTATCCAACCATGCCTAATATAAACAATGTCGGATACCTATATGGATTTACCTCGGTAAAATAAAGCCCTTGGAGAATCAAGCCCTGTGATTCTTAGTCCCATAAAAACTTACTAAGTACTTAACGATTTAATTTTCATTCTGTCGAAATTAAAATCGAAATCAGAAATTAGGTCCCACAAGTAAAACAAAAGAAATTTCGGCAAATTTATTAGTGATCATAATATGCTGTTACGTAGCCCTACTTCCCAATGAAGAAGAAGATATAGGATATTTCCAGCTCGCTCGAGATATCTTATCACCGACCTTAAAATAGGTACTATTGAGGAGTTCCGGTGGTCGTCGGTGGTTTTTTTTGCTCTCATCATATCCGCCCACATTAACCAAGCACGCCGCCAGACGAATACTCGGGTTATTTTTATTTAATCTCACCAACTGCGTTACTAAGGGGAGTCAGACTACAAAAGGCGTACGTAGGCTGTTCAATTAAATGATCTCCTTTCAGAAGCCATTATAGTGCTATTAAAAGATCGTTGTTCTATAATCAAACACTTCTATTCCAACAAGCCTTCATGAAGTCTTTTAATACCCTTGACATTGCCCTCGGCTTTGAAAAGGTATAAAATTAATATTTTTTGCCTATAAAAGATTTAAATACTTATAAAACGAATAAAAGGTATTGGTACAGAAAATAAAGAATTCAGGGTACGAACGTATTATTACGCATATTTTTAATTTCATCGAAAGACATTTCTCGCCGCATGAGTAAATTTTTTTGGTAGTCGCAAGTCTAACCTAGCCAACCCATGTAATTAATGGTTAAGATATCGTGAAAACATCATGGTTTCAGCAGAAAATAGCGTTCTATGAAATGAAATTCGATGAAATTACAATCGATGAAGCGAAATTCGATAAAATGATCCGTTACCGAATCACACACAGGAACAATATGTCGAGGGCAATATGGTTTTTCCCATTAGAATAGAGGCCACCATGACATACTAAAGCAGTTAGGAACAGACCTATAGCAGTTATACACATCTCTCCCTTTCTCTCAACCTAAACAGAACTGCTTAGTATGTCATGGTACCCTGATAGTTTATACGCGCTAAAGAGCAGTGACGAGTCACGTGAAACTCGTCAGTGACTCCATGGATGATGTGTTACTCAAGTGAATTACATCCCGCTCTCGTTTCATAACTAATATTTATTGACAACACACTACAACAAAACAAACTGAAAAAAATATTGGTCGCTTCTAACAAGATGGTGATTGTTGTGCATAAGCGTCTTGTTTCCATACGAGCCTGAGCCTGATAACTATAATATCATAATTATTTTATACATTTTGGTCAACTAAGACAAAATCTCTCTTGGTTAGCTTGGCTCACTTTTTTTTGAGTGCAGACTTGGTACAACAAAAAACATAAGATTACATTTCGTCTATTTAGCAAGTAGAGAACATTCAGAGATAATTAAACTCGTGTTCGTTATTTATTTAATATTTGTATTATTCAACAAGACAAAAATAAAATATAGCCGTTTTCCTCAGGTTTGTTGAAGTATAACCCTCTCCTTCCCCCTCTTTCAACTGAGTAGCAACCGCTTAGAAGCGGGCCGCGTAGCGCTTTATATGGAATATGTTGCTACGTAAAGAGCCTAAGCTCTCTATTGAGAGAGAGCTTGAAAGCTTCCTTCAATAGAGAGCTTAAGTTCGTTACAGGTAGCATCCCGTATAAGCGCTTTATATTATTTCGATTCGCATCAACGCTCACAATGTTTTGTTTGAGGGGTTGTTTTCCGTAATAGCGAAAATGTAGGCATTAATAAATAAAAAAGAAAACTATAGAAATATAAAAATCAGAAATAGACTGACACAATAAAGATGCACTACCTACATGGTGATCAATAAAAAGTGTATCCTAACATGAATGGATAAAAAAAAACTTTAAATTGCGCTTTAACAATACTTAACTACTTCGACTTTTGATGGCTTGGAGCCAATTAGGTGAAAACCCGCTTGGTTACAGAAATAGGATTTATGGCATTGATCGCTTTAACCCTTAATTTGGCAGTGTACATCACAGTGACCATACTATAATGTTCACTTTTAATGTTTGGAATGTTTTTTTATTTTTTTGCTGATTCAAAATCAAAAAGGGTTTGAATTCCCGACTTTTCTTATTTTTGCCAAATTAAGGGTTAAAAAAAATGCAGATCTCACCAGCAAAATCTGAGTTTTTCAGATCATCTTTAGAATGCATGCTGAATAAATCTAGATCGTATAAGAAATTAATGAAATCCGGTACCTACATATCGTTTAATTACATATTCTTGCGAATATAAATTTAAAACCATAACGTATTTATATTCGGCTATCCCAGTAGAGTATTAAGTGGGCGATTATGAGAAAAACTCCGGACGAGACATGGTCGAGATAATTATAATAGTCATTTAACTTGTTAATCCCGCAGGAGGGCCGGCGGGCGTTCGTGGCGGCCCATTTCCATGGCAACACCTCGCACCTCGACCCCCAGAGACACGAACATTATAAAGGTAAATATTTGACGCTTCTGGTGCCGGCAGCTTTCTCTATAATAGGCAAAGGATTTGGTAGCGTTAAACTATGAGGAGACTATATAAAATACTGTAAAAGTATGGAAATGTCTAAATAAGTTATATGAATACATTTTCATGAATTTATTCTATGTTTGAAGATGAGTTCTGTGATTCCCTACAGCGTTTGATCTTATATTCAGATTATGTAGTTTTAGTATTTCACGGTCTGTGTACCCGTGTTCAAGTCACGTCGACTAACTACGCCCGATAATAACTTCATCATCGTCTTTCACAGGCAACGGTCTTGTCCGAGTAGCGCACGAAGCACCCCACAACGTATGGTACCCGGCACCTTGGACCATGGCATCGCCTAGGGGTGGACGCCCGACACTCACGTCCACGGGTCATGTACACGTACGCCATACCGGCGTCTACCTTGTCTATGTGCAGGTGAGTTTTTGTACCAGAGGGTTATTATGACATGGCTATGCTGTTCATTTTACGGTGAGCAAAGGACATAAGAACGTCCATTTCTCTCAGCGTAAACAGAACTGCATGGCTATGTCATAACAACCCGCCAGGGTCATAGCGGCAGCTAAGTCCAGTGTAAGAATTAGACGTGTACATGTACACCATGAGGCATCAAATATGTTGTAATAAAACAAGGTACTAAAAATGTCTGAACAAGCTCTAACACCTATAACAATAGGGTCAACTTCAGATATTTTGAGCACCTTATATATTCCGATATATATAATGATGGCTGTAAAGGCGAGTGAGACGATATGTACCCGGCTCACACACACAGCACACAGCACTTGTGCCCCAGACTTACGCGCAAGGGACACACGTGTAGCATCCCAGCGTTTACGGTAGTAATCACAAATTACACGCGAACACTACACGAGTATTAAATCTATTTTAGCAACAAGCAAACAACATTATTTAATTAATATATAATATAGTACGCTACTTGATTAATTTGAAATTAATATTCTTACTGTCGCGTCGCAGTATATCTTTGAAAATATCATGTATGCACGCAAACACATACATCACTTCAGACATAACCGTGACGTTCACAAGTTTAACACGCGAAATAAAGATAAACTCGTAGTCCCATGTCACCGTCTTCGTAAAGTTAGCACATCGTTCGCAGGGAACTGTATACGCTTCTACAATAAGATACCTACTGATATTGTCAATATGCCGTTCAATAAATTTAAGTCTCGCATTAAGTGCTGCTTGCTGGGTAAGGCATATTATACTGTTAATGACTTCCTAAATGATAAAGACGTTTTTAAGTAGTGTGAGCTTACTGAAGTTAGGGTTATTTTTGTCTTTTGTAATTATAGCTGAGCACTGGGCAGCGCTTATTGCAAAATGCCTTTAAGCCAATGATGTACACTTTTAAAATTAAATTTACCTATTGTTTTTTTTGTAAAAAAAAATATATATATTAATTCTTGTCTGCACAAGACATTTTAGAATTGAGAACACATTATGACGTTTCTCGCCGGACAGATACTTTTTTATTGTTATCTTTGTCCGGCAGCATGAGCATGTCATGCTCACTTAAAGGTCTTTGCTTACGGCGGCGTCGTTGATCGGGTCGCCACCTTCCCGAACACATGGTTGAGGGAGGCGATGGCTGAGATACGCGTCATACTCGTGAACGGGTGCTGTCTGTGGGGTCCGGTCTGTTCACGCTTGCAAGGACCTGTTTTTCCAATTTAGTTATTTTAATTATCGTTCCTGACGTAGAGACCTCGTCATGTTGTTCTCCTAATCATGATTTTTAACTTTATTTTATTGACTTTACATTTGTAAGGATTTTGTTTGTATTGCTTTTTTTTTTAATAATTATTTATTACTTTATTACCTTGTAATGTAACTTACTTTTAAGTATTATTGTACCTAATTAATAATTGAAAAAATGGCCTTCTGCTGGAGTTTCTTGCGGCGCTTCTTCTCCGCAATGATGGTCTTGTCCGAAGCGCTAGTAGATTCACTCCATGTTACCGACGTGTAAAAGAGCCCTCATGTGGCCAATTTACTGAATAAATATTTTCATTTTCATTTTCATTTTCCTTCCCATATTTTTACTCGTACATTAATCAACCCACTGGTACCTTATACTTAATAATGTCGTATATATTTCCAGTCCATGCTTCGCCTGAAGCCGGAAGACTTCACGGGCTCCGTGGTCCGGGTGATGGGGCGCGAGCGGCCGCCCTCGAACATCCACGAGATCCACCGCATGCTGCAGCCAGGGTCGGAGCCCAGGCCCATGGATCGCGCAAGTAAGATTCATTAGGTGAATGGATCACGGAGGTACGATTCATCATCATCATCATAATGTCAGCCGAAAGACGTCCACTGCTGGACATAGGCCTCCCCCAAGGCTCTCCACTCAGACCGGTCTCGTGCTTTTCGAATCCACCGTGTAGGTACGATTAGTTAAATTCAATGGTCATGGAGGTTTAATAATTGATTAGAGCCAAGAATCACGGTGGTTCGATTAATAAAGGCCAAAAATCACGCAGGTATAAATCATTAGATCCTGTATGATGATGAAGACGTCGGGGTCTCCAATGAGAAAGAAGAGAGGACAATAGATAGTCTCTTCAAGCAGGGGCCTATTTTATAAAACTACAAATTACAATGACGACCGGCCATTTGAGCAAGTGTTGCCAGTTTAGACCTGTAAAATTGTTACTTGTAGCTTTATAAAACGTGCCCCAGGTGTTATGCCTGGGGACCAAAATCCGTTGGGATAAATAAGATGTGAAGTGAGAGTATGTCAACTGTCTTGGGAAACTTCTTTAGCGCGATGTAGCGCCTGTTAGATTTAGTTGCGCTGTATGACATTGGTGGCGCTGCTGTCGAGTTGGTTGTTGCAAGTTGTTCTTTGATGTTGCTAAGTCGCCACAATCCAAAAATCACGGAGATACGATTAGTTAGGCCTACTACCCAAGTAACACAAAACACCATTATAAAAAACATACAACAGCACTAATTGACGCGCAAAGCATTATATGCAAGTCCTATATTAGCTGTATATACTTTTCTACAGCTTTTTTAAGAGCAATTTGGGCCCCAAATTATACAGCATTGAGCTTTATAAAGGCTGCTTAGTAGCATTACAATGATTGCATAAAGTTATTATTGAAGTCGGTAAAGAACAAATCACTAGACTTAAAGCATTTATTGCGACCATAGTACAGCCAATATACACCTTATTAATATACAATCTCTAAATGGGAACATATTCAAATGCTAATTGTTTTATTTCCTTTGTAGAAAAGAATTTCTCAATAGATTTAAAAAAAGTTATGTTAAATTTAGTATTTATTGTGAGTTTGGTGCAAGCGAGCATGAAAATTAATATTGAATGGTAAGTAAACTTTATTTTCTGTTATTTGGTGAAATTCAGCTGCGGATGTCAGTTTACTGTGAAAACATGTTACGTTTTGTGGTAATATTTCCACGCGCCCTCGTGATAGTGCTTTTTATTATAAAAAATATAGAAAATTATAATCGACTCTTCATATGTTTTGTAAAATTATAAGCTCTTAGCTTAGTTTAATGAATAAAGTGGGTTCTATAGGCACCGCGCATAAAGTAAAATTATAGAAAGTGCTCTTTTAATCAGATTTTAGACACTTTTAATCACTTTAATTGTTTCCGTAAGAAGGGGAAACAGAAAGCAAATGGCGTCAGATAATATAAATGCTTTACGCATTCAACGAATGTATAATAATGCTGTTAATCTTACTATAGCTAAACAAAATACTTTGAGCCTGTTTACCAAAGTATAAGACACTCAATAATAAAAATACATTTCTTTATATCAAAATACGACTAAAAGCTTTATTGAAGAAACCGATTATGGAGAAAACGGAGTTAAGATTTTATTAATTGTTTAGTTAATGTTACTATAGGACTAGCATTAAATGAACACAAGCACAGATCATTACAAAGTTTTTAATCTTAAAAATTAGCCACTACAGCCCAGTGCTGGATAAAATATTACGTAAATGCTTATTTAATGTATTGGGCTTTTCAAATTACTATTATAAGACTTTAACCTTTGTGTAAGTGTAAAGGCTATTTAAGTGGCTGTATATTATAAATACCCGATGCTTTAGTAGGAGTTTAATCTTTATTTAAGAGTATAGTATAGCTTTAAGCATTTCGAAACAAACCAAATGCTATTAAAAACTATTTTATCTTTGCCAATGCCAATTAAAAGTGTTATTCGGACTTTAGGACATAAATCCATATCCACTTTGGTTAATATACAGGTTACGTGTTACTTGGGTATGGATCGCATTGGTTCGATTTGCTAGTCCAAGCATGAAGGTAATATTGGTTGGGCTTGCGCACGTACTCACTATTTTAGTCAGGCGCAAGATCATGGAGGTACGACCAGTTAAACCCAAGGTTTTATACAGGTACAACTAACTAGGCAAAAATTCCACGAAGGTACAATTAGCTTGGCCTAGGAATCATGGAGGTACTATTTTGGTTAGGCTCTAGGACGATGCAACTATGATTAATGTAGTCAGAAGAAAGGACATTACTTAGCCGGCATTGAAGTGATCGCCGAGGGGATTTAGGAAGATTACAATAGTGATATAAATTGATTGGTTTCTGAGTTTTAAGGAGTGCTTCTTCAATTTTTTTCTTCGCTCTGTACGGCTTTAAGATGCCACGGCTTTTTACCTTATCAAAAAACAAGACATTAAACTATCTACCATACGCTCCTTTAGGGCGGGTTACTAGTTAAACATCGAAACTATCTTCATACAACACTAGTCAAATAAAGAACGAAGAAAGGTGATTGATAAAGTTCAACAAAGTCTTGTCTAGTTGAAATTGAACCGTGTGGGATGAAGTAAAATACAAACTCCTTCACTGAACGCCGCGTTCATAGATCTTAAAATTGCCGGGATCTTCAGGCAATCTACTCTCCTTTGTATGGGGAGTAGCTATTCATACTAGAATGCCCTGTGTGGTCTGCGGTTATGTTTATTTATTTACTAATATATTCAACATTATAACATAGTTTAAGAATAATTAACCTTGGCCACAAAAGTAGTTTGACTCAGAGCATTTAGTATTTTCTGCTACGTATTGCAGCTCAGGGACTGGGAATACATTGATGCGCGTTGATTGATACTTAACCTGGCAACACCGAGGCCCCGACTAAAGCAGTTCAGTCCATCCTGTTGAGTTTAATTGTGTTGACTTGCGGCGCGTACGATTAAGGCACGCACACATGCAAGCTACGCGATATACCTCTGTTTGAAGACGAACTACTGAGGCCCTTGCCAAGATAATGTTAACTAACGTTTCTAGTCGATTCGTTCTAAACAATCGTCACTGGTAGATCACGATCTGACTATACATTGACCTACATTGTTGATAGCTTGTGCCCGCTTGCCTATTACGATTCCTACAACTACCTAGCAGGCGAAGGGAACGACATCATCATTCTCCCTTTCATCCTCCTCCTTCTAGCCGTACGCGCTAGCCCTGTGGAATTAATTAGGAATGACAAATTATTTAATGAATTATTTATATCTATGTCAATTAATAACGTATTAATTTCAGGAGTCCCGCCGATGGAGCCTCCGAGCCGCGACATGCGCAGCGTTTTCCCCGACGCCAGCGGCAACGCCGACGGCGTCGTTACCAAGCCCGGCGACAGGTAACACCATCCTGGCTTTCCCACACACAAAATTAAATGGCATAAAAAACGAACACGTGGGGTACTTTTTATCTGATACATAGCGATAAAATACCTGCGTGGCCTGAGTCGCGGCAAAACGTATTATTATAATAAAACACCTTTTATAAGAATGCAGATGAGATTATTACGTATCTATCTTTTTTAAGTGATTAGTTAGTATGAAAACAGAGGCCGTTTTTATATTAATTTTTACCCGACTTATTTTTAAAGATCAGTTACATAATTTATTCCAGTAAGGGATCACAAATTTTAACTAAAACACATTAAATGACTTGATTATTATATTATTTCGTATTGATGTACCATCCCGATTTCATTTAGATGCATGTTGGTTTGGATTTGTTCTAAATAACAGCACAATGAAACCATCGAATAGAACGGTGTCATAGTGACATTATAAAACAATTTGTTTGACACTTCTAGTAACTTGAATCATAATGTCACTGTGACACAGTTCCATGGTGGGTCAGCGTTCCGATGGACTGATAGTACTTACTATAAGCCCGATGGAACCTTGATCCACCATAGAACGGTGTCACAGTGACATTATAAAACAATTTTTTGACACCTCATACGATTTGAATATTAACGTCACTAAGCCACAGTTCTATAGTAGGTCAGGTACAATTATTTCCTTCAACCTAGACGTTTAATAAATCTAACTCGTTTCTTAGAAAGGGAGGACTTAGAGAAAACAATTTCCTGCACAACCACAGAGCTGTTGTTAAATAATAAATCAATCTTAATTAATTTCGGTGGATTTTACACTTACGTAAGAGAAAGAAAAATGATTTATTCAGTATATAGTGTATGTAAAGTGCTTAGATATACTGTGTTAAACACCAATATATATACTTCATAGTAAAAGTGCTTAAAAATAAAATAAATAAACAAATCGAATCTAACCTAGTCCCAAACTAAGCTCTAAGCTTGTACTATGGGAAAACGATATCAATACGTATATAGGGAAATATATACTTAAATACATAGAAAACATCCTTGACTCAGAAACAAATATTCGCGCTCATCACACAAATATCTGCCTTACCGGGATTTGAACCCAGGGTCACTACCAACTAGGCCAGGGCGTCGTCTTTAACCAACTATTAATGGGCTTATCTTCTTTCGCTAATATATTTAAATTCTCGTGTCACGGTGTTTGTAATTAAACTCCTCTGAAATGGCTCGACCGATTTTCGTGAAATTTTGTGTGCATTTCGGTTAGGTCTGCGAATCGGACAACATCTATTTTTTATCCCCTAATGTTAAATTTTACATACATGGCAAAACAACATTTGCCGGGTCAGCTAGTTACATTATAAAAATGCAAGTTAAAGTGTCAAGTTTCAAGTCTACCGTACGAGCAGTTTCACAAACGCTTATACAAAATAGAAGTATTATGTTATTATAATGTATTTTCGGATATGCTTACACGATAACTTGCATTTGCAAGTTAGCTAGGTAACCGTATTTAGATGCAATAAACAAAAAATAGGAAATATATGTTGGAATTTAATAGGTTTGACTTTGACAGAAGTCGACATAAAAACTTA